>OX463755.1:2303308-3532006 GCA_949824845.1 Rhingia rostrata | reverse complement strand
TACTTCTTCCGTGATGAACAAGAGCGGCACGTTACTATGAATGGGAATCGCTACCGTTCAATGATAACCGAAAATTTTTGGCCCCAATTGGATGATATAGACTTGGAGGACATGTGGCTCCAACAGGACGGCGCCACAAGCCACACAGCGAATGCCACAATTGGACATCAAGTTTGGAGAATGTGTTATCTCACGAAACGGTCCAGTCGCTTGGCAGCCTCGGTCGTGCGATTTGGTCCATGCCAACAAGCCAGCGACGACTGATGAACTTCGTACGAATATCGAACGTGAAATTGCAGCAGTACCGGCCGATTTATGCTTGAAAACCGTCAGCGTTTGGACTTCTGCAAGCGTGCCCGTGGTGGCCATGCAAAAGAAATCGAGTTCCATACGAAATCAAACGTACTTTCACAGGAATAAAGAATTTCATTGTTATCCAAAACCATTTTTGT
Source organism: Rhingia rostrata (assembly GCA_949824845.1). Taxonomy (NCBI): domain Eukaryota; kingdom Metazoa; phylum Arthropoda; class Insecta; order Diptera; family Syrphidae; genus Rhingia; species Rhingia rostrata. The sequence goes on along the minus strand of OX463755.1, from coordinate 3,531,554 downwards.
TTTATTTAAAAAAAACTTTTGTAGCGCTCTTATTGAAAAACCTTTTATAAGGAAGTTTGATCTGCAAAATACTAAAGTTAAAGAATAATTCTTCTTAATCGTCTCTTATATAAACAATGTATGTATTGACATTTTTCATATTTCCTTGCGAAAGCGTACTCTGATAATTTTCGTTAAAATTAGTTAATTCTCTGCTTTCATTTTTCTTTACGCAGGAGAAAACTATTAATTTTGCGACATAAATATGTGGGGACTTGTACAAGGTTGTTATATAACACATAATTTTTATATATACTTAACCCATTTTGTGTGACCCATTTGTATGGAGTAAGGAATTTAGCTCATGAATGCGTTATTGGCTTGGTAAATTACTACAATAAGCTTAAAATTTATAAAAGGCTTTATAATAAGTACGTTAAGTCGTTATTTTCTCTCCAAATATACTACCTGGTTGAATAAAGCTAAGTTGCTCAATACCTTATTTATAAGGCTTTAGAATAAGTATACCAAATATTTAACTTACATTTTAAACAATACTTTCTCAACGCAATAGCGGATTTGGGTATTAAGAGTTCTGAGAATAAAGTTCGACACAAGGTTTTGTTTCTATTTCAGCATTGTTATTTAAGTATATATATATATATCTCATAGCTTTGTAAAGAATAATGAATGTAAAATTGGTTTGAACTATTTTTGATAGATCTAATGTAAAAGAAATATGTCACAACTTTTATTAAACTATATAACAGATTTTTGCATTTTAAAAATCTACAAGTTCTTTAAATCTCAATATATATTTAATCTAAAATTTAATATCCATTAATATTAATGAATATGAACTTCGTATTAAAAAAAATGTACATTCCAAACATTCGAGAGTATTTCATCAATTCACAAACAAGCAATTTCAGATTAAGTAAGATTTAGATGAAGCTCTGTTCCCATAGGTCAAAATGGTTGATTGACCAATGGGAATAGAGTTTCATCTAAGATATCTTTTTAAATCTTAAATACGGAGCACGGCCAATGTTTGCTACATTTTCAATTTTAATTTTCTTCAAACTAATTACACTACTGCAATCACAATTTCACCCAGAAACAAATAGCAAGTCCATTTTCCATATTATATACAATCTTACGGTGTTTAGACCCATAACCAAATGTAAATTCCTTTCAATTAAAAAAACATTTGCTATCGACATCTGCAATTTTCGCACATCAAATCTCCAAATGTATTTGTTACTTATAAAACAGCAGGAGTCCTCCAATGTTATATCCAAATGGTGTTATATCCAAATGTAGTGAAACATAAACTCAATTGCAACAGTCTATTATATTGCGGTTGATAGACTCAAGCAATTCAATACACAGCCACAGATAAAAAAAAAATCCGTTAAACCATGTAGTTGCTAATCTCCGAAAACATTTTACAGAATAATCCCGTTTTAATAGCAGTTTCCTTATATTGGTCCGATGTCATCGGTTAGAGTAATTTAGTAATTTAGCGTCATACTGTCGAAGAGGGGTTGACGGCACAGCATCAACGCTATATTTTAATCCTCGAATGATATTGCCACTCAGTATAATGCACGCTATACTCTGAAAGGACTATATTGTCCTTAGACTATGCTCATTTCATGCTGTGAGGGTGCTTTTTAAGAGAAGACGACGGTTTTTTTTTATAAATGTTCTAACCATAGGGGTCGTCACAAGCCGAAACCATTAACTTGTGAAATGTCGTTGACAATTTTTTTGAATAAATATTATACAAAGCTTATTTTATTCAAAGGAACACAGCTATAATGAATATTAGGCGTAAATGAATCTACGTTAAGAATCCTTTACTAAAGAGTTGTTTTGGAATTAAATAAAGGTTTGAATAAAGTTCAAAAGAAATGTGACGGCATAAGGACATGAGCGTATGCGGGTAAATGTATGAATTACATTTGCCTACCATTATCCTTGTGGAAAAATCATGAACGATTAAGAGGTGAATCTCTCGAGACACATTTTAATCATCTCAAAAATATCGTGGGTGGGTGGAAATATATGTGTTGGGAGGACTGTATTTACAGAAGTAAATTGCAGTTGCTCCGACCTTTTAGGATTACGGCTCGCGACGGTTGTATTGCGATGAAATTGCAATCAAATTATTGTACCATACGATGGAGAGCTGGGTTTTACTTACGAATATAAGTGGTTACTTGCTACGATACGTTTTTTCAAAATGAATCAGGATACGAGTGGTCTCTTTATGAGCTTTAAATAGCCAGTGGGCTGATACTTGAAAAACACGGATGTAAGTGAAATTATAATGAGTTATATATAGGAATGTGCTCGTGCGTATTCTTTTACATAGGTACGCTTTCCTGTCTCATGACATATGTAAATATATACTCTGATATTGAGATATTGGTATGGAATATGTTCGCATTAGTAATACTTTTATGTTCATTTTCAATTTAACAGATTAACAGATTAACAGATTAACAGATTAAATCAGTCATTAAATGTAAAAATAAAGTACTCGGGCAGCTTCGATTATATTTTTTAATAACTCATCTTGCATGATGGCGGCCTTCTGTTTTTAACCGATTCCGAGTGGGTGAGTTGTGGTAAACTGTTCTTGGCAATTGATACTAAACGGATAATTCGTCAGATCATTGCTGAAGGAGTGCCAGTAAAAAATCAATTAGCTGTTGCTACGGCCGGGAATCAAATCCAGACCTTTTGCGCTGTAGTTAATCGCATTTACCCTCATGCCAATAAGCAATAATTGCCCCGATAGGGTTTCTGAAAAAAAAATGTATTCTAAATAAGTACTCTCATTGACTTATTATATGTGGACTCCCGTAATCAACTTCATTCGCAGTCTAATTTGACTGCAGCGATATTGTATTAGCTTCAATTAATATAGTCTTAATAGCTACAATTTTTCTAAAAGCTCCCGACCAGTTGAGGGTATGTGACTGAAAAAAATCAGCTTTTCATCCTCTGATCCTTTACCCGGAGATTCCATCTTCCATGTAGTCCTGACGGGCTCAGTGGCGCGATGGTTGGTGCGATGAACTGCTGCGCAGAAGGTCTGGATTCGGTTCGCAGCCGTAGCAACACCTAAATGATTTTTCACTGGCCCTCCTCTCGTGATGATCTGACAAATCATCCGAGTAGTATCAACTGTACGCACGCACACATGAATGGTTGTGAGAAAGCTCGGCCCTGGGTACTTTCGAGCCCGATGCGCCAACTTTTTATTTGTATTCCCGAACCTCGTCTGTAATTATGTTTACCAACTTAATGTAGCCAATCCAATATTGTCGAAGTAGTTTTACCTTTTGTACGAATACTTGTGGGCTTGTGAAGCGGTCAAGTGCATTACACGGCAGGAGCGAGTCTTTTCTATATTTCCTATATTTGGACAGTCTAGGGCTGATACAGGAACTGTTGATAGGCGCGCTCCTATAAAACCGAGACGTCATCGCTCAAATCGGAGGAGAGCGCCTTTGACGGGACCGTCGGAGTAGGTTAAAAAAGGAGAACCTGTTGTGGTGGCTGTACTAGTTAAGCTAAGTTGACTAAAAACTTGTATATTCGACTTTCATAGTTTAAGCTATAGGTGGTTCTATAGTCCTGTTGGCACAAAAAAACTGCTTTAGTTTCTAAGTAGTTTGAAGTAGTCTCCAGTCATAAGTAGTATGTTATAAAAAAGTATCTGAAACCCATAAGTAACTTACTTACTTACTTTAGTGGCGCTACAGTCCGGAATGAACCAGGGCCTCAACCAACATGCCTCTCTTAGCCCGGTCCTTAGCTTACTGTTTCCAGTCGCGCACTCTAAGTTGGTTGAAGCTGAGGTCTTCCTCTACTGCGTCTGACGTCTGGCTGGGAATCGAAGGCTCTGCGAGCTGAAGTATTTGTGTCTATTCGTTCTACATGTCCTATCCATCTGAAACGTCCAATGCGGAGTTTTTTGACCAGGGAATGTCGGGACCGAAGATTTTTCTAAGAATTTTCCTCTCCAATCGACCAAGGATTTCTTCATATGCTTTTGAAACGGTCCATGATTCAGCTCCGTAGAGCAGGCCTGGGATGTTCAGGGTCTTATATAGGATATCCCTAATAGTTCGAGTGAGGGCTTTACTCTGAACTGCCTTCTGAGCCCGAAGAAACAGCGGTTGGAAAGAGTAATTCTTCGTTTAATTTCTGACGAGAAGTTGTTGCCAGAGTTAATAGCGGAGCCGGGATAGACAAAGTCCCGTACTACCTCATAGTTGTATCTGTCAATGGTGACATTCTGTCCAATTTGTTGTATGTTTGCCTTCATTTACTGCCAAACCCATTTTTTCCGCTTCCTTCTCTACACTAGCAAACGTGGCTTTTTCCATAACTTAATCCTTATGACAACAAAATCATAAAATTATGCTGTGTATTTGACGTTTAGTGAAATGTATTTCACATTTTATTTGCTGAAAATCGATTCATTCAACATTTTTCGAATTAAAAAAAATTATTAAAAACCAATTTTACGTGATTTTTCAACTGGGAATCGGTGTTGTGACTTTTCCAAGTAGTTCATCGCCTTAAATGCATAGTAGTAAGCTTTATACATGTTATGCTTCGGATTAACTTCGCGCGAAGTTCTACCGAAACATCTTAAAGTATGGTACATATACATAATGTCTTAAACAGGCTTCTACCCAAACAATCCACTGAAAATGCTCAACCCCCGTACCATTTATCCTACAGAAAAAATTGCTTGAGGAAATTAAATTTAATTAGCTATAGGAAAAATTGTTTGTTGGGTTCTAACCAATTTTAAATCGTGTTTCGGACAGGCTAATTCCAGGTCGTAAAATGGCTATAATTCCATAGAGGCTAATTGTAGTTAACTTCATCGACAACATTAGTTGAAACAATCTTATATCTTATTATAAAAAAATAAACAAAACAAGTATAAGTTACTTTTGGTCTGATGTCTGTACTAAACTATAAAGATGGTAAAAACCATCCTAACATGCTCCCATTACATGGGTGTACGTTTTATACTCATTTACTCAGTATGCATACATGTTATCTATTGGAACAAACAAACCAATTCAAAAGTCTACAGACTGATGGACGCCTGTGATACACATTGTCTTCACTCACTTGTAAGTTTTTTTATTGCCGAAAAAAAAGTTAATGAAAATCAATATCGTCTCAAGTTCAGATGATCATATTGTACAACTTTCTAATAAGGCAATCTCTATTCCAAAGACATCTTCAAGTCTTGCCAATTTACTGGCCTACTTTCATTTTATTGCAAGTGACGCGATAGAACTTTTCGGCTATCCCAATGATTAAGGATAGACGTCAGTTGTGTGGATGAGGATGTAATTTAATATTAAAAAAAACCTTAGTTGAATATGTTTGTTTTGCTTATTTAAGTATTGAAAGGGAATGGAAATAATTGCAAGAATAAAACAAACGAGTGGTTACTTTAACGTTTTTATTAAGTTGGCCAAAATACACAAAATATTTATTTTGCTTAATGATGCTAAAAATGATATAAATAATGTCGAAATGTGATTATACGCACGTTTATTCCGTAATTGAAAGTAATCGGTGTCCATGCGAATAATAATGATTTTCCCTTATTGGCCGACACTGAAAATTGCGTTTGTGGATAATTGGGCCAAAGCCAATTATTTGGAACTAAAGAAAAGAGTAATATTAGTATACAAATTAAATTTTATTCAATTCGGCAAAATAGTTTGCGAGAAGTTGACAATTTTCTTGTTATGGCCTAAATGCCAAAAAAATCCGTTATATGGATTTTCTCGAAAAAAATATGAGAATTCAGTTTTGTTGGAATTATTATGCTTATAGTTTATAAGATGTTTAATCAAAATTGTAAGAGTCGTTTTTGAGAAAATTCAGGTTATGTATGATTTTTATATGGCAGGTACCGGTAATAACATGGCTAAAAGCAAAAAAAAAAAACGGACTAGAATTATGACCAAATAAACGCTGGATACGAAGTTTGAAGAAAATCGGTCAAGTCGTTTAGGCTGGATAGGCTTGTACGGACAGACGGACCGACGAACCGACGGACGGAATACCAAAAACCACCTTTTTGAGTTCCGCTATCATCGTAATGTAAGAATCAATCAAAATCTCTATTTCGAAAATTTTCACGAAAACAATATCTTTCTCTTTATAAGAGAATGTTAAAAATGCTGAATAAAAAATTTAAAACAAATCAAATCCTATATTAGTGAATTTGTTGATTTCCATTGTTTCCGGAAAAATTCAGGCTAGTACACAAATAGATGTTATTTTTACTGAATTATTTAAAGCATTCGATAAGTTGCATCACAAAAACTTGTCAAACAGTTGAATGCTTTAGGTATGCACTCAAGTCTCAATGAGTGGTTGTCCACCTATTTAGTAAATCGAAAACTCATGAATGACATATTTGCTTCAATAAAACATTCCATATGCTAAGTATATGCCGACCAAATAGAAACAATTCTTCGTTAAGTCTATACTCCTAGATTTTTTTTAATGATTTGATGACATATATGTTTTTCTATGAAAAATTAAAATTAACGAACAGATATTTTAAAACTAAAGTGTTTTTTAGTAATATTTTTTTTTTGTTGAAAAGACATTGAAAGAGACAAAGACATGAAAAGACAAGTATTTGCAGGCAACTTTAAAAAAAATTTGTGAACAAATAGTTCAGTAAATACAAGGTGGCGCAAAAGTAATCCTCCTATCAGAAAATGCTATAAATTTTGCAATTGGCCCCTAATGTCAGTTCTGTTTTGACATTTGTGTAGTAAACACATGCGAAATACACGTTAATAAACAATGTTACGCTACACTGCTCCAGAACGCGGAATATTGGTGACTATTTATTAGAGCAATAATCGATCGGTGACTTTGGCACAACGTGAATTTCGTCGCAGATTTCCTAGCCGTCCAACGCCTACTGGTGAAACACTGCGACATTTAGCCGCTCGCCTCGAAGAGACTTGCACAACACGAGATGCTGCCAGGCGTGGCAGACCCCGGAGTAGCCGTTCTGCAGAGAATATTGCTGCTGTAGCCGAAGATGTCATGGAAGCGCCGTCGACATCGACCAGACGACGTGCCACGCAAATGAGTATCAGTCGACGGTCTTTACAGCGAATTTTGGTACAAGATTTGAAGATGTTTCCGTACAAAGTCCAGACGGTGCAACAGCTGTTAGCTGCTGACCGCCAATCGCGTCTAACATACTCTCAAGCCATCCTAAATCACCACCAAGAGGAAGATGATTTTTCATCAAAAATAATCATGAGTGATGAGGCCCATTTCCATCTTAGCGGGTACGTAAATAAGCAAAATTTACGATTCTGGGGCTCCGAAAATCCGCGTGTAACCCACGAAGTGCCATTATACCCGCTCAAAGTCACTGTATGGTGTGCTGTTTTCGCTGGAGGAGTCATCGGACCTTTTTTCTTCGAAGACGTCGCGGGCCAAACGGTTACTGTGAATGGTGAGCGCTACAGAGCAACGAGTTCTTTGTGCCGCAACTTGATGAATTGGGATTGGAAAACATGTGGTTCCAACAGGACGGTGCAACGGCACACACTGCACGTGCCACAACCGATATGCTGAAGGATGCATTTCCCGGGCGCCTAATCTCCCGTTTTGGCGATTTGCACTGGCCAGCAAGATCGCCTGATTTGACCGCTCCAGACTTTTTTTTGTGGGGCTTTTTGAAGTCGCGGGCTTATGTCAACAAGCCTCAGACTCTTGCAGCTCTTAAAGACAATATCCGTCAAGAATGTGAGGACCTATCGCCGGAAGTTTTGGCCAAAGTGATGGAAAATGCCATAAAAAGGGCTCAAATGACAATCAACTGTGGCGGCGGCCATTTACATGACATCATATTCTCGATTTGATGTAAAAAAAATTAAAAGACCAAATAAAAATAATCCACAAGAAGAATCAAAGTTTTTAATTTTTTTTAAATTACAGCCAAAAAACATCGGAAGGTTATTTTTGCGCCACCTTGTACAAATAATAATGTGGAGTCTATCTTAATTACATACATATTGCAATTATCATTTTTTTCGAAGCACCCACTTGCAAAGATTCTCTTTTTCTCTTTTTTTTCAATTGCCTTTAAAAATGTTTCAGTAAATCGTAACAAAAATAAATACTAATACAGCTGCTATACAAACAAAGAATAATCATTTCACATCCTTTCATTTGAACGTGCGTGCCACGAATAAGAGGATTTCGAAAAAACCGCCCTTAGCAAAGTGTGTAGGTACTTTAAAGTGGATCACCCTCTCATAACAAGAACTCCTTGTTGATGTACAGTGCAAATAAAATAGCGATATTGACAGTATTTAACATACATCGGAACATTTTATTTATGCAAACGTTACGATTTGTGGCCAGGAAAACAGGGTTGTGGACAAACAGCTACTTGAAGCCTAACAGCAATCGGGTACTTATTCATTTTTCTCTCGCGCAAAGGGTAGTTAATAGGAGCTGTGTATAAAATCAAAATAAAACCTCGACGTAAGGGATATCAAAGTCATTGTATTTCTATATCATATGTACTTGATGTGGTATTTCTGTTATCAGCAAGCATGAGCGTATCAACCTTCTGATGACAACATTCACTATATCGGATATTTTCTGATGTTATTCCTTGGCAGCTTGAAATTTAAATTGTTCGAGTTCGAGTCTGTGACTGTGAAGCTAGTTTGGTATGAATTTGGTTTCTATTTCAAAGTGTCTTTGGCAATAATTGTCAAAGCAATAAACTGCCACTTAATTGCTTCAAAGCAATTGCTTATTGATTAATGTTTCACACCTAATATCCTTGTTTGAAATTAGCATTCCAGGCAAGGTGTCATGTCATTAGTAAAGATGAGAGATACTAAAGCATAACTCTCACAATCGTTTAAAGGTCCATCGGCAGAACACAACACCCCATTCTTAGGTGCTTCTCGTGTGCCTGACATGCACTAACGATGGATCGTACACCAGAGGTGGGTAAGGGTATGTGTCTCGTGAGTTGAGCACAGCATGTGTTTGCACTAAATACCAAAACAAGCGTACACATCTTAAGCTGCCTTTTGCGGAAAATAGGTAAATAACTTCAATTCCTTCGAGTGGTGGTAAAATAACAATTTAACGGCATTCTCGTACTCCTAACACTTAATTGATTAATGGATAGGTACACAATTGTTTGCCACAAGTCACATGCGAATCTTCATGCCGCAAGAGTTTACGGAATGATGAATGACTGCATTTTGGTTAATTGTTTAATTGTAACAACATACACACAATATACCTATAGTTTATACCCGAACCATTATCGGTTGCAAAGAACGGAGGATAGTTCTATTGCGATCAGTGTCGCGAATAAACCTTCGAGTTTGCGTGTGTGTCAGTGTCTTTGCTGGCAAATACATTAAGCCAGCTTGATGGGGCTTAATTAGCCACTGACATGAAAATGCAACTCATGACATGCTTCCCCATTTTCTTGTGATGAATTTTCTTCATTGGAAATCTGCGATGGAAGTCGAATTCAATCTGGTCGTCCCACAGCATCTGCGAAATCGATTGAAATGTATGGACGCATAGAGGGTGGACGTAATTTGCGGCAATATGAAGTTGCAATAGAATCGCTTTTTGTAATGAGTTCAACATTGGAGCCCAATTCTGAGAATGATTTGATTTCAGCAAATTTTGCTAATTGGATATCGAAGTGGACTGTCAATGAATTGTTATTTGTTGACGTTGTCATGGGGTGGGAATATAGGTCACATTGGATATGTAGTTTGGTGATAGACCTTAAGGCGTTGTTATAATTTTAAGGATGTCAATGTATTCACAATGTCAACAGTGCTCTATGCTTCTGTTCGAGTATTATAATCATTTTTTTGGCGTTAAATGTGTGTATGTACATATATAAATAGCTGCAACAAGTTGTTGCCTGATGTCAGCAGTTCCAAGTAAAAATATGTTAACATAGAAAAAGTTTTTACATATTGTGTTAAGCCATCAAACTGTGTCCATTTCAAACAAAATATTTTAACGATCTGAGAGTGTGTGCAGAAGCCTATTGGTTAGTGCATTGGACTTCTAACCGCGGGTCCCTGATTCAAATCCCGAAAGTGACAACACATACGTTTTTTTTCATTGCTCAACCTCATGCGAAAGTCTGACAAAGATAAAAAATAGCACTGTCATGAGAAGCTTCTTAAATTTGGTGATCGGATTCGGATTTAAACAGCACCTACTTACTCTTCTTTGTGGCAAAAATAATGAATTCGTACACACAAATAAAGGGAGGTCTTGTATTTTTAATACAACCCTTTTTTTAACGCATGGGATAATCGAGGACTTATATAGGATCCGATTACTAGCTCGATTGAGAGCTTTATTACTAAAAAGCATTTCCAGACTAAATAAACAGCGCTCGGAAGAGTAATACTTTGTTTGGTTACTGGCGAAATGTCGTTGTCAAAGCCATTAGTAGGGGTAAAGGAAGCAAAAAGCGTTACTTTGAGACTTACTTACTGTCAATGGTGACTTGCCCTCCTTTATAGATAAACACAATCGCAGTCGAGTTCGCTGTGATCAATAATATCATCGTGAATCGTCGTCACCGTACGCTAGTACTTGCATAGATTTACCGAAGGTGCTCCCGGAATTGGCTCCAAAGTTTTGTACAACCCTCTCAAGAATGATGTTAATGAAGTCATATGACACTGCATCAGTTTGTCTAAATCATTTGTTGGTACCTATCGAATTTTCTGATAAGTTCGTTGCCAACCTTGATGGATCAGGGAGAATTCTCAATAGTCATTCACAACAAATAGAAAAGGAATAATATCCTAAGAGTAATAGTAAAAGGCACACCCACCAACCAAGCCACAAAATGGTCTCTCCAGGCTTTCTAAATCCAGCTTGTGGATTTGTCGCAAACTGGTCCTTTCGCCATAACTAAATGGCGTCAATATTTCTGTTTTTAGAACAAGCCGTATATCTAACTTAATCTGCTCTAGGACAAGAAATTTAACTGGAAGGTAGATATTCAGAAACACTTAAAAAAATACACCAAAGTCCACATTCAACAACAATTGGAAATGAAATGCAAAGTCCTGCAGGCGAAAATACTGAATCTCTTCAGCAATCACTTCTGTAAAAAACAGTCATTGAAATCCTTAAAATGTGAGCCATTTTTCAATCCTGTTGGAACTAGTGACGTAATGGTTAGTTTAACGAACTGCCGCGCAGAAGGTCTGGGTTGGAGTCCCGGCCGTAGCAACAATTACATCTGACAAAATCATCCAATTAATATAAATTGCCAAGAAAAGTTAGGTGAGCTATGATTGTGTTTTTATATAATCACATTGCGTACCATTTATTTAATTTTATATTTATTAAATCCTTGTTATTAAAATGCCTGTATCCGTATCGTGCATGTGTGAACGAACAAAATTATGCTGAAATTTTAAGAACCAGTTATCAAAGCAAATAGTTTTCGAAAACTATCATCTCTTTAAATACCTCTTAAGGTATGTAAGCATCTGTTCACTGGTCAACTGCATAAGGTAATGTTTGTTTTCCAAAACCAATTTATTTTCAAATTTTGCAAAATTCCACGCTCCTGGGTGTGTAATTTGCGCAATTACATCTCAATTTATCCATGTGAATATCCTTGGAATCATGGTAACTGAATGATATTGGTTTCCTGATGTGCGAATTGCAAATACCGACTTATTTTGTGACTATACTGCCATTACAATACCCTTTGTGTAATGATTTGATTTCCATATTTTCTTAGGGCATGCATATCTACACATGGAAGTGTGCCAAAAACACGCAGCCCTGAAATGGGGTGAATCCTGATAGGGATATTTACAGGTTTCGGTAGGGGAGGGTGATGTTTTGCAAATGTCATGAGCTAATGAATATCATGGGCCGATTGTTTGTGCTATTGTGTGCTAAATACCCAAACGCATATTGTGCGTTGTTGATGCGATACTCACTAGGTATTTGAGCGTGCTTTTGAGGCACGAACATTAGTGAAACTCTACTAGAATTGACATGTGAATTGCGGTTGCTGTGCTGTTGGCTTGACATGTGTAATGCATGCTGATATCAGGGGCTGGAATGGGGGAGTGTTAATTCATCACCATAATATGGAGAAGATAAGTGTGGAATATAGAAATATGCAACTGCTCTTGGATTTAGAAGGCCGGCCGTAATCCCGTTTACGGTCTTCCAATGAAAAGCAAACGCATAAAACCACGACGTTGACAGAGAGTCTTTAACCTTTCGGATTACCATCGTTAACGCTAATAATTAGAAACGAGATATCTTCATTGTTTGCATGCACATTCCCATGAATTCTATGAATACCAACATCCAGCGAAATCAGGTGGCATAGCCGGAACACAGTCCTCTTTGTCAGCAAATCACAGATGATGACCATATCGGGCGACCACTATTATGGTTTCGGACAATAGCTGAGAATAGTTTTTACAGCATTAGCACGAATTGCGGAAGGAATGAGAAATTCAATCTATTTAAGCTGGTCAACTGTATTCTTTGCTAAGATGGTATTTAGAAAAGTCACCAACCCTGTAATGAAAGTCAAGTATTTATCGTATTTCCACCCTGCAACGCAGCAATTACTGAAGCATATATCAATGTGAATTGTACAAGTATATGTAACCCAACCTGGGACAGATGTCTCTCGAAATCGCTGCCAGGAAGCGACACATTTTTTGATGTGGTCTACTGATTTCGAGTTCCAAATAATAGGGAGTGATTTGTTATGTCCGTTTTATAGGTGATCTCTACGCAGAACGAAATTATGACGTAAAAATTGATCGATTATTGATGAACCATATGACTGATTTGAACGTAATAAAAAGGATATCTGAGTTTACATCAATCATTGAGCAAATACCACGTGCGTGTTTCGATAACCAGTCATCCATGCAGGATACATCCTACTTCTATTGTTTGCATGGAATACTTTTCATAAATTTTCGATTTTCCTTACCAAGTCCTCGAAAGTGTCTTTTCAGATGAGGACACTCAAAGAATGTTGTATTTTCGAGAAAATGAATTTTGCAAATTCGGTTGGTCTACCAGGATATTTAATGGCTGAACAGTTTTCAAGTTCAAGTGTATATCAAAAGCACACTCAAAGTGCAATGGTTTGGAAAATATTTCCGCACTCGAGCAACTGTATGGAATTTAAATAGAGGTTTTGGAAAGTACAAAAGTGTCGTTGAGTGTATGTAATCGTTTCGAAAAGCGAAAAGTGTGAACTTGTGCTAAGTAGTATTTCTATGATTTTAACTTATATCAACATTTGGGGTTGGCCCTCTGAACTTCATAGAAGGATATAGTCAATCGTGAGATAGTTTTTTTCATATTTTCCTTTTTTTTTTAGATTTATAATGAATTTAAATTTAAAGAACTTTTAATAAATTTGTTTGCTTTAATATAAGTCTGGGTGTCTTTTATTTAACAGAGTTAATTGCTATCTACCCTACAATTCATATGCAAAGGCGGTGAAACCCCCTGCTTGGGATACCTGTTGGATTTGAAATGGGTTCGAAGGGTGTTGGATTACGATAGGTGGGAGGTGCTCAGTGGTGCGATGGTTAGTGCGATGAACCCAAAGGGTCCAAAAGGTCCGATTCCCAACCATAGCAACACCTAAATGATCTTTCACTGGCCCTCCTCTCGTGATGATCTGACAAATCAGCCGAGTAGAAGCAGTTGTCAAGAAAAGCTTATCTCAAATTCCCCGTTCGGAGCCCACATAAAACAGGAGGTCCCACCATTGTGCAAGAAGTACACAAGCACACATGAATGGTTGTGAGAAAGCTCGGCCCTGGGTACTAACGAGCCTGTTGCGCCAAAAATTTGTATTTTTTTGTGTTTTGGGAGGGTGCAAATCCATACGAAACATACGATAGAAAGTAACTTTTCATACACCTAAAATTGGGCGTATTCCAAAATCAAACTTAGACTTATTTCGATTTATAAATGCAAATAAAACAAAATTTATATGTGGGCCTTATTTCAGGTAATGTGAAATAAGGCCAAACGCAATATGACCAAATTCCAAATTTGGGTTTATTTCGGTTTACACGATTACCGAACTTTCTCTTCAATTAAAACCTTGTAGCGATTGCAGTATAAAATAAATACATGAGAAGACTACAATCCACTGCGCGAATCGATGAATTCCCGATCCCATTCCATCCTTAAACATCTCGACAAAGTGGGCTTTGCTTTAACTGAATGGAGATGAAATATAGGAAATGAAATTTTCACCATATCTTGTTCATAAAGTTTATCCTAATCTCTTATGGTACGACAAAAAAGGAAGTTTTTAATGGTATTTGTTTTGTGTTGAAATGATATACAAAGAAAAGTTCATAGCATTACTCTTGAAATATTTTCACCAAACGTTTTTTCGATTTCTTTTAGCTCTACCGAAAATCGTTTTTTACGGCATATTATTGGATATGGGCTGAACAGCACGGACAAGGATCGCATTTACCAAATTTCATTATCCTTGCTCAAAACTTAAGGCCTTAAAGTCGGTAACCTACATACAAATGGACTGACGGACAGATAGATATGGTTAAATCGACTCAGCTAGCGATTATTTCTCTATGTTACAAAATAACTAATATACCCCTATGGGATATGGTATGAACAGCTTGAGATTTTTTATTCTTAGGTTACAACCAGAAAAACACCTGTTCTAAAGATAACCAGACCTACCAAAAAAAAAAATTATTTCAAAACTTTATAAAACTGCATTTTTTTCATAGGAAGACGTTTAAGGGTTCTGAAAAGTATTAAGTATAATTACTTTTAACACATATTTATGGGAAACTCATCTTCCATTTAAACAATACACACAGATACGTATATGGTTTGAGATTCTCAATATTTATCTGAACATAATCCCGACTCAAAAAGTGTTTGCGAACACGAATCTGAGATATGGATATCTTTACTTTGATTGAATTGGTTGCAAATTGAACAGTCAAAATTTGAAATTTTCACAGTCTCCTTTTTTACCACATGCATTAAAGTACATAATTTTTGGTTCATCATTTCAAACTAATTTGTGCAACTTAAGCCAACGGCTTTATATTTCTTGGTCATGACTAATGATATTAGTTAGGTCTGAAGCTGAATCGCTGTGCAAGAGCACAAGCCAAGCGTTGATGTTCAGTTTCCAGCTAAGCTTGCGATCGACTGTCACCCCAAGGTATTTGGCACTTGCTGACAGTGAGAGGCTGACCCTTCCAGAGTCGGTGCCGCAATCTCTGTTATCGATCTATTGTTAATGAAGAGAACTACTTCGGTTTTCTTTGGATTCACCCCATGGTTCTGACCACCTACTGAGTATGTTCAGTCTTGTTTGCATGATAGTACTTAGAGTCGACGGGAATATCCCACATGCCATGGGAACCACATCGTCTACATAGGCCTCTGTTTTATTGCAGTGATTTCTAGTGACTTCAATGCTTCATTTAATACCAGTAGAAGAGCAGAAAGAATACCGCTGTGGAGTGCTTCTTGTCGGTATTTTCCCTTTGGTGCAAACGCCCTACCTCACGGGCAGTTTCTTATGATTTGCCTTTGACATAGGCGTGCTTGTTTGGGGATATATCGATATAATTGTTAATAATCTTTGGAACTTGTCCAAAAAATATGTTTTTTGCATTTCCCTGCTTTTGGTATAAATATCACATTGACTTCACGCCACGCTTTGGGAAAATATTTCAACGATAGATACTCACGAAGACTGTTGTTACAATGTTGTAGTTAACAGTTTTTTTGTGTCATTCAGTAGCTCGAAAGTGTTAATGGCGTTTATAACTTTTTTCTTTGCATATAAATGTTGTTTATGTTGGAGTTGTCTGCAAATAAAGCGATTTGGATCTCTCCTGTCATTTGTGTTTAAAACATCCAATACTTTGTTGCAGTCAGGAAAGTGGGTGTTTAGGAGAAGATCTAGTGTTGCGGTGCTGGATTCTGCCAATTTGTCTGATGCTTGTTTCCTTTGACATTATTTTTCTTAATCGGACAGATTCTCTGCTGCAGAAATCTATCAAGCTTTCCCCTTTGTTCTTATATCTTTTTTTGAATTTGCTTAGGCTAGTGTTGTAGAGATACCAGTCTGTTACATTGTTTGTTCTTTTTGCCTTCTGAAAAAGTTCCCTTGATTCCTTGTGTTGATTGGCGATGACTTTGTCTCTTGTTATTTTTACCTTTGCAAATTGGACAAGTTTTCTTGAAGGCGTTGTCAAATAACGTGACGATTTCGTGCACGTTTGTGTCATCATTCTGATCAGCTGCATCACTCCTGAAGGTGAGTTCAGAGATTTTTACCGTGAACAGATCCCAGTTTGTCTTTCTAGGATTACGGAATGTAATAGAGTTGACTATTTTTCCTACTAGGGAAAATTCTATGATCCTATGGTCAGATAAACTATAGTTTGAATGGTCCAGTTTTTGTCGCTAGACATAACACGGAATCCTTTATAATGAACCATTTTCCCAAAGGTACGGGCATTTGCTTTGTCTGTTGCCAGAGATAGCAATAAATTATTGAGGGATAGCAATAAATTATTGTATTGTATGAAATGGGTTGGTTGTGTCGATGACCGCAACACGTAGATGTTCCTCGCAAAGCTACTACTTCAGCTTGTTTTAATGCGTCTGGAAAAACACCATTCAAAATGCAATTGTTATAAATTAAGCATAAGATGTCACAAATATTCAAATTCAAAATCAAAATGCAATTGTTATAAATTAAACATAAGATGTCACAAATATTCAAATTCAAAATCAAGATATTGGTGTAGCTGATTTGCGTTTCCAATTGAATGACGCTGCATGATAACTTTGTATAGCGATATGCCAAACTTCTTGTTTACTTTCAAAAACCGAAAATGATTAAAGTTGTGGAAACCAGAATAACTCGTGTCATTCTAGGAATACTGGACGATATGCTTCAAAGAGTGGTCGAAAATTGGAAACACTGAATGGAGTTAGTCATTAGAAACATTGGAAAATAATCATCTTTTAACATTAAAGGGCATAAACCAATTTAGCATTTTAAATAAAGGTTCCCTTCAATAAATTTATTTGCTGTGTATTTCTGGATGGACACAATTTTCGGGACTGGGATGAGTCCTATATATTTATAGTATCAAAGGTATACCAAAAAAGTCAATCGGTGCGGATTTTGTTCTGGCGAAATTATCGGTCCGTACTTCTTCAATTTGAAACTGACTTTGATAACGAACTTGTGGCGTGCCACAAAGCGCATTAACATTTTGCACCAACGATTAGAGGGCATGGTTAAACTGTAAACAATTCCTTCCCTCAAATGCAATGTTTATGTGACAAAATTATCGAAAAGTATGTAGTTGGTTGGTGGGACCTTTTGTCTATTGATAGGTATTTGGTTTACGGCATTATTCTCAACATAGAACTGTGGGCTAAGAGTCCCTGTATCATATCACTTACTTATGCACTAAATAGGAGAGCTGACAAAACTAATTACTATTTCCACAATTCTGTTTTATTTGTCTCCATTTTAAAGAAATCCCTTCAATAAATTCCTATATAATTTGATTTGACGCAACCAAAAACAAAAGACAAAAGTCGCAAATATTTTAAGAAACGCTTTTAAAGTCGAAATTCAACATGATTCAAGTGGAATTCAAGGTCACCATCTCCAATCTAAAAATGGAATATATAAAAAAATAAGTTAGAATAAACATATAAACCATACCTTCGCGTAGAACTTGGATTGTTCGCTTATGTCATCTACCATTGAAATCAAGTTATATATCCTATTGACAGTCGTCGTGACAACACAAAATACTAACGAAACTGCTGTCGGACATTTTACTGGTAAATAGAATAAAAACATAAGCACCAACAGAGACTCCATTAGAAAATTCAAAAAGAAGTATCCCATCAAAAGCTTATTCAACTTGTCTGTAAAGCGGTTTAACTTATGGTAGACCATTAAAAAGTTGGCGCCTTTCTTCATCCTTGGGCGCGGTATAGACATATCCAAGCGTTCGTACATTTTTCTTTCGATATACAAAACCAAGTACACCGATTGATGAAGGATCTCTGCCATAATCAACGGCAGGTGAAAAATCAACGAATTAATTATCATATTTGGAACGGATTCTACTCTCGTTGTAACTTGAATTGTTACAGCACATGGGATAACTGTCAAAGTGACTCGTAAAACAAACATTTTCGAAAAAGGAATCTTTTGATAGGTTATGTTGTAAACTTTTTTCAAAATACGGGGGAACGCTTTGAGCAAGGTCAGAAGTTTCATAGCACAGTACTTCTTGTGAAAGGTTAAGTGTAGGAGATTAACATGGCTAGCAAGTATAGATATGAAAACAAAATCTAAGGTGCATATACGGAATATCATTATTAGGAGAAGTAAAGCGTGCAATAAAAATAACAATTGTATTATGTCGAACAAGGTACTAATTCGCTTCCACCGTTTTGAGATGCGAATTTTTTTTCTTAATGCTGTATTTATATATGATAAACAAACAATCGACTAAGGTATGATTTCATTGTGACGATAAAGTAAAACTGAATACCAGTTGGGCGGAGCCTTGCTTTTTTGAACGGGTAGTTTAATAGTTCTTAAGTTATGCACGATAAGTGCGTGAAATCCATCATTATTACGAATTCACCTTTTAAAGGACATTCAAGGGATACATGTCGATTAATATAATTAATGCTGGAGTGGGTTAACGACCCTATTATGAACCCATTTTATAAATGCAACAAGACTTTAGACTTTCGCCAATCGAAAAAGAACGGTCAGTTGTAGAAATATCACGGACTCCAAAGAAAAGACAAAACTGCTACCTTCCCTATACGCAGCTAATTCCACGCTTGTTCTGATGAGATGTTCTTTCACTCAGGTCAAATCTCTACGCAGACTATTTCACGTATCCTCCTCTGGAGACATATTTTCGGTTTATGTTCAGCCAATTCCAAAAAGCCTATAAAATCTAACCTTCAAACCATATGTCTAACGGTCTTATTCTTTAAGGTCATTTAGAGTTCTAGCTATCTCAATAAAAAAACATTCAATGTTCTACAGCTGATCCCTGATATGTGAAATATAACATTGCGATGGAAAATCATGAAAAATCGAGAGCTGTTGCCTTGAATATTTTCAAGGCTTACCCCGAGTTCGGCACAGAGGTTTTCTAGCCAAATTTACTGTTCCGGGGCTTACTTAAATACTGTGCGGCTGGATGGTAAACTTTCATTTTTGCAAGTAATGGTGATTGGTGTTGCCCTATTTACATTCTCTATAAACGCTTAAGAATATATTCCCCCAAATTCAATTCAAGAAAAAATAATTCAAAAGTATCGCAAATAGAAATGGAGAATACAGTTCTCAAATCAGAAGAATCTATGTATCTGCTAGGAATCAGAATTGGGACAGTTGTATCATAGTAACAACATATAACCTCTGTAGCTTCATCTGTATGAAGAACAAGTGCAATGTTCGAAGTTCGTTTTAATTTTCAAAGAAGTAAAGTCCAATGATAAAGTAAAGTAAAGTAAAGTTACTCCACACCAGACAGTAACTTTTAATGGATGCAAAGGTGACTGATGAATAATTTCAGGGCTTTCCATTGCCCAGAACCGACTATTCTGTTTATTCACATATCCATTCAAATGAAAATGTGCCTCGTCACTCATTATGATTTTTTCATGAAAATCGGGTTTGTAAATGGTTTTGTGGAAGAAGCTCTTGTGTCAACTGAATCTTAAATGCCAAATTGTGGCCAAAGTTGTTCTTTGAAGACCAAGCTCCTGAGCACGGCTTTGAATTGAGGTTGATGGATTGTTTTGAACACTTCTTTGAGTAGCAGTAATGTTTTTAGCCGATCCTGCAGTACGTTGTGGTCAATGCTTGGGCCTATCACCAACAGACAATCTTTCTTCGAAATCATTCACTACACTATAAAAAGTGCGTTTTGTTGGCACGTTGTTTCTCCCAAAAATTTCATTTTCTCATCATCACAGTAATTGATCATTGATTTTGATGTTTTAACGATTAAAACACGTTTGCTTATAGAATATTTTTCATTAATAAATTTGCCACGTGTCTACTTCACGACTGCCAAATATGAACTGTCAAGACTTATGTTTACCAAAATGGCGGCAAAACAAAGGAGTATACCTTCCCGGCGGACACCCTGTATAATGACGTGCAATCCGCCTTATAGACGATTCTTCTATTACTTTTAAGTTGGAGCCTTTGTCGTTTTGTTATTAATATTATAATCTGTAATATATAAAGCAGTTTCAATGTGCGCTCCTGGAGGGTTATAGGTTCACCAGATCTGACAAAAGTTTATGTGCACAAAAATAAAAATAAAAAACAAAAACAAATTTGGAAAGTCTTCGTAAGGTTCTTGGTTGAATCTTGGTCGCTTTCGTTTCGCTTAAAAGGTTCTGACCAATTCATCAAAGTTGTGTGTCTGTTCGTGTTGACATCATATACTCCGTCCGTCTTGGGCCTACCAATGATGTCTATAGTGCATGATATAAATTGTACAGTTTTATGGAATATTGTGCATCTGGTTTGGCTCTGAAAGAATCACTTAAAAAATGCACTCGACAATGCGTCACGTTTTTTTTTGTATCGATTGCTTCGGTGAGTTTGTTACCGACCCTCATAGAGCAGCGAAATTCCATCGTCATCCTGCACATTTTGGGTGTTATATTAAAACTAGACATGGCTCTGTATAATTTGCTGTCGTATGCGGCTTGGAAATCGATGAATAAGTGGTGGGTTCCATGTGAAAATATGAAAAGTTTTCGACTTTCCTGGCCCAATAACCACACTGATAAAAGCTGATCAGGTTTTTGGAAAACCGTTTAAGGCGGTCCCATATTAAGCAGATACTGTCTTCTAGGCAATATTGAGGAAACTTATGCCTCAGTATATCAAATCAAATCAGACCAAATTGTGTTAATGATTTGGCGTAAGTTATTCACTTGCTTTATATAGCTTAGCAAGAAGGACGTAATTTTCAGCAGTATTTTTGAGTATAGGTTTCATTAAGGTCGGGTCGCTGGGAGTGTTTGCTGTCGTTCTCAATAATGAATGGTTCATTATGCCTGAAAGCGGAAAAATGTTCGTCGTCGACGTTAAACAATCTGCAGACTCAAATAGTATTTTTTCTTCATCTCGACAGGATTCTCCTCGGGCATTTTATCCCTAGTTATTTTAAACTGTTTTTGTTTATTTTTTTCCAAATAAGTAAGTCCCTATGTGCGGAAAGACCAAATAACTTGAGTCGTAAAAGTATGACACTGTGTAAAGAAACAGTCTCACGCTCCTAGGGTACGGTATTTTTTTTAATAATTGTGGTTTTACAACCACCCTCTTTTATTTATTACACAAGTTTCTGAAACTAAATAATTTCGAATGTCTTCTTCATCTTATATAGACCCATGATAAACACAAAGGAGATCTTATTTATTTTATATTTACACGACACCCTTAAAAGTAAACAACAATTATTAATTTGATTGCAAGTTTGCGGTGTTGACTTAGGTTTTACGAATACATATAAAGGGGATGATTAACCGTTAGTCAATCCAGCATAAGAATCAGATTCAGAAGAACGAGACAAATGTTGTTATTATATTGATATTGTGGCTTTTTGAATGCCACTGTGGTATATATCAACAAGGAAGACGCATCCCAATCAATCAGAGTAAAATCAATTATTTTTATTTACTCATGCTCAAGAAAACAGAAACTTTCTTCTTCTTATTTCGCATGGATACGTAACTTGAAAAGAATTCTTCTACACAAGGGAGAACCCTGCATCGACTCGATGTGAATAAGTATGTTTATCTTGTATACTGTTTTCCATTGATTTGGAGAATCGTATTTATGACCTGCTTGGTGTTCTGGCTGAGCTCGACAGAAAAGCAAGTTTTAAGAAGACAGGATGTTCGGTGAACAAATTTGTATTGTCTTCGTCATTAAATGTGGTAAAATAAAATGAGGTCTATTTTAATTTCATCCAATCATTTGAGGCAAATGCGAACGTTTTTCCCTTAATAACGTGACGTTATTAATGTTCGTAAGAGCTTTTCAAATATATTTGTGTTAGTTCATAGATAATATTCAAATTAACAAATTAAGTTCTAACTTGATATTTTGTTGTTACTTTTTGGACTTTTGGATCCCACCTCTATTGGTTCAGTTCATCTGCCTTACTCCGAAACTCAGTACACATCTTCTGCACAGAGCCTATAGCATAATTTGGTGTTATCAAACTGGTGGCTTTAAGTCATAGGCTAATTGCTTACAATTCTGTATACCTACACGGACATACTATTGAATAAATAGATTTGATAATAAAAGGATCAAATCTATTTATTAAAATATAGAAATAAGTTTAAGTATATACAGCAGTATGAAATGGTTATATAAAAAACTTAATAAAAAATAATAGTAAATTTTTAGTGATTTGTCTTAAAAGTAAGTGAGATATTTTATGTTTTCTGGGCATTTTTCATTTTTTCAACCAATTCAAAAATAGAACACATTATCATTTAACACATGACAAAAGAGACAGTTACCACAATGGTGGCTTTGGTAGCAACATAATGGCATACTATCCTTATTTTGATAGGTTAAGCTTAAGAAAATATTCCTATAGTTGAGACATTTAAACAATTTACAAGACATGTGGTTACAACACATAGACTAACAGTGTAACATAATAACATGCCAGCGGTCATCTCTCTAGACAAAGCCAATTTGCTTGTTGCTCATTTTGTAGCCAATTCTACATTGTCAGATTATGCTCAGTCTACTCTTATACTTGAGAACGTAGAAAATTCTATGGTACCAATCCACTTTAGTACTAGCGTAGTCGTAACAGAATTATTTGATCTTTTAATCACAAATCGTCCTGTAATTCTGAAAGCTGTTCTTTTACGCTGGCGTACGCTTTTTCGCCTGTATTATTTAACAGGACTCGAGTAGATAAGGACAGCATTTTGGCTGGACAAAAACGAATCTACTTATTTTTTTTTACATCACATAGCACAGCGCTCTCAGTATCGCTTCACACAACTGTTTTTTGTTGCGCGACTTAGATGGTCATCTACCAATTACTTTCAATAAACAATATTCTACTTTAAAAACATCGAATGTAAACAATTTTTCAAATCAAGCTGGTACAAACAATAATCAATTTTGTTGTTTACCAAATTAAACATGCATATGCATCGTGTAATGGGCTCATTGCTGCCATAGTTGGTGTTAAGAATTCAACGCATTTTTAATGTTTTCTTACTTATTGTAAAGCGTCTCTGTTTAAGTTTTTTATTAGTTTCCATTATTAAACGTTAGTCATTTACCCTATTTATTGTCACTCAATTAACCAATTGTTCTGTTAAATATTTACTGTAATTCTATCTTTTTTGTTTTCTTTAATTGTTCCGTTTGAGTCAATTTTGTAACCGCGTTAGATTACCACAAGACATTTTTTTTTCCTTCTTATTTGGATCCTCAAACAGTAAAGACGTTGGTAACAAACAGATAACAGATACATTAATCACACTACATTATACACTTAACATTCAATACATTACATTAAACATTATACATATAACATATTTCTTTAACTACACAAACAATTAATCTAAACCATCATACAACAACAAATCACACACCCTAACAAAACATCGTTTACCAAAACAGTTGGTTTTATAAAAGTTCCGCATTAATTAATTTTTCTCCCTAAGCGATTCTCTGGGAGCATAAAAATTAATAAGAGAAATCAATAAAAAAAATTCAAAGATTCCGTACGCCTGAAATACACAGTATATAGTTAGTTTTAAGGCTCATTGCAATTTCGCTTTAGAAATCCTAACATTGAGTTTGATTTTGCTTTAGTGTAATTTTATGAGAAGGTAATTTTAACTGTTCGTCAAATATCGTTAACTTCTCCCATACGCTGAAGTTTAAGATCATTCATATAATAATCGTTTATTACAGGTGCGGAATACGGTATGCTGTAAGCATTTTACATTTTGAGATGTTAAGCTCCATAACGTTACGATTGCACCATGTCGAACAACTTTTTATATCAGACTGAAACCGGATATAATCTGCTATATTACTAATACGAGAATATCATTTTAAGTAGGGAGAAGTATAAACATCGATCTTTACCATTTGTTTTCTGTTTGTTAAAGTAGGTTGTGGTGCAGTCTGTCAAGGGATATACTAAAATTAGTAGAGTACATCAACTTGTAATCGTTCCTCAAAGCTGTTAAATATATAATTAATTAACAAAGTTAAATTGGTAGCACATGAACTTTTTTTTTCAAGATTACCTCGAGATTACCTCTTTTACATTAAAGAAAAGCTTGTCAATGCTTTCAAGCAATCTATAGGAATTGCAGAAAGCTTCGATATAGGTCGATAGTTTTCTACTTTTTGTCTTGAACAGTTCTAATAGATTGGAGTAATACAATAATACATATTTACATTCTTTTCAAAACTTTCCAGTAGTTAATGAATATATAATGACTTAATATAAATTTAATGGATAAAAGACGATACACATTTTTTTACTATTACCTCTGGTATACCGTCCGGACCAGGGTGTCTGCTCCATTTTAAATTGTTTAACGCGTTTGTTAGGCCTTTCTTTGAAAGTTGAATCAAACCGACATCTAGTAACTCCAAAGTTCGTAAATAATAATTTTGCCTTAAGTATACCCGAGATTTATTATAATAAATCGCAAGTGGTTGTCAAATCATTTGAACTTAGATTTTCAAACTCCATAACTATAGGTAAACTTGAGTTATTTCGCTTTGAATTAATGTAATTGCGAAATGACAAAACATACTGCTTATACAAAAATCAATTTGAGAATTCATATTCTTTTCAGTATCTCAGAAAAGTTTCACGATTTGTGGCGGTTTAATTATTTCAAAAATGTTTATACGATTTTTTCTTGACATTTCGCAAGTTTATCAATTTAAAATCGAATAGATTTTTTTTCTAAAAATGTATTATATATATTTTACTTTTTTGGACGATATACATTGTAAATCCCAATTATCATTTAAATAATTCTTGAGTGCAACAAAACTGGTTTTTGCGAAAGTATATATTACAGCGCAATTGTTTTTATTACAACGAGCAAAATTTTAAAACGTAACTCTAAAAGTAAACCTTTATGGTGAATACTATTTGAATCAACAGTATCCAATGCTTCCATAATGTTAAAATTAAATCTAGAATTGTATTTAAGCTGTTCCGAATATTGTTTATTTGAAATAAATCGAACTATAGAATAATAACTACATGTTTGAATTCATGTTTAATATTGAATGTTATTAAATCACCATTCAGATTACTCCTATTGATATCACCAACATTGAAGTCGCCAGACACAAACTGAAGTTGAGTGGATTCAAGACGAGTAACTACAGTACTAATATTTCGTGTTTTTGTGTGTGTTTTTTATACACATTGGTAGCACTTTATGGGGGGATGTTAGGAGACTAGAAATACCAGTACATAATCAAACTTTCGAACTGCACCACTAATACACACACAAAACTTCTTTCTCCAACTACTCCAAATTGCACTAACCTTCTTTCTTAAGTCTGATAGACCACTAGCTTTTACGGCTTACGTAACAACTTATCCAATAGTAATTTGATAACATATCTCACCGGAAAGTTAAACCAATCAATCCAACTGTTTCAAAGGCATTTGACATGGTTTGGCATCAAGTCTGTTTTTGAAATCGATGATACCCTTCTTCAATGGAATACAAACTACCGCTCAGAACGTTAAATTCAATTTGTTTTGGACGGTTTCAAGTCTTCTTCTCACCAAATAAATGCTAGTGTTTCCCGAGGCTCCATTTTGTCGAATTCTATCCTTTGCTGTCATCAGCAAACTTTATAGCTCCGTTTTGCCGAATTCATTCCTTTGCTGTCATCAGCAAACTTAATAGCACTAATAGACTTCTAATTATCTCCACTTAACATTACTTGGCCTTGCAGTATCTGTATTAATATAAAATTGGGATGAGATAATACATCGCTTTCTTTGCATACCTGACAAAATTGGTGGCTGTTAAATCAATTGTTAAAAACTACTAAAATCCCCTATCCTATCATGGCGCCGCTGATAATGTAGAAATTTTGACCCATTTATATATATATATTGTCCCATCTAGCATGAATTACCCTAATTGTCATGCAACTCTTAAGAGACCTATCAACTGTGAAATGTGTAATAAAAATGACGGATTTCTTGCACTTATCGTGCACAAACTAATAAACATAGAACTACTGTTTCGAAAAGCAATATCTACCATGTCCATATTAGTGTTTAGTTTCACTTTGTCGTTACTATGGAATCATACGTCAGTCCATGGGTCGTTTATCAGCTTAAAGCGTATTTGAAGATTTACGAAAGATGCAATTTTTTCATATTTATATACGACAATTTTAATCAAACTGTTATCATCCCAAACCGGAGGCGATATTGTCTCATATTCCATATATACGCAGTGACATTTTTTATTTTATTACTGGCTATATTTTTCCTGACAATAATAAGTAATATATTCATTTTAGAGATTGTCTGCGTAACGATTTTTGCGGCTTATGTTAACCTAATTCATGTAACTTTACTTCAGAACTACTATGCAAAGGAACTTCTGACATTGCTCAATGGATTCCCTCGTATTTTGAAAAAAGTTCACAACATAACCTATCGAAGGATACCCTTTCCGAAAATGTTTGTTGTTCGAGTCCTTTTAACCGTTGTTCAATTTGTTTTAACATTTCAAGTTGGAAAAAGGGAATTTGTAAGCTATTTTTTGCATAATCTTTTGCCTATGCTTTTCATTAGTCTGCCTCTGATTTTTGTTGAGATCCTTCATCAATCGGTGTACTTGACTCTGTATATCGTACAAAATATGTACAAACACATAAATATTTCTATGTTGTACCAAAGGACGAATAAGGCCGCCAATTTAACAAAGGTCTACCATAAATTGAACCGCTTTACGGGCACGTTAAATAAGCTATTGATGGGATACATTTATTTGAATTTTCTAATGGACCTGTTGGTCCTTTTTCTACTATTGCAAAGTTCAAAAGTAACATCGCTGATTTTTGTTGCCGCCACAACTGTAAACAGGATGTGTAGCATAATTTGGATGTTAGATGATATAAAAGAACAATCCAAGGTAAGGTTTATAAATGATATTGAAAACTAAATTTGCTGATATAAAATTTTTAAGGTTGGAGATTGGACACTTGATTTCCACTTCATTCCTGTTGAAATTCGACTTTATTCAGCGTGCAAAACGCGGATTGACAAGAAAACTTTTCTAAACATATTTGCGACTTTCGTTTTGTTTTTTTTACTGACGAATCGTCATTATGAAGATTCAAAGGGGAGGTGAAGAAACGGTTTTAGCTTATGACATAGTTAATACAAATAAAAAAATCGTTGCAACTTGAATTCCATTTGTCCTTTTTTCAATTTTAATTTATTTATTAAAACTTGAAGTACAAAGGAAAAGTTATTGTATTCCTCAATATTGTATAACTGGAAAATGCATATACGTACTTTGCTGTTGATATTTTGTATAAGTACTGCATAAGTGTTGCTGAATTTTGTTGATGCAGGTTTGAATTCCTCCTTCAACTGTAGGGGAGATTTGATTTTAAATATACACAGAAGGAGAAGTCCAGTGGTGCTGAATTCCATTATCTAGGGAGCGTACGAAACAAGGAGACGTTGTGATGCATTTGTTTTCTGACAATCAAATGTGGGTTCTCTATCCTAAGCAATATTACGTTATAGATATTGGGTCTGTCTCTCTGTACGTCCGTCTGTTTTTGGAGCGTTTTCTGTAAAAGCAGTTTTCATTAAAATTTTAAGGAAATATAAAAAAAAGTTTGATGCAGAAACATTAATATATTTAGTTTGGACATTTTCCATGGATCATTTAAGCCCACGACCTCGTTTAAGATGCTTTTCCCTACAAAACCCGTTTGTATACCATACCCCAAGTCAAAAAAAACGTGTTTATTTGTCGAACCATAAACGAGTTTTAAAAACTGTCTCAATAATATGTTGCTACATTGACATTAGCTATATTTTATCGCCATAAAGCCAACATTTTTGTGGGCTCAGTGGCGCGATGTTTAGTGCAACGAACTGCCTCGCAGAAGGTCTGGATTCGAATCCCAGCTGTAGAAACACCTCCTCCTCTCATGATGATCTGACAAATCATCCGTGTAGTAACAATTGTCAAGAAAAGCTTATATCAAATTCGATGTTCGGAGTCGGAATAAAACAGGAGGTCCCACCATCGTAAAAGAAATACACACGCCCACATGAATGGTTGTGAGAAATTTCGGCCTGGGTACTAACGAGCCTGTTGCTCCAAAAATTTGTATTTTTGTAAAGCCTACATTTTGGGGACATTGATTTTAAGGATGTGTTGGGTTGAGGTATTAAACGGTCCGCCACGCGGATTGCAGCTTTCTCGTATGATTTTATACCCTATCCAAATAAAAATATTTTAAAATCCGCATACTGACACCACTATTTTATAAATAAACTCCTTTCTGATTAAACCATAAGAAGTAAAAAAAAATTTGCAAGAGAAAAATGTTGTTTTTTGTTTAACCATTAAAGTTTTTCATAAACTGTCTTAGCAATGTTGTCATAAAGCCACGCCAACGGTTTGGTAATGTTTAGCTTATGGGATTTAATGGGATAGGGTTGTCAACAACTCGCACAGTGGATTGTAGTTTCTCATATGTTTCATACTCGTTTTGTTTAGTTTATCTTATCGAATATCTTGGATGGCAGTACTGTATGCCTTGTAGCAGCTCAGTGGTTTTGCAAGTTGTTCGACTGCAACCTTTTTATTTAATTGTCTTAGACACGACGTTGTTTTTTTATAGCATGGTCATCAATAATCAAAGCAGTACTTTACTATGCTCCTGCTTGCTTCGTAACAATGGTTTTTTCCGTGATTGGAGAGTTAACCCAAATCACAACGTGTAACAGATAGCCCTTCGACACCAATATGGAATTAAGCGCTGGTCAATACTCTTTCCAGCTGTCCGAATATGGGTTTTTAATTTCGTCAAGCCTAACTTAACTAAAAAGAACATCGTAGATTCAATCTTCAGAATTCTTCCACTGCCGTTTTGAAAAGAATGTGTTGACTAGAGGATGGACACAAATGTACATCTTTTTTTGATTTACAATCTATTTTTATTATTTGCAAAACAACTGTCATCAAATATGTAGATATCTGTATTAACGTATCTATTGATCCTTTGTTGCAAGTTGAAGTTTGAAAAAATATTTGCTCTCCTGTATTGTTATGATAAAGTTTCCGTTAAAAACATATTTTTAATGTGAGTACTTATAATTAAATTTTGAACAATATCATTAAACATTACTAGGACCTACAAGTGGAACTCTCTCTTTGTTAAATTTTAATTAAAACCCAAGCCCAGAGATAATACTTTCAATTTATATTCTGTAAAGTTTCCTACTTAGCACTCCCTTAGGGTAGCCTTATCATTATAGGGATATCACCACCTTCCATAGAAAACGAATGAAAACATTTGGGAGAACTATGATAGCCTCTACATAGAGAAAAATGAATGTGTATATTACAGGGATAAGTTGGAGCTCTACTCATAATTCCGAAATCCCCTCATTATTATATTAGTGTGCATTGTGAGAATTACTTTTGTCCTGAAACTATCTATTCATGATGATCTTTTAATTTTATTTTATTAATAATATAAATGCAGATAATATTTATTATACAGTATTCGATAAATTAAGTCTACCCACCAATTAAGTCCCAGACAGATTTCGTTTTTTTTTAATTTTCTCTAAAAACTGACACCAAGAAAATGAAAAAAAGGCAGACCTAATCCCTGTGGACAGACATTGCATAACAGAATGTCCTGGTTTGGTTGGGGATAGTGTCTGTGTGATTGTCATTATCCTTTGTTAGGTGGAATACAGCAGTCTTCAGATAAAGAAAGATTTCGTTTGCTTTTTGCTGTGCAACTCCCTGCGGGTGTTGTTTGTGCAGCTTTGGAATATAGCCAGACAACAGTATTGACAGTAGGAAGGGTCAGTCTATCGCCAGTAACCATTCCTTTTTATCACTGGTAATAATATAAACGGGTTGGTTTAACGCCTTTAATTAAATTGAGGATTTCAGAAAATGGATTTAGATTAAACGAGAGTTTTGATTAATACATTGTGTGTCCAGGCTGATGTGTAATTAGTCTAGCTCAGTAGGCTTCCAAAATGTTTTTACTTTGAAGAGATATTTTAAATATATGTAATTTAAAGATATATTTACAAAAGATCTAAGTGATGACAAAGTAAGTACCGTCGCCGTAAAAAAAAAAAATCAAACAAAAAGGATCTAAAACAGATTCTAGAACAGAAAAATACTTAACGTTTTTTAGTTCCTAACAGTATGTATCTCTTGGCAGGTAGATGTTTCCAAGTTCATGTTAATTGTGGTGTTTCTAATTTATTATGTTTTGATGTTGGTGTCCCCCAAGGTTCAGTTCTGGGTCCATCCTTGTACAACCTGTATACATCAGATTTTCCAACTCTTCCGTATTGTGACTCAGCTATTTTTGCTGATGACACGGCCATTTTTTCATCGCATGAGTTTGCTCTCAATATTGAGAATAATCTTAAAAATGCAATCGAAATCTTGGAAAAATATTATCACAAATGGAAGATTAAGTTGAACACTGGAAAGTTGCAAGCTATTTTTTTCTCGCGAAAAAGAAAGGCTTGCTATCTTCCCAGTAGTCAGCTTCAATTTAACGGAAACACCATTGCATGGGAACAGTCCGTTAAATATCTGGGAGTTCATCTTGACACGAAACTAACCTTTAGCCCACATATTAATAATACTCTTAAGAAAATGAGTATAGCAATTAAGATGCTTTATCCGTTCATAAACAGAAAATCTTCACTTTCAAATAACAATAAAATAATAATACATAAAGTGATTTTTCAGTCAATTTTATTATATGGTTGTCCAGTATGGGGAAGTGCTGCGAAATGTCATATAAAAAAATTACAAATTTCACAAAATAAAGTGTTAAAAATGATGCTCAATCTTCCTTGACATCATTCCACTTTTGATCTGCACAAAATAGCGGATGTTGAATTGATTTCTGAAAGGATTCGGAAACTCAAGAACAATTTTAATAATAAATGTGATATTGCTGAAAATCCCCTCATAAACCAACTTTATTTATCTGGGTTAACTTAAAATATATTCAAATATATTCAAAAATGTCGAATATTATATTTCGTCTGCGTTTCTTTATAATTTATTATTTTTGTAATCATTTGTTATTATTTGTTTATTTATCATTTGTTTACTAAGGTTTGTAATACTATTTATTTTATGTTAATTTATATTATTCGTTTTTATGTTAAATTGTTTTTTATTAAACAAATATTATTATTATACTCACCCATGTTTTCGTCTACTAACACATTATTAACTAATTTTTGTATTATATATTTATTTTTTATCTATTTATTAATTTATTAATTCATTTATTTAATTACTTGTTTCTTTATTTGTTTGTTTATTTATTTATTTGGTTATTATTTATTATTTGATTATTATTTATTTATTTTTATTTATTTATTTATATTTATTTATTTATATTTATTTTTTTTTTTTGTATCATTGGTATTTATTTATTTATTTATTAACTTATTTATTGCTTGTTTGTTATTTATTTATTTATTATATAATTTATTTTTATTATCTGATTATATTTTATGAACTTATATTTATTAATATAAAAGGCATTCCTTGAATATTCATAAAATTCTAAATTATGTATATTAGATATTCCTTCTTTCTTTTTTTTTTTTTTTACTCAAATAAAGGTTTATTCGTATTTTTCCTTTAAATTAAATTTGTAATTGCTTGTAAATCATTTTGAAATGTAAGATAATATCTCAGAAGTAAGATAATACTTGTCAAATCTCTGAATTGTAAAACGTGCGGTCACAGGCTTTGTAAAAAAATTATCACGAAATAAAACATATTATTAACAGTATGTATCTGTCTCTCAAAATCGGCGTTAAATTGTATAATGCCGCACAGGTTTGAAGTCCTGAATACCTAGTATTTATTTTCTGCCCAATAGTCAATGTTATCAATTATAAGTTCTTTGGTACCGCCGATTTTCGTAGAAATACATATTGAATTGGAAACCGTAAAGTGTTGATCTGTGTAGACGTCACCGTGAAAGCTCTGTTGGGCTCTTACCGTTGGCCCGATACTCCCTCAGCGCGTTTGTAGGGGTCGCCGATTTACTTGATCTGCCATAATGACGAATTTTATTTAAACTGAATATTATATTATATATATGTATATTTATAATCACCAGACTATGCAGAGCTATCATTTCTGATAGTTTGTTGGATCAGAGATTATGTTGCACTAAATCCTGTTAAAGCAAAACCGTCCAAAGGGATTGTTAGGGATGCTGATTTAGATTCGTAGTCAATTTTATTACCTAATCGTACTGTCTCGTTCTTTGCTTATTGTGTTATAGCTGTTACACCGTGCTAACAATAAGAGTCTAGCTGGACAAAACTGTATTTTCTTAAAACAATTCTGTTTCCAGGTACTCATTGACATACACCACGCGGTAAACTCTGACAAAAAATAAATGCCATTCGGAATGAGTGCCAAAGCCAGATCAGAAATCTCTGTCAGGAATCTCTACACCAACACACATGATGGACTCAAAATAGGTTGTCTTGCCCAAACACCAAAAACAAGGATTAATTTCCCGCCATCAACCAACTAACCGGTGAAAAGTGATTTATCTTTGGGTATGGTTACACATACTGGTTTGGTCATACTCATATCACAGATACACTTGCGTTCCTCCATTTCGAGCAACGAAAATGGGAGTACGAGGGTGAATACGAATTAATGAAACCTTCAAGGTTCAACTGTACCCGTGTACCGATTCCATTAAGTTTTTCATTGCTGCGCTACGGAAGGTGTAACCTCAATTTATTGTGCCAGGTCATCGAACCGTTTTTCGTAGGTGGCTGCGGGATGTGTATATACGGTACACCCATTGACCTATGATCTACGACAACTTACCTATATAACATTTTAGTGTTGGAAGTATAAATTATTTGGAACCAGGAATGTGCCTCACCGGGTGATTTATTTCGTAACTTGTATACTTTCATCTCATTTGGCAATTTATTTATTTATCCTTATCTTTGTTTGGATAACTAACAAGAGAAACCTTAATATATTTACCAAGTTACAAGTGCCTAGACCTCGAAGAGCGAGTAAGATCTAAACAAATTAATCAAAGATTTCGGGAGAAAATATAAGTTCGATTTTTTTAATAAATAAATCTAAAGTCCAATTCCATATCCAAAAATATTGAATCAACGGGGCTGAACCCTTAGCAAAAAAAAACTGATTCTTCAAATCAAATCATCACTCGTTTTCTTTATTTTGTATCTCATGAATGAAATTTCCCACGTATTCCTTTAATTTTTGTTTTCCTTTTCATTTTCGGGTCACCATCGTTACAAAGTTTTCAAATGGGGGAAGCGTTATATCCTTATAAGCTTATGAAAACGGGTGAAAGTGGATTTTGCAGGATGGAAACTTTTATTGCGAGGGTCTAATTTGGTTTTTAAGTTATTATCTGTTAATTTGCATTGTGTAGCTGAGCGGGGATGTATTCACCAATTTTGGAGAAATTGATTTTTGTGTCTTTAAAGGAAATTCAATTCAATTTATTAGACAACAAAGGGTTTACCACATTCAACAGGTCAGTTGAGTGCTTGATAGAATTGGATAGTAGTAACACAAATCGGATTTTTTAAATGACAACTTAAATGGGCTTTCGATAAAGTTGTGAGGATTTGCGGTTTTAAGCACCAAAAGTAATTACGAGTTCAGCAACATTTTTCACGAAAAAGATGCCAAGCAGGTCCTAAGTACAGGGAATTGAAACTGAATTAAGGCACAAGAAAAATAACTAAACAATCAAGGTTTTCGTATTATAAGGATAATATTGTTAAATTTCTGGCCAGCAAGGGTGCGTCTGACGAATTGCTTTCAAAAGCTTCAAATCTTTCGTATTCATATTTCAGAATACTATCCTCATTTGCGAAAATTCTTAACGTAACGTTATGGTAATTTGTGTTTTTTTCATTTATGTGCTGCCGGAACAATTAACGGGAACGCTTTAGCTGCTACTATGCAGACTTTACCACCCATGCAGGAACAACGATGGGATGTGCCGGGCAAAAAGAGGATTCAAAACGGTGACATATGATACAGACTGATCTATATATAGTAAGCAAAAGCAGCGACTATTCGGAAATAAATTTGTTATAAGTGCCAAAATTAGACAAGAAGTCGTATGCTTTAAAAACATTGGTGATCCGCATAATGGCCAAATACAAACTCATCCAAGCGCAACAGGCTCGTTAGTACCCAGGGCCTAGCTTTCTTCTCACAACCATTCATGTGTGCGTGTGTACTTCTTAGCACGATGGGGGGACCTCCTGTTTTATGCCGACTCCGAACTAAGTTGAGATAAGCTTTTCATGACAATTGATACTACTCGGATGATTTGTCAGATCATCACGGGAGGAGGGCAAGTGAAAAATCATTTAGGTTTTGCTACGGCTGGGAATCGAACACAGACCTACTGCGCGGCAGTTCATCTCACTAACCATCGTGCCACTGAGCCCGTCACCCGATCCAAATTGATACCCACTATATATTTATCGATTATTCAGAGTCATACCTAGTTTTGGTATACCGCCTAAACTCCTCCGTCTGCTCAGGTAGACGATGGAGAATTATCGCTGATGCAGCAGGGGTGGAAAAGACCTCGAAACATTCGGTATAAAAAAATGACTTAGGCAAGGCAACGCACTCTTATGTGACTGCCTTAACCTAGTTCTTGAGAGGATTATGCCAAACTCCCGACACAAAACCAGAGACACAATCTTTCATAAGTTAGTGCAGCTAATGTAGTTAACAGTTAATTCTGCCAAATAGGAAATAAAAGCGAAGCAAATAATTATGAGAGGTTTGCAAATTTACCCTAACATTGTTTTAACTGATTTACAATCAGCATTTTAATCTGAAAGTGAAAACATATCTTTTGATTATATTCTGCCTCCATACTTAACGCCTAATCCGAACTGGAAATTTAAGAAGCTTCTTATGATAATGTTACTTTTGCACGTTCGTCAGACTTTCGCAAGATGTTGGGCATTAAAAAACGTAGAAGTCGTTACTTTCGGGCCACTAGGCCACTACAACTACAACAGGTGATTGAGAAGTTGATCTCCAAAATATGTATCAAAACGTGAATACGTGGAAAGACTATTTGTATACGGATTCTGCAATGGAAACTCTTAATTGTAAGATTTGAATACCAACCGTAGAACATCATGTAGCCGGCTATTCGCTGATGCTTAACAGCGCCTTGTCCATTTAACACATATATTGGATATTAAATGGAAAAGAAGCAATACAAGGGCCGCACGTTTTTTCCACAAAATTTCTTTAGAGAAAGTTTGCAGAAGCTCCTCTTGTTAAGAGAAGGACAAGATGGAACAATTTGTCACGCAGCCTCGCAGCGGAGTACTTTCTTTGCTGTGGATTGGTAGATTTGGCCCCAATTCTTTGCCACCCAAATCTCCTTGCATAGCACCAAAGATTATAAAGCCATACAGATGGCGCATTGAGAAGAAATAACACAAAATTTTGCTTCATGGTACGTACGACCCGCCATAGAACAAATTTTCTTGTATGGGGTGCGTCATGTTTATGGCTTTATAATCTTTGATAGCACCCCTGCATTTTTTATCTAGGGTACTATGAAAGAAAAAGTTGATTAGAAAAATGTCTGGAAAAGCTTCCAGAAAACAATAGTGCTGTTTGCTGCTCGTTTATCCGCCATCCGAAATGTCAAGAAAAGCTTATCTCAAATTCGCAGTTCGTAGTCGGCATAAAGCAGGGGATCCTGCCATCGTACAATACATACGCACACATGAACGGTTGTGAGAAAGCTAGGCCCTGGGTACTTTTGTACTTTGTATTTCAAAGTGTATTTGAATGGAAGGAGGCACTTCGAACAATTGCTAGTTATAAACATTCCATAAATTGTTCTGTTTTTTACCTACACTTTCTGTCTGAGAACTAATTACGTTTACTATACAACTTCAATGGATGGTACATAAAAAAGTTTCTTAATAATATAAGTTGATAATATCAAAGAGAAAAAAAGAGAAAATCAAATTTTAAAAAAACCTCTTTCTTTACTGAATTCCAAAATCAAACTGAACTATTCTTTAGGTCTATTTTATATGGAATCCTAATGCTAAGTATTCCCCTTCAATGTGCATTTCCATCAGGCTCGAATTTTTATTGATGGTGGGTGATTGTAATTGAATTTTTATGATCAGCGGTGATGGTCATTTGCATTTGGGGTTTGTGGATGTTAAGATCTGAGTGTTGACAATAAATAAATGGAACAATGTCTATTGTTCATTAGTGTGTCGATGTCGTAATTTTAATTTTGGATTTTACTGTTAGCTTTTAAGGTTGTGTGTTTATATGCGGATTTGATTTCTCAACACATACATTTGTATAGTTTTTATTTTAGGCCGCAGTTTCTATTTTGTGTCCCAGCTATGTAAGTAGTTCTGTTGCAATTTGATCCTTTCCCAATAGTTCCAATTATGCTTACCTAATTTATTTATTATGTATAATACACCTCCAAATAAAAAATCACATATTTTGTTGCGATAGTAGACACTTCTTTAGGAATTTTATCTTAAAGTATACTGTTTGGCTGAGACACCCTGTTTATAAATTACCAAAATGTCAAAATTTTATGGGACAGCCCAGTTACCTCCTCCTTCAACATTCAAATACAATCCACAAAATGTACTAATGTACTTAAATACTGCCAAACATATTCTAATGATTTGAGTGGCTCTTGCTCACAGTGTACATGTATTGGTTTGTTTACACTTGCCGTCACTCGTTCTCTTGAGTCGGTGGTATTCCGCGCATGAGGAGTGGCTTTTCCTCTTGTGGAACATAACTCTGCGACCTGCAAGTAATTTCACCAGAAATCCATGCTCAGCAGTGAAGTTTCTACTCGGTTGTGCTGTGATTGTGATACTCGCTTAGTCCGCGCGTCTTTCAAGCAATTTTTATTTTGCCAATGTCAGTAGCCAGTACCTACATAAACGAGTAAAATATTGAGTAAGGTATCCGAGTCACCTGCATAGAACATCTCTTTGTGGGTGATGTGTGCAAAGTGACGAGTGGTCAAGTCAAGACTTTTGTTCATTTCATTGTTGCACTGTCATGGAACATTGAACAATCTTGCGCATTACATCTTAAGCAGGCAACCTAGGGTATGTACGTCATCCCGCATCCGCATACTTTTGAACAAATATTTCTGAAAATTAAAAAACAAAAAATGACAAATTCATTTGAAGTGTTAGTTGAGGTGTAAGTGTAATTCCTTCCAACTTGTGTAAAGGTGCCTTGACCGAGAGGTACACGATGTGAAAATCCCAAAGGCCATTTGTACTGCCCCCTGTCACCGTATAGTGTAGACCTTCCTGATTCCATCACTCTTTAGCAATATGCATTGAAGCCGGTCCATTTTATTGTTTGGAATCGGTTTTTGTTTCTTCCTTGCGGTTAGACGTTGGTGCTCAAGCTCAATGCTCGCCCTCAGGTCATTACCACGCTGAAAAGGCTAGTTGTGCAGCCAGCCACATGCCTTATGGAATGCAAGCGGGTTATTCAATTTTTTTTTTCATTTTATTGATGGAAGCTGCAAAAAAGTGACTGATGATCATTAGGGGCGTTTTGTAATGTAATGAAGTTTGACGAGAGGTTAGGCTTCTGTTGGATTATTATTGCAGCTATTTACGAGGCTCAAAATTGAGGGTTTGGTTTTTGTTTTCCCTGATGAGTTTAAATTTCGCCTTTGGCACGGTTTCGTGTTTGTAGACGTTTTAGTTTTGTTGTTGTTGTTGTTCTTGTTGGGCGTTGTGGAATGAACTGAGGATCAAAGGAATTTAATTTTTTTCCATCGAGGTAGACGATGGTTTTTGTTATGATATTTTATTAATGAAAATAATTGCTAATGGTTGCCTAAAATTGACAAGTATATTCCCAAAACATACCACAAACAAGTTTTTTAATCGCCTCGCGAAAGTCTTAATAACATTTTGGAATATAATAATGTCATGAGAAGGTTCTCAAATTTGTTGTTCGGGGTCGGCGTTAAGCTTGGGGTCCCTCTCATTGTTCCAAAACTTCGCAAAACTTAGGGGTCCCTAAAGCCTGATATTCCATTCAACCGCTTATCATTTCAACGAAAAGGTTTTCTGGTATCGAATGTTCCTGTGGGGACGTTGGCGACTATAATTGAGCAGCGAGAACCCTCCATCGTCTTTTCTAATAGACCAGAAAATTCGGGTCGTATACTAATGCCAGACATGCTTGTCGTCGCCAATATTAATAGGTTCGTTCTAACTAACAGCTAAAGTTTGCTCGTCATCAGTGGTTAACAGCCTGCAGATGTGATTCTTTCGTAGCATCGACTGAGAATTTTTCATCTCAACATGATTTTGGCATTTTATTTCTGATTTCGATGTTGGTAGATCCTACGAACAATATTACCCGAGTAGCAGCACTCTTTATTTTCGATCGCGTGTTTTTCTTGCTCTTATTCTTCTTTCTAGAAACTTTGCTTTTCTTTGCCAATTACTGCTTCGACTGCTGCTTTGCCTTGATAACCTCATTTTTGGCTACGAGCATTTATCGACATTCTTAATTAAGCCAGAAGTTTCTTTATATTGTTCCTACGAAACCTTCTACAACAGTTGCGGCCCATCTTATTGATGAGGACTGTTACAATAGGTTCGCTGCTGTCTAAGAAGCATAAGACTTCTTGCCTAAATCTGCCGTTTAAAACAAATTCGCATGTGAATAATATTTGTATTGAAAAAATAATATCATTCTCTTTTTACGCGGCTCATCCCATCGTATTTCCGTATGGATAGCAGTAATGTCTGCAACTGCAATTTTTATTTTGTGGTCAATACAAATCTAGTAGCACCAGTAATCTAGGTAGAATAAGGACAGTTGAGGAGAGGTCAAAGTTACAAGAACTGTGGCCTGTAACACGAAACAACAAGTATTGTAAAAGAAGCCATTTTGTTTCGTGGTACATGCCCTGGGTGTTTAACAAGTTAAATGAAATGTGGTAAATGAAATGTCAAAATTTGTATGGGAATCCTTTTACAGTGTCTGAATTTTCGCATATAGGAATTGAGCGTGTAAACTGAGTTGGTAAAGGTTTTAAACTTTTTAAAAGCTATTTTGACATTGATTCAGCCAATGAAAGCCAATTCAGACATTGATTCACACATCGGAACAAATTCACTTTAGCGCGCACTTACTTTTCATCGGAACAAATTCACTTTAGCGCGCACTTACTTTTCTTACTTTTGTTTTAGTCCACTTAATCGTCGTTATTAAGCAATACAAATTCCGAAATTCCCCTTACAAATCAACCATTTTTTTTTACAGTTCACACATAGCGGAGTGATAAGAAGAAACAATTCCAATTCCCAAAAAAAGGAATTTAAAAAAATGTTAAAAATTATTAATTATTAATTAAATAATTTGACAGGGTTTGGCATCAAGCTCTTTTATCGAAAATGCGTGCATTTGGAATCGATGAAAAACTTCTTCTATGGGTTAGAAATTATCTTTCGAAACGTTCAATTCCAATTGTTTTGGACGGATTTAAGTCTGCAACTCAACAAATTAATGATGGTGTCCCTCAAGGCTCAGTTTTATCTCCGACTCTCTTTCTCATTTTCATCAATGATCTCCTGTCTGCAACTTCTAATCCAGTTCATTCCTTCAGCTTCTCATATTCGTTTTCAGGTCCACGTCCCTCATCTTCGAATGTGGAATCTAAACGACAACATATGTTAAGCTCATTGAATTCCGACCTTGACAGCATCATCAATTGGGGTAAATCTAACAGAGTAGAATTAAATGCTTCCAAAATACAATGCTGTCTTCTGCCGTTAAAACGAAACCAAAATCTACTTACGTCTTCACTTACGTCTAAAAAACTTTCCATCTTGGGTATATGTGTTAGTAACAATTTACATTGGAACGACCACATATTCCAAGTCGCTAAAAACGCAGAGAAATGTCTAGGTTTCCGTAATCGATGTAAAAAATAGTTCAGCCCTTCTGCTGTGGCCACAATATATAAAGCGTTTATACGCCCTAAACTTTAGTTTAACGCCCACTTCTGGTCGGGTGCACAAAAAAAAACACCTCCTAGATAGGATTCAAACGCTTTAAAAAAAAAACTTATAGGAGACATTAGAATACCGAACTCTTTAGTTTCGATTGAACACCGTCGAAATATCTCCTGCCTAACATTGTTTTATCGCTATTTTAACAACAAATGCTCAAATGAAAAAGCCAGCTGCATTCCTCCCATTCAACAACTCAGCCGCAATACTCGCTACGCTATGAATGCAAATCAGTTTACCCTCAAGCCTGTCTTTGCACGAACGCTGAAATATAGAGATTCGTACATGAACCGAACCGAATGTGGAATGCTCTACCAAACTCTGTTTTTCTTTTCCATTACAACTTACAGGCACCAATGTGCATCGGTATCCCCTTTCTTATTATCCTGAATTTACTTGACGCCCGCACTGTGTTAACACATATAAAGGGTATTCTTAAC
This sequence comes from Rhingia rostrata, assembly GCA_949824845.1. NCBI lineage: Eukaryota > Metazoa > Arthropoda > Insecta > Diptera > Syrphidae > Rhingia > Rhingia rostrata. The sequence continues at coordinate 3,490,504 of OX463755.1, read as the reverse complement.
CCCTTGAGTGCGCCCAAATTATAAAAATAAATGAATAATGAAAATTACTTAACAAAATAACCTAACTATGTAAAGTCCTCAGTCAGGCGCCTAAGTGAACAGTTTTTTTTTAACGGTATAAACGGGAACAAAAAATTTAATCTTTCTTCCACTTCCTTGCTCCGCTCATCCGTCAAAGTCGTCAGCCATTTTTTTTTTTATTAAAATATTTTTATTTTGTATGTTTTTTCAACATGGCAGTGCTGCGTAAATCGCAGCAAAAAAAAGGCAAACTACCCTCAATTTGTATGGAATTATAACCAAAAAAAGTGTAATTTTATTTTTTGAATAACTTTTTAACTAAAAGTGATCGACGATTTTTAAAAACATTTAAATAAACAGCACGGTCAGTAAAACAGTGCAAAAAGTGAGTGCGCGCTTAAGTGCATTTATGCCCACACATCAAACGTATGCGCTGATCCTAAAAAAATATTGAGAACGGAAAGAGAACAATAGGAACAAAATTGTATCATTAAATAAATTACTTAATTGAGATTGAATTCAGTGCGTTACCGCATTATTTAGTGGTGCAGTTTTAGGGTCTTTCATGAAACGTCGTCGTAAAATTACAATCTTTCCCACGTTGTAAAATAACAGCGTTGCATGAATACTCTTAAAATATAAATATTTTCTTGAAGATATTGAGATTCAAATATAGTGAATCATTCCATCAGCTTGCCGTACTTTTTACATCTGATCAGCTACAAGCGCCAGCTACAGATACGCATTTTGTGCGGCCCTTTCGACTGCCATTCAGCTCGTAATAAGATGGAGGATATTTTTACATATTTTACCTTTGCTAATGTGGATGAAATTACTTAACATCGAACAAAATACCTGGTATTATGAGCAGATCTAACAGTAAGTGTACCACTTGCTGAGGCCATTATGCTGGATAGACTTCAAATCAACACCACCAAAAGTGTCATAACTAGGCACTAATAAGAAAGCTAGGGATATACGTGTAGGGTAGGGATATATATTGGATATATATAAGATATAACACCAAGATCTCAGTAACTCAATGGGCCAATTTAGCCCTTAATGATAATTCATTGAAATCTTACAAAAATAATTTACAACCTGTTTTTTTCGGTTTAGAATTAAGCGACTTTGTTTTATAATCAACGGATAATATTTTTTACAATCGCAATTTATCTTTTAAATCATTAGATTCCTCTAAATTCATCTTCCAGTGTTGTGTGTTTTCAGATAATACCTTGCCATCATCAGTCTCTGAGGAATTTAAGCCAGCCAAATAAAATCTCAATCTAACGTCTGGAAAAACGTATATGTATACGTACATAAACATAACAAAAGGTACACTTTATCCTTGAAACTCCATGCACAAATGAAAAATTGCGTATAATTTCCTTTACGTGCTGGTACTGGCAGTGTAATCACCAGGTAAATGGAACAGATTTAGCAAAATATGAAAAAATCCACCAACAGCCTGTGAAAATGTCAAATTTTGAAAAGGAGGAGCAGATTATGCTCAACAATAATGCCAATACCGACGACAAGGATAATGCCCGCAATAAATCTGAATCATCATCACCTGTGAGTAACCATCAGCAACAGGAGCATCGTCAGCCGACGAGGATGGTGAAGTCAGCGAGTCAAGGGTCATCACCGGCGTCGGGGTATGTACAAATGAATCTTTTTAGCTTAATATGTGTGGGCTTCCATGTGTATGTGTAATAAAATTAAAGAAATTTCTCAAAAGCCGTCAGGAGCATCAGCGTAATAAATGACCATCAGCCAATTAAGTGTGTGTGTTTTGTTTTAAAGTAAGAGTTATCTTTTTGTCAGTGCAAGTGGTGCGGCATTAACCCGTTTCATTGGCATCATCAATCAAACGAAAGTGATGTAGTGTAGGGAAAAGTCGTTAAAAAACTACGCCTCTAAGTACCTCATTTGAGAAGCAATTACTCTTAATGTGCATGTGCATTGCACGATCTCACACTATCGTCTAAAAGTAGCAGCAATGGATATAGCTACCTAAGCACTTTCATTCTCATGAAGAAGTCTAATGATATAATAGTTGAAGTAGTTACATAATTGTAAGCACTCCATAGCGGGAAGTTGCATATTTTGAATGAGACTGTATATTGACACATAGATGAACCATGAACAATAAACTTCAAAAGGTAGTGTCATGGACACGCTACCTTTCATTATTAAAACATATGAGAAGGCTACAATCCACTGTGTGGATCGTTTTATACCCTATCCCATCCCATCCTTAAAAAATATCCTCAAAATGTCGGCTCTTTGGCGATGAAATATAGAAAATGTCATTGTAAGAACATATTTTTCAGACAGTTTATCAAAATCATTTATGGTTCGACAAAAAACATCGTTTTTCGCCTGTATGCTATGAACATAATGCTTAAAAATGGTTTTTGTATGAAAACGCCTCCAAAAAGGGGGCGCGGGTTAAAATGACATATGGAAAAAATGTTTATATTAACAGAACCAATGATTTTGCATCATGATTTTTTTCGAAATGTTTGAAATTTTACCGAAAAAGGTTTTTTCCTGAAAACGCTCCCAAAAAGTGGACGTGGTAAAAAACTTTGTATGAACAAAATATAGAAATTAGGATTGTCTAGATATGTTCTTCAGACAATTTTTCAAAATCTCTAACGGTTTAGACTAAAACTACGTTTTTTTCTGAAAAGGGGGCGTGGCAGTTGGCGGATTTCAAAAACGTTTGCACTTGTTCTGAAGGGAGCAACAGCAAATACGTGTACTAAATTTCATCATTCTAGCTCAAAATTTAAGGCCCAAAAACTGGTGACGGATGGACGGACAGACATGGCTAAATCGACTCAGCCTACGATTCTGAGTTACAAACTTTGTATCAAAACTAATATACCCCTATGTGATAGGGTATAAAAATCGGTCAAGTTACTTAGGCTGGAGAGGCTTGTATGGACCGACGGACCGACGAACCGACGGACGGAATTTCAAAAACCACTTTTTTGAGTTCCTCTATCATCGTAATGTTAGAATCAATCCAAATCTCGAGGTCGAAAATTTTCACGAAAACAATATCTTTCTCTTTATAAGAGAATGTTAAAAATAATGAAATGTTTTCCCATAAGTCTTGCCAATATTGAATGGTTTGTTCTGCCTGACAGCGGAATGTTGTTCGTCATCGCCGTTTAACTGTCTGCAGAAGCGGTTCTTCCATATCCTCAGCATCGATCGTGTCTCAACTACGACATTTCCTTGTTCATCTTGACAGGATTTCGGAGCCTTGTATCCTTGGCTTTGACGTTTTAGACTTTGGTAAAACTTGCGAATATCGTTCCTGGAGTGGCACCTCTCTATGTCCTCGATCGCGCGCTTTTCTTGCTCTTTTTTCTTCTTTCTAAAAAGCCGTTGGTCTGCCCTTCTTCTCTGCCTATAGAGCTCAACGGCAGCTCTCGTCTTCACCTGCAGCTTAGCAGCCTCGTTCTTGGCTATGAGCATCTGTCGGCATTCCTCATCAAACCAGGGGTTTCTTGCTAGTGGGCGCGAGAAACCTAACACATCAGTTGCGGCTGATCTAATGGCTTGTTGCCATCGTTGCCATTGTTCCTCGACACTCGATTCTGGTGGTATGGTGTTAATCGATCCCATCGTATTTCCTGGATGGCAGTACTGTCTGCTTTGTAGCAGTTTAGGGCTTCCGCTAGTTGTTCGCCTGCACCTCTCCTGTTTAATGTTCTCACATTCCAGGTGCAGATACGAACGTCGTTGTCCTTTTTTCGTTTAGCCGTTTCGTCAATAATAAAATCAGTCCTTTCCGAGGCTATTGGTTGCTTCGTAACAAGATTTTTTTTCTATATTTGGGTAGTGAGATAAATCGGCCATTGAATTTGTCGCGTAAAAGCTGTTTGACAAGGGGCAACGTCCTGTTGAAACCACATATCGTCCACATAGCGAACACCATTCACAGTAACTGCCTGACCGGCTTTTTTTGAAAAAAAATTTGGCCCGATGTCTGGCGGCATCAGCCCATAAACCGCACCAAGCATTCACTCTTTGTGGGTGCATTGATTTTTCGACAATTACTCTTGGATTATCATTCGCCCAAATGAGCAAATTCTTCTTATTGACGAATCCACTGAAGAGAAAATTGATCATCCATTGTTGCCATTTCTTGCCACCATTCTAACCATTGAAGACGTTTGAAATGGTCAAGAGGCTTTAGTTCTTGAGTCAATGGCACCTTGTATGCGTATAGATACAAGTCTTTATGCATAATGCTTGTTAAATTTTTTTCACGATTTTTCCGTTTATGTGCACATTTGGACGATTAAATTGACAAATCACGAAGTGCATGATATGCATTTTGATTCGAACGCCTGTTTTCATAATAAGCCTGAATAACTTTAACGCTTTGCTCGATTGTGTACCTTTCCACGGTTCAAATTGAGAAAGTCTGAAATTGAGGTTTAGGTGTGGTTCACATTCAACTTCGTTATTTTACACGTTATGAAAATTGTCGTTTGACCAAAATCGATGTTTTTTTTTTCTAAATAGGTATAAAAGCTGCCGTTGCCGTAGGTGGATTTTAAAATTATTTATTTATGTACTGGACTCATGATCAATGAGCTGATGTACCAAATTTTATTTTCCTGGATCAGCATTTTTTAAAGATAAAAATTTGCCAGTGTCGGTTCGTATAGACTATAGAGCCTCAGACCTATCATCTTTTTTCATTTGAGTGTACATACGAGGTTATTATTTCTGTCACAAAAAAAAGAAGCTCTCTAGCTCTAGCTCTCGATAGAGCATCTACATGTCTGCCGTAATAAAGATACCTATTCAGCCAGATGCTGAAAAAGCTTGCGCCAGTTCTTTGCCATTTCCCTAGAGCCCCTAGGTGTCCGAAAGAAATAGTCTCAGATTTCTGAAAGTTGATTTTCATAACATCTCTGGAGTTTGTCGAAGTCCCATTGCCATTGCCATTTTTCTTGATGTTTATTATAACGATGGGCTGGGATAATGTATTAAACAGATTTACACAGTGGGTAGCCTTCTCAGATATTTCTTCTGGTGTTTTGCGATTTTTATTTATTGGATTCATATTGCCATTGTTTTCAAGGGCAAACAATTGAAGCTAAACATTTTTTTTTGTATTACATACATTTTTTACAAATTTAGATTTTACCTTCCATATGAATGAAAGAGAAAGTTTCGAAGATCTAGTCGTGCACTTTGTTTTAATTTCCTTTGCGGTTGTAGTTGTTCAATATAGGCATAGTAGTAGATGGATTAAAAAATAGTTTAAAGTAGTTTTGCAAGGCTTAAGAGCTTATGTATACAATTTTTCAATTACATATGTATATCAAAATGTAGGGCTCTAAAACGCACTATGACGACTTTCGATAAGGATATCTCCATTATTACTGTGTGTATCTAAATAAATAAACCTATTTACAAGTATATGGTATATACACCAAATGTTTGGCACAACATGTCCTTATTTATAAAAATCATGAGAAAATCCTCCTCAACTGCCAACTTCTATTCGATTCTACAATGCACCACAACATTGAAGCACATTAACCATTTCTCTACACGTCGTACAGATTATCTGGTTTTTCTCACGCCATAAAGACTGGGTCGGTAATTCACTGCGCTTCACATTGGAACCCTGAATTAGAGCTAATTATCAATTCTGACCGTAATACGATTAGTTCCACCACGTTTCACCAAATGGCATCGAGTGCACTTACGATGGCACAAACCCAATCAAGCATAATGGTCACTTATCAATGTCCCATTAAGCATGTTGGTGGTCATTTAAATGCAATTGAACGCATTACCATTCATTATCCTTTGCTACGAAAGGGTACCGTGTCATAGCTAAGAGCACATTAACAGTGGCGGCGGCCGCAGTAGATAATGTCCGCAAAGGGTTGCCATTTTAATAGGCTCGTGAGTGGTGAATTTAATTTTTAAATATTTTTCGGTATCTCATGAATTTAAATTTATTATCAAGGATTAATTCATTCAATCCAATCACTTTTGAAGAAAGAATTATGCAGAAATTCAGTAACAGATACAATTTGTCTCAGGGCATTCTAATGCTTCTTCGTTGGATGTACCAATGACAAGAACTCTATACTACAAGTGATTGGTTACTCCTGCAATTGTCTAGTCCTTGCTCAATGAGGAATATTTTATTCGTAAACCCCTGGGATAAGTAACATGATTGAGTTGGAAATTGAAAATTGCGATTGAAATTGAAATTGGGAAATTGAAATTCAAAGATAAAAACCATCAATATAAAAAGCTAGTACTCGTATTCGTGTATCAGATAGAATTTCAGATTTGTGTGACATGTTGAAGGAGATGCTCTTTGTAAATCGAACCGATTGAGTCTTAAGTTTATATTTGTGACATGTCCACACTTTGATAAAACTAAATACAATTGGGTCGTTTGAGAATCTCTTTGAGAGAGTTTGTATGTGCCTAAGTGCCTTTCGATTGTGCGAGTAAATATAGGAAAATTGCAAGTGGGTCAATTTTCAGCCAGTTCCAATGAAGGTATGGATAATATTATAAGACTTCTTTTCAGTAGTATTGAGAACCGACAAATGAATTTTCTTTGTACTAACAACCATCATGGAATAAAGTCAATGATATGATTGTGAAGGCAGATGAATACCTAATCCAAGATTTATTTTAAATTTACTGAATTTTGCAATCCCATAATGCAAATGACGATGACATAGTGGAAACCAAATTCACCACATCAAAGTCACAACCACGTGGCATTTCATATGTAACATAGCATTGTAGCAAAAACTTAAGTGTCCACAGAGAAAATGTTGATATATAAGATATGTATATATATATAATGTTGGACGCCTTAACTCCCCAGAGATACCTTTAGACCTGTGAGTGAAAATAATTGCTAGACTCTTTACCTTGGCTTCCCTCATTACTATGAGGAACCCTTCATTAAATGTACGCGAATCGAGCCTTATATAGACAGCAGTGGTGTAATCTCCAAACATTGAAAAGAGATAGAACTAGAGACGCTGAAACTGTCTAATAGTTCAGACGCAAATAAGATAGTTAAAAGAAATCGAGCGATTACACGTATCTCTCAAATCGTTTGTATTTCTACACAGGAAGACAAGCTAAAATATTTTCCATTTGATACAGCTTTACCCAACTTGTTGAGGATCAAACATATAATATATGCACAATAATTTTGAAAGTTTCTTAGATGTCTTATCCACTTCAGATACTTGCGATGACACTATTTAACTCAGATCGAACTTTAATATTTGTGATCTATACAATACCAATATCGATAATTGTTTTTCTGAAAAGAATCCAGCTAGGCTTCAGTGGTTCTGTTCATGGACTGGTCTTTACTTTAGGTATAGAGATGCCAATTTTTGTGCAGAGGCGGTAGCAGAAGCCATCCTTTTTGGCATGGATTTTTTCCCACTCATTAAAAAAAGCAGCACCCAACAAACCAGGTTTCAATAAGCAAGTACTACCAGCGAAAAAGAAAGCATTTAGGCAATAAGGCTAAAATGTTAGCAGAATACTCAAAACGTTTACTAGTGAATTGCTGACGTAAAATTTCGGCTTCGGGCAATAAGATACTTCCGTGGTTCTAGTTATTGACTTCTTATAGTTGTTGTGAATGGTGTATCTTTGAATAGATTTGATAGAAGTAAGATTTTCCTAATCGTCGCTAACCTGAAGTCTGGGATTCCAAGGTTTCTTCAGCTGTACTATTAATTTTCATTGGTTCAATGTTGGTATTATGAAGTAGTTGAGCCTTTAACTACATCAAAGTTGTTGTTATCGACAAAGACATTTTGCCCAATGGTGTGGATAGACAATACTTAGTTTTGTCCTCGATAACTTCAAACCCTACGTGTTTCGCCTCTTTAATGACCAATGATTTAACACCATCAGACTCGCCATCTGAGCATCGTAGTTTCTGCCTGCCCTAGGCACTATCTGTTCTAGCACGAGATGGAAGAAATCGGATGATAGTTTGATTTAGTGAACGACGCATCTCGTGTCTTTCAGTGTAATGCGTCACAGCTGTATCAGTTTGGGTAATATCCCAACTTCCCACAACGCTTTATGCGATGGGTGCTTTATACACGACCTGGAATTCAATGAAAAGACTTATGTGCCTCGATATGAAATTTGTTGGTCTTTTCCAGGATGTGCATTTGTTTGAAAATTTGGTCTATCGTCGATCTGTTTGGGCGCAAGCCACACTGTTACGTGCCTATAACTGTGTTGCAGAAATGCTAACGACGTTCGCATAGTACGTTTGATAGGGTCATATAAGCAACACTTAACAAGGGTGTACCTTTCGTTCAGATGGGCAATATAGATAATGCAGTCACCGGGCGTTCTTGATGGTATGGTGCATACGCACTTCAATGATCACATTCGTATTTGAAAAGTTCAACTAAAGAAATCTCTTCTTGGGGGCTGGTAGTTTTTTTGTGGATTTAGCTACATCTTTAATGATATTGCGATAATGTATCCATGTGGCTTGATATTTGTAGATGGTGAAGCCACAGCGCGGAGTCTTTTACTTAGACTTTGGCAATCTCCGGTTCACTTAGGCGATCAACGTGAATACTCTCTTTTTTGCACCATTCGTAACTTCGGACAGTAGAGCTTCGAATTTGGTTGCGACGAGAAAATTTTCAGAGTCGACGTTTGCCCGGCTGAAATGAATATTTAGGATGTTGAATACATGCCTCGGACTTATGAGTACATGTGCGATTTCGCGGTTCTATCATCTGGATAGCGCTAGGTTGCTTGTGGGGTTCGCAATCGAGGAAACCTTGTGCTGATGGACACAGAATTACATGCTACTCAAAGCTAGAAAATCGGAATCCCCTTAGTCGTTTCCTTGAGGCTGTGCCATTTAACTAACCCATCGAAGATTACTCTCTTCCCGATTTTCGCATTGAAGTCCTCAAGTACGATTTTCACATTATATTTCGTTTAGGAGTTCGTTCAATTCCTACTTGGTAAGATCATCAGTCTCATCTCAGTATGAGCGTGAGAACATATATGTCGCATTATCATATCCATCGTGTTTCCCAAATCAGATTCAAGTATCAAATCTATAGATTTTGATAACGCGGTAAAGAAATTACTCTAACCGCAATTTGGTATGCTAGTTCCATTTATTAGACACCCTTAGACGACTGGGTTTTTGCTATTCAACACGAGGTTGAGTGATTCCATAGGGCTTTCGCCTCGTCCACTACATTGACTGTTCCAATTGGCCTGACTATTCCCAGGAGACCTGATGCCCTGGACCTGTTGACGCTACCGTTGAATTTATCTTGAAAATTCTTTCACTGCCGTCTTCGAAATGTATAAGTTGCATTCGTAGTTCTAATTTAGATTTATTCCAGTTTCATATGCTTCATTTTCTTTGAATAGAAAATCTGACCTAACTTACTAACATCCAGTTTCATGAATCCTAATCTCATTATTCCTATTCTTAGAAAAGTTAAGGGCACATGATTAAGCCATAAAACTTTTTAAAATAGTGTTGATTATTGCACACTTGTCAGGTTCCATACTGTTAGATAAAATTAGACCGCTTTTATCAATGTTCACACTACGGTCCCATCACAACTATCTATTTCTGGCAACATGTCAATTTGCTGTCAAGAGCGTTGTTGAAACTTGTTCTTTGACAGAGTTTTTAACATTCCGAACATAAAATGTATTTCTGACATTTGCTTTAAATAAACAACTTCCATCGACCAAAAACAGTTCTTTATCTGTCATTGAGTGTGTCATAGGGCACCTAATTGACTTTTTTAGAGAGGCTTTCCTTTTTATTTTATTTTATTTTAATTTATTTGGAATGATTTACGAGCAGTAAAAACACACTCTGTGGCTGGAAAAGCTTGTATGTATAATAACCTGGTCTTTTGTATTTAATTTTTAAAAAGAATGTGTCGTGCAAGATAAAGTTTTTCTCGCACATAAATGCTAATGTCAATGTTTTGTAGACATTTATGTTTGGGTGCTTTTCTGATGACAAATAACGTAAGTAATAAGGCTCATATTTTACGCATAAGCAGTCGTTTGTAACATATCTACCATAAAGATATAATGATCAAACATGCCATGAAAACAACTCAAAATTCGGTAAAACATATTCATAAAAGCCATACCTAAAGCGGAACATAAATGCAAATGTACAAAGCATTTGTATGTTCTTGTAATAGGGTATGAATGTAATTAAATGTTGGGTATCTGCAAAAAGAATATGTTCCAAACACTTTATGAGTTAAATACTATATTACGTCGTTAAATTAGAGAAGGATGCATGACTGTGTCGTACGTTCTTTACAACAGGTTGTCAAGGAATTTCAAGGGTAAGTCAGGCTCCTTGAACAGAGATGGTGGCGGATGAACCGAAAGTCCGACGGCAGCGCTTAATTCCGTAGTGGATACTAATGGCCCTGTGTCCTATAAATATTTTATAAAGTGGAGCTGACCCTCCAAGTTAGGGGTTGTGCTTTGGGTAAACTATCCGCCCATGGAAAAGCCTCGGATTGGACTGATTTTTTTGTTGACGACCCAGTTGAGCAAAAAAGTACAACGACGTTCTTATCTGCACCTGAAATTTGAAAAGATTAAACAGGAAAGGTGCAAGTTAACAACTAGCGGAAGCCCTAAACTGTTACAAAACAGATATTACTGCCATCCAGGAATTACGATGGGATGGGCCCGGCAAAAAGAGGATGAAAAACTGTGACATCTACTGCGGACCGTGTTAAAGTGAGCAGAAACAGCGACTATTCGGATGCGGATTTGTTATAAGTGCCAACCTTAAGCAAGAAGTCTTATGTTTGCAAGACGTTAGCGAACTCATTATTACAATCCGCCAAATTCGCCAACATAAGCGTCATATGCGCTCACGCCCCAACGGAGGAAAAAGAGGTTATAGCTAAGGATTGCTTCTATGAGCTCCTTGACAAAACCTATGAGCGACTACCGAAGTACGATGTTAAAATCGTGCTGGGAGATGTAGCCATGTCTGTCCGTCCGTCCGTTTATGTACATCATCTGCTTTCAGGCCTTAAATTTTGAGCTGGGATAATGAAATTTGGTAAATATTTGGGATCCTTGTCATTACCTACGGTATAAGTGAAAAAAAAATTCAAAATCCGGCAACTGCCACGCTCACTTCTTAGAAAAACGGTCTTTTTGGTAAAACGGTATAGAAATTTGAAAAAGTTTCTGTACCAGTTATTCAGATAATCACAATATGTGTTTATATTTCGTCCATACACATTTTATTGCGACGCTCACTTTGTGGGACGTTTTCTGTAAAAAAATGTTTTCGTTAAAAGTTTAACAAAATTTTAAATTTCAATGCAAAAACACTAAAGAAGTTAGTATAAATATTTCGTCCTTAGATCACTATAGCCCATACCCTCCTTTTAGGGGGCGTTTTCCTACAAAACAATTTGTATATTGCAATAGAAAAACGTTGTTTTTTTGTCGAATCATAACAGATTTTGATAAACTGTATTACCAATAAACTGAGATAATGTGATTTTCCATATATCGTAGCTATAAAGCCCACATTTTGGGCATATGAATTTTAAGGATAGGATGTGATAGGGTAATCGGCGATCCGCAGATGGTAGCCTTCTCGTTCTCATTATTATGGTTTTTTATGTCGGCCTTCTATATTTAATATTTTCTTCCCGATATAAAGTGATACATATACTTAACAACACATTAAGAACCTCTATGATAGTATGCATATAGAATATTATATATGCAGTTTTGCAGGCAAGAGTAATATTACGCTTAGGGGATTTGCACTGGCCAGCAAGATCAACGGAGTTGACCGCCCTAGAGTTATTATTGAAGTCACGGGCTTATGTAATCGAACCACAAACTCTGACTGTCCTTAAGGAGATCATCAAAAATAAGTTATCCGTTTTATGTATAATTCTAATAATTACCTCCATACCATATTCAATTAAAATTTTTAGGTAATGACATTATTTCCAATTGTTATTTAAAATAAACTTGATAGAGATATTTAGATTATTCGAAATAGTTCGAAATAGTGCGTTGGACTACTAAGGGCGGTCCCGAAAGTGACAACACCTAAACTTTTCACTGTCCAATTCTAAAAGAGTATAAAATTGTCATGAGAAGCTTCTTAACTGTGCTGTTCGCATTTTGGATCAAAACCCTTTATAGACCGGTAATAACAGTTCTTTCCTCTTGTTAAATATAAGAGGAGGTATTCGTTTGGACTAGTTATTACTTCTTGAACTCCGAATAGAATAAAGATACAAGGTGGGGCAAGATTAATATCCAGACACATTGTAATGTAAAATAAAAAAATGGATTTGTTTTCACGGTCATTTTATATAAAAATATAAAATTGATTACATTAAGTTGAAAAAATGGTATCGGTCGAATGACTTGCTACTGAGTTGATGAATATTGTGCACGACTGTGCTACCCAAAATATATTTGAATATTTGCATGATTTCTGGTTTATTGGGTGTAAACGTGACATTTCAAAAAGTTAAAAAGGAGAAGACTGTTGAATTTAACACTAAAACACACATAAAATTTGTCAAATAATCAGTAATTCCACTTTCATCGATTAAGCGCTATTTCTTGTTGTCAATCTAATTCTCAATTTGTCCAAAACAATTTGTCTCAATTTGTCTAGAACACATCAAAACTCAAAATATAAAATATCAATCTGGATTTAGAACTAAATATTCTTGTAAAACTTGTCTTAATTATGTGTCAAGTGATTGGAAATAAGATCCACAAAAAAGGAGACCCTTTAAACTGCACCAACTAAAGAGGCATAAGTCTCCTCAACATCGCCTACAAGATCCTATCTGCCGTAATATGTGAACGCCTGAAACCGTTTACCAATAACCTGATCGGCCCTTAACAGTGTGCTTTTAAGACAGGAAAATCAACAACCGATCAAATCTTCACGTTTCAGCAGATCTTAAAAAAACCCAAGAAGTTCAAATCGATACCCACCACCTATTCATCGATTTCAAAGCCGCATAGGACAACATTTATAGATACGATCTATACAGAGCCATGTCTAGTTTTGGTACACCGCCCAAACTCGTGCATTTGTGTAGGATGACCATGGAGAATTCGCGCTGCTCCATCAGGATCACCGACACATTCGATACCAAAAAAGGATTTAGGCAAGGCGATGCGCTGTTATGTGCCTTCTTCAATCTGATACTTGAGAGGATTGTGCAAAACTCACGAGCCAACACCATACGCTAGCATACGCCGACGATATTGACAGCATTGGTAGGACCCAACGTGATGTCATAGCCACGTTTGCTAGTAAATAAGGAATCGCCAAAAATGGGTTTAGCAGCAAATGAGGCAAGACGAAGTTTATGCTGTAAACACGAAAGGACACACACATCGACGAATTGGACAGAACGTCACCATTGACAGATATAACTTTGAGGTAGTACGGGACTTTATCTATCTCGGCTCCGCAATTAACTCTGACAACAACATCTCGTCAGAAATTAAACGAAGATTTACTTTTGTCAACTGGGCTAAGAAAGCAATGTAGTAGTAAAGCTCACTGGAACTACTAAGGAGATCTTATATAAGACCCTAATCATCCCAGTCCTGCTCTACGGCGCTGAAGCATGGACCGTCTCAAAAGTTGATGAAGAAATCCTTGGCCGATTTGAGAGGAAAATTCTTCGAAAAATCGTCGGTCCCGTTTCGTTGAACTATACGAGCTGTACAGCGACACGCCCCTGGTTAAAAAACTCCGCATTGGACGTTTAAGATGGCTAGGACATGTAGAACGAAGTAACACCAATACTCCGGCTCGCAGAGTCTTTGATTCCCAGCCAGACGTCGGACGCAGTAGAGGAAGACCTGTTCTTAAGTGGCGCGCAAAGTAGAAACCGACCTCAATAAACTTGGAGTGCGCAACTGGAGATAGTTAGCTAAGGAACCTCAACCAACTTGGAGTGCGCAACTGGAGATATAGCTAAGGACCATGATAGTTGGATAGGCATGTTGGTTTTGGCCCAGGTTCATTCCGGACTGTAGCGCCACTTAAGTAAGTAAGTAAGATTGGAAATAAGAAATCGAAAATTAAAAATTCGTCAAACTTTTTTTTTTTGATACCTTATATGAGCCGTTGAAATAGTAAGTCATGATATATTGTTAATAAACTTTATAAATGTTCATGTGAATATTGGATTAAAATATTTATAATTAGTACTATTCTTAGTTCAAAACTATTTCTATTCAAAACATGTCCTTTTTGCTATTTTCTATATTAGTGTTACTGATATCGATACATTGGGATACAATTTGGAAAATCAATTGTAATTAAATATTCAGAAAACAACGTGTATGTTAATAAACAATTATTCCATCTTATTAACATCCCTTAATGTAACTTTTAAAAATACACAGACTACGAATATCCCGTAAAAGAAAATAAACTTTCACTGTTCGTTATTTGTAAAAAAAAAATAACATCTCTCCAGTTCGATTTTGTTTCCAGAGAAGACATATTTGTCTTGTAGGACCAAGCGACAAAATTAATTTCAAAAGTTATGCTCTTTCATTTCAATTTCGAAGAAAGGATACACGCAATGATATGACTTAACGTTACCATGACCTTGTGTCAATTTGCTTATATGATAAATGGTTTGCTTTGTCTCCACGAAATTGCCCGTAAGACAAATGCTCTTTTCATTAAGAATATTTGAGACAAGTAATTTATTGTAAAAATGAAAAAGTGGTAAGCATTTGGAGGTACTTTCATTTTGAAATACCACAGTGAAAATCAAAAGATACGATGTTTATAATGAAGTTATAAAGTGACGTATATAAGTAGGAGCTTAAAAGTAAATTAATTAAAAACTGAATTATTTTATATAGTTAACAATAGTTTATTTATGTACTATTTAATATCTAGGAACTCCAACATTAAGTCTCTTCCTGTTTCCGAGTATCTACTCCAACTAAAAGTTACTCAAAAGCTTTGTACACTTTTAGTGGCCGCGTTTAGAGACCGGGGAGGTGTCAACGTCGAGAGTCTTAATCTGTCAAGTGATTACCGTCATGTAATCCATATATTAATATAGTAATATTAGGCTTATACATACAAGGTTGGTCACAAGGTATACCATAATGTTAGTGTGCCATCATATGTGCAATTTAAGGCCTGACAGATCGAGAAAAGTTTACACAACCAAATATTAGAGAAAATACCAACCAAAGCATCATATTATGTGAAATAAAAAGTCGAGACACATCATTATATCATCAAAGTATGCGTCTACAGCCTGAACCCCTTTAGGCTATAGAGCCAGGATCGAGTCATGTATCTCGGTATTGTGTAGTTGGATTTTCCCAACGGCTATAGCCATTTTTATCAGTGTAATTTAAATTCACACATTCAAAGAGCAAGTACATACGACCCAGTTGTGCAAAAACCACTCACTTAATATTCTAATTCTAACCAATGGCAGCCACTTTTCACAGGGACTTATGACAATAAATTTGTCCCATATGGCTTATTATGGTAGTAATTGAGATTTCTTAGACCTAATGTATACGAACGAACTCCAGACAGATAGGGATACAATCTTCGAGCATACATATAACAGTGTTTTATAATCCCGAAGTCTACTCTCAACTTAGCTGAGTAAACAGTTACTTCTGTCTCATTAACTATTTAATTTTGAGATAAAACTAATTGATAAACATATGAGAAGGCTACAATCCGCTGTGCGGATCGTTTAATACCCTATCCCGTCCCAATTCTTGAAATTGATTTTCCCAAAATGTGGCCGTTATGGCAACTAAATAATCACTAAAGTGACATTATCACTAAAGTGACAGTATCACAACATATTTTTCAGGCAGTGTATCAAAATCTTGTATAGTTCGACAGAAAACAACGTTTTTGTCCTGCATATGGTATGGCGTAGGGTATACAAATTGTTTTTGTAAGAAAGCGCCTCCAACAAGTTGGCGTCCATCGTTGACGCGTGGACTGATGACCGGACAGACATACATGACTAGATCGACTCAGCTAGTGATTCTGAGTCGATCCATATACTTTAAGGTATATCTAGCGAAATTATTTCTCTATGTTACAAACTTAATGTCAAAACTAATATACTTCTATGGGATAGGGTAGAATTATTTTCAAAAGCACTGCTTCCATTACTTTTATAGCCAATGCAATGTATTGCTGGTGGTTGCATACCAATTAAATCTCAACAGTGGGTTGGCACTTGCGGTGGCAAATGAGATACTTGACAACAACTAAAAAATCGCTTCAACACACGTTATTGCTGCTTTCAGTTCATTGACTCCGCAAGCATTCCTGCGTACTCTCTGGCAAGTCAATTCCAGACGGATATAATTTCAGAACCAGACACATTGCAAAAGGATGAAAATTAACAGATTAAAAAACAAGCAAACACACGTGTACATAAATAGGGACAATTGTAAGGTATCACCACCAGACTGTTTGCATCGTATCGTTCGAAATTAATAAAAAAAAAATCGATACTATTCCTACCTACACAATAACAAAGTGTCGCACATCTATCTACACTGCAGACATCATCAATCTTCTTGCCGTGCAATCAACAATATGCTGTGTTAGTCAAAGGATTCAAATCATACATCATCAACCATATTCCATCATCACTGATGATGTGTTCCAATTAATTTCGAATGATCCGCTGCGCAAGCAACAAGGACGTCGCGTAACCTGGCATGTGGACGATAGCAGATGTCTACAGCCGAACACATGATGAGCGCTCCAAACTTCATTCATTAACCAGTCACTCTTGGGGATGAAAATAAAATCTTTATAGAATTTTGCCTCGAGTCTTTTACCTTTGGAAGTGGTTGTGCTGCCTTAAGGGTTTGTCATCGGCTATCATTTGGAAAGGCTGACCCAAAAGTTTTGCCACCCTAATTGAATGGGCAACAATCTTAACGTGGGGAAAAACATACCCAAATGAGCTACCCTTTGTTATTCCCCGTAGAGTAGTTAAGCCAAGGGCATGTGTCATATGAAGAGATTAGGCTCATCACCTAGTCTAGTGGGTTCCATAAATAGCATAACACTATTTGAATGGAATTTCCTTTCGGTTTTCTTTGTCTCCTTAAATAATAAATATAGGCCTGACCTCTCTAATATCATTGGTATCTTTATTGGCAAAATCTTTATCAAGTTTATGCAAGGATTTCCATAAAACACGACCTTTTATTGGAATTTATAGATGGTATAGATGGTTCACATTTACGAGAAATTTTAAACCACACCATCCATCAATGGGGATGGGGATGTGGGTTTAACCCTCAAATCTGTGTACGAATAGATAGCATGGATGCTGCAATTCCCACGATACTTATTCGACTCCGTTCAGCCCACAAGCCACCCAATAAATTGCGAAAGCAAAAAACAGATTGAATTACGACTTGACGCTTGACAACGCGATGAAACGCGACACACACAATTTTGTTGTTGTCGTCTTTCGTTCATCCACAAAAATAAAACGCATAAATCAGACAACAAACGATTGCGCTCGCTAGTGGATTTGAATGCATAACATTCTCGCGATACATATTTCAGATATTCGACTGACATATTTTGCATTCTTTTGTCCGTACTCCGTGTATCTTTTGCTGAGGATAAGAAATGTTCCCACGCCTGAATAGGGAAAGAGAAAACCGTATTTGGGTGTATTCATATTTTAATGATTGGCATTTCGGAATTCAGATAGGGATTCAATGTCGGGAGCAAGATGAATTACATATTGAGTGGGTGGAATGTTGTCATGTTTTGTAGTGTCACAAGGCCAGTTTGTTGACGTTGCTTGAATTAGTTATCTTTGGAATTCAAGGAAAATTCCATAATTACGAAGTCAACATAAATTAAATAAGCAATTTTAGTTGTAAGGATAACATGGCAGCATTGCCAGGACTTCATATGCATTTACAAAGGCAATTTTTTTTACAAGCATTATCTCCAGTTCATTGCAAATTTTTAGACATGTGACTTGTAGAACTACATGGCTCTGTTAATCATCGAAAAATAAAATGTCCATTTAGGAAAGCGACGTTCTTGTAAAGCTAGAATTTGAACTACAATTTTTATTTTTTCTCTTTTTATACCCTATCCCATAAAAAAACAATAGGGGTATATTAGTTTTGATACATAGTTTGTTACATAGTAAAATAATTTAGCTAGATATAGCTTAAAGTATATAGATCGACTCAGGATCGATAGTTGAGTCGATTTAGCCATGGCTGTCCGTCCGGCCGTCCGCCCGTACGTCACCAGTTTTTGGGCCTTAAATTTTGAGCAAGGACGATGAAACTTGTAACACGTGTTTGTTGTTCCTAACAGCAGAACAAGTGCAAACACTTTTGAAATCCGCCTACTACCACAACCCCTTTTTAAAAAAAAACCTAGATCTAGGCCAAAATGTTAGAGATTTTGCAAAAAAGTCTGAACAACATATCTAGACAATCCTAATATCTATATTTCGTCTATACAAACAATTTCGAATAAAAATTTTGATGCAACATCATTGGTTATAAACATTTCTTTCATATATCATTTTAACCCATTTGAACTTTTTGACGGCGTTTTCATGCAAAAACTATTTTACTGTATAGAAATAGTTTTTGTATGAAAACGCTGTCAAAAAGTTCATAGCATAATCAGGCGAAAAACGTTGTTTTTGTCGAACCATAAAAGATATCGATAAACTGTCTGAACAAAATGTCGTGACAATGACATTTTTCTATATTTCATCGCCATAAAGAAAACATTTGGGAAAATTTATTTTAAGAATAGGATGGGAAAGGGTATCAGGTGATCCGCACAGGGGATTGTAGCTTTCTCATATGTTTTTGAAACCTTTGAAGACGTGATTTGTGGGGATCGCTAGCCCTTTAGGCAAATTTTGAATGCTGGTGGCTATAAACTTACTAACATAATTAGCGCTGTAGTCTGGAATGATCATTAACCCGTAAGACTTTCCAATTAACCCTCTTCCTAACTAACTGCCTACAGTTATGCATTCCAAGTTGGTCGATATCGGTTTTAACTTTTGTGCACCACATAAGGAAAAGCTTCCTTTAATGCGTCCAACGTCTGGCTGAGAATCGAAGACTCTGCGAGCCGGAGTGTTGGTGTACATTCGCTGTACATGTCCTACGGCAAATGGTTTAGCGCCGTAGAACAGGACTGGGATTATAGTAGTTCGATTGAGGGCATTACTTGCCTTCTTACCCCGAAATAACATTTCTGAAAAGATGTTATTTTCAAAGTTAATATCAGAGCAGAGGTAGACAAAACACAAGTCCAAGTATTGCCTCAAAGTTGTATCTGTGACATTCTGTCTAATTCGTAGATCTCATTTGTACTTTAGTGCCAACTACATATACTTGGTCTCACCCTCAATAACTGTTAAACCCATTTTTTCAGCTTCCTTTGTCGATATCGTCAACGTTGTGAATTTCGTTGGCGGGAATTTCACATAGTCCTTGTAAATGCTTTTCTTGTTTTAGCCTCAGGCACTGCAAGCAAACTATCCTCATGTTCCATTCTTTAGACATACATAATTGCTCAAAACAAATTTTTATTATCAACTAATATCAAAACATGAATAATTTTTCTACTGAAAACTAAAAATTGCGGCCGATAGTTCGCCACGCTATTTACCAGTCGCTAGAAGTGGATCCATCGACTGTGACTCAACAACGAATTTCTATTTTCTTTATCCCAACAGGATTCTCTTCAAGCCCCGGCTTTGGCGTTTTAGACTTTGGTAAATATTTCAAACATCGTTCCTTAAGTGTCATTAATATCTCAAGTTTTTTTTTTTTTGCTAAGAAGGAATTTGCATCTAACACTCGGTGAGCATTAGAGAATGGAGTCGATGTAGTTGCCACTGACTTAAGTAAAGCTTTCGATAAAACATCACACGAAATCATTCTATTTAAACTTAAAGCACAAATGTGTTAACCAGGCTTTATTGCATGCTTCAAATCTTTTCTGTTCTGTTCAGATGCTCTGTATCGGACTTATTTATAACCACATCCGGAGTGCCTCCATATTGGTTCTGTGAAATTTATTTTGTCTATCAATGACGTTGACAGATGGCACATTATTCGTACATTATTTACTAAGAGAAAATATTGATTCTCTCGCTCTGATGATATCCCTCAACGCCATATCTCGAAATCTGAGATCGGGGAACAGATCTTCCAAATTAACTTCCTTGGTACTCGGTACATAGCATCCTTGTGCGTTTGCTACAGAAGAATTGCAAACATTTTTTTAAATCCGCCGACTGACACGCCCCATTTGCAGTAAAACGTTCTTTTTGACTAGAAAGAAAGGAATTTTGAAACAGTGTCTGAATAATATATTAAAACAATCTCAATATCTATATTTTGTCCATATAAAGTTTTTGCCACGCACATTTTTTGGGGGTGTTTTAATAAAAAAATGTTCGGTACAATTTTGGGAAAACTCGAAAAACTTTCGATGAAAATATTTTGAGAATAATACTATGAAGATTTCGTCTATAGATAATTTCAATCTATACCCACTTTTTGGGGGTATTATTCTAGAATAACTATTTGTAGACTATCCCATAGCACATCCGTAAAAAAAACGTCGTTTTTCTGTTGAACCAGAAAGAATTTATATATCCCGTCTTAACAAGATTCATTTAGTTTTAGCAACGCCCACTCTTGGGGAAATTTTAATATTAGGATATGATGGGATAGTGTATACAAAGATTCGCAGAGCTGATTGTAGCATTTTCTTATGTTTTTTTTTATTATATCATTTTTATTTCTTACAGGTTACAACACTCAAGCACCCCAGAACACATGCGTGGTGCAACAAAGGACATGTTTGACTTAATTGAAAGAGTTCAGTGTTCACGGCTAGATGATCAAAGATGTGTATTACCGACGTATCTTTCACAGGTAAGAACTCTTCAAAAAAAACATCGTATAGCTCCATCGAATGCGTGAGATTACATGCCAACGTAGGTGTGTGGACAAGGGTACTTAACAATTTTACATAACTTATAGCACAAGAAGGAATTTCCTGTACCACCATTGCACAGATGTTTGCCATTATGTTGCACAAGGGTTGATGTAACAACAAACAATGCCCGATACCTTCAGGCATTTCGGAACGTTATTTATGTATGGGTTTTATAGATGCCATTAAATCTGTAGAACGCGTGCCATATCATAGAAACTGATGCTATGGCATCCACTTAATTTGTATAACGCACAATAATCCACATAGACGAACGCATTGTTGTGTGTTGCATGTTGATGTAGAGTTTTGCGAACAATAAAATTTTTACGATTAAGGGATTCTAAAATGCACTCAACTGAATTTTACAGTTAATTGTTGAACAACAATTTTATGACTTTACAAAATATGAATTTTCATAAATTCTACAAAGTTATACAAATGTTGCCATGCAATAAAAACTAAAATTAAAAAAAGTAATAAAATATGAAATAGAAACTGATAACAGTAACCAAATCAATATTTATTAGATTTTGTGTACATGTAATTTTTGTGTGTAAACATATTTCTCTTTGTTTAATTGCAGCTTCCCTTTTAGATGAAAGGCATCACTATACAAAAATGTTTGCCATATTTTAAACATTGTGTTGCGAATGGTTTTGCTGTTTGAACGTCACTCGTCCGATGACAACTTTATTAATTTGGTTGGATGAGGCAAAGTGGCTCAAGTTATGGCTTTCGATTT
Organism: Rhingia rostrata; assembly: GCA_949824845.1. Classification (NCBI taxonomy): domain Eukaryota; kingdom Metazoa; phylum Arthropoda; class Insecta; order Diptera; family Syrphidae; genus Rhingia; species Rhingia rostrata. The sequence continues at coordinate 3,468,599 of OX463755.1, read as the reverse complement.
TACAGTACGGCATATATGTATATGCTTACTAGAATCTGCAGATAAAATAAATACTACGTAGTACCTATAATGTTACCAATTGAATTAAATTATATATATATTCTTTGTTTACATTTTAATAACCTTAACTGTCGTATGTGTAGCAAGTAAGCAAATTAATAAACTGAGTTAATTGTTTAAACATTTAAAATTATTCTTTTATTAATGTGGTTTAATAATATGTTTGCAGCTGCTCAGTAAATACAGGTCATAGGAATGGTGACTATTGGAAGACACATTTAACATCCTAAAAATTAATCAGCAAGAAGAAGAATGTATCCGCTTGTTGACACTACTGCGAGTCTCCACAAAATCCACACAATCACTTCAAGCATCCGAGAGATATCAAATTTGGTTTTATATGAAATTATATATTGAGAAATGGAACGGTATTAAAATGTTTCCGTGACGTAGTATTTTTTCCGAACAAATAACTTTTTTCCTTTTCCGACCCGCTGAGTGTTTCTGACTAAGACGAGGCAGCCTTGATCAACTGCAATCCTAGAAGTTCTTGTTCAAATTATTAAACAAACGTAAGTTTGGTCTTCAATTTCACATCAAATTGGGACTTTAAAGATTCTCTTGGTCAAAGCATTGCTGTAATGCCGCATTGTGATCCTAAAAACTTTTTTCACTTCAATCAATGGCCGATGTAAGATTAAAAAAAAAAAAAAACATCAACCACATTCCCATTTGTTTGACAAATTTGGATTTATTGGTTTCGGATCATATAGATTTTTTAATATTTTCTTTTTTGTATGGTCCATTTAGTTTTGATGATTTACTTCAAAACTACTATTACAACATGCACAAATTTTGCGGATTTCCATCACTATATACAACTGCAGGCGGTAGATGCTTTCATATAATGACCTAAAGGCGTTATAAAGATTTGACAACTTGAAATTCGTTTCCGTGGTGTGAACGTTTTGTCTATCTGCTTGAGCCGGGCCAAAAGCCACATTTGTTATGGTAGCTGGGAAAAAATGTACATATTGCGAAAGCCTTCAGACTTTTACTTTGTGTTTTGAATACGATCATGTATATGTTATGCATATAAATTGTACGAATAGAAAGGTATCCTCAAAGAAGAACATTTACACCAGTTGCGTTCCATTTTGCTTAGGGTATATTGGTCGCCCGTATCTATTACGGGATTGAATGCTGCGCTGTTGGCTTTAAGTGCTTATTTCCAAAAATGTTTATTAAAGGCAATTAATAAAAAAATATTAAATTCACTTTACCATTTATAATAACAAAAAAACTCAATTCCATAGAACCGCGCGATTACCGCAAGCTATAATCTTGAATTGCTCAGGAATCCACCCTTAACCGCGTCTTAAATAAGACATACTAACATACTATTCTGCCCTCGGGATTCTGTATAAAATTGTACCTATTTATAGTTTTTTTTTTAAAGATTCCTATAATTTTGCGGCGTACTTACACCACTTTTGCATAAGTTTTAAGGAAATGTACTCTAAAATTAATATATAATTCCAGTTCTTAAGCAATGATATAAATTTAAAATGTTCAGCGGGCTTATAATCAAATTTAATTTGATAAGAGAGCTTTCTCTGCCTCGATGTTGTAGATTGGTTTATCAGATCATACAACACGATGGATATATAGGTCATTAGGTTTTTATGATCTCTGGCGTAAACACGTACTAATCAAGAAAATAAAAATAAATGATATATATCGGGTGTTTTTATTTATCGAATAAATAAAACACAAAAAAATCCTTAAATGTCCATCGATTTGGCTTTATTTGATGGATAACTTTATGTCACTTTTTATTGAATATGATTTTGGTCATGTGATCGCCGCGGCTGGTTCGAATAAATCCAAGTCTAGAGGTCCAATTTTCAACAACTTTTTCGAACATTTGGGGTCGTATGTTGGCAATAACGCCACGAATATTGGATTCGAAGTCCCCCAACTTTTCTGACTTGTTGGCGTAGACGAGCGACTTCACATATCCCAAAATGGTGTCAAATCACACGATCTTGGTGCCCAATTGACAGGTCAATTCCGCTAAATTATGCTCTCATCGAAGGTTTTCTTCGATAAATCGATTGTGACGTGCGCTGTGTGGCATGTAGCGCCGTCTTGTTGGAACCACATCTTATTCACATTCATGCCATCAAATTCGGGAACAAAGTATTTATCATGGCTCTATACCGGTCTTCATTAACGGTAACTGACTCCCCAGCATAATTTCGAAAGAAGTATGGCCCAACGATTCCACCAGCTCGAAGAGTACACCAAGCAGTCAGTTTTTGTGGATGTAATGGCGTCTCAGGGGTCTCATGTGGATTCTCTTTACTCCAAATGCGGCAATTTTGCTTGTTGACGTAGCCATTCAACCAAAAATGAGCATCATCACTGAACAATCACGACGCATTGCATGGTCTCGCGGCTTTAATTTTTGTACAAGCTGTATCTTGTAATGTCTTAAGCCAAGATCTTTGCGCAAAATCTTCCATAAAGTTGATGGACAAAGCTCCAATTGCTGTGCACGATGGCGAATCGATTCATTCGGTTCCTCTTCAACACTTTGCTCTACATCGGCAATTGTTTCTTCGGTGCGCACTGGTCGAGGTCTCTACGGATGCGTATTAGCGGATGCGAGTAAACGTAGTGCGAATACGACTTAAAACGGTTAACCGAATTAATTGCTCTGATGGACGATTATGTCGACCATAAAATGGACGGAGCTTGCGGTAAACTTCGCGAACTGAACCATTATTTTCGAAATAAATTTGCACGATTTGCAAGCGTTGTTCATTTATCGACCTATTCACGATGAAATGTCAGACCAAACTGAACATAAATTACATTAGAGTGTCCCGATTCGACCACAAAATGTCAGTTTTATCTCTATTCAAAAAACCAAACATCGAAAAAACACCCGTTATATATAAAAGCATCTTCTACTTTTAAGTCTGGTTGGCCCTATTTAACTAGTTTTTATACGATTTTTAGTGCAGTTCCTATCAATCGTTATTTCATAGTTTGACATCCAAGGGACAGCATCTTTGAATACATTAATCCCGGGACTAAGTTGATATTGTACGAATTGTAATTATCAAATACATAGTGATTTTTTTTAAAGTGGTAACGATATTAAATTGCGAAATGGGTTGTATGAAAAAAGGTAAGCAGTAAGTCAGTGCCAGCGGGCTTAAACTCAAATGTGCAAAGTTGAACATGGATTTGTTTTCGTATGCAAATCGTTCTTAATAATTCGGAATAAATGTAATCGAGACACATCCTAATTGTGTTTGTCTCAAATAGCTGTGATGAAATTTACTTAGCTTGTGGAAACTCATATCGTTTGAGCCATAGTCTGTTCCAATTTTTCTGGCAACACTTTTATATGGAATAAAAATAATGTTTTGAAATTGTTTGCAAACAAAGTTGCAACTATATCATTATATCGAATCAGCATGTAGTTACCGTTGCGTTTTTTTTGTTTTTCTTCCAAAGTGTGTGCGAGTACGATCTTATCTAAATCTTATGTCTTTTGTTGCAAGATATTGCTTATTGATGTACACCAATATCTTCGGGGTATAAAACATGTGCATCCCAGAACACAAGCATCAAATCACCACCGCATGTTTTAAAGTTTGGCTCCAAAAATTCTTTAGTTAACCCTCTTCACTAGACAAAAATCTTCACCAACTGGACAGCTTTTAATTCGATTTTTAACATTTTCAAGGTTTTAGATTTAATATCTGCACTTCATATTAAGTCAAGGCTCCCAATAAAGATTGCTTAAAAAAGTATTTTGATTCATTAGATTTAACAAAATAACGTCTACAAAAATAAACAAATTCAATAAAAGTTTTAAAACGACATATTTTAGGCCTAAGGTAAAGCAACTTTTCACCCACTCTGTATTTTACATGGCAGGTGTATGCGACTAGCTGCAAAGCGATTACATGTGGCGATTTTGTGACAAATGCAAACGTAACCTGGATGATCGCTTTGTTACCAAGCAGTTATAAGGAAATCTTGAAAATTTATTTTCAAAACCATTCGGTTTTATAATGTTATAAACAACATGTTTTCAGACATCCTGTATTTTTAGTTAGCTGGCTTAATGTAGGAGCCCTATTAACAAATTTACATCAAATCTATGCAAACAATACCGCAATTATAGAAATGACCAATTTCAAAAAACGCATCAACATCAAATGTCCACCTCCAAGGTTCCATCTATCAACTGATACTCGTACAATTCGAGTAAACCTCACTCTCATATGTCATGAATAGATAAACATCCCTTAAAAAATTATCTACTCGAACAGTTTGTACTGTTTTTCTAATTTGGTAAGGCAATTTTCATAAATTTTCGATTTGATGTGGAATCCTTGAATGTCTGTTTTCGCTTGAGCGAATTTAATGAATGGTTGTGGTGGCTACCAACATTGTCGTTCAATGAAGTGTGTATAGGTGGGACACTTACAAGAGTTTCTATTGCGTATTTTCAAACCAAATATATATGGTTGACATTCAGGAATGTGTTTTTATTTGGAAAATGATAACAGTAGCATGATTCAATTTTCCTTAATACCAAATTAGACAAAACTATTCTCTCTGTAAATCATGGATTTACCTAGGAAGACTAAAATCTAACAGAAAAAAAAAATCAAAGTATAGGGTGCATTTTTAATGAACAATTTTTTTTTTAATGAAATACAATTTTATAATTTATATATTATTTATGGATTATATGTTGGTCAAGTGGGTGCCTTTGGCCGCGATGCAAAGGCGAACTGTTTTAAGCACATTTCGCATAATAATTTCTTAGATTGTTGGTGTACATTAACAATTTAATGATGTCCCTGGGTATCGAAGTTGTGTCCCATAAGCAGAAAGCGTCTAATCAGAGGGTCGTGATGCCAGTTTTTGACATATATCCGGAAAATTTGTAAGATTCGCATCGTAGAACGATCTATGTGGCACTGTCTTGCTGAAAGCACATGTGATGTTGCAATCGAGGCCTTTCAGTGCTTACTCTGTTTAAAAACAATTTTAGCCAAAAATGGTGACTGTTTTAAGAAATTTATATTTTGAACACTGAAGGTGTAATTTTGTATAAGTTCCAAAGCTCGAGTTCTTCAGAAAAAATAGTTATTTTTGTATCAAATTTATAAGAATGGGCACCTTTCATATCGATAGCTTTTAGGAACGAATTTAAAAAAATAAAAATCGTTTAAAACGTTTTCAACAAAAAAAAAAAACAACCAAAAACATCCGTTTAAAAATAAAGTTGTTTATTTATACCCTATCCCATTCGTTTATTTTTATATTTTGATTTTTTTTGGTAAAAAATTTCAGTTACAAAATTACAATATTTTCACAGTTTGACAATAATGCAAAAAAATACACGTTTTTGGATAATGGCATTTAGTTTAATAAAAATCATTGATCAAGTTTTGCAACTAATTGGTAGTAGTAACTCAAATATTGCATTTCTTCCAAGTACACCGAATAAAATACAATTTTTTTGGGCAACAGGCTCTTTAGTACCCAGGACCGAGCTTTCTCACAACCATTAATGTGTGCGTGGTTACTTCTTGCACAATGGTGGGAACTCCTGCTTTATGCAGCTTTCGAACGGCGAATTCACTAGAGGAGGACCAGTGAAAAATCATTTATGTGTTGCTACGGCTGGGAATCTAACACAGCCGTAGTTCGATGTGATGAACTCCGCTGCAGATCATCACGCTAACCATCGCGCTAATGAGTCCGTCACCGAATATTGACGATTTTTCTTTTTTGGCCTAAATTCAACAAATTATATGCTAAGAATTACAAGTAAAGTAAGTCTATTAATTATTTATGTTAAATATTCATAGCCGAAGCTTATACGACAGGCAACTTTAATAAAATAATTAAAACTGTAGAAGGACTTAAAAAACTTAGTCAAGGCAACCTAGTATGGACAGACGGACGAAATTAGAACCACTTTTGTTTAGTTCCGTCGTATTGTTAGAATTATTCAAAATCTCAATCAAAATACAATCTTGTAGTGACTATAATTATTCAACAATGTGTCATTAAATAATGAGACCCAGAAGCTAGAACCGATCGACCTTTATTCAAAGACTTTAAAAAGATTTCACAAACATTCTTTATATACCTGATTTTCAAACTGCACTAACCCAGAAAAGGTCATCCGTTAATACAAAAACTATCTACATAATAAATTATATTTGGGATGCTCAAAAAAGGATTTATATTTCTACAAATTCCAAGGACATTCTGAGAATATAAGAGAAAAAGGAAACCGAAGTAATTACGACAACCGTGAAAGTTGTTTCCCCTTTGGTAAAACTCAGATTGCTTCTTAATTATCTCCATTCATAATGAAACTCAAAAATCCGTAAACAAGGAACTAATTTAGATCGAATTTTCGAAATAATTCATAAAAATTTTGTAATATCATAAATTAAAGTCCCTGCTCGGAAGGAGATAGATTCAAAATGTACTCAACATTTAATTTTGACTTTAATAAAGTTTAACGTTTACATTTTTAATAACAAAAAATGTTAAAGGGTCATTCAGCATCTGTTGGTCATACCCTTTTTATTACAATGCCTTCATAGCCTTGGTGTGCTCCAAATTGAAAACCAGCAATTATGTAGATCTTTGGTAAAGACACCATTTAAATTCAAATTGCATTTCTGAAAATTGAAACAAGTTGTTATGACAGCCAAGTTGCGCCCACACAGTACACACCTACCCCCGTTAAGAGGAGAAACTTGGTAGGCGCCTTTCCGACCAACAATGCCATAAAGAAAAAGTGAAATGAAATGGATTTTCTTCAACTTCTCCTATTCTCCGGTTACAGAGAACGTGAAAGCGTTTGTCTATCCTCAGAGGCGTCCGTCAGTCTGCGGACTATATTCTTAAGTGTCGATCGATTTGTTTACTTTAAGGAAGATGAACATTGCTGATGAAAGCTATAGCTATTTTTTTTATTTGTATATTAGGGAAATTTATTCAAGCACTTGTGGGTTTCCAAAAGTATAAGGAGACAATTCTTCGGAAAATTGGTATCGCTTCAAATATCCAAATTATCACAAATGTTAAAAGCATCCGCATTGCGCGTATAAGTATTAAATAACAACTTCGAAACTAAGAGAATAAAGACGCACGTCTAATGAAACGTTATGGGCAAATTGCTAGGCAATGCCATAGATTATAAAAATGCTCTGAACAGAAAATGTTTAGTTGAAAATCCGAAAATAAGCTCACCTTAAATTGTAATTTTGAAAGTTGACAGACTTCGCTGACTTCGTGCAGGAAACATCGAGTTTGGTTAGTGTGGGAAATTTAAATCGTTACCACATAATTACTGGCAAAACAGATGGAAAATGGATAGATCTGCAAACACGGAAAAACGGTTTTTGCGATCAATGTTCAGTACGTGCCATCATAAACAGAAGACACACACTTCAAAAAATATCTACATGTAAAGGACGTTTGCCAACCATTTAACTAAAAATATCCTTTTTTATTATCCTTTACATCAAACGATGGTTATTGGGCATACGACTAAGCATCAGCTTATAGAGATATTTGTTGTCGGCTTTTCATTAGAGCATACATAGTCATAGGATTTTATTTAGGAGTTAAATGGTCAAATGTTCACTTCTTTTGGTACCTAAAATACCATCTGAAAATGCCTTTTAAAATGTTGTACACACTTCGCCAATTTGAATTCTACAATTCTTTATCATATGTTACTCTCAATTAAACCCCTGAAATAAATGATTTATTTTCGAATAGCTATATTCAAACCGATCATCGCAGCTCAGCAGGTATTCACTGCTCTTATTATCATATTCCCATTTTCAACACATTTGTCGCCAACAAGAGTAGATCAGATTGTTGTGCCTGTGATAGCCATCTGGTTCATAAAATTCAAAACAAATGACACTTGATATCACAAAATCCAATCTAATGGCGCTTAGGTTCCAATGATGGACCGACAAGGACAAATAACCTCAGGAGACCCATTAAGGACTAATCTCGTTTTAATAGCGCACTATAATGCAGATTTGATGATATACAATTTGAAAACAGGCACTCGATTTTAATCCTCAAATAATAATTGTCATGGTGAAACAGTAGGGGCGCAGATTAAAGCGAATGCAAGAAGATGCCTAAATGTGCTACATATGTGTTGTTCTATTTTGGTTGCCTTTTTGTGTTTTTTTATGTCTATAGTTATAGAGAGTTATTGAGAAATTTATTTAAGTTTTCTCAAATGGATTCATCGCCCAGTTTAGATATGTTAAAGCTTATGAATTTTAAAAAAATATAATCCTAAACAAATTAGTTTTGAACTAAAATTCGCGCAAGAAATCATTTTTTGTTTTTGAATGGTCAAGATTTATTTTTCTGAATTAATGTTTCAAATTCCTTTCTTACTTACTTAAGCTTACTACAGTCCGGAATGAACCTGGGCTTCAACCAACATGCCTCTCCAATTAGCCCGGTCCTTAGCTAACTGCCTCCAGTTGCGCACTCCAAGTTGGTTGAGGTCGGTTTCTACTCGTGCGAGCCACTTAAGGCGAGGTCTTCCTCTACTGCGTCCGACGTCTGGCTGGGAATCGAAGACTCTGCGACAATTAAGAGTTTTTTGACCAGGGGCATGTCGCTGTACAGCTCGTATAGTTCTTGGTTGAATCTTCGTCTCCATAGCCCGTCAACTCAAACGGGACCGAAGATTTTTCGAAGAATTTTCCTATCAAATCGACCAAGGATTTCTTCATCCGCTTTTGAGACGGTCCATGCTTCAGCGCCGTATAGCAGGACTGGGATGATCAGGGTCTTATATAAGATCTCCTTAGTAGTTCGAGTGAGGGTTTTACTACTGAATTTGCCTTTTTAGCCCGAAGAAACAGCGGTTGGCAAGGGTAATTCTTCGTTTAATTTCTGACGAGATGTTGTTGTCAGAGTTAATAGCGGAACCGAGATAGATAAAGTCCCGTACTACCTCAAACTGTCAATGGTGACGTTCTGTCCAATTCGTCGATGTTGTGTGTCCTTTCGTGTTGACAGCATATACTTCGTCTTGCCCTCATTTACTGATAAACCCATTTTTGCCGCTTCCTTCTCTATACTAGCAAACGTGGCTATGACATCATGTTGGGTCCTACCAATGATGTCAATATCGCTGGCGTATGGTAGTAGTTGTACAGATTTTTGGAAAATTGTGCCTCTGGTTTTGGCTCGTGTGTTTTGCCTTGCCTAAATCCTTTTTTGGTATCGAATGTGTCAGTGAGGTCGTTCCCGGCATACCAAAGCTAGACATGGCTCTGTATAGTTCGCCTCTATAAATGCTGTCGTATGCGGCTTTGAAATCGGTGAATAGGTGGTTGGTATCGATTTGGACTTCTTGGTTTTTTCCCAGGATCTGCCGAAGTGTGAAGATTTGATCGGTTTTGGAATTTCCTGGCCTAAGACCACACTGATAAGGGCCGATCAGGTTGTTGGTAAACGGTTTTAGGCGTTCACATATTACGGCAGATAGAATTTTGTAGGCGATGTTGAGGAGACTTGTGCCTCATTAGTTGGAGCAGTTTAGAGGGTCTCCTTTTTTGTGGATCGGGCAAAACGATGCTGAGGGTGCATTCTTCAGGCATACTTTCTTCCGACCAGATTCGGCTTATGAGTTGGTGGATGTTACTTACCAAGTCATCTCCGCCGGCTTTATAAAACTCGTCGGGAAGGCCGTCATTTCCGGCAGCCTTATTAAACTTAAGTTTAGATATCGCTATCCTCACTTTACTCAGGTCGGGTGGTCGGCAGCTTTCGCTGTGGTTGCCAATATTGAATGGTTCGTTCTGTCTGACAGCGGAATGTTGTTCGTCACCGCCGTTTAACAGTCTGCAGAAGTGGTTCTTCCATATCCTCAGCATCGACTGTGTCTCAACTACGATATTTCCTTGTTCATCTCGACAGGATTCGGTTCGAGCCTTGTATCCTTGGCTTTCAAATTCCATCCAAATAAATAAAATTCGTCTCAATGATGTGTGTTCACTGTTTAGATTATTCTTATCTGCCGTTAATCTTTTGAATGACCAACCCTAGCCCCAAGTATGGCTCATGCCCTACCTTGGTTACTTTAAAAACAGAAATTACCAATAATTGCTGCAACTTACGGTTCTCAAATAAAATTTCAGTTTCATCATGGATCGTGTTCCAACAGTGATTTTTAATGATGTCTATAACTGGATCCTTAGGATAAGGCTTACTTGTTCTTTGCTCATTTCCAGGGTTGCTAATTCTGAGTCCAGAAAGTGGAGCAAAGTGCCCAATTAACGAAGTAGTAAAATTAAAAAAAATTATGTATTATTCAAAACGAAAACATAATACTCGTTTTTCGTTTAACAATTAAAACTTTTTAAAGAATAAGTTGCGTAGACATATTTAAATTTACAAAACTATCCTATTAATCATGATTATATCAAGATCATTTTTTTGTTTCTGCTCTATTAAAATTCGAAAAACGAATGCTGCACAGCTATGTGGTGGATAAGCTAGAGCAGACATTGTAGTCAGACAACACCTTAAATATATCTTCTTCCAAACATATTTTTTTTTAAAGCATAAACGCAACCAAAAGTTAAAAACATCTTCATCGTCCTTCGAAAAACGACTGCTGCACAGCTATGTGGTGGATAAGCTAGTGTAGGCATTATAGTCAGACAATACCTTAAATATATCTTCTTCCAAACATTATTTTTTTTAAGCATAAACGCAACCAAAAGTTAAAACCATCTTCGTATATTTAACAAAAATTTACATTCTAAATTCCTGGTTTAGAAAATCTATATTTATTTTATTGTTATCGTAATAAGGAAAACTATTAACTATAATCGAAGTGTATAGAACTACATAGAGTGCGTATCTCATACAACTAAAATTTTCTATGTGGGGTAATGATATTGATACCCCAGTGTTCACATTGGTACCCCAGCATCAAACAACAGCATAGCCGACGCATGATATCGAGGAAATTTCCCCTTCGCACTTACCGAACGCACTTTCGTATTAATAGTCACGCGATCTTGAAAAGTATAATTCTGAATCTTTTTACTTTATAAATACCTGAACAATACTAAAAGTTGATACCATTGAAGGTTGTAGCATCTTCCGATAGGGTGATACATTTTGGGGCACCCTGTATATCAAATTTTAATAAACAAGCATTCAGTAACGTGTTGACAACCAACAGTTAGAAAAAACATCCACAGGCAGGCTTTACAACCAAAATTCAAATTCAATTCTTCTCGTTACGTAAGTCTAACATTTGCCCGGTACAAGGGTTGGATATCTAGATGTCTTACTTATCTTCAAACCCAAATACAAGCTAATCGCAATTATAATCGCAAATGATTTCCCTTTTGAGAAACTCATTCAATGCAAATAATGAACAGTTAACCGAAACAATAGCAGTAATTACACAGTATACACACTTTGAATGTTTGTTCCTGTTCGACGCAGTATACAACTGTAAATTAGGACCCTTTGTGCATAGAGGCGTGAGTTTTTGTGGTGCCCCGATGTGCCAGTCTGAACCGAATCTACCACCAAATGTACGTTTGCTTACTGGTCAGTGTGTGTCCGGTTTAGATTGTCTTTCTAGTGAATTAGTACATGGAAAAGGATAATCGGTTTATGCACTCAAAGCCTATTATACAGTTATGTTCTATTTCGATCACACCACGTGAATGTCAATGCGTATCCTAGAGATATGCAGCTTACATCTGTCAATAAGTCACCCCCTTCTGTATGTTGACCCTTTTGACAGGATGTTATATGTATCAATTGTCGCAAAGTAATCCTTTTCTATTGCTCGTGCAGGAAAAAAACTATTTCCCTTGAAATTTCAAATAAAAATAATGAATCAGTTAATCGCCGCATTTTTTTTATTTTTCGAAAGAAAATGTGAAATTTGTAATTTTTATTTCTCTCGTTTTATTTACTTGGGATCGGAATTATATTGTAAGGGTTGCTTGTTTTGGATTGATTTATGTTTTGAAAAAATAAGTGAATGGTGAAAGGTTTCGCTGCGTTTGAAATTGAACGAGGATTGTATTACCGTCAACACACTATTTGAACTATTGCACTCATCGACGTAATAAGAGGTTCATTCCCTTCGTAAAGGCATTGGAAATCATTTTTATTATTAATTTTTTTTTATCAAACATCTGTATTATGACAGTACGAAATGTTTAAGTTAGTTTACACTTTTAAAAATCTGAAGTTTTTTAGAAATAAACGAAAAATCCCGAAGATAAATAAATAAACAATAATGGTTTAGCTCAAACCAAAAATCTTATTTAATGAACCATTTTTCAGATTGATTATTTAGTAGAATATAGAGGTACATCAAAGTTCTTAACATAATTAGATTTGGTGTCAAAAATTTGAGCTGGGTGGTTCTTAGGTCTGCAAGTATGAATTAAACGAACTTATAACTACATACTTAGTAGTGCTAAACACAAATATCTAGTATTGTCGACTTCCTGTGGATTTCAGCAGACAACCACTGGTTTATTAGATAAAAGTATTCGTGTATATGGCCCTTAGAATACTTTTTGATAACTTCTGAAGCGTGGATAACGGAAATCAATTTTATCCTGCTCTAATAAGCCTTAATACATGCATTTGGTCATAAATGTAAGTAGTATGTGTGTAACAGTTTGACAACTGTTCTCTCCTTTTCTCAATTGGCTGGCTTATCGATTTTTTTTTCGCCGTGAATATTAGCAATGCGCTGATTTTAATTTATTTACTTCTTTGTTTAAAAAAAACGTATGTTACGTGCATTTTTCTACCAACCTTTTTCTGGCTGTATACCTTACCTGCCACTAAAATGCATTTCCTAAGTGCCATCACTAAGCGTAGCTCACTGAGAGTACATTTGTAAACTTTTACAAAAAGCTAAAGCGATAATTCCAGCTCAAACATACGAAAAAAAGGTGTGAAACCAACTTTAAAACAAATCTGTCTACGAAAGCGATTTTAATTAATTTCATGCCATTTTCATTAAAAAATTAGGACTTCATAACTTTGAAATAAACAATTTATGAAGCATTCATTTTTAAAATATTTGCAATATACTTCATTTGATGTTTAATGATTTTAATGTTCTTCTTGCTTAAGCATCCCTACCCAAATTTCAACTATTTATCGATTTACAATTTACAGAAAACAAACGTCTTGTACAAATGAAGATATAGAACGAAAAAGCTAACTAGGTAGTTAGGTACTGAGAAAAGGATATTCAACTTGATTTTTCATTAAGTAATTCGAAGGCAACGATGTGTATCTCTGAAATAAATTCAAAACTCAACCCAAGATGTTACGACGTTTTCAAGATAAAGCAACGATAAAAAGGCGCATATAAAACTGTTATAGCTAGCTGACAGGCGTCTGTCTGCGGCTGGGATACTAAAACCATCTATCGATCTGTTTATTCCATCCAATTCCATTCAATTGTATCCTTTAATACTCGATTCGGAGAAATTCGTAATCGAGTTTGGTTAAATCAAAATAGACGCCAAAATAAAACACACCACGGAAAATATGGAAAATATTGTACCAAAAAGTAAATTAATTAAACGCAATATTTATGCAATAAGAAAAGGATTCTTTTCATTCGGAATGTTATAGCATTCTAATCGCTACGACTCTTAGAATTTTTTCAATGGCGGTCCAGAAGACTATTTCAAATGCAATGTAATGGGACGCGATGTTTTAATTATTCAATTAAGTTATTTTAAGTGTTTATTTTATTTTTGTTGGTCTTGAGTTATTATACGGGACTTTAACACGTGTATTTTGTTATTTTTTGAAACCGATTATAGCGTAATTCGAAAACTCAATGCATACCTTGAAACACCAACAAAAGAAAACTTAAACTTCTGGGACGTGTTGAAATTTAGCCGATTTACGGTATGTGTGTTGGGTATCTCTATTGTTAAAACAAATCTGAGATGCAATAAATATCAATTTACCTAATTCCTAATAAAAAATCCGTCTATTTTGGGACATTTTTAATTAATCTTTGTTTATTAAAATCCCTGATTTGATCGTGTTCCAAGGACGAAAACAAGTTTTGTTTAGAGTTAATCATAATAATGGATCCTCGAAGCTACCACTCAATCATTATGACACTTGAGATACAATGGCATTGTATGTAGGCAAATGGAAGTTATAAAACCGGTTTCAGATTGGCCAATTCAGCGCTTCAAAGGGTTGAACATATCGGGTCTGTACGTATGCTTTTATGTAAATTGTTTAAAATATTTTTCTGCATGCTCTCAATTGATAATTTCTAAGGGATATGAGGATAGGTACACGTGGTATAGGTAAACCCGAAGGATGTATTTATTGTTTTGTGAACTGCTTTACTCATATCCCTTTTTCGTGCTCAGGAAGCGTAACAATTTCTGAAATAAACATTTAAAAAAAAGATGTTACTGTATACCTTTACTTTTGAAGTGGTATAGGAGGGTGGCATTTACCATCAAAAGGACGAGCATTATGGACTTGAAATGGTTGATATGAGTTATGAGTGATCTATATTTTGTTGTATGTTATGGCACGTGATTGACCGGAATTGTTACGCTTCTCTACCGCTGTAATCATTGTATTCCACTGATTTCTCACAAGGCAGCTGAAACATGGGTACGCGTAACCTTTTCGCCGTTGACCACGAGCTCATTTAAATTAAATTAGGACCAGGAACAGTTATAAAATTAAGGGGTAGATACTGCCTTTCTATTCATTTAAATATAAAAATAATTATAAAATAATCCTGAAATTGGAAAGAGAATCTATGGTTGGATGCATTTCTGTGCACCTGCCTTCCGTGCTACGCACGACATTTGAAAACCTTTTCGATTGTTGGAGAGAACTCAAGGTTGACAAAGTGCTTATTAGCTCAATGTTTTAGATGTCCACTGTGCAATGTGTCTTTTAAGTCTTTTCTTGGTGACAATATATAATTGATGATTATATAATGGTTTTTATCCTCGTGGAGAGGGCAACCACAAAAAGGAGACCATCTGAACTGTTCCACTATCCGAAGTCGAACAGTGCGCATTAAAGAAACAATTACCACTGTAGAGCAAAGTGTTGAAGAGAACCCGAATGAATTGATAAGCCACCGTACACAGCAATTGGAGCTTTGTCCATCAACTTTATGGAAGATTTTGCGCAAAGATCTTGGCTTACGACCTAACAAGATCCAGCTTTTGCAAGACTTAAAGCTGCGAGACCATGCAATGCGTCGTGATTTTGGTGTATGAGTTGATCTCGATGCTGATTTTCATCGCAAAATTTTGTTCAGTGATGATAATCAACAAGCAAAATTGCCGCATTTGGAGTAAAGAGAATCCACATGAGACCCTTGAGACGTCACTACAAACACTGACTGTTTGGTGTGCTCTATGGGCTGGTGGAGTCATTGGGTCATACTTCTTCCGAAATTATGATGGAGCTTCAGTTACCGGTAATGGAGACCGGTATAGAGCTATAACAACCGACTATTTTGTTCCCGAATTGGATTGCATGAATGCAGATGAGATGTGGTTCCAATAAGAACCACATTGTGACACAGCGCACGTCACAATCGATTTATTGAAGAAAACATTCGGTGAGCGAATAATTTAGCGGAATTGACCTGTTATTTGGGCACCAAGATCATGTGATTTGACACCAATGGTTTATTTTCTTTGGGGATATGTGAAGTTGCTCGTCTACGCCAACAAACCAGAAATGTTAGGGAACTTGGAAGCCTACATTCTGGCGTTTTTGCCGACATATGGCCCCAAATGTTCGAAAAAGTGGTTGAAAATTGAAACTTTAGACTTGGCTTTATTCGAACCAGCCGCGGCGTCCACATGCCCGAAATCATATTTAAACAAAAATAGCATAAAATTGTCATTCCAATATAGCTAAATTGATGGGCATTTAAATGATTTTCTTGTAATTTATTTCAGTTTAAAGTTCTATACCTCTAAAAATAACATTTGGATAGGCCGGGCAAAAAGAGGATGAAAAACTGTGAGATCTCTTATGGACCATGTTTTAGTGAGCAGAAACAGTTACTATTCTGTATTCATGCCGCCTCCAAACTCGTCTCTGATATACAATGGAACAAAGCCAAAAAACAGTGCACGGGTGCATGTCTGGTTGATTTAGAAAAGGCTTTTGACACCGTATGGTTAGAGGGCCTCTATCTAAAGCTGACAAGACTTGGCATAAGTAAACCACTGCTATATATGCTTCATGACATGCTGACTGGTAGAACGTTTGTTGTCAAAAGTGGCAATGTAACTTCTACCACAGAAGCGGTAAACTCGCCGATTCTCTTCAGCATTTACACCAGTGATATGATAGGTAGTCTTACTCAGGCAATTGCGTATGCGGACGATCTTATCGCGTACAGAACAGCCTCTACTGTCGAAGTCATTCGAACTCTTTTGCAGCGGGACTTCGACAAGATCCAGAGATATTGTGATGACTGGAAGTTGAACATCAACTTTCAGAAATCAGAAACTATCCTGTTTAGGACACCGTTGTCTAGGGCCTCTAGGAATACGAGAAAGAACTGGCGAAAGCTGGTGATCGTGGGACCAAACGGACAGCCACTGGAGAGTAAAAGTGTAGTAAAGTACCTTGGCATCTAGTTAGATCAGTATCTATATTTCGGAAGACATGTAGATGCTGCTCTGGCTAGAGCTAGGGGAGCATTTGCCCTGACAAGACGATTGTTTTATAGCAGTCGTCTTGACAGCAGGGTGAAGGTGATTTGCTACATGGCCCTCATTAGGCCAATGATTGCCTATGGGTGCCCGGTGTGGTTCAACGTTGCCCCATCTCAAATGGAAAAGATACGGGTGTTTGAGAGGCAGTGTCTGAGGAGCTGCCTTGGACTTCACAGAACACCAGTATCTGACTACACAAAATACTATTCCAACCAGGTCCTACACAACGGGGCCAACATAAACCGAATAGACAATTTTCTGGTGAAACTCATTCGGTTTCACGCTGCAAGAGCTATGGCTTCGAACAATAGTCTCATCTTTGGGGCCTTCTATCCCAATGATGAATATTTTGAGAGTGCGCGTTTAAGCGGCTTTATTCCACCCGAAGCTTTCCTATATTTGGATAGTCGAGAGCTGATACAGGATAGATCGGCGGTTCCGCTAATCTACCACGTCTTCCGACGAACTGTGGATAGGCGGCTCCTATACGACCGAAACGTCGTCGCTCAGGGCGGAGGAGAGCGCCTGCGGTTCAGCAGGAGTGTGTCCGATTGGAGTAGGTCACAACAGGAGAACCTGTTGTGGTGGTTAAATTAGGTAAGGATAGTTGACTTAAAATTTTAATTTTATGGCCGACTTAGATAGTTTTTAGTCTTAAGGCTTAGGTGTATAACAGTCATGGTGGCACAAAAAAAAAAAAAAAAATATATATACATATATAAAAAAAAAAAAAAAAAAAAAAAGCTGGCTGTGGCTGTTCTAGTTTTTAAGTTATTTTAGGTAGTTTTAATTATTTTTAAGTAGTTTAAGCTAGTCGATAAGTAGTTTTAATTAGCATGTAAGTTTAAATAAAATAAAAAAAAAGACAAGGAACCAAGTTTTTCAAAGTTTTCTTGGTAAAAAAATTGTTGTTACTTTTATATTTATATATTAGATAATAGGCCGAAAGGCATTAGAATTAAGTTATCGAGTAATTTAGGGCGCCCACATAGAGCAAGTAAGTTAGTTAAGTAATTGATAAGTAGGCTAGTTTTTTCATGAATTTTTGTCTAGCATTTAAGTTAGTTTTAAGAAAAATAAAATAAAAATGAATTAAAAAAAAAAAAAAAAAAGAAACAGCTACTATTTGAATGCGGTCTTCTATTCCAAGACATTAGCGAACGCATTGTAACAATCCGCATCAAGGTCAAATTCGCCAATTGGCTTTTTTTCCTCCTGGAAAAAACCCAAGAAGTCTAAATCGATACCCACCACCTATTCATCGATTTCAAAGCTACATACGACAGCATTTATAGAGATGAACTATACAGAGCCATGTCTAGTTTTGGTATACCGCTCAAACTCGTCCGTTTTTGTAGGATGAGGATGGAGAATTCTCGCTGCTGCATCTGGATCACCGACACATTCGATACCAAAAAAGGATTTAGGCAAGGCTATGCGCTGTCTTATGACTTCTTCAAATTGATTCTTGAGAGGTTTGAGGATCCGAGCCAACACCATAGGCACAATTTTCCAAAAATCGGTTTTTTGTTGGCAATATTATATCGGTGAGGGATTGGCTCCACTTTTTATTGTTCCACAGAGAATATTTCACGTGGTTCTTTTACATACATTCGCGCACGTGTACCATGTAGACGAATTTTCCCTACTCGGGCTGAGTGAAAAGTCCATTTCATGGATAAGTGGACTCCTAGCCAGGATTTATGTTACCAAGGACCGTGCGTGAGTTTTCCTTTTTAATTGAGTTTGCAAACATAAATTCGTGTTTTGGCTTTTATCACTGACAACGATATACACCGCGAAATTTCTTCGGCATGTAGGTCATGTTTTAGTAGTAAACAGATAAAGAAAGTGCTTATAGGGTGGACTTTACTAGACCATATATACTTTAATGGTGGGATCTATCAGATGAACAATACTAATTTACAACATACATATACAACGAATGTTATCTCTTTCGAAATAAAAAAGTTACTATTGGTTACTGGTGACATTGTGCTAAGCCTCAGTATGTCAAATATCAGAATTTGGCATAAGACCAATTCGACGATATTTCACTTTGGGCTTAAACAGAAAAATTAAATATACACACAACCTCGCATGCAACTAAAAACCAACAGTGGGCCCAAGCAGGGGGTTCATATTTTTTTATAACAATATCCAAGTGCGAGTTTGGGAGTATGTGTATTTTAAATATCTCTATGGGCATGCTGCACCCTGTAACCACTGATTGTATGATTTGGGCTGCGTTCGATGTTAGATGTATGTAAAGTTTGAATAATATGTATGCTACCACCCCATAAGTTAGATTTGGGTTGCTAGCGACGTTGGATGTACTCAAGGGATATAATCCCCACAAGCATTAAAAACCGCGCGCCGTCCAGAGAAAAACACATATACCCACACAATTAATTTATGGTCCGCTACCGTTCCCAGTCGAAAATTAGTTCTTTCCAATGCTAACATTTGGAATCAAGTGAGTTTTTCGCTTATCGTAGGTGTTGACATAGTCTCCCTTCGATTTAAATGGAACAGAAATCAACAATTCAGCACCTCAAGGTTGAAGAAGAATTTCTTGACAACAATTGGAATCGATTTTCAACTGCCCCAAAACATATTCGCCGAATGCGCGATTAATGCGCGACGAATGGAATGGCCGGCAGACTTCAGTTATTACACAGCAAAATATTTTCATATACGGCCGCAGTAGGGTGCCAAAATTCTATTTTACCTATTGTATGGCTTACTCAAGGGATGTTTAAGCGTTCTGAATATTTAAGCACTAGAAACCCAAACCACTAGATGATATTCTAAGCTTATCTCTGCAGTGAAAAAGAATCAAAGGGGAACCAAATTAAAATATTCGAATTATTGTCTTGGGATGTTTTCATTACAACTATTATTTCCTCCTTATTCAAAGTCTCTTTACTCTCACACTCATTTAAGATTACGACAAACAAAAATGTCACGTGATTGTGACTGCGTTGACGCATCTCCTAAGAAAGACATCATTGACATTTCGAATTGTGCGATCCAATGCTAAATTCATTACAAATGTGAATGTATGCACTTGAGATGCAGATTTAAGTATTCACAAGTGCTTTCCACTCTCCGAGCATATGCAAATGCAATTCAATTGATCTGACATGCGGTACAATGCCACAGAGCATTCCATTCAATGTTGCGCTTCAGCATAATTGTGTACATTTAAGACCAGCCCCCAACAGACGAAGCTTACAACTATGTGCTTTCGACTGGCATGGCAATAGGTAATTAGGTCCCGGCAGGGTTTGCTGTTGCAAAACAAATGTATTTGCTTATACTCGCAGTTGGCTTCTATCTCTGATGGTTTAAGCATTCAATTAGTCATCCCTACAAATTGACACGATTAAATCCGTTGCGGCTTTGTTTATATCTGATGAATTAGTAGAACAATTAGCAGTGATTGTGATTAAATCATTCCTCGGTTGTCATCTGTTTATGACACATCAATTCGGTCAACATGGCATCGCCACGTTGTGTCACATGTGACATTGTTGCACGTGCAATTATTTGTCATCGCCTCATGTCATTGCACCTTTCCCGAAGTGAAGTGTTGGTATTCTTTATACAAATCAGTCATGGAAACCACGTGTGATTGATGGTCGACTTACACTTGATTTGTTAACTGCACTACCATGATGTTTCACTCTCAAACAGACACAATCCAATTTGACGATTTTGGAAGTGAAGTGAGATTACTTGCAAGATGATTTGTATTATACTTGGTGTATCGCATAAATTGGATTTAATGAGTACGGATACATTTAACGGGTGATTTTTTAAGAGTTAAGTTTTTCAGATTGGCAGCACTGGTTAGTAATGGCGTCCAAACGTCATCTGTCAAAGTGAAAAGTTTTAGTATACTCTGTCACGGAATCACGGAAAGACTTACAAACGAGCAACGATTGCAAATTATTGATGTTTATTATCAAAATTCGTGCTCTCTGAAAAATGTGCACCTTAGAACAAACAGGTCCTTGAAAATCCGCTGTTTTATCGAAAAATTGTGTTCAGCGATGAGGCTCATTTCTGGCTCAACGTATACGTAAATAAGCAAAACCTTCGCATCTGGAGTGATGAACAGCCATATGCCATACAAGAATTACCGATGAATCCCGAAAAAAACGACAGCCCAGTTATGGGCTGGTGGCATCATCGGACCATTTTTCTTCAAAGACGACCGTGGAAGAAACGTTCCCATCAACGGCAAACGCTATCGAGCCATGATACGAGACTTTTTTTCCCCAGTTGGCTGAGTTGAACTTGGTTGACATGTGGTTTCATCAAGACGGTGCCACATGCCACATAGCCCGTGAAACAATGGAAATGTTGAAGGATGAATTTGATGAGCAGCTTGTCTCTCGAAATGGCAATGCGTGTTGGCAGCCAAGATTATGCGATTTAACGCCTCTTGATTATTTATTGTAAAGTCGTTTGTCTATGTGGATAAGCCGAAGACGATTGAAGCCTTATATAACATAACACGCGTAATTCGTGGAATACAGGCCGACATGCTCGAAAAAGTGACGCAAAATGTCACAATTTACAGTAATACCAGTGATCGGTTGCAAAGATAAAGGAGTGAGTTTGGAAAGTATCTATTCTTGTAGTGCAAAAGTAATAATCAATTTAATTTACAATCCCGTCAGTTTATAGTTGTAATGAAATGATAGCATAAATATTTCATGTTCATTCATTCCTTTACAGGATTATACATGAATGCAAAAATATGTACATTAGAATGGCAAAATCTATTAACGCCGTGGTAGTGAATTACCTACGAATGAATAACTTTCGATAGCTTGGGATGGGCATTAAATTATGAACTTTTGCCCTACAGCATATAAGAGGGCTACAATAAGCTATCCCACCCTGTAGGTGTGTTTTATAGATAGTCGAACAGATGGTTCGAGATTTTGATTTAGATTTTTATAGTTGGCCTTGTCGATGTGCTTTGCGAAGACTACTGCTGTTAAAGTATACTCAGACGAACTGGCAGGCCTAATAACCTCATCATGATTCTAAAAACGAATAAAGAACTAGACAGGTCCAAAAATTTTATTATTTACATATTTATATTAGATATTTGGAGTAGTCCTTTCAATGCCCGGAGTTCCACATTGTTTTCACGCATTCCACATTGTTTTACTAGTTGAGAATAAGTTTTCACTGAAAGTACGAGCAGTTCATTAATAGTGGGTAGGAATTTTTTCAATTAACGTTGTTTACATAGGCTATATTCTTAACCACGACAAGAGGTGAATATAAAAAATGTCACTCCGATAGTCATGTCTTCTAATTGATATGAATTATGTCAGGAATGATGTTAACTTCTTACAGATATTTTTTCGTACAAGCTGATGTTCTACTTTCTAGGATGACAAGCTCATCTATGTTTCATCTCCCTTTAATTCATAACAGACTTAATAAGTCATCAGATTTTGTTTAACGAGACATGAAATCCAGCGGGTTAAACATGTTTCTTATGACAGCTTGTTTATCGCTAATTGATTTCTAATATAATCGACTTGTGTCTAAAAAGCCGATATTGGCAAACTTGAACAAAAGTTAAATCTATAATAACATCGTTATAGCAATAAGGACGATAGCACCAGCAACTCTATCACGTTAAGATATTAAGACATTCACTACTCGGCTAAGCTCAAGCTTACGAACAAAAAAATAGTTTTTGTATGGCTTCACCATTCAGGTTTGGGTTTGTACTACTTCGAAAGAGAATTTAATATATTCTCCTCTTGACTATTAATATTGCACTACTACATCACCCTACAGTAAAAAATCATTTAGGATGCGACCAGACCCAGACCTTTTTCGCGGAAGTTAAATTGACTAACCATCGCGCCCCTGATCCCATCACATTGCGTCACTGCTTCTAATTTGTCGTTTCCAAAAGAAAAAAGGATCTGCTTGTGTACCATATTTTTCTAGAGTTTTTAAGAACAAAACGGGGCATCTTTTTCGTGAAGAATTTGAGCGGTATTTTGATAAATTGTTCTGACAATTTCCTATCTTAGAAATTATAACCCTACAAAATATCAAAACATTACTTTCCTCACTCCACGTACTCTGCAATATAAACATCTTACTTCAATTTTAAACAATTAACAAAAAAACCGTTTACAAGCAACATCAAAGCCACTTTCAAGTGATCAATTTGTACGAACCCTATCTTAGGAAGAATCGCTTTTTTTAGGTGCAAGCTTGTTGGACAAACTTTTTATTTATTTTTAACTTTCTCCTATAGGACAAAGGTCCTTCTTTTAAAAGTGGTCAGAAAGTTTTGTAATTAATTATTTGCCTCTACTTTTACTCTTCGAAAGGGTGAAATGTTTTTTTTTTTTCGTTGAAAAATTTTTTTTATAAACAATATGCAACTACCAGGCGAAGGACTGGAAAAAGGAAATTAAGTATCATAAAAAGGAAACATTACAAAATGAAATTATTTGTATGAGTTAAGTACTGTGGTGAAAGGAAGATCCCGTGGATAGAATGTCAGCAAACGAAAATTTTCGTTTACTTGAGCAGTTAAATAATAAAAGAAAAATTACTCAGTAGTTAATTGCGGAAGTCATTTAGAATATATATTCTGATGGAGATGCTGTTATTTAGAGTGATTATATTATTTTGTTTGATTTTTTTATTCGAGGCAACATGAAACGTAGTTATGAATTGAAGCATTTTTCGCTTCTTTTCACACACTGGTATGGGGATGTTTTAGTTTTGATAAATATTTTAACCAATAGAGAAATAATATACAAGGTGAAGCAAAACTTAAGTCTTTATGTAAATTGGCTGCCATTTTGTTAAATATGAAAAAATTGGACTCTGCACACAGAAGGTTTCTTTAAAAATTATAAATTCTTGGCGCAGAGGCTCGTTAGTACACAGAGTGTAGATTTTTTTCACAGCCAAGTATTCTTCTACGTGCAAGGTGGCGGGACCTCTTGTTTTATGCCGAATTTAAATGGCTATGTTGAGATAAGTTGTTGCTTGAAAAATATCTGTTTTCAAACTCGAAATTTTAAGAAGCCCTACAGGATCTCATGGCGCGTAAATTAATGATTCAAAATCTGCATCATTGCCCGAGTTGTATGGTGTTGATCTTTTATAACATCTGTCGGTATCGCTCACCAGTTATGGTCAGGTCCTCGGTGTCTCAAATCAATTTTCAACTGTAATTAAACAGTCACTTCGCCAGGATGCTTTATAAACTTTAACATTTTTAAGGAATATTAGTCTCCTCGAGTTCGACTTAATCATCATATCATATTAGCTGAAAGCTGCTGGAAGCTACTTAAATTAATATTTTAACAAATCCTGGAAAACAAACTGAAGAAATGAAAAGATATACACCAATCACTATTTTTCGGCTCAAAAGTCGAATATGATAACATTTATAATCATGAACTTATTCAATGTTATGTATTTTGACGTGCTTTTCTGTGGCTTTTGCCAACATTTAGGATCAAACATCAATGCAATAGTTGCAGGGTATCTCCGAGGTTGAAATGGTTTGTATTTAAGTCGACTTTGCTATCAAACATGATAGCATCACCACGTCAGAAATCAAATGAAGTATAACTGAGATGTTGGTAATTATTCTGGACAAGAAAGCCACTCGTACATCTATTCCAGTCCTTTTCTACGGCACTGAATAATTCGCTGTATTTAAAGAGTAAACAGATTTTGTCGTATTATATACAAGCCACATAATAGAAAATACAAAGATAGTCGTGGAATTTTGTAATAAAACGCATGCGGGTTGGATAAAAAAAGCCACTGGACCTGATGGAACTCCACCTGTTTTAGATAAAAACTATGTATCAGTACTGGCACTCGTTCTTTGCAGAGTATTTTCTATGTTATATGATCAACAGGTTTTTCTAAGTTTCTGGAAAATTGCTCGAATCTGACCGATTGCCAAAAAGGTGAAACTTCACGCATAAAAAAATTCTTAAGCACTTTAGCAAATGAATTTATATAGTTATTAACGCATTTAACCATATAAACGCGAAATAATTCACAGATCGTTCATTTGAGACTCAGGATTATAAATTCATTCGGTCCTACATGCACATGTCATAAAGGGAGACAGGAGTCGCTCTTATCTAAGCCCACAAAAATCGGGCAGACAAGTGTTACCAACCTGTAATACCGCTAAGAGCTTTATTGACAGAGTATATACTTTTAGATAAGCAACAATGGTAAATATGAATGAATGCCTTCGATTTTTGGGGGCTTCAGGTATAAAGAAGATATTAATCCTAAGCAATGCATTTTTAATGAGAATAGGTACGCGTGCAATGTTGTGCGCAGAGCGTAGATCGGTTTTAAGCCTTTAACCCAGGTGCTCTTCAGTTCATCGACAATGCAATTGACAGTGTTTTTGAATTTTACAGGACACATTGCTATGGCGGTTATACGAAGAATATTTTCCATCACATTCATATTGATTTCGTTAATACAGTGTTGTCTGTCATTAAAGTTACATTTATGGTATTCGTTTCGCCTGGCTTTGTTTTTGGTTCTATTGATCAATTTCTGAGCATTGAGCTTACTGTTTGTTATTAGAAACTATAACTATTCCATTTAATATCTTTTCTAATTTTCCATTTAATTAAGTAGGTTTTAGAAACAAACTTTTGGGGTCCAAACAATTAACTATGAGGGTACATATTTGGTTTTCCACATTAACATAGAAGTGTTAAGTTAAACACTTCTCATCCCGGAGGAATTTTAAGCTAAAGATTTACATGTTCGCACCCTTTTGCATAGATAATTTGTTCATTTATGAGTTTGTGTCCTTTTTATGGGTGTATGGTTGTACACATAAATTAATCTCAAGGTTTTGTCAAAACTTGAGATCAGTGTATCCATGTCACGTTTCTTTTACTTTTGTTCATATATAATGGAAACATTTTATTCTTCGTCTGGGAATCTGCTGCCTAAAAATCTATTAATTTTTGCAAGACAATTAAAAATAGAAAATTTTAAAAGGAACGGAATGGCAATTAAGTAGTGTAGTGGAAAAAATCGATAACATTTTGTTCATCTATTTACAATGTGATAACTATATATTAAAAAAACGCACTATTGTGGATATTGAAAGATGAATCTAGCACACATTATTACATTCAAAGGCGTCACATAAATTGCTTTATTTTATTTCAATCAAATAACGATAGTTTTCGCATCCTGGTGTTACACGAAATTACGAAACTTGTCAATAGCGCTAATGATTTCCTGACATCAGATGCATGTAGACTGTAGAGTAGAGTAGATAAGATAATATCGATATACTGGACACAATAGAAGAGAAACTCGCTGTTTTTAATAATCGATTAACAGCAACAGATTAGTTTGCAAAAAGCAAATGCAGAAGTGCAATCATCTATAAAATCAGATTTTGATAAGAAAGCGGATTCCGTTGCGGAATATTCGAATATATAGAGCTATATGCTCATGATATAGCTGTTCCTCCAGAGATCAAAATACCAGCAGTAAAATTTCTAAAACTGCCGATAACGGTATGCGAAAAGTATAGAACTCTTGTTCATGAAAATGCAGTTGGTACTTTCAATTACTTGGAAGTAGCGGAAGACACACTTTTTGGATTGAGTTCCAGTGAGACCAATTATGATAGCGCAATCGAAAAACCAAGGTAAAAGGTTTGTAACGGGTGATTTTTTAAGAGGTTTAGAACTTTTTAAAAAAAAAAAACACAAAAAATTCGAAAAAATGAATGAAATATTTATGTGAATCGATAGTTTGAACCTTGCAATTTAATGTTTAAAGATAATTTCATGCAAATGTTGACCGCGGCTGCGTCTCAGGTAGCCCATCCGCTGAGTCCAATTTTGGCATACTCTTTCACACATATCGGCCGGTATCTCACGAATGAATGCATGGATGTTGGCTTCCAGTGCGTCAATCGAAGCGGGCTTGTCCCTATAGACATTAGCCTTGACATACCCAAACAAAAAATAATCTAATGGTGTCAAATCGCACGATCTAGGCGGCCAATTGACCGGCCCGAAACGTGAAATTAACTGTTCACCAAACTCGCCTCACAATTGCGCCATTGTTTCGCGTGCTGTGTGGCATGTGGCACCGTCTTGTTGAAACCACATATCATACAAGTCAAGAACTTCCATTTCGGGCAAAAAAAAGTTTGTTATCATCGCTCGGTAGCGTTCACCATTGACAGTAACGCTGCGATTCGCATCATCTTTGAAGAAATATGGCCCAATAATGCCGCCGGCCCATAAACCGCACCAAACAGTGGCTTTTTCGGGATGCATTGGTAGCTGTTGCAATGCTTCTGGCTGACCTTCACTCCAAATGCGGCAATTTTGCTTATTTACGTACCCATTCAACCAAAAATGAGCCTCATCGCTGAACACAATTTTTCGATAAAAAAGCGGATCCTCGGCCAGCTTTCCAAGAGCCCATTCACCAAAAATTCGGCGTTGTGGTAGGTCGGCTGGCTTTAGTTCTTGCACCAGCTGTATCTTAAAAGGCTTTACGCCCAAATTCTTCCGCAAATTTTTCCACGTAGTGCTGTAACAAAGACCTAACTGCTGGGAACGGCGCCGAATCGACATTTCGCGGTCTTCTGTCACACTAGCTGATACGGCCGCAATATTTTCTTCACTACGCACAGTACGTAAACGTGTTGGTGGTTTAATGTCCAACAAAGTAAATTTGGTGCGAAATTTGGTCACAATCTTCCGAATAGACTGCTCAGAAGGTCGAGAATGCCGATCATAAAATGGAAGCAGCGCGCGATGAACATTTCGTACCGAGCACGAATTTTGATAGTAAACTTCAATAATTTGCAAGCGTTGTTCATTTGTAAGACGATCCATGGTTAAATTGCAAACCAAACTGAAGCTGTTTGACAGTGACACAAGGTACTAAACACACGTCAGCTGTAAAAACCAGTGTTGCCAAAACCAAACCAGCTAAAAAATCACCCGTTATTTCAACACCCTCTGCGCAGCAATTACTATTACGTTCTACAATTACACTGGTCGTCGGAAAACTAAGCCATATGGTAGTCGAACTTCTGGTCGCCATCTCAACCTAGAAATCTATTTTTGACATTACCGTTAATATATTTCGTTGGGATCCGGATTCGATATGAGCAACCAAAGCATGCAAATCTACCGCCAATTCATCAAAATACACAAAGCATCGCAACCCTACGATCTTCTGAGATTCTTCAAAAGTGGCCCACTTCAGCTACAATTTGACTTCTAATAGACTGGCTATTTTATTTCAAATTTCGATACGAGTTATGTGGTATTCGTTCTAATCAGCTTTGCTTTTGGCTCTATTTATCCGTTTCCCAACATTGAGCTTACTTTTTGTCATTAAAAACGTAGATTTCGGGAAATCGAATGTCGTCTTTAGCGCCACTAAAGTACGTAATACTTTTCAGAAAATACGATGAAAACAATCAAATAGTGTATTTGGAGGGTTTTCAAAACGAATGCTGGGTGCACGATTGGGTCGTACGCAAATTTCTCTTTCACAGCGAGTTAATTTCACGTTTGTAACAATTTGGCAAACAAAAATGATTTAAATAATGTCGAAATGAGATTATACGAACGATGATATCGTAATTGAATGTAATCGGTGTTCATGTGAATAATAATGATTTTCCGTTATTGGCCAATAGTTAGTAATATTAGTTTTCAGAAAAAATTAATTTCATTCAATTTGGCAAAATAGTTAGCGATGCAAAAGTCCGTTATATATACAAACTGGGTTTGCAGTTTTGTTAAAACTAATATGCTTATAGCAAATAAGAAGTTTAATCCAAATCGTTAGAGCTGTTTTTGAGCAAATCGAGGTTATGTATGATTTTTATACGGCAGGTACCAGTAATACAATGGCTTAAAGCAAACAAAAAAAAATGGCCTAGAATTATGACCAAACAAATGCTGGATACGAAGTTGGAAGAAAATCGGTTAAGACGTTTAAGCTGGAGAGGCTTGTACGGACAGACGGACAGACGGACCGACGAACCGACGGACGCAATTCCAAAAATCACTTTTTTTTAGTTCCGCTATCGTCGTAATGTTAGAATCAATCAAAACCTCGAGGTCAAACATTTTCACGAAAACAATATCTTTCTCTTTATAAGAGAAAGTTAAAAAGTAAAAATTCCAGCGCGTTTTGCTAATAAAGGATTTTTTCAGTACGAAACCATAAGCAAATTAGTGTCATATGACATCTTATTTTTATTCAGTATTAGGCTGTAGTTAATGCTAACTAACTAACTGCTAACTAACATGACAAAATTGAAACTTTTTTGGATAGCATGGTTATTGCAGTCCATAAAGAATTGTGTCCAATAAATCATCGCAGATTGGGAGGAACGACATTCGAGGTAACACATAGCATCTCAACAAAAATGTTTCTTTCACATAAAATATTCTTAATTACATATCATTCGAGAGGACTAATTCCACGAACATAAAATCTTGAACTGACAAAATATGTAAGCTTTGATTTGTTTCTTTTAAATTTCAAAGACATGGCTTAATCCAAAACATGATCTCTTCAAAGTCTCTTTACCCATGCAATCCTAGCTTACTATGCCAATATGCCATTTGCTATCGGACTGATGGATGATTCTCCCATCACCCGGTTATTAGATATCATTTGTCGATATCACTAATTGGACTTAACATAGCAACACACTGGGACTATGTACGAGTATGTACATATAACCGGCATAGTAGGCCTCCGTATTACGCGCAAGTATCTTGAACTTGCGCAATCTTCCATATCTGGCCAGCAGTACTAAGAACCTGTTCCCAATTATATGCATTTACGCAAGCAACTTCTAATATGGTGTTGTCATTCAAGAAGTGAACGATCACTAAGCCCAGACACAATTTCATTTTATGAATGGAAAGCATATATTTTGAATCCATATAAGTTCAGCGTACTCTGATGCATGATGAATTATCCGAACGTAGTCTGAATATATTAATGAACTTCAAATATCTGCAATCAAAATACTGATCGAATTACAATTTACGTCAGAAAATCGATCACAGGTATAAGGGGAAGTATTAATGTGGGAATATGCGGTCAATTAATTCAGTCAATCGATAAATTGAACGGACACATATAATGGCTCAGGTTTCCATTAAGCGCACTAAGAGATTTTATTATAATTTTTTTATTGTTTGAAGTGGTTTATTCTCGCTTTTAAAAACGAAACAATGTAAGTTTATTATAATTGGATTTTTTTCATTATTTAAGCAATTTTGCAGATTATGTAAAAATACAAAAAAAAATATGTAACTAGTTAATAACCATTGAGGAGGGAAATCGCAGAAAACATTTATACACTTGAAATATGAAGGAAGGGTATGACAATAGCATGTGATATGTACACAATATTGTACCAGGCCCATGACTGAGCTCCGCTTATATACCTCGGTACATTTATGTAAAAAGATTTTGTTGTCATTAAGCCCATGAGGTAAACCAACATAAATGTTGATATATAACTTAATCCCCGCCTAAAGTGTTGGCTTACTTCCTTCCATAGCAAAATTCACCATTCGATTTTATACCAGCATTAGCGTATTACCTTTGTCTGGTGTAACTCCTTTATTTATTTATTTTCTATTACAACGGTAAAAAATTAGCAAGGCAAAATTTTTAGTCGGCATTTTTTAAATTACTATATTTTTTTTTAAACTGCTGAATCTCGAAAATCATGATTATCTGACAAGTCATCCGAGTATCATCATGAAAAGTTTAGCTAAAATTCGCCGTTCGAAGTCGGCAGGAGACAGGAGGTGTAGCCATCATACATGAAGTACACAAGCACACATTAATGGTTGTGAGAAAGCTCGGCCCGGGTACTAACGAGCCTGTTGCTCCAAAAATTTGTATATTTTGAATCTTGAAATATATTTTTCGCAGCCGGCAATGAATTTAGTTTCAATTTTCTTTCATTTGACATCTCTGATCCATTCACAATACATAGTTAATTACCCACAAACTGTTCACAATCACTTGTTATGCTTGTTATCACTTGATTTTGCTTAGTTTACATTTTTTAATTAAAGTGGAATCGAACAATACTTTACCTGATGCCATCCATACAACTAACAAAATTTTAATTATTTCTCTAACTTAACACTTATATAATTTCATAGTTTTTATGTCTAAATAAATATTTCCTAACACCGTTTCCGACAACAAAATATTTACAATGAGTAATGGGTGCACTACTGAGTCGTACGTACGTAAATAATTATTATAAAAACTATTAATACTGTATTTGAAGGAAATGCTTTAAGGTGTACTTGCCGCAGTAAATTATGATTTTTCGTCATTAGCTCACATGAAAATTCAGTTAAGTGACTTTTAGGCTTAACTAATTATACGGAATAATTTCAAATTACAACAGTAGCTAACATTGGCTTTTAATTTTACTCAGTTAAATTGTAAAGAAATGAATCAGTTTTTAAATTTATATGAATTTTTCTGGGAATAATAACATTAGTCATCGTGATGAATGTAATCAAACTCGTTGGAGTAATTTTTGGTAGGTACTATCAACGATTATAAAGTCATGCAGATGAAGCTTTGAGAACAAAAAACGGAAACTTTTGCTCAGCAGCTTCATGCTACTGGCGGACGGTGTGCAGTGTTCGCGTGCAAAGAAACGACATCCAAACACATGGCCAGTGTGCACGGGCTGTGCCAGCACGACCCGCCATAGAAAAAAATTCTTCTGTGTGACTATATGAACATATTATCTTTGGGACTATGTATTAGTTTTGGCCCTAAGCTCGGTAGATGAAATAAATAAATAATAAAAAAAATTTTAAATCTCTTGTTTCAAATTTGAGTTCTAACAGTCTCTTAGCGTTCTTAGACAGACCGGAAGACGACAAAATTGCCGGACTCACTTTCCATTGTCGTAATGTTAGGCATGATTAAAATAATGAGTTCGATTTGCTCACGAAACCTATACTTGTATCTTAGGACTTAGGGAGTAAGTTAAAATCAAAGAGATCCGACAATTTTGACTGAATAATGCAATGAATTGGAAGCCTGTGTTGAACTCTTATTCATATGGGGAAATTGACTCATCACTTATCTGGCTGCGGGAATGAGATTTTATGATTTTTTACATGCGACGAACTCATTCGCATGGATACAATTTGATGGACACTTCCGTGGTGCTATGAGGGTGTTTGATTTAAATGAAACTATCTCGTGCAAAATTTCGATGAAATAAATGGCACTGCTTGAAAATTTTGTGCGACGCTAGAAGTGACAGGAATGCAGACAATGTCCTTGAGACCAATACATGCGAAGGCCAGTGAAGTAGTTCATCATGTTTGTACAAGATTTTTTCATGATAACCTAGTTTTTGATTATTTTTATTATTGAGACGCTTACGTTTCAAAGCAGATGAAAATACATTTACATACTTAATATATAAAACGATGGATGATTTTCATAAAATTCCATTCCTTGCATCCAGTTTCCATTAAGAAAATATTTTAATACTTGTTTTTTGGTAGTTTTAAAATAATTAATTGCGCATCTGACCTTAGTGCCCCTACCTTAACTTCAAATCTTATTCAATTAACGTTTTATCTTTGAAAAGGTTCTTTTAAATTACTTCGATTTAAAAATACACAAAGCTAATTTAAACCACAACTCCAAATTAAGAAACCGATGAACTTGGATAAGAAAACCCAAAGAAACCAATAAAACTTTTTTTAGGAACAAATCCTCTTGTTAGATTTATAGGGAAAATACAAAAGTTTTCCTACCCCAATTCGCGTAACAAGGGTGAATTGGTATATGAAATTCGAAATCGAAACTTGTGCAATATTGGCCAAGATCTTTGATTGGGTGGTAAAAGTTTGTCTATTCCTTTGAGCTGGCAAGGGTCAGTTCTGTTAATATTGTTTAATTAGAATGGATTATCCTTTTCCATTTTGTGCACTCGTTCATGGACAAACATTGGACTTTATAATTGCAGGGATGTAGGAGGCGTGATTTGGTATCTCGTAATTTTTCTTGATTACTTTGGTTTTCAGAGGGACTTAGTTGAAGGCTAATGAACCTATTGCATTTGGTGTTTTAATTAATGTCATGTATTGTCAAGATTACAATATGTGAAGTCAGAAGTGGCACTGGCAATGCGCAGAAGAAACTTTCGTCCTAGTGAAAGGGGATATATAGCATAGAGCGCAGTAATGACAATCACCCCATCGCTATTTCTTTGTATTATCGATTTATTCAAAACCGTAACGAAATGTAAAATAAGGATAAGGCTGCTGGTAGACATAGACAAATATTGACTTCAACACGACTTTTACAATCTGACAGATCATAATCAGGCAATTTAAATTACAAACTTAAGGAAAATCGAGGGAAACCTCAAATAAATGCCAAATCAAGATCATCGTCAAATCTTTATCTACAAAGCCCATCAACCCTAACGGGGCCAAGGATTGTTCGCTCGAAATAACTAAGGATTTCACGGGCGAACAATGCAACACCAAAAATGCTTTTGTTACAGAGCAAGCAACCGATAGATCAAACATTTCATCTTTAAATGAACGGAGTTTATAATGTTAGTGGGTGGCCGCGGTGTAGTGGTAATGTGTTCGTCTGTTGAGTGGAAGGTTGCGCGTTCAATCCCAACCAAAATCCATTTCACTTTTATTTAAAAGAAATAAAAGGTCGGTGTAATACCTAAAAGTATGCACACCATCTTGAATTTCTTCAAATTTAACGAACACAAGAAAAAGTGACTCCCCGAAGCTAGTTCGGACACCACCCATGGAGTTTAAGTCTCCACTACATCCAAAAATCTTTCCCATCCTCTCTTTCTTCCCCTTCTCAAACGCTCGTACTATGGTAACATATAAAAGGGTATTCATAACCCCTTGAGTACGTGTAAATAATAAAAAAAAAAAAAAAAAAAAAAAGATTCGAAATCGAGTGCCTTCTAACGAGCCTAAGCATTTGCGCTAAGCATTTCGGTTGGTATTTGTTTCATCTGAAAGCAGAGTGTTTTTGTTTTTATTAAGAATTTATTCGTGACCGTTACGTTCTTATTCAAGCAGATCACGTAAGCTCGTATTCAAAATCGCAGAAAGGGTTTCTGGGCACCTTCCTTCGACAAACAATCGGCTTTTTAACTGCCAATAGAAGGATTTAATAAACATCTGGTTTTGATTTGTGTATCAATGGAAGCATTTAACACACTCTTCTTAAGGAATTCATTAGCAAATTGACATGTCATTCTATGTCAGATGATTTTATTTCCATTTCGAATGCCCTCCGTTACGTGTGAGCCATCAATGTATCCGTCCGATGCACAATATCTACATGCAAATCGATGATATAATTCAACACATATAACTGTAGGGAGACTCCTTAATTACACATAGGCCATAGCCGTAAATCGTTCAGAAATTCGGACATAAAATAGAACGTATCCTGAATGTGTCAGAGATACACGTAAAATATTGTCCCAAGCCAAAGTAGGGCTACAGGTTCACTTTGCGATGTGGAATATATTTTGCTCTGTGAACTGGTGAAATAGGTTTTATCTTGGGCCGGGACAGGAAAAAGATAGTGTATACATGGGTTGTCTATGCTTTGGTCAATGAATGTTGGGTTACCTGTAACAGACATCAATTCTTAATGGATTGTGAAACGAATAGGCACAATTGTATAGTTTTTGAATATGAATGAACTTTATTCGCTCCAATATTGTTGCTTAAACATTTGAGATAATATGTGTTTCCATGTGCTTCCTTAATTATTGTAAGGCTTGAGAAAACTTCTTTTTCTAACAACCATTGTGCGTGTATACTTCTTGCACAATACGAAAAAATAATCCCTAATCGGTTGATTTGTCATATCAGCGCGAAAAATCGTTTTCGGTGTTGCTACGGCTGGGTATCGAACCCAGACTAACCATTGCGCTACTGTGACCGCTTGCAAAGGATAGCTGCTTTATTTTCCATAGGTCTTAATATTCGAAAATTAGCAACAGTCACTAACAATATCTCAATCCAATATTAGCACCCTGGGGAAATCATTGAATAATATGGAATTGTTTTCCCAGATTATAAATAAATTAAAATTCACCCAATTTGAAAAAATGGTTTGCAAAAAATTGGCAATATTCTTTATAAAGCCTAAATGCAAAAAATCCGTTATATGGATTTTCTCGAAAAAAAGCTGGGTATGTAGTTTTGTTTTTTGTTAAAGATAAGGTTATACGCAGCTTTCTCTTTCATAGCGAGTTGGGTGTTAAATCGAATCCCAAGCATGAGACAATTCGATAATTTGGTCAAAATAAACATAAATACTTATTTTGATTATTGATGATCAAAATGATATAAATAATGTCCAAATGTGAATATAAGAACATTTACGCCAGAATTTGAAGGAATCAGTGACTATGTGAATAATATTGATTTTCCAGTATTGCCCAAATTCGAAAGTTCCGTTTATTGATAGTTGGGTCAAAACTAACTTTGTGGAATTGTTGCCAACAGCAACAGTATTTCGTGTTCCCAGCTTAATTGCACTTTGTCAAATTTAAAGGATGAATATTGACCTAAGAAAACGTCAGCGTCAACTAAGAAAAACTTCGGAAAATGCATTCAGGAAAATATTTGAACAGATTTTATTAAAAAAAAAAAACAAACTTTAGTATTAAGACATAACTAAATTATTGTTGAAAAAAATAACAAAAAATATCACTTCGAAAATCGGGAAGGGTTAAAAGGAACGCATAAATAAATACGCACGTCGACATCGAAAAGTACATGGTACATGTACACGTTAAAAATGTAAAACTCGTGGTTTGAAGAAGTCTGTTATTTTAGTTTGCATTGTTTTGTTTTTAATAATGTCGTCTTCCATATTTGCAGGTTCAATTGTAAATTTATTGAGCTACAAAAAATATGAACGCAAGATTTGAATAGGCCTATAGGTACAACTTCTTCTTTTACATATATAATTGTGCTATCATCAAGATTTTTTTTTTAATTTCCGCATCTGTTAGTTCGCCATAATATGATATATTGCCATCACATAAATAAGCATTAAGAGCTAAATTGTCCTCAATTAAGTTGTTCAAGACCACGAAATCATTTTCCGGCTGCTCTTCTTCTTCTAGAAAGAGACCTGCCTTTTAAGGAAAATAAAAGTAGGGTAAATAATAAAATATTTTCTTAACTACATTTCTGAAACAATTTCTTATAGTGGAAGGTGTTATAAGCCACAAACGATGATTGCTTATATGCATTGCTTGCAAAGATGTGGTTTACTTGGCAATTTTTTTTTCATTTTTTTCCATGCGCTAAAGCTGCGATTTGTCTTCTCATTATTATGGCGATTTTACGCCTTAATGCAATGAATAATTAATTTTCAGTATTTTTATTTTAATATTAATATTTTTCCAATTGTCCAACTTGCGATGTTTCAAATGGTCGAACTTTTTATGACAGTCAGCATAATCCACCATTATCACCAATAGAACTCTTTTTAGATTCCGCTTTATCATTTCTTTATCAAATACATACAAAATTTCGTCCCATAAATGTTGGGTTATCCATGCGTTTTTGTTTTGAAAATATTGTAAACGTACACTTTTTTTGCAGGACTATTCCATGTCGCTTTGACATCGACAAAACTACTCTATAAAATGGCATAAACACATTCAAACAAATTTACCAACATTATAAAATGAGCTAACCTGCAGTGAGAGTAAAATCTAGATTCATCACTACGAACTACTTAGCCTTCTTTATCACAGTGTTGAGAGAAATAGCTGCTCCTAAGGATCTCATTTGTCCGAACCAGGTTAAAGGAACTTGTTCAACCTCTCTACACGAATCTATTTTTCGCGTTTGCGTGACAGTGCAAAGGTTCTAGATTTTTTTTCAATTTTTTTCTCATCGCGAAAAACTTTTTTGGGCGTGCTAAGGGACATTTGTATTTTGCAAATTTTTATTTAATGACAAACTATTTCTATGATTTACTTAAATTTTATAATATTTTTAAATTTATCTTTCAAAGAGAAAGACATTGCTTTCGTGAAAATGTTCGATCTCGAGATTTTGATTGATTGTCACATAACCCAAAAAAGTTGTTTTTGGAATTCCGTCCGTTGGTTCGTCGGTCCGTCTGTCCGTACAAGTCTCTCCAGCCTAAACGACTTGACCGATTATCTTCAAAATTCGTATCCAGCGTTTTTTTGGTCATTACTCTAGGCCATTTTTTTTGTTTTTAGCCATGTTATTACCGGTACCTGTCATATCAAATTCATACATAACCTTAATTTTCTCGAAAACGGCTTTAACGATTTTGATTAAACTTCATATATACTATTAGCATATTAGTTTAAACAAAACTGCATACCCATTTTTTTTCAAGAAAATCCATATAACGGATTTTTGCATATAGGCATATAGGCATAGGAAATTTAATTTGTATACTACTATTACTGTTTTTACGTGTTTCACATAATTGGTTTTGGCCCAACTATCCCTAAATAGAATTTTCAGTTTTGGCCAATACCGAAAATCCATTATTATTCGCACGGACAGTGATCACTTTCAATTACGGTATATCCGTTCGTATAATTACATTCCGACATTATTTATATCATTTTTAGCATCATTAATCAAAGTAAATATTATTGTGTATTAAGGCCAAATTTTTAAAAACGTCAAATTAACTCGCTGGGAGAGAAAAAGTTGCGTACGACCCAGTCGTGCACCCACCACTCGTTTTTTATTGTTTTTTTATGGGTAACTCTGTGGCACCCATTAAAATAAAAGTTGGCACAGCTATTTTTTTCAGCTGCAACGCTGTTACGCACTCAAGTGTTACCAAAATAAAACAATAGGTCTTTTTAGCTCTAAGCTATACAAATTTCAAAAATAATCCGTGGTCTATCTACCAAATATTTTTTCGCGAGTCAGTTTTATATCAAACTTTTCGACTCTACTACAGTGTGATTCTACGTCTACTAAAATATTGGCTTAATCTTGGCGAAGTACTAAATAACAATTATTTACGAAAAAACACAAGCTGTCCGCATTTAAAAAAAAATACTTTGATTCATGACATTCAGCAACCCTGTTTGCTGCATCGGGACAACATCAAATATAGGCCAGTTTCCGACCTAGCAGTAACTAAAATAAACCTTAGTTAATCTTAGTTTATTTCAGTTCTATGTCATGCTACATATATATATCAAACCTGTTCCTTCATATCTGTTAATAATGGCCTTGAGTGTGATTGACATGACATATCTAAATACCAGTGACCATCTTCAATTTTTTTTTTATATATTTCTCAATTTACCCCAAAAATTCAATATTTACTAAACCCCGAAAATCCATAATGTATGTCGTCATACCGACATACCTACTTTATTGCAAAGTGAAACGTATGCAATGACCGCTATGGTATGTGCCTTGTCTGCTCAATAATAATGAACCTTAATCCTTTATGAACACAAAATACATTGTACATTGTCCTGGATAATCCTCTTTGTACATTTACCTTAATTTTACTTACGTTGTGTGAGGATGTTTTTCGTTTTAAACACTATTGAGATAAAATGAAAATTAGACTACCTACCTATATATTGGTTAGGTTTGTGAAAATTAAAGTAGTCAGTTAATTAAAAGATTTATTATTGTGTTTTTGATTTTTGCTCGAATGATTTCACTGATTTTTTATACTATTTTCTTAAAAGTCGGTTAATTTTAATTTATTTTTGCCAAACGCCCGAACCTCATCGGGTCAAGTTATTAAAGAAAACAGTTGATCGTACTCTACAAGGTATTCGAAGCGGTGAACTGCAAATTGGTGCAGATTTGATATTGCTCGCCAGTGGTTTCTGTCAAACCTTTTCCGTCATTACAAGTTTATACCCAGCAGACGTGCTATAGACATATGAAGACCCTTACACTGGTGTATGTTGGT
This sequence comes from Rhingia rostrata, assembly GCA_949824845.1. Classification (NCBI taxonomy): domain Eukaryota; kingdom Metazoa; phylum Arthropoda; class Insecta; order Diptera; family Syrphidae; genus Rhingia; species Rhingia rostrata. The sequence goes on along the minus strand of OX463755.1, from coordinate 3,429,666 downwards.
ACATGTGCATTTACTTGGATATCATTTGGCAGAAAATGTTTGACATGAGAGACAGCAAACATCCTCTTCCTCCTGATTCACTGGAGATATTGATCCATCAATTGAAGATCTCGAAAACTGTTTTCCAATATATCCACAAATAATGAAGACCTCACAACTAATCATCTTAGACTTTGTTTTGTTCGTTAGACCAGAACACCAAAAATACATCGTAAACTATATAGGTACTGTGATACTGCCTTTACAGGCAGTCCTAAAACCCCTATAGAATAATTTATCAGAAGAAGTTAAGGCAAAGAAAAACCCGTCTCTTATAACAAGGACTGTTTTAAGAGCAAATAATTGTTTGTTGATGTTACTAAATACCGTGAAAGTGTCGGAGGGTTTCAGAGCAGGACTTTAAACAATCTTTATCGTTATAAATATATGATATATATAACATTGTGAGCGCACAATGGGGTGTCACTTTCAATTGCTTTCTCGATTGTTGTATAATCGACTTCCACTAATTCAACCGGAATACGAAAATGCTGCAAAATTATTTAGGGAAATTGGTCATAAGCATGCGATTCAGAGAGAAATAACATTAATGGTGCAAATTTGAAAAGGAAATTACTGAGGCAATTAAAATGCCAGACAATGGAATTATGGAAACAATGATAATTATCTTGTGAAAAAGTGTAATCTTTCACTTTAACAATTTACAGATATAGTTAAATGCGCCAAAGAGTTGCACCAGAACAAAACTTTAACAATAGATCAACTTTCGAAAGTAATGTTGACACCGAACTATTGTAATGTTAAATTACTTTATACAACGTTTTCAAAAACAAGTGTAGACTTTATTTGCCATAATGAACGAAATACAGTGTCCTTGTATGCAAATTATAAAAAACTCTATAACTTCTTCTAAATTGATTTCCCATGTTAATTTGCTGGAAAGCAGTTTCTAGTCCGCCCTATGAAATGACTTAGGAAATCAGATTGGGATCTATCATTGAATATTATTTTTAGAAAGCTACATTGGTAAAAACAATTAAATTGGTTTCTGGTTCCTGTGATTGACCAACATTTGAGCAATGATTGAAGCAGCAAATGAGTGGCATTTCATTTTTAGGCTAGGGAAACGATTCTGTATTCAAACGACTGTAGAGGCTATTGAAGTGATTCTTCAATTGACATATTGGCATTGGCATCACTGTGTAATAATATTTATGATATTTCCAATACGGATAAAGTTTCTGTCAAGTTTGCAAATGAACATTATAGCTTCATTAAGGCCAAAAGAAATGAAAGCTTAGGCTTCTTACATAAAGGATATATGAACCCCAAGAAAAGGATCTACATTGATAAAAAGTGACTTGTAGAGGAATGGGCTCTCTATGACTAAGTAATATAAATGCAGCCTCTACGCAGAAATAATAATTTACATATTTTCTTGTGATGTTTAAGTAGGTAGAGAGATTTTGGATATTTTTACGACGTATGTTATCTTGTGTTAGTTGAATGAAGGCAAACATACCTTTGATGAGATAAGCATATCAACAGTAGTAAGGGATTTCAAACATTTTACATCTGCTCACGTGTACTAAACATGTGTCCGATTACTATTGCCACTGATCCGACGTATGGTATTTGTAGTCCCTTTTGTTGTAGCAACTAAATAAAGTTAAATAATATTTATCTTCGATAAGTAGGTTCGAAAAAATTTGCTCAATGTTACATCTTAAGTCAACATCAAAAATCTTGTCAGTGTTTCGATGACAGAATAAATACTCGCATGTTCTCTCGGCAAAGCAAGAGTCATAAACGCCCAAGCAAACAATGGAATGGAAAATCAATACAAAAACAAGATAAAACTAAGAACCATAAGCGAAACCGGACAATGTTCATCTTGGGAGCATTCGGCTTCTCTAAACACCCAGAAGCAATAAATTAATTTGTACCTTTCCTTTTATATCCGACAGGCCTTCGCTTTCCGCTACGAAAACAATTCATTCGTCATTCGTGCAAGTAATGGTAAAACCATTCCGCAAACGAACCAAAATCACTTTCCATTGTACATTCCTCTTAATCCCCCCCGCTCCAGATCCACTTGAGGATCCCGATTCGGAGGCATTTATACGAACAATAATAAAAAGTAAAATGCCTCCAAACACATTTGCAAAGTGTTCCTAATGAGGCCAGCTACTGTGGGCCCCTAGTAGTGAAATTTCAACGCCAGCCGAATAGCAACGAGGTGAAACGAAAATGAAATTTATTTTTCATTCCCCAACGAAACATTAAATTCAACAAATTGATGAGGCATGTTAAGTGTATCATGACAATGTCCACATGCAATATTCAGTTCAGCTTTTTACGAGATACCTTCACAATTGGTCCGTGTCTCCCCATCGAATACAGGGGCATTTCGTGTCAGCGCCCTTAATTAAATTGTCACTTCCAAATTGTCAAAGTTTAGCTAAACTCAGCAACTTGTTGAGTTGGATGTGATTATGTGCTTGGATTCTGAAAAATCCACCCTCGTTATAACTCACCAATAACGAAATGTGATAGGAAGCTAAAGGGGGAGCTTTGTTTTTTTGGATCTGAGAAATGTGTCAACTGTGTGAGGTTTACATGGGTTAGCTTAAAGGATAAAGTCAGCATCAGAAAAAGTTTTAATGAACTCAAAATATATATATATGTATGTTTATGGTTTATTTTTGCGAGGAAGGACTATAGCTGCTAGCTGTACCTGCCCATTATATTAAAATAAGGTTGACTTTAATGCTTTGAAAGAAATTCAGTTATTTATTTAGTTAGAGCTTAAGATTGAATGAAATGCTTTAAAATTAAGTTTGTGCATCTGATAATGAATGAATGTAAAATGTAAGGTGATTTGTTAATTGATCCTTAAGAGACGGTTATAATAGGATGCGAATATAGGGAAGATTGTGTACACAAAATTTTTTCTTTATCTTTAGCTAATTTTTCTTAGTTGAATTCGAAAAGCCTAACGGGCTCAGTGGCGCGATGGTTAGCGCAATGAATGGCAGCTTAGAGGGCCAGCCAAAGTGCTGATGATAATTAACATCCGATTTTATAGCCACAATAGGTCTCAAATGTGGAATGTTTGATAAGGCTACACTTTAAGTGACGAGCGCTAAAATACAGGAACATATCGATAACTTAATTAATTAATTATGTACTTTGTAGTGTACTGTAAATTTTATTTTTCTATAGTTTATTTTGTATTAATGTAATTAATGTAATAACTAAAACCATCCCCCTTTTTGCATTTGTATTGCAGCTAAGTATGCGACTTATCTAGCAATTTTTTTTCCACAATTTATAGCGCGGTTTGTTATTATCGGGCCAAATCTAAGGGCTTAGTTCTTTAAAGACGCATCAATAAATTTGTTTCGTCAAGAATTTGGAGGACCGTTGTGTTAACGTATCCCAATAAACGTTTTTTATGTTTGCGTGCAAACTTTTTCGTTTCATCTTTAACCGCGGGAATACCCAGATCTCTGCGTAGATCTTCATTCCTTATATACCACGGCGCATTGACGATTGATCTTTACATTTTGTTTTTAAAAGTTTGTAAAATATTTAGATTCGTTTCACTAGTACAACCCCATTGTTGCATACCATATGTCCAGACCGGCTTTAGTATTTGCTTGTATAATAGCAGCTTTTTATCAAGGTTAAGCTTGGAATATTTTCGAGTAATTTCGCATTTCTTTTTTACATGCGACTTTCATTTTAATTTCGCATCAAGTGTCATTCCGAGATATTTCGCTTCATTGCAAAACGGATTTGAACCGTATTGAGAAATACTGGCAAATTGATTGTCCGCTTATACGAAAAATGTACATGAATCGATTTGCTCTCGTTAAGTGCAATCCACCAGGACTTTGTCCATTCGTTAAAATCGTTTACAGAGTTTTGTAATTTCATATTTGTTTCCTTTACTTAAAGTTCGATCCATTTAAAGGTAAAGGTGACAGAATGTTTGTCCATAAAATAGTTATCAAGTTAGTTAAAGTCATTGTCAGTCGTTTGTATGCTTTGAATATCTATCACAGCACTTGAACCACACCCTAGAACACTGCCCATAGTCGGTAACATCAACATAAACAAAGTCGTGCTATGTACTAACTTATTGACAACATCATTTATTGTATTGTTTTATTTGCAAAATTGTTTTATGCTCAGTGGAGCATAAATACAATGTTTCTACTCACCTTGTTTTTGGGATTAGTAATATTTTTATATAAGGCATGATCATGGGTAACCCATTTAATCCACTCTACCCTCTTTGGCTTGATAAATTGTGAAGCTATTGACATTTATATTGAAAACAATGAAAATCCTTATAAACATTAACATACTCCATTTCATGCAACAAATAATTAATCAGCCGACTGCGTGCTAGTTTCGAGAATCGCACGTGCTAGTACTCAGGCATATGCATAAGTCATTGTGGACGGTGGTGACTTATATGTTGACCTAACATTGTAAAGACAGACAAAACAACTGTAATAATAATCTTGGATCTTAATCGAAAACCGGCTGACAAAATGTCTTCCCCAGATTAACGAGTCGCAATCAATCGTGTAATGCCCTAATATTTAACACAGTGGCGATGTAATACTTCGTATTTTGAATAAATTAAATCCGTTTAAACAATCTTATCAACTAGATACATATTCATTAGCCTATTCTGAATATAGCGCACAGCTTTGATCTTGGCAGTCAAATGCTGACACAGTAAATTAACTTCTGTGTCTTGCTTTTGTCGTGTAAAGTGAAGCGAACTTAATTTATTCTTCGTTTTCAGCTCGCATTATGAAGCTGATTATATAAGAATGAATGCACATCCATCTAAACCCAAGCTGCAAAATGTTTCCATTAATAAAAAAGAATAAGGAAATTCAAAAAAGATACATGTTCATACGGCGCTTGCGGCTCCCTCGCTTTCAATGGTTAATTTACCCCGAAGATTGATGGCATAAAGGATCATGTTAAGCACGCTCCACATATCACCGGAAAACATACCAAGGTCATGTTTTCAGGCTCATCAATTTGTATTTCATGTTTATTAAAAAAGATGGAACCTAAAATGGCAAAGAAATTGAATTATCTGTCATAAAAATTAGCAGGAGTGATATGGGAAAATGTTAGCTTTAAAGATACACTCCTTCTCTTTTGGAAATTATCCTTCATTTGATGACTTTGTACTCTTAAATGGCTTATATATTACCAGTTGATGGCTGGTCTTGTTGATGTTGAGAAGACTTGATTTAGCTGTTTGTAGGGTGAGGATATTGTGTAAGTCAAATTTGGAAGCGTATTTAATCGTTGTCCTTATTTAGTTTCCTTACTGAATGTATTTTAGCTAAAATTTAAATTGAATGTTAGCTTTAACATTATTGATTGGGATTTATAAAAAAGTTTCATATACGTACTCTCAAAAAGCTCAAAAAGCATACAAGTTTAATAAAGTGAGCGTAATAACACTTTTAATTGTCATGAAGACATACACGGTTTATATTAACTGGCTCTCGAACTGGAGACATACCTAGCCTATTTATTTTGTTTAGTTATACAACCCAAAGTAAGCCCCTATCATGCCATATAAAACTAATAGATATAATATGTCGAAAATATTAACCATCTGTCTTCGAGTAAACTATCTTTCCAATGAGTATTGCGAAATCCGAAGAAAATTCGATTTTCATACTAAAGGCTGGACGTTCTTCTTTCTTACCAAAAAGGTCCTACTATAAAAGTACGTTTTTTTAGTTTTTTTTAAAAAAAAAATATTTTTTTTTATTTCTTAGTTCAATTTATTGTTTTTATTTTATTTTTATTGGTTAAAATTTTTTATTAAATCTGAAGTTTTTTTTTAAATCTGATGTTTTTAATCGGTTGAAAATTGACTTCGAAGATTCTGTTACATACAAACACACATCAGGTGAAGCTAATAAAAGGTGTTTAAAGATATAATTTATATAGCTGTAAAAGATATGACAGATCACAAATAGCTGCAAACACGAACTATGCAGAAAATTCAGCGATCCATATGTGGAAGAGGCATATGTGAGTTTGCAGGCCTATGTGAGCTTGGCGGCGCGGCGTAACGAAGCGTCAAAACCCATCAAATCATTACATTAGATATACTAGTAGTCTATATCAACGGAAAGTTACCTATTACGTCAGTTGGATTGGCTTTTGACTTTGGGATGATTTTGGGATTTTATTAATTAGGCACACTGAAATGTTGATAATCGAGCGTTTGATTGTTAAATTAAAGTAAAGAAACTCAGAAAATATTATTTTATTTTGTTAAGAGTAAGAAATCTTGGTCCAACCTCTATGAAGTTTAAACAAAGAAGAAGGTTTTTTAATAATCGTATAGAATGCGCTTTTAAATTTGACATGTAAATTGAAACTTGGTTTCAAAGCAAATGCAATAACAAATTGATAACTTGTTTGATACGGATATGTTCAAGCCAAGTAATTCAGATATTTTTAAAAGTTTACGATTAATAAATTCAATTTCAATTTATTTTAATGTAGTTATTGAACTCTGCCCAATAGACGGAATACATACTATAATCAGTCCTTTTCTGATGAGTTGGTGTTCAGAATATGAGTTGCTCACTATTAACATAACACGATGTGTAAGATAATGTTTGGTGCTGCCAACCGTGAAACATGTGTATTTTTTATATAAGTGGAATTATATCAAGAGTTGCATATGAGTATGGTTATGTGTATTTGCTGTAAGCCATCATAATTTTGATATGTTATATTAGATTAGGTAAAATTGAGTTTAATTTTATTTTTATATTTAATTTGTTTGATTCAAATTATTTGACAAGATTTTGACTGAACAATCAACACCACTGAAGATGGGCAATAACTTTACTATTTTCGGTTAAATAATAATTAATTTGTTTACTTTTACTTTATAATTTGCCACAAAATAGTGGCTCTAGATTGACTTTTTTCGAAAATTTATCTGGAGGCTCGTAAAACTAATCTTTTTCAACGATCGTCTTGTGCTCTAAAATTCGACAGCAATGAGGTTTCGAAACTCCCTGATACCTACTTCCAATTCAATTCATTAAATTCATGAATATTTAAGCCAATTGAAAACTCATTTCAAACATATAAACTACCACATCTATAATCCGACACTTATCAGTGCGACACAGCGTCGAAATTAATTAAATTCTACAAAATTCTAGATAAATAGACAAGTGGCTCTAAAAGCACATTTAACACATTTATCAGTAGGAAGTAGGAACGTGCTTTCTGGCGAAATTGTGAACTTAACGACTATGCATTTCGTCCTCGTGTCACTAGAAAACGACAGTGACTGAATGAGAGAATATAAGGATATAAAGGGCAAAACGTCCTTTAGGCTAATGTACGAACAAGTACCTACGTTGCAAGCGAAATAAGAAAACGAAGATTGATTTTTTTTCGTTTTTGCTCTTTTGCTACCAAAAAACGAATGGCATAAAATAAATTTAATAAAGGGTTAGGGAAACAAAACCAAGGGTAGCTATATGTATGAAAAGTGTAGGCAGACTCTGGATGCAGGACCGCCAGCTTTGCATTATCCTAGTCTACTTTGCTTGTCCATGGATCTGTGAAACCACGTAGATAGTCGTACTCCGTTGTTGAAAGAAACATCCATCACAAAAATCCTTTTTTGAAAATATTCACTTAGCGATAGGAGGCAGCCGTGTAGGATAAAATAATGTTATGCACTCATACACCCGCTACGTAATATGTGCCTGCCATTCCCTTTAATTTTATCCTTGAACCATTTTCGTCGAATAATGAATTGTCAATTGTATGAAAAGGAGATGACAGGATTTTGTATGGAAGATGTTATGCAAGTCAGCGTTGAGTTTTGTCATTACGTTGTAGGCGAAGCACGGTATTGCACTTTCAAATACGTATGTAGTAGTTTTCAAAAGAGCAACAGAAATATGGTTGATGGTCTCGAAGAAAAATAAGAACACCCCTTATGTGAAATATTCAATGGAAATTAGAAAGTTCTTTACACACTTTAGTTATAAAGTGTGTAAAGAACTTTCTGCATAGCGTTTTCCATGGAATACTTTGGGAAAACATTAATCTTGCTTGTATTGTTTAAATGCAAGAAAAAGATTCGTAAGCTTTTATTAAAATGCCTAAAAGCTGATGCTTGGTTTCAATACGCAAAGATCGAAAATTCAGGGATGGCAATTTTTGTCCGGGAAAAATTTTAAGTTCATTTTAAGATAAAGTTAGCGGGCGTTCATATCGCCAAAACGCGATATCAGTTGACCGTGAAAGAACTACTTCAGAATATCGGTTAAAGGACATGCAGTATGCGCCGTTGCTTCACTCTACTGGCTCGACATGTCTTCCTGTCCCAATTTACACACTTCAAGATTGAAATAATGTATTCATTAATGTTGTCTATGTAATCTTGACCTACAAATGAAGAAAACCTTATATCACAACTATCTTAAACTTAGATCGCTAGCTATAAGCAAAGATTATAAAGGCATACAGATGACGCATTGAGGACAAAAAAACAGAATCTTTTGCTGACCAGCTTTATGATACGGTAGGGCTGTGCCAGTACGACCCGCCATAGCAGAATTTTTCTTGTATGCAGTTCGTCATCAATATGGCTTTATAATCTTCGCTATAACTTAATCTGATTTCTACTTACTGATCTTCAAATTTTAAATCTAAGATAGGAGTTACGTCAGAGAGAAAGACATCCTATAAGATGAAAATATACTTCCTATCTAGATGGATCATTAACAAACGAAAGAATTGGCATAGACATCTGTCGCCTCTTCAATCAACCTTACACTGCAGGATCACCCAAGCCAAAGTCGTTGCCATTTATCAGACTTCAAAGTCTATAATAATCGTTAGAAAACTCCTTCCTGCGCTTTAGTATGGTTTTGGTGGTGTTCTTCTTGTTACAGCCATAGTATCTGCTCCTTATACAGGTCTGATTTCCACTAATTAGTAAGTTTCCAAGCTCTAGCATAGTATTAAAAAAATGTTTTTCTTACAGTGTTTGTCCAACTGCTCGAAATTTATGGCTTTGACAAACACTTCAATAAAGGTATTTTTTTAGAGCGCTGAGCAATATTGATATAATTGCGTTTATTATCAGAAATTGCAATTATTATCAAATGGATAGCTTTAATATTAGCTTACATTTTTGTTGAGGCCTATACTGAGTATCTACTGTCATTGTTTCGAATTCCGTCTGGAAATCACTGTCGATATATATGTCCATATTATATTTACTTGAGAACCCTCCATATAAACCCATATATTGTTGCATCCTGTGGCTATTAAGCATCCAATCGATCTTTACAAAAAACCAAGAAGTGTGCTTATCATATGGCATCAGGTTGCTTATTTCAAGAGATGTTATTGTTCCATTGTCAAATGTCATTAACCTATTTGATATTAATTCCTGCGACTCACAATTCATTTTCTCTCGAACTTGTTTTTCAATTACACGGGTCTTTGGTCTAGATTTGTTAGACTTTTGACCTGAAAAAAACTAAAAAAATTATTTTAATGTTCTCAACATGAATTCACACGCACGCTCCAATCCTATTGACATTCGTGCAGTCAGTTAATGTGAATTGCTTCGACATCTGGTTAGATCTTGTCACCACTTATGGATTTTCGGACGTGCACATTTTTCAAATAAGAATCGTGTGTGAGCGAGCAGCCGTATTTGAATAAATGCTACCACCGTCAGAGTCACATTAAAATGACATTCAAGTTTGTTGATATCCAAATTTGCATTTCAATGTCAAACCAGTGGATATGCCAAATGGAAGTACCTACGAATGCTAAGAAGAATGAGTTATTTAATGAACGTTGCTCATCGGTGTTGAACAAGTGATTGCTTGCTTTAGTGGCTCTAAATAAAATCTCATACTTGGACAAACATGAGAATGTTGAAATACAGACGAATTTACAAAACGAAAATCTTCGAATCCATATTTCAAGCCTGAATAGAAAATTGTCGATATGAACAAGAACATGGAAGAGCTACTTCTGTAAATTGTTGAACGGCAAACTCGAGTTTTCAGGCAGAACCTCAACTAATCAAAGGGTAATTAATTAATAATTATACTTAACAACGCTTATAAGGTCCAGTTAATTGTAACATTTGAAGCCCAGCAGTAAACGATCCTGATACAGGGTGTCCACCGGGAAGGTATACTACTTTTTTTGCTTATAATTTTTGATTAAATGAAAGAGCATGGATCTTATATTGATAAATGTTTTATTTAATGTCGGCAATTATGTATGGCATAGAATATCAGGTAAATGCCCGCCTCTGTTAGTCTCACAAATGCGAGCCCTTTTGAGCACATTTTTCATTACATTCTCATATATTTCACGAGGTATTTCATTAATTTCATCACAAATATTTTGTTTGAGTTGCTCAAGTGTGTCTGGTTTGTTTGAATAAGCTTTGCTCTTCAGATATACCCACAAAAAGAAGTCCGGAGCAGTCAAATCAGGAGACCGTGGAGGCCAATGAACATCACCATTTCTTGAAATAACTTGTTGTGGAAAGAGGTCTCGCAGTAATTCCATTGTAATCCTGGCTGTATACGATGTGGCACCGTCTTGTTGATACCACATGTTAATCAAGCCCAAAGCCCATATCACGATATCGCTCCCCATTCACAGTTACAGTTACGCCGTTTTCTTTTTCAAAGAAGTAAGGTCCAATAAGGTCCTCCTGACCAAATTGCACACCAGACTGTAACTTTTAATGTAACTTTTAAAAGGCGACTGATGAATAGTGTGAGAGTCTTGCATTGTTCAGAACAGAATGTTCTGTTTATTCGTATATCCATTCAAATGAAAATGTGCCTCGTCACTCATTATGATTTTTTTCATGAAAATCGGGGTTGTCATGGGCTAGCTGTAACATTCTATTGGCATATGTATGGCGGCGCAAATGGTCTTGTGGAAGAAGCTCTTGTGTTAACTGAATCTCAAATAGAAAAAAAATGCAAATCCTTGTGCAAAATTCTGGCCAAAGTTATTCTTCGAAGACCAAACTCCTGAGCACGGCGTCGAATTGAGGTTGATGGATTGTTTTAAACACTTCATTGGGCAGCAGTAATGTTTTCAGCCGATCTTGCAGTACGTCGTGGTCCATGCTTGGGCCTATCACCTACAGACCCTCTTTCTTCGAAATCATTCACTACACGATAAATAGTGCGTTTTGTTGGAGCGTTGTTTCTCCCAAAAATTTCACGTAACTTTCTTATCGTCACAGTAATCGATGATTGATTTTGATAATTTTTTTTTAACGATTAAAACACGTTGGCTTATAGAATATTTTTCCATAATAAATTTTCTACGTGTCTACTTCACGACTGCCAAATATGAACAGTCAAGACCAATGTTTACCAAAATGTCGGCAAAACTAAGTAGTATACCTTCCCGGCGGACACCCTGTACTTGATATATATGTTGTTAACTTTTTATTCAGTCCGCTATTAATGCTGATAAGTGATAACAACAGAAGTTATCAAATAAAACTCGAAATAAAAAGAAGATTCAGCTTATGATTTTCGTCATCGTTGGCGGCCTTTATAGGGACAGCGATGATCAGGGTGGCAAGCAATCTATTACACGTTGCTGGCTTTGAACATTTCGATCAAGTGCCTCAAGTCCTTTGTTATGGCACGTAAATATGAACAAGAGAAACAAAATCACCCAGAGCCACCAATCGGGTTTATTGAAATATACAAAATTGTCTCATTAGAAAACATACATACACTCTCAATTACAGTCAAATCGCCTTGAATATACCATTCTGTTAATAACACGACACCAACGCCATCTACCAGATAGAAGCACAGACAAAGACAAATTAAACATAAGCCTTCCCTGGGTAAGACATACATTTATTGATAAAAAATCGATGAAGTCATTCAAGCGAAAATTAAATTTAAAAAACAATAAAAAATTAGCTTTCATTCGCACCACCCGAACAAATAAACTATTTGGCTGACCGAATAGTTCGGACACAAAATGGTTCAAACAAACTGCTAACGATTTGAAACAATCCCCAGTATAGACAATAATAAAGTGACAAAAATATGGTCTCTAAAAATACGATTATTCCGCATATTCATTTGCTTGTACAAGTTCTGTTTTTGTCTGTCTCAGTGTACTCGCAGCAAAATGAATCGCACAATTTACGGCGGATGAGCCAAATAAATTGCCACTCAGATTCCAGTTCCAGAGTATACACCTTCATGTCCGTTGACTGCAACGAGCGCCAGTTGGTCTAGAGCGATTTTGTTTATTTTTTTTTTTGGCGCCCCCATTTTTCGGTGGACATCGTTCGGTTGGCTCCCATTGTCGAAGTGTATTATTTTTGTGGTTGGACTGCGTAACCGCAACCGGAATAAATTTTCACATGGATTCGATCGGTATTCTCGTCGTTGTCATCAACAGTGCGAAACGACTGCAAAAACACTTGGGTTTCAGTTTTTAGAAGTGTATGCAAAATTGCAAACACAATCGAGAAAATCGCAATCGACCCAGTAGCAGAGAATTGCCAACCCAATGAAAATGACCATTTCAGAGGTTTTCATTCATAAATATATTTGTAACTACATTCCAAGCTCTCTTGCCTTGCGTCTTGCGTCTGTGTACCTTTGTCACTTTAAAATAACGAGACACGAGACTCTGTTTGAGTTGCCCCTGTTTGTGGTCATTCATAGCTTCGGTGGAACGAGTGAGATATTCCGGTGTATGCTGTGACGGATGGAAGCATACTCCCACTAAGTTCCAACTATGCAGCTGTGTAATTAAAGACAATTCCCCTCTCTGGTGGCTGGGGCGAATTAAAGCATATTTGCAGTGTTTAATTGCATGCGGCAGCTTTTCATGCGACTAAATAAATATTGGATCAGCATGAAGTAAAAAATAGATAAAAGGCATGCGGTAGGCACGAACAAAGTTTAGGAAGCTGTCTTAATGCTTGTGGATAACCATATGTTCTTTCATACCTATATGCTTTGATTATGCAGTTGGTCTATAAAATTTATAAAACTGGCACAATTATTTTGAATACGAGGTAAATGTATGATAGAATGCTAGCATTCTTTAGATAGACTTGAGTGGTTGGGGACATTAAGCGTTCTGGAAAGGTACTCCGACTGCTTTCTCTTTACACAAATTAATGGCTTTTAAAATATATGAACACATTATCGTACAATTCTGAATAAGGCAGTAAACTTTTTTTTCTACTTAAAGGAATGCTTAATCGTTCCATTAAAGTTGTTTATATGAATAATATACCATAGATATGTGAGTTACTAAATACTTACATACAAGGTGGCGCAAAAGTAATCCTCCTATCAGAAAATGCTATAAATTTTGCGATTGGCCCCTAATGCCAGTTCTGTTTTGACATTTGTGTAGTAAACACATGCGAAATACACGTTAATAAACAATGTTACGCTACACTGCTCCAGAACGCGGAATGTTGGTGACTATTTATTTGAGCAATAATCGGTCGGTGAATTCGGTACAACGTGAATTTCGTCGCAGATTTCCTAGCCGCCCAACGCCTACTGGTGAAACACTGCGACGTTTAGCCGCTCGCCTCGAAGAGACTGGTACAACACGAGATGCTGCCAGGCGTGGCAGACCCCGGAGTAACCGTTCTGCAGAGAATATTGCTGCTGTAGCCGAAGATGTCATGGAAGCGCCGTCGACATCGACCAGACGACGTGCCACGCAAATGGGTATCAGTCGACGGTCTTTACAGCGAATTTTGGTACATGATTTGAAGATGTTTCCGTACAAAGTCCAGACGGTGCATCAGCTGTTAGCTGCTGACCGCCAATCGCGTCTAACATACGCTCAAGCCATCCTTAATCACCACCAAGAGGAAGATGATTTTTTATCAAAAATAATCATGAGTGATGAGGCCCATTTCCATCTTAGCGGGTACGTAAATAAGCAAAATTTACACTTCTGGGGCACTGAAAAACCGCGTGTAACCCACGAAAAGCCATTACACCCGCTCAAAGTCACTGTATGGTGTGCTGTTTTCGCTGGAGGATTCATCGGACCTTTTTTCTTCGAAGACGTCGCTCGCAGGCCAAACGGTTACTGTGAATGGTGACCGCTACAGAGCAACGATCAACGAGTTCTTTTTGCCGCAACTTGATGAATTGGGATTGGAAAACATGTGGTTCCAACAGGACGGTGCAACGGCACACACTGCACGTGCCACAACCGATATGCTGAAGGATGCATTTCCCGGGCGCCTAATCTCCCGTTTTGGCGATTTGCACTGGCCAGCAAGATCGCCTGATTTGACCGCTCCATACTTCTTTTTGTGGGGCTTTTTGAAGTCGCAGGCTTATGTCAACAAGCCTCAAACTCTTGCAGCTCTTAAAAACAATATCCGTCAAGAATGTGAGGACCTATCGGCGGAAGTTTTGGCCAAAGTGATGGAAAATGCCATAAAAAGGGCTCAAATGACAATCAACTGTGGCGGCGGCCATTTCCATGACATCATATTCTCGACTGTAAGTAAAAAAAATTAAAAGACCAAATAAAAATAATCCACAAGAAGAATCAAAGTTTTTCTTTTTTTTTTAAATTACAGCCAAAAAACATCGGAAGGTTATTTTTGCGCCACCTTGTACATATGATAAGGCACGCGACTAAGATATAAATGTGTAGATTTATTAATGAAATATTCTAAATAGCTATATCTATCAGACTAGGTAATACCAAATGGCCTTACGAATCAACAATTCTTGACAAACAATAGGGGGATGGGATAAGCCAGAGTGCACGAATCATATTCAACTTTGAATTATACAATAACATCTAACATGTGTTAAGATATTTAAGGATTAATTGGATCCATTCCAATATATAACTGAACGTTTTTCTTAACATTCCTTCTTAAAATATTAAAATGAGTGCCACTATTAGCATTGACAGCTAGATTATATCATATACATATATATATATATATATCATTGTTGCAGCGGTTTATATTTATACTGGTCAAATCTTTTCTGATAGTTTCAAAGGTATTTATATGTTCTATTTGTAGGAACTTGTAGTCAACTAGTTGTCTGTGGATGCAAAGCGGAGGTTCGACTGTTTGAAATACATTGGAAATGTGCGTGCATGTGCGTTGTATATACTTTTGTATAGGGTTCTGTTGTTAATAGCCTGAACATCTCACACACGACTCTTTTTATACCCTATCCCATAGGGGTATATCAGTTTTGAAATATAGTTTGTAACATAGAGAAATAATTAAGCTAGCTATACCTCAAAGTATATGGATCGACTCAGAATCGCTGCATGAATCGTTTTACCCATGTCTGTTTGTCCGTCCGTCCGCCTGTCTGTTCGTCATCGATGTTTGGGTCTTTAATTTTGAGCAAAGATTATGAAATTTTGTACAAAGGATCTTTGGCCGTGCCTACAGAACAGTGTAAATATTTTTTAAATGCAACCTTTTGAATAAATGTCTGACCGACATATTTAGACAATGTCAATATGTTCATTTTGCCCATACAAATATTCTGCCACGCTTAGTTTTTGTGGGCGTTTTTAACAAAAAAACATTTTTCAATAAAATTTTTAAGAATTTAAAAAAAAAATCCAATGCAAATACTTTCAAATTGTTTATACAAACGCCTACTTTTTGGGGGCGTTTCTTTACAAAGACCATTTGTATTCCCTAGCCCATAGCATATGTCATAACAGAAAATCGTTGTTTTTTGTCGAACCCAAACAGGCTTAGATACTTACTGAATGGGATGCGGTGACAATGCCATTTTCTTTATTACATCCCCATAAAGACCACAGTTTGGGGATTTTAATTTCAAAGAAGGAATTAGATAGGGTATAAAATGATCCGCACCTTCTCATATGTTTTTATTTTAATCTTTTGTTTGGCTGTGCTTGCTTATTTTAGAACTTAGTGTAAAGTGGTACAGAAGTACATAATACACTCAACCCTTTAAGCAAATAAATGATATTCTGGTTAAGACTGAAGGTACCTACTTCTCCAGAGGTGGTCTTCAGTCTCAGCGGTACGGAAGTGTACATATAAGGCTGATGTTGTGATGTTCGTTTACAAAAGCTTTATGTTTTGGAGTTTACAGTTTCGCTCTTTAGGACGATATTTCAAATTTGACTGTTCACTGAGATTTTTGTGCTAAATGGATATAAATTGTTTCGTTAGATAATAGAGTCGTAGTTATTTGAAATTTCAAATTTTAAGTAAAAAATATATATTAGGCATAAACGAACTATACATAGGGCCCAAAACTTTGCTTATCCATTAATTTGTGGGACCTACACATTAACGTCCAATTGAACGGTATTTTTGAGACCCTTATTGTATACCATAAGATGCTTTTCAGACTCTCCCAATAGACGAAGCCGCTAAAAAACTTTAGTTGTTGTCATTTCTGTAATTTGGACCAAGTATTACACGCTCAACAGTTTAATGCACTAACCACTAAACCACTGAGACAGCCAACGAGCTACAAAAACCGTTTTCATGCACAGTGGACAAATAAACAAATAAATTTGTTTGACCTGCGAATTTTTGGTGTGTGTAATACAAGTAGACATTAATGTTTTGCAAGAACATACAGCGCGTAGTTTTATACCGTATAACATATAAATATTCTTATCAAAAACTTTTTACTGGCAGTAAGATACTACTCTGTTCATTAGTCAGACCGCAGTTATAAAAGGCATTTATTGATATTATCTTAGTTGGGGTTGATCCCAAAACTCCTTCCATGCATGTCAACGCACAAAGAAAGTAACAACTGCGGCATTGAAAAACAAATCAATTGATGCGTTTTTTTATTAAATTGAAATTCCATTCAAAATCAGAGCAATGTACATATTTAGCTCATCAGCTCCGGTTTTCGTTACGGTTTTTTTTTAACAACTCTAAGATCACCAGATTTACAGATGTGCTATTTAATGACCCCTGTCATGCTTGAAGAAGGCACCACATCTGCCTTCCATTCGAAATTTAATTTTTCGTTCACTGCTCCGATCCAATTCATAAAATATAATTTATTACCGCGGCTGTTGCAATTAAAATATTTTTGTTTACAATAGCTCATAAGAACATTAGTTTCTGAAATGCAATTGAATTTTTTAATGGCATTGAAATTTGAGAATGTGTATTTGGATACATGCACATTCTTGAGTGCTTGTAATTCTCTTACAGTAACTGCGAAACATTTCTTAGTGTATTAAAAAATAGTGATTTAAACCCTAAAGGGATTGCTTACTAATTTCACATGCAATATGCACTACATCTCCAAAGGCTCCGCTCCAAATTACACTATCTACATCTGATACTGATTGACATCTAGGCTATGCAAATTGTTAACAACTCTGCGCGTAGGTTGAGGATTACTCTACAATTGAATGAGCTTAATGTGAGACTAGTCAACATTCTAACCCTACAACGTAATCTACTTAGGATAACCGATCTTCTACTTACCAAAACGGACTTCAACCTGAATTACAAGTTTTGCTTTCCGATAGAAGCGATTGGAAGTAAACAGAAGCCCTATATGAGTAATCTCTTCCAAGATTCTTAAAAATTTGGTTGGTCTACTCATTAATAGAGTAGAATAATGCAAATGTCTTAACGATGTCTTACTATGTTTGCTTCCGAGACACTCTAGGGAATTTTGTAGCTGATGAACTTTCATACATTGACCCTGTATGGTCTACAGACACCTTTTAATAAGAAACAATATACATAAATAAACAATTAACCGTCTATACAGTATAGAGCTTTAGACTCTTAAACAAAAGAAGAACCAATTGTCCAAATGTTTAATATTGGAAATGGTGTCGAAACATACATTTCTCCAGGTGGAAAAGCACTCCTGCTCAATGCTCATCTGTCCCCTCATTTCCGCTTTCATTACACCCTCTCTTCACCTAGTGCCTTGGGTATTTCTGTATTGATTTCATCGAAACCACCATATTGCATCACTTCAATCTATAGTGATCTATAAATTTAAAAAAAAACTTAAAACACCTGCTTTATTTTTGAAAACCCAAAATGGCAAATTGTATAACGGCATCCAAATTAAACTCGAAATAAGTTTTGCAACTGTCAGACGTGGTAGATACCTTGCACAGGCAATTACGATAGTGTGGTATTATTTGTTCACACATATCCGAATGCCAACTCGGAACGGAATACCTTGCATCAATTATTCAAATTGCCATTCTGAGCTTTGCGTGTGCTGTCTTTACTTGTGCAACTCTGTAGGTACTTTAAATTGGGATAGCATTGGCTTATTTGTACCCGTACACTAATGAGACCTTCGGCGTTAATGGTTTTTTGAATTCAAATTCTGAATAATTGCTAACTACACGGTGAAGTGGCAATAAACTAGTGACACTTATTTTCCAGTAGAGATACAATAAAAATGTAAGCTTCCATGTTGAAAGAGGTGTTTAATTGGTAAACAATTCAGATGAAAGGTTGAAGAAAAAAGATGGAATCATTTAAAAAAAGAGAACACCCATTGATTTATTGTATCTACATACTTACCTATCTTTACAAATGCAGCTCCTCCCTTCTTTTTACTGTTAATAGATTCGGAGATGTCTAAATCACTTCTACATAATTCTACTTATTCCTTTTCTTTTAAGCATTTTGAATATCTTACCCTCTCTGCAATGCACATAGATACATTATATTATCACGCAATTTCTTTGATCCCATCCTGCAGGATGTTGCAACAGTTTTCTTTGAACTCATAACTACCGGTTTGAAAAAAAAAAAAACACTTTAGGGATCACATTGTGCAATTTTTTTAGAGTGATGCATACGCCCACTTCCGTTCCATGTCATTTGGTTATGCAAATTCCTTTAAGAAACCCAACTGCTCAACGTCTGAGAAAGGGTGTTCATTTACCGGCTTGGCGGGTTCTTTCAAACAATATCCCTAGGCGCTTACACCAAGCAAATGAACATGTGTTTCTTACACCCCAGGGTTACTTTTAAACCCGACAATTTTGTCACAAGGACCAATAGTTTCGATGACATTATTCCACTTTAACACTTCTACTTCCTTACCCAAACCAGAAATTATCCTTTTTGTTGATCGTCGCGTCGTCATTGACAAAAATTAACCCTTTTCACTTCAAAGGATAATATTCAGTATCGGTATCATTAAAATGATCAACACAGTGGTGAGGGATAGGGGAACATTAATCGGTGACCATAATAGTTGATTGGCTCCGTGTGCAGCCATTTCATGTGTATTTCTGGCAGTTGGACATGTGTCCCTCTTCGAGATCTTAAGAACAGTTTGATTTCTGAAATATGTGGTTTTGCGGCAATTCGCATTACAAAATGATTGCAAATCAAGACGGAAACACAACGGCACAGCTAGTATTACACGGATATTGACTACTTGTGACGAAACGAATGGTAATGCTATATACGTTGTGGTTTTTTTTGCGGTTTTCAACGCATAATTGTTTCCAAATGACAATATTCAATCCAGTCGACGAAACATTGAATGTCACATTTAGCACAAGTGGTTATGTTTTCCAGTGTCTCACACGACTCTAACCAAGAAAAACAATTTATTCGTGTGATTGTAGTTACCGCGACACTAAATATGCTCGAGTTACATAACTCACCTCGTCAGAGGTCGTTTTTGTGCAAGTGTTTCGCATATAAAGTTGAATTGGTATATGATACATTTTCGAGGCTGTGTCTGAATAACATATTTAGAACATCTCAATAACCATATATTGTCCATATAAAGTTTTGTTCGGTTTTCGGTAAAACTGTAAAGAAATTTGAAAAAAAAACATTGATAATATCAACGTGAAAGGGAAAGGGTATTCAACTTTTCCCACAGCGGATTGTAACATTCTCTTATGTTTTTGTTAAAAAAAAAGTCTTTAATGTTGGTACTTTCTTTAACGCGCTCTTCGATTCTGAGCAAGGCAGCTCCAGTCATTCATTCCAATCGCCAAGGCATACGCGATCGCTTCTTAAATCAGAGGTTGAGCCTTCTTTGTCGTCTCAATTGTAGCCTGGAATTCAAGGATTATCTTGGATGGAGCATTAGTGTTCATTCGCTCAATGTGGCCGAACCAATGCCGATTTTGCTACAGCTCCGTAATATATGATTATTTGGCTCGGGTAAAGCAAGCATTTGAACTTTCCAGTTGCAAACTTTCTAACATCGAACTTCTCTTCGACAAAATTTGCGATCTCTCGATTCAAAGATCTGATCAGTTAAGTAAGAAAAGCCTTTCAAACATATCCGCAATATCCTAGTTTCCTTTAATCTAAGTTTTTGAGAGGTTATTGGTCCGTGCGATAAATTTATGTGCAGAGGTTTCGATTCCCAACCTATATTAATAGTTTTCACTGGCCCTGCTCTCACAATGTCAAATAAATTGACTTGCATCAATTGTGGGCTCAGTGTTGTGTTGGTTATTGCGATGAAGGGCTGCGCAAAAGCTCTGGTCTTTTTAGGACCAGCCATTGTGTGAGAAGTTTACAAGCACACATTATTATTGACGGGCAAAAGCAGGCCATTGGATCTAAAAAAAACTTTTGATTGCAATTTGCAATATGGCCTCCTGCTTAAAAAACTTTTGAAAAATTTATATTAAGTCTTTAATGAGCTATATTTTGATATATACCTTCATACATGTGTACCCTAATATGATTAAATTTTTTTATTTTTATTGCAGCACACAAAAATCTTTTTTATTGAATATAAATTTGTTTGAAATTTTTCAGAATGTCCGTTAAAATACTCCTTTTCGAATATGCATTGTAAGAGGGTTAACCATAAACTGAGCAGAAACATGTGGATTCCGACACCTAATCATCGTAAATCGCTTACAATAAACTGACGGAATAAACGTAAAAGTATTTATTGAATGAGTGGAAGGAACTCACATATTGAATTTTAAAGGACACCCATAAACTAAACAGAAATATAAAAAAGTGGGAAGAAGGCGTTGTTGAGGCTTCTTGTTTAAAGTTTTTATTAACGTTTTTCGATGAGATGTGAACATAAAATTGCACTCAGGTTGATAAGCAAGTGGTAAACTTGATACCTTTTATTAGTGAGTAATTTTTTATGACACCATACAAAAAACTGGGTTCAATAACTAGTAAGCTATTTGTAAAAGTAAAAGTATGATTTTTGTTTTAAATTTAGACCTAAAGGAGCCTTGAACAACTCGGTCATCAGATCACTTCAGTTAGCTGTCACGTAAGATAACAATATGTCCCCTTAAATCGCTCGTATAGAATTTCCGCTGTGGCATGCGTGGTGCAGCATATAACCTCGTCCTATTGAGACAACATGTCGTCAGTATTCATATCCAGTTTATGCTACAAGAACATGGTTATCATTGATCTGTGGCGCTCCCAATTGACGGTTATGGCGTTTAGATTTGTTTTGATTTTGAAGAAGGACCGTTTATTCCGTTAGACTAGAATATGTAGCAAACTTTCTGGATATGCTGTAGTGCTGAATGTCGCGTGAATTAGTATCATGTTTTAAAAAATTACCACTGAACAATTAAGAATAAACAGATATCGGTGTAAGAATATAGAGATATTATCGCTGAGTCATAACATTACGCGTTGTTGAATACTGTTTGCATTATTATATATTTCAATGAACTAAATTATTGTTTTAAAAAAGAAAAATATTAGAAAAAAATTATTCCCGATGAACATTAATTAGTCTAATTTGGCCCACCCTGTCTATTCAGGCGTAGTAAAAATGTTGAATATATGTTTGGAAAATCAGCCACCCTATTTTTATATTTATATATATTTGTTTATACTATCCTTTGATCTAGGAATACAATCTCAATTAACATAACTGAAAACAAACAGCCATTCTAGACCCATCTTTACACACGAGTGTATGTTTGCGGTGCGAAATGTGTATTCGACGCGACGCAATATACTCGTTAAGCTTCCCTAGGCTCTTGTACCAGCTTGGACCGTTCATCAACTACTAACTAATTGAATTCTATGCAAATGCCACTGCAGTGATTTATATTGTCGAACAAAGGCGTGGATTGCCAGGTACTTCCCCATTAACCTGCCACCCACACGGCTCTCTAGGTGGGATTTAAAATTATATTTCTGGTTAAATTCAATAGAAATTCGTTTTTCGGAAGCAGACAGACGTTCTATTAGTAAGTTCAATAACCTGCACGTCGATTCCAACCGAGTATTGCAGACAACACATCCTAGACTAGACCTTGCAATGTGGAAAAGGAAAACAGATTAAAAGCACAAAGCGTACACATAAACAGAGATACCTACTCTAATGTCACCAACAGACTAGGTATCTCTGTCTGTCAATCGATCTCTTGCCTTCGGCTGGCGTTTTAAATGGAAAGCCATATATTCCTATTTCCACCTTTTCCATTCAGAATTAGAGAGGGTGGTTGTACGTTTTTTCGCACCTTCACATCATCAATCTCCCTCACCTTGGTGGCATTTCATCGCGTAGAAATGATTCAAATCTGGGACGAACTATATTGCATGTATTCCGCTTTAACCATGTGAGTCAATTAATTAATGAAGAATCTGTGCACGGCCATGATGAAAATGTGATTCCATATGGACGCTAAAATCGTTTCCATTTCGTATCATGTCAGTGTCATTGGCAGATGCCCAAATACATCGCTACCTAATTCATTCTCTACCAGGCCATTGTGGAGATCAAAACGAGTGAGATATTAAATAAATTCTTACCTTGGAGGCTTTAACCTTTAAAGGTTAATAGCTTTATTTATCCATTGCGGTCAAAGGCTTGAGGCGATAGTGCCACCACCTGTCAATTAAAGCGTTTATCTGGAAAGTTTTGCCCCATAACAGAGGCAGCCTACGCAAGGGGATATTTATTGTGTAGAAAGATTTGATTACTGAGTAGGGATAACGCACTTGGGCATCTGTGTATTCCCCAGATATTAGACCAAATAATGCGATGCCTTATCAAAGGATAAAAGCTTTCATCTTTTTCTTCCAACCAAATTGATTTTTTCCATTAGTTGCTTATTATTATTGAGAGGGTTCACCTTTTGTTGCCCTGTTAAGGAATAAGTGAAAATGTCTTTGGTTAAGGAGTGGGTAGATATGCAATGGGCTTCGTTTTTATATCATTTCGGAAAAAAGAAAAATAAAAAAAACTTTGTCGTGAAATTATTGAGCGGTTGAGGATTATCTATTTTTATAACCCAGGCAGAGATATATTTTATTTGATAAATTAAGTTGGAAAGCACAGTATCCACGAACGACAACATATTTTGGTTAATGGTTATCGGACTTTGTCGCAGTAATTTAAAATTATCGAACTCCTAACCAATTCGACAATGTAGTCATAGAGAAATTCATCCAACATAGTTTATGTACATATGGTTATGCAAATGTCAACTCATACTACATACATTTCGCAACTAAGGCAAAATGAAAGAGTTTATGACCAAGAAAAAGATTTGTCAATTCTATAAAAAATAAAAGCACAACCCAACGTTTAGTCCCATTTTCTTACAAAATAAGTAAGATGTGGCTAAGCTTCGTAGTTTTTAGTAGAGATGATACATAGAAAGTTGAATTGTGACAATTTTATCAAATGTTTCGACAAAAAAACAACGTTTAGTTATTGCATATACTAAGGTAGGGTGTACAAAAATCGCTTCCATAAACTGCGTCCTATTGTTCGAATGAAAAAATCGTTGATTTATAAAGTTGGCGTGGAATTTTACATTTTTAAACTTGCTGTGCTTCGTCAAACGGGGCCAAATACCAGATTAGAGTGGTAGGATAAGGAAAGGTCGGCAACACAAATTAAGTGAAAAAAAAACTCAAGCAAAAGGATTATTAAGCC
Source organism: Rhingia rostrata (assembly GCA_949824845.1). Lineage (NCBI taxonomy): Eukaryota > Metazoa > Arthropoda > Insecta > Diptera > Syrphidae > Rhingia > Rhingia rostrata. Next base: position 3,405,664 of record OX463755.1, on the reverse strand, counting down.
AAAAATTTAACCAAGATATGGGGGTTGTGAACGAATTTCTCGCATTCGTCACAAAAGCTAGACAAAAAGACTGGCGAAATTTTTGTTTTCTTAAGACCAAGAGTCAAGTCCAACACTCACCGACGAACTATGAGCGATCTAGTATGCCAACAAATTTCACAATTTTAGGCATAATTTAAGGCCAGATGTAACACACAGACGGACGGTAAACGCACATGCAGACATGGCTAGATCGACTCAGCTAGCGATTCTGAGTCGATCCATACACTTTACGGTATATCTTTAGAAATTTTTTTTTCGTTATTACACAATTTATGTCAAAACTAATAAGCCCCGATGAGATATATATACTGGCGGCTTTCTCCAAAATTGGAACATTAAGTCTATAAAATAGCAATACCGTTGTAGGCTTACCTTATTGATGTATTCAGACCCACCAGCTGGCTTAGAAGTGTGAGAATAATGTCGATGTCATGATTGGCCTTGAAACCCATGCATCGCATAGATAGATGTTACTTACTTGTAGCGTAACTATAAAAAAAAATCTAAACAACAACTTAGCCGTCGGTTCTGATGAATTACCAGGGGTAATTTAAGTGTATGCACCCAGCAGTAAAACATACCTGGGTTCACCGATGACTGGAATACCTGCTTCATATGCCCCATCTACAAAAAAGATGATCCGATCCCAAGCCGTTTGTATCATTACAGCAGATCCAGCTACATTTCACACTACGGCCAGTCATACAAAAAAAACATCCATTAGCGACATTAAGGACATACATATGTGATATTGTCTACCCAATGTAGAGCGAAGGCCAAAATCCAGTTCACATAAAAATAATACAGATGTGTGGCCTAACACTAGAGGGCACGCGATTCAATGTTTAGTTTAGAACATTTCCAAAGGGCTGGACAATAAGCTCAACACTTTTGCAAAAAGGGTTTTTTTTTTAACCTTTTTGTCCTGTATTGTGCGAAAGACGGACTCATGCTCTAACCACCACACGTTATTGGTTATGAGAAATGTTGTCTATCGAATCCAATGTAAGGTCAGATCCCGGTTGAAGATTTACGTGGAAGCGGATTCCAAGGTACTTGCACTAAACGATTTTTAATAAAGCGCACTGGATCGAAAAGAAAGCAAAGCTAACTTGTCTTAGACAGAGACTCTCAGTGGGTTTTAAACTAATTGAACCCTAAACAAAGGTTCATTCAAATAGCACCTTCAAATCGCTTCAATAACCACTATAGATTGGATTCTCAGATATATTTACAATTTCATTTTCAAAAAAAAAAAAAACACATCCATGGCACCAAGATAGAAGTTCATAAGTAACGCTTCATTAGTAAGGAAACCAATTTTCTTACCCTCACGTCGTAACATATGGCATCGCAATCTTCCTGCGAAAGAATTAAGGAACAACAATATGTGCCTTGCAGGTAAAAAATAGTTCCTTGTGAAACAAATGTGTACGCCTTGCTTCAATGAGTGCACCAGAAAATTGATAAGAAAGTGCGCAACAACAGAAGTGCACCTTCTGGTGGTCTACCAATTCCATTGAACATATTTTTATCCTTCCAGGGCAGCATACAACCAAAGGAATTTTTATCAACTTTGTCGATAATTCTGATATAGTGCCAATAAAAGTATTTTTTGACGGTTCTATATGTCATCAATAACACATATTTCTCCCGGATTTGACATTTTGTTAATAAAACTTGCTTCACATTCAGTTCAATAAGCAATATTTTTCGTTCCACTTCCGTTAGAAGTACCTATATACATTATACATGCATCGATATAGTGCAGTGGAATATCCTGTCGAAATAAACTCGCTGGGAAATAACAATATACTATGAGTTTGAAAGCGCTCATCTTGAAAGCAGCTATATGGGTAGAATAAAGTTTTAGAAACTCTAATTTGCACTAGTAGAGATGTGTCCTTCTATGCTTGATAGGCATCCTGGGAAATGCGTCATATTGCATTAGAAATAAATAATGCAGAGATAAAATATTCCATTTGGTTTGATGGATAGTCAGTCTTAAATCGATATGATGAAACTGCTTTGTTTTTCTTTTGGTTGAGTAATCTACTAAATGCCGCAAACGACATCCCTTTCATTTTTCCCTTATGTAATTTTATGTCATAGGAACCTATATCTAGGTGATTGACTCAATCGGAGGAACATACGTTTGGCCAAAATATCGATGTTTTTGATGGCTATCGAACGACAACAGAAGGACGAGCTACATCGATTTGCATTATTCGCTCGTGTACTATGAAGTAAGACCCAACGGATTAATGAAGATCAGGTCTAGGATGCAGATTAACAGTCTCAAACGTTCACATATAAAGACATTTTGTAACTAATATCTATGATCATGTGAGGTATGTTGAGTAGACTTTTTCCCCTGTCAACTTTGGTTAAGTTCTAAAGTTCTTCATTCTTGTGGATTGAGTAAACGACGAAGAAATTCCATTTTTGACATATATTTTTTGAATCTTGGCCGTTATCAGTCGTTGGTTTTTATAGACCATTGACATTTAACATTTTGATTAAACTTTTGTGAAGCACTCCTGGAATCGCGTTTTTTTTATTTTGTCTTATTCTTTCTGAGAAACAAGTCTTCTTCCATTCTTCCTTGCATATAATGCTTAACCTGTGGCACTGTTCTAGTTTCGTAATTAGGAATGCAAAGCACTGAAGGGCATTAGAAACCCAGGACATTAATTGCGTATTTTCTAATGGCTCGTTGACAATGTCGCCATGGATCTTTGAGTTTGATGCTATTGGTAGGGATGCCTTGACCTCTACTATGTCAAATTTAATATTCCTTTGTTTCTTCTAGCATAATCAATAAAAATACGACAATACGAGGCTCTTCGTTTATTTATTTTATTTATAACAAAGCACAACCTTCATCTCGAAAAACCAAGCCCTTCTGAAAGTTGGTTATTGTTAACAACATTGAATTCAACATCAACCTGACGATCATTGCAAGACCTTTTGCACAAATATATTCTACGATTTTAAAGCTCCACATTTTATTATTATATTATTATATCTATTAATGTCCTGTAATTTCAGATACTTTTCTGGCCTAAGTTTAAATATTTGACGTGGACATGCTTATGGATAAGCATCATATGAGTTTATTTGAGTCTCACCCACACTTTAAACTATACTTGATATCCAATTTCAAAAGCTTATTCCTTTCCACGTGATGACGGTTTCCGGATATACGAAAAAATCAAGCCAGGTGCATGAACACTCACCAATAAAAAATAAAAACACTTCAGTAACGTGTAACGTATCCCTTTTGAAACTGTAACAAATCGCTTTGAATATTTCTCATCCCAACCAGGACCTACATTTCGATTAAACGTAACCAATGTTCACATTTTCCATGCAAGTAATGAATTGAAAAAAGAAACCTTGTTAAAAACTTTGACATGTGCCTCTGCAATTTGACATGACAGCAACAAAAAAAATATTTCAAACCCACCACCCAAGCTAAGTGGTGAGTGGCATGCAACATTGCCATACAGAGGCGTGTGTCTGGCATACACAACTGGAAATATTCCATCTCATGATGGATTGCTAGGCATCCCAAGGACGTATGCATTTTTCAAGCACTTGGATGCCCGTGCTACTGTCATACATGCATTTATTACTTTTGTCACACTCGTATTTGGATCATTTTTCAAAAGTTACAAGCAATTGTTTGCGATTAAGAACGGCCCTCAGAAATATAACAGAATGTCTCCTGATCGGAAGTGAGCCCGTGCCTGGATCGTAACAAAAACAAGTATCATCATAGGATCGGAAGAACGCGCACCGAAATCCGATAGTGAATATGCAAATCAGGAACTCGAATCCTTTTGTTGACTCATCTGCGCACGAGCAGACTATGTGGCAACACTTCAATTTGTTTTTGCTGGCCGCGCATTGTGCATCTATAATTTATTTCAAATTATACCTGTTTGGTTTTTCTGTTCCAAGTGTTTTTGTCTATGGTGACGTGTTTGACGATATTTGATTCTCTCTTGAATAAATACAAAATCAACAAATATCCTTCCGAATATTTTATAAATTTATTGTTGTCACTTGAGAATCCGTTCAGAATATGAATTTGAAACCAGCTGATGCATGTACATTTCAGAGTTTCCATCAATCTATGAATTTCAATTATGTAGCCGTCATTAATTGAGTTATGGAAATATCGATGACAGCTGGGTAATCGTTGGTTAAGAATGACAAGGGGATTTGATTGAGGTATGAGAAAATTATCAACTAGGATATTGTGATGTCATTATTATGTTTTAGTCGAAGTTTACCCGTGATTAATACATACGTGTGAGACTTGAGAGGGAAAATTAACAATCGGTTAGTGCGTTGAACTAACGATCGATTTAATATTCAGCAAAACTTCCATTTTCGTTTCAGCAATTGCGCTTTTCAAATGGCAGGCAATGCAATTCGAAAAAAAATACAAGAGTTTTGATATAGCTGATATAATGAGTCCAATCATCTCCGACTGAACGATGAGTATGTAAAAGGGAGTATGGGTCTATTAAAGTCATATTTTATAAGGATTTGAATCAACAGTTATACTGGAATTGCGCGTATTGAATGTTGACTGGGTCTGCCTCATAAAGCAAATTATGCCATTGAGTATCCCCACTGTGTTAAATCTCGTATTTATTGAAGTCTTAACTCAATTTTTAGTATTGTAATGGCATGAAAAGTTGAGATTTTTAAAAATTCTTTTCTAAATTTCGAGAGTAAAAAAGTAATTTTTAAACAATTTTAATATAGTGTTTCTCAAACACACGTGTCTAATTCTGCTGATAAAAAATGTTTAACTAAACTCCTTCTGGTACATATCTATAAAAAGATGGAATACGCAGTTTTTCGCCAAAAATGCATAAAATGTTGCTTTTGAAAATAATCGATTTCTCAAGAACGACCGTGTTGATTTAAATGAATATTGACATGTTTATATGAAACTTTTTATATAGGTCTATTTTGGTTTTTTAAAATATACTGTTTTTTTCCAATAAAAACGGTTCCTTTAAAATTAACCTTCTTAGGAATAGGTGGTTGTTCGAATCAAGACTTGAGTTTGAAAAGAAGTAAATTAATATGTTCGAGAATATTTTTAGAAGTTAATATTTTCCCAAAACCACTTTAAAAGGTGTTTTGTTAAATTTCATAGCAAAGAAAAAATCAATGAGTTGAATTAATAATTTAAAAAAATGCTCTTCCTTAAACAATATAATAACGAATATATTATATTTCTGGTGAAGTATTTCTGAGTTTTTGTGGAACCTTTTATTATTTGAAATATTCAGAAGATTTTTTTGTCATGGCGATTTATATAAACATTTTTGGTGAATAACCTTCTTGGGAAACTTCGACGCGTTTGGTTTGTAGATTATGTCAATGTTAATCCGTCTCATTCAATCAACCTAGTCAGGGGTTGGGCCCCTACTGGGCGCGTCCTCGGGTGGTGGATAGAGGCAGCCGCAGTAAAGCGAAGTATCGTTCATTCGTTACTAAGCGATCTGCAGCGAATGTGGCCATAGCAGTTTACTGTAAAAGCCCATCGTGAACCAATCCAAGCCCACTTTATGTAGGTCCGCATCCCTCTGGCTACTATAAACAACTTGCCGTAAGAATAATTTATTCGAAAAGGCGATGTAGTCAGGCTCTTTTGCTAAATGGACAAGTTTTATAAGGTGAGAAAGAAGATTTGGTAATCAGATCTTCTATTGGATTTGCTTGTATTCTATTTGAATACTTAAGCACATGTAATATTAATAATTTTGAATTATAATACAAAAACAGTAACCTTATAAAATAGCGTGTTCAATAAGCAATTGCAGTAAAGGTGCATGAAGTGGGTTAAGTTACTTGTTGTTGCTGCTAATTACTTACCTTGGTTAGTAGTGACTTAGTAACTTCATTTTCTGGACTGGGTCGATATGGGACCCATAAGGAAAAGGTGCGGAGGCTCACCATAGACTATAGTATGGTACCACGGGAATCAGGAGCCCCTAAGACTTGTCTTAGCCTGATTTTGAGGTAGGCCCCCTTGTGGGAGTATCGTGGTGGCTGTGGTTTATCCTAAATGCTGGGGCGGTTTGTATTCTAAAGTAGTGCCGGCTTTAGAATACAAAGGAGCAGATAGACCTCGGTCCTTATCAAGGATGTAGTTCGTACCTATCAATATGATCTTCGAAATGTACTGGCACAACGTGTCCTGTGTTGGGGTGATGACCGTCACTTTTCCAATGGTTCTGATATGTGGGTAGGCCCACCGTGCAATAAGAGCTGTAATGGCTAGGTGTTCACGTTAAGCATACTCTAATTATCATTCAATCAAGCAATATGCCTGATCACAAAAAAAACCTCAGGATGCGGATGGTGCTTTGGCGTAAAAAAAAAAACACTTGTGAACAGTGATGGTAACAAGCACATTCATATGGAAACTAAGACCCAGGAGAACAGTCGATTTTTTTTCGCGATAATCAATAAGAAGATTGAAACCAAACAATTAGGCCATAGCCATACTAAGCATAAGCATTGACTTCTTAGGCTAAAAACTCTAAGCAAACGTTTAACGACGTCAGTGAACGCAATTTATATTAAAGGTTATTCAATTACGATTATAAGAACTTCAAATTATTAATTGGAAGAAACCATTAAAGACATTCATGCTTCAGAAAATAGTGATTTTTCGTTATTTCCCAAAACTAAAAATTACGTAATATAACTTTTGACCTAAAACTGATTATGAGGAGTTTTTAGAAATCGAGTACTAGACAATAAATTCGAAGTTAATACGTCCAGCCATTTAGGCTACAGGTGCGTGCAAAAACAGATAGCACGACTCAACAACGGATGGACAGTATTGGCGGACTCACATCATCGTAATTTTAGGTTTGATAATAATTTCAAGTTTGATTTTTATACCTTATTCGAAAGGGAGTTAATAGCTTTGATTCATAGTTTGTTTTAATAATAAAGATATGCTGTAATGTACATTGATCGATTTAGAATCAATACCTGAGTCGATCTAGCCGGCCTGCATGTCCGTCAGTCCGTCTGTGTGTCATCGATTTTAGGGATATACATATTGAGCTAGATGGCTGAAATCTGGTATATAGACTCTCGGTTTGTTAAAGCAGAGTAAGCGAAAAAAAAGTAAATCCCCGAATTGCCATGCTGAGTTAAAAAAAAGTATTTGAAGAAATTTGAAAAAAGTTTAGGCTATACAAGGAATTTTGATAAAGTTTCTGAATAGTCGTAGGATGGGATAGAGTATTTTTAAACAATTCGCATAGCGGATTGTATTCTTTTTATGTGTTTTATTATGAAACTAATGCTTGCTTTATTAGAAGTAGGTAATACATGGTTAGACGATGGTTGGCCTCAGATGTTCAAAGCTGATTGCAAGGCCATAATGCTGTCGAATACTAGAGTTGCTAAGACAGTTGTTGTTGAAGGGAAGAACACCAGCTCTTCAAAAGGAAGGGAAGTTACTTGAGGTCCAGTTCCGCAAATATTGTATCGCCTTATTTTTGTTCTGTTACATCTGCCAATGTTGCCACTGTTTACTGACAAAATAATATTTAATTGCAAGCTTAATATGTCAAATAGTAAAAGTAAATCTGTTGACCGAAAAGAAGATCCATCCCCCTGACATGTAAATAATCAATCCCGTGTAATGGTCAGTTCTAGTTAATCCACTTAATTTTGCAGAAATGGGTAGCAGATGTCTGTGACCATACACCTTCCACTGTACTCACTTCAAACATACATATATTCCTTTTGCATGGAATTAAATGATACAAGTCCCTCATGCATACCATTTGCATAAAAGATCATTTAATTATACTTAAAGCTGTGTGTGTGTTAACATGTATCCCCATCCATGGTTTCAGGGTTGTTCATTTTAGCAAGGGATGCGATTTTTGTAGCTCTATCCGACGAAACAATCTTGCAGAGCCTACCAAATTTCATGGTGGCTAACTCACAAACATAACAAAAGAGACACAGATAAATTGCCTTGAATCCCTCTAGGTTTTCTGACAAAAAGTATGACATTAATCTCAAAATTCTGTTGGGCGTATATTAATTCCGTGTATCCTTAAATTAGGTGTGAAGTTCTGATTGATTGGCTTCACAGGTATAGTCTCAAAGCCTACCCCATTCAAAAAGAATTTAATACCAGCGGGTTGTAAACAATGTTTTCTTCGCACGTATTATTAATGTATTTGTGGCATTTGGGTGTGGGAAACATGTCCTTTATTGTATGTATGGAATACCAGAGCACAACCCAGACAGAAATGCAACTCAAGTATCCGACAAAGTGCGTTAAACTCCTACACAAATAAGGCCCATACACTTGGCGTTACCACTTCTAGACTCGTCTGCAACGTTGCCGGTACAAGTATTTAAGGATATCATAATGAAAATGTCCTTTTTAATGTATGGATGTAGGCAAAAGGTTCCACTCTGTCCCTGTCATCACCATCGTGCAGTAAGTTGAGGATAATTAAAAAAGGAATTTAAAATTGTTTCCGTAGTCCTATTCATGTAGATTCTTCTGATGGTGGAGTATGCGTGTGCATATAACTAAATGGGGGGATATGTTGGTGAGACTTATATATATATGTACATGGCTAGGAGAGAAGTGCATTTGAATTGTTTGTACAGTTTTTATGGAAAAAGTAAACAAATAGAAGGGTGTGGGGAAACAGAAAACAAAGCGTCATATTAATGCTAGCCGCAATATATTATTGCATTAAGTCCCTATGCACTATGGCAACGGAGATGTTTTGTTTGAGTTTGAAATTTTCAATTATAAGACTTTTTCTTTGTAATGTGTTAATGGAGCTGAGAAACAAAAGTCCAGGCGAGACAAAATGCTTCGGAATAGATGGCGTTATGTGTACACATATGCATCACTTTTTCAGGAAACTATGAATGTATTAATTCGTACGTTTTATGAAAGTCTTAAAAATTTAAAAGTGAAATAGGTAAATTTTCAATCTAAAACGTAAAGCATGGTGTTTGCAAATCTCCAAGTCCTACATGTCTGTTATAAAAAGCTTTGCTTTGATGATTACATATAATGTTATGATGCAAAATTGTAAGCATTAGCGAACTGGATAAGGCCTTAAACATAAATTCTACATTCTTTGTTTATGTGGATATTTATAGTTTTGTTAAAACAGTTTGAAGTTCATTTTAAAACCTTGCACATATTTTCCCCAGATGAAGCGTTGAGATAACACTCAAGGAGAGCCATGAGATGATGCTGGCAGATGTATATTGATCCTGGTCTTGAATAGTCATAGACTATTAATTGATTGAGATACAAACTCTGGAAGTTCGTTTCATTATTTTCTTGTTTTGGAACAAAAAGAGTTTTATTACTGTGTTGTAAATAACTCATAACTGATTTTGTCTATAACTCATTTGTTTTGACAGCAAATACTGATCTATGTTGCTAGTTCAATTGAGATGGAAACTATACTTTTGGGGTATTGTATGGGCCCTTCTACCTGGGCGGTGACATCTCATTGTCAACATCCTTGATGGAGCAGGTACGAGTACCCATCTTTATCCTGTTCACACTTTTTCATTTTTCTATACAAAGTTAAGACTCCAATGGTTATAGGGTCAAAAAAATGTTGTGTTCGTTTGTTTGAAAACTAAAATTTTGCAATATGTGCAAATTATTTTCTAACAATTTTACATTGCTTACATTTACGCGGTCCTTCTCCCTAACTTCACGAGTTGCTGAATTTCCCTTCAATCCACACGATTGTACCGTTGAATACTTCTCCCAAGTATGGCGATTGACGATTGTGAGCACTAGAAAACATTGGTAGTTTCTGTACATTTCCAGCTCTTCAAGTCGAGTTGCTGAATGATATAAGTTTCAATGTTCTAGTGAATCAGAATGTAACCCGATATTTTTATAGCGACAATGGACTAACCTTCGTCGGATCAATAAAATCTTTTGGACAGAGATAAAAATGAGATGGAGGCTGCCTTAAGTGAATATTCTAGTCTCCACCCACCAATTTCGGGATAAACCACTACAAGACGCGTTCGCATTCCTGGTATATTAAAGGCATCATCGCTGATGACCAAATACCTAGTAGAGTCAACAAAAATTAATAAGGCAGTACATGCTGTATTAGACTTTCAGGCAACCCCCGGAGTGTCATCGAGGTACTTTATTATAATTATTTATATATATTTTCCTATAACCACCCCCATAGGGGTATATTAGTTTTGATACATAGTTTGTAAAATGTAGAAATCAAAATCTTTTGTGGTTCTACAAAAGGCAACGTATTTCTATTGCAAATGCCTTGGAGTGGGTTATACAAATGTTTTTTTTTTTTTAGGAAAACGCCCCTAAAAAGTGATTTAAGAACGAAATGTTTTTATTGCCATTACGGAAGTATTTGCATCTAAAGTTTTTAGAATTTCTTTCAAATTTGGACAAAAACAGTTTTTTTTTAATAAAAATTCTCCCAAAAATAGGGATTGACAAAAAACATTGTATCTAGATATTTAGATTGTCTACATAAATTCCTCAGACACTTTTCCCTAACGTTTGGCCACTTATAATTTTTTTACACTTGTTCTGCTTTTCCGGATAGAAAATCCATACACCAAATTTCATCAATAGCTCAAAATTTAAGGCCAAGAATCGGTGACCGACTCAGGATTGCCAGCTAAGTCGATGAGTGATTCTGTCTTTCCATCATCAATTTTTAAGTCTTACATATTGATGGGATATTGAAATTTGGTATATATTAATAGACAGTCTACAAAACAACTGTGCAAATATCAATCAAATAAAAACCTGCCCATTGCCAGGATCTTCGGTCAAACTGTAAAATATTTGAAAATATAAATATTTGATACTCATAAAGTTTTCAGCTGCGCAAACTTTTTAGGGGCTTTTCTTTTATGTTTAAAGATAATTTCCTTCAAATGATGCTTGCGACTAACTCTTAGCATAGTACCAGCTATGGCATCCAAATCCAATATCTAAAGAGATTTCACATTCATAAAATCTTGGTGGCTCATTGAGACCATTCTTGAGATGATGTTTTCATCTAACTTTTTCCTCAAAACGCACTCCTTCCGAATTGGTAAAGAAATAAGGTCCGATCCCGACTAACCATAAACTGCAACAAAAAGTGCATTTTTGGGATTACAATGGAATGTCTTCCCAAAAACGATAATTTCACTTATGTTTTATAGAAAATATGTATCGATTTGAAGCTGTTCCAAAGCCCACAAACCGAAATAAAATCTTAAACCGAAGTCACTTCTCTTCAATACTCGAACGATCTGTATTTTATACGCTTTTAAACCAAGACGGGCTCAGTGGCGCGATGGTTAGTGCGTTGAACTGCTGCGCAGAAAACTTGGGTTCGATTCCCAGCCGTAGCAACACCAAAATGATTTTTCACTGGCCCTCCTCTCGTGATGATCTGACAAATCATCCGAGTAGTATCAATTGTCATGAATAGCTTATCTCAACTTAGCCGTCCGGATTCGGCATAAAACAGGAGGTCCCGCCATCGTGCAAAGAAGTACACACGCACACATGAATGGTTGTAAGAAAAAAAGTTAGGCCCTGGGTACTAACGAGCCTGTTGCGCCATAAATTTATTTTAATTTTTTTTAAACCAAGATCATGCTTCAAAATATGCCAGAACGTTCCATAAGAGATTCCAATCTGGAGAACTGCAAAGAATTGATTGATCATATTTTTTAAAAATACTCTCTGCTACTGCAGCAATATTCACATTATTACGTGCTCTGCGCACTTTGGTTGTTGGACGTATGTTCAATAATGCAAAATTGATTCAGAATTTGGTGATGTTTTTATGAATAGTGTGTGCAGTTGAACGATTATGACGAAAAAATGTGTTTTGTAAATATATTATCTACACTTTTCAAATATTATACTAACTAGAAAAATTTGCTGATTTAAACTTTTATATAAATCAAAATTAATTAAATATAATTGAGTTTATATAAGTATAAGATCAATTGTTAATTATAATAACGCATTCATGGCGTTACGTTACTCATATGTTTGAATGTTATTATTGAATAAAAAAAAAAACGATTTTACTACAACTGCGGCTAAAAGTTATAAAAAATTGTTATATGTAATAAAAGACAACTTACGTTTATTTGCAGAAATATTCAAATCCTGTTGGAAGAACTAACAATGTGTTCGGAAGAAAAATTAGGATCTGACAAATTTGTACGATCGATTTTGACGCAATGTGAAATCACCAGCCAAATAACCACTCACATCAGACGCTGTAGCTCAAAGTCTATAATTAAATAACATAAATGCATTCATTAGTTTTATATAATTCAGCTAGAGAGTAAATAGACTATTTAATCAAGTGATTAGAAATGCCGTACGGATCAAATTGCAGTGTACAATGTACATTGAGTACTTTCATACGTCACAATGAATTCGTTATGTCATATTTGAGAGCATTGAAAATCAACACGGGAAACAATTTCCCAATTAGGTAAGCTTTCCAAAAATTTGCATGGGTAATATCCGATTCATGTTATCAATTAACTTAATCCACAATTACGGACAATTTGCAACCACAACAAAGATACATTCATTCATAGCAATCGCGTTCGCATAATATCTCATTTGCATATACACAAGCCCTGTTAAATTCCTTGCTTTTTCGAAAATATTTATTTTATTAGAATTACTGCCTCCAATCAGCAAAAGTGCACCTGGATTTCGTTTTCTTTGAAAAAAAAAAAGATATAGATGATCCTGAATGCAAAAATCGTAAAATTTTACGACATCGTTAGGATTGACTGATAGTTTTAGGGTATTTTTTGGCCTAAATAATTACCATTGGTAATTTTTTGCGAATTTCTGCGTCCCATTATTTTTGCCTAAGGACTCATAAATTACCTTTGCTCTTACCTTCCCCTAACGCTCACCATTGCCGTTATCGTGGACCCTTGTGAAATATATTGCACCATCTCATGTCGATTTGCAAACTTGGGGTGCGTGGGTATCTCAATGGGACAGTATTTTTTTTGGCATTTCTGTATATTTTTTTAGATATAGGTATCTATAAATTTTGTTTGTTTTTTTAATATCTGAGGCGCGTGACAAATCGTAACTGCAGGGTTATAATGTCAGCTCTTGCATTGCTGAGTGTTCATTATGAGAAAGTCACATTCTGAGAGCGTTAATCATTTGAATAATGCGAAAAAAATAAAGCTGTGGACCTCAGATGTCAACTTGATTATATTCGGATTGTTGACTAAAAGATTTACGGTCTTTATTTTGAGGTTACCCACCCATACCTGAATTTAAAAACAATTTAGTATTTCTTCCGGTTGCGGATTTTATTTACTCCCTCAGCACCTGGCCTAATTCTCATCATTCCCTTTCTGCCACCCTATCTGTAAATATTTTTGATGTTGTTTTTTTTAACACTCGAATTTAGTTTCAATTCAACTCTTTTAGGACCGTTTCTTTATTTATATATTTTTTGTTTAATGTTTTCTATGTTTCTGTGAAAAATATCAGCAAAGAGTTTTTACGATGGTGTGCTTCAAAAGATAAAGGGGTAGAAATGGGTTCATATTTAAATTCCGCTTTGGTTTGGTGGTGTGCCGAATGGATTATGACATTTTATATAGAGCAATGATTTTGCCTACAGGGCTTAGTCAAAAAAAGGTAGGCTTCGGTGTGGTTTGGATTGTGGTTAAGGGTGAATAGCGGCCCTTTTTAACCAAATCCTTTATTTCCTCCCATTTAAAACAGCCTCACTGTTGAAATGCAATGACAAGCTTTGCACAATTAGGTCAGATGCATGACATTGGCTGGATGGATTTTTGTATATCCTCCACCCTTTCAACTTGAATATTTCAATTGAAAGTCAGGTCGCTTTTGAATGCTTTCTGAATGCCTTTCATTTGCAAATTCTTACGCGTAAACATTTCAATCGGTTTAATTGATAGCTATTCCTGTAGTCGCTGTGTCTATGTTTTTATTTGTAAATCTTCGTGTCTGCGTGAAATGCATAAAGTACCATGAAACATGCAGTCACACAGAAAGTTTCCCTGGGCAGTGGAACGACAATTCGTAGGTAGATGATAGTTTCTGAATATAGTTGTTACTTTTTGTATCTTTTTGTAGTCATATTATCTATGGGTGGCTTAACTCTTTTTTTATGACTTTCTTTCTGTGTACCTATAGGTGTCTATTTGTAGTTGATGATCAAAGCAGAGATTCGGAGTAGTTCATGTTATGGAACCTTATATTGCTTCTCCGTCTCATAAAGGCACACCAAATATCAAATATGAATGATCTATACAGCGACAAACCTTATTTTCACGTGAAAACTTTTTGTTGAGAAGATGATTTGTTATAAAATAATTCTAGATCGAATGACGAAACATCGAAACTGCACACATGTGGCTAATACTTATAGCTTCCGAATCATCATCATAAAATCATCGCCCCTACACATTTTAACAACCCATAATGGCAGTCTGCAGAGTCAATGTAACGTAATTTAAGATGTCCTTTCTTCTTCCAGTGGTGTTTAAATAATACGGATCCTGCGTTGCCACCTTAGGACTATTTTTTCGCAGTTAAGTGAGTAAAAAGGTCATTTGTTATTTCAAACAAAACCAAGTTAATTTACATTAAAATATATATAAGCGAATCACTTACGGTTTTTTGCTGGGCTCAGCAGTTTATTTAACATCATTAATCTCATTGGCCAATGGGCTTATTTTAGGCTTCACTGTTGAATAAAAATACAACAATTTCGTATGTTTTTAACATTTTCTCAATCTTGATATGTATATAATAGTTCTTTAAAAATTAATTCGTTTTCATTTTTTTGACTGTAGATTTAAATTTTAAAGAATATGCAATTGTATATTGATCTACTGCAATTGCATTAAAGTGACAACGCTGCAAAATCATACATCGCCAGTTCTTTTTATCGTCCTAACTCTATTACCTATTACAGATCCGCTTTTAAGAAATGTCATTGTCTTTTTGTTCGACCCATCGCATTTTTGGAATGGGAGTAATGGCTGCTCTGTAGTGCTTCCACTAGTTGTTCGATTGCACCTTCTCTGGCTGGGTGCAAAAAAGAAGAATTGTTGCAGTATCAAACAACAGCAAAAGTATAGATATTTGAATTCTCACAAAAATTGTTAGTATGAAGCGTAGAGTTTTATTTAAGATCACAGTATCAAACAATACAAGTAGTTCCAAAGCTGTGTTCCAAACTCGATGAACAATTTTGAAAATATCACTCCATCCACTTTTCCTTTTTCCTGATCTCTTATTTATCAATCTTTATGGGTCTTGCAGATTCACGAATGACAATAGCATATTTGTTTGTACGCAAAATGTATTGAATCATGACTTTTGTTAACGTCTCTTTTTGTAATGAAGTGGCAGTGAAATAAAGCGAAAAGAATCATTTTTGTGCTGCTTGTTTTTTTAACGAACCATAAAAGAATTTTATAAACTGTCTGAAAAATTAGTTGTGTCAATGTCATTTTCTATATTTCGTCCCCATAAAGATTTAAGGTCCACTTTTTGGGGATATAAGTTTTATAAAGGGTATTCGACGGATTTTATCCTTCTCATAATTAATCTAATTACCTTAGACATCATTGTAGCTGGAATCTCTTTATATTAACCCCCATAGATTTACCAACCTTGTGAGTATACTCTATTCTCCCAAAAGGGGATACATGTAGGAAGTTCTTTGAATAAGTGATAAACAACTTCTGTTATTTATACACCCGACGTGTCCCTTTCACGGTTTTGTGTACTTGACTGAAATATGTACATGCCTAATTACGGAAACGTAGACTCATCTCACCACAGAATTGTATAGCCACTTCTTGTATGAACAAATAAATTACCTTATTTAGAATCAGGCTATCATCATCATCGTTGAAGTCTATTGGAAGGATAAATCAAGTGAACATGGTTGCTTATGAAACCATATAATGAAGTTGGTATATCCTTTATACTCACATTCATTGAGTGCAGAATCAAAAAACACCTGCATTTTGCATTTTGATTATTCGATTGACGTCTTGGAGCTGTTCGTCATGCCAACTACACACAAAGGATTGCGACTGTGAAATAAGTCTATCAACGGTGCTGATTGTGTGATATTTCTAATAAATAACTCATAACCATTTATATAAATAATGACGACATCAGTGGTGTGTCAGTAAAGCCCACGAAAAGTGGAAGGCGCTTTAAAAATACACTCACTTTAACTTGAATGTCAGTGTGCGACTAGGACAACGTTAATTAAAAAAATATCGAACTAAAAACTAACATCTTTCTTATTATAGTTGATTTAAAGATATCACATGAACTGTATTTTAAACGATTTTTTTTAAATAAATGAATGTACATATAAATTCATAAACATAGCTTTATATTACCATTCCCGACAAGTATTGACATATAAGATTATTTCCAAAAAAAAAACTTAGATATGGAAAAATTAAGTTAAAAACAAAAACATAACATTGTACGCATCATTTTTTTTAGTGAGAGTGAAGTGGACTTGGTACCTTGTGATACTCAAAAGGTGGATACTGCATTAAATCCGCATCACAAAACCTAAAGTGTTAAGCTTTTGTAAGAAGCTGCATGAAACCAATCACTCGAGATTAACGTAAAGGTTTCGCAACTTAATAAAATGTTGCCGATCATTTTTGAAGAATTAACACGAATGTGCACCTGCATTAACTAATTAACGAGTTTTCTATTTGCCGTAGAAAAATACCTGTCTTATACTACGGAGCTTCACTAATTACATAACTAATTTTTTTTTTTAAATATCCTTTATATTTTTTTTTCAGCATCATACAGATAGATGGTTTAAAAAAAAGTCATTCAATTTGATAGAGAAGTTTACGAGGGGATACTTGAGTAACTTTTTATTGGATTTATATTTACAAGTAATATTAAATTCTAACTGACATCTCCAATCATAGTGACAAGATGGGCTAGAGTAGAAAAGTAGAAAAATGTTTCATAATTGACAAAACAAAAACACAACTTTAAAATAATTTTAACCAATATAATGTATATAAATATAAAATCGAATTTAATTACTTATAGTCCTATATACGAAACAACACGATGTGGGCTTCATATCACCATGAACAAAAATTAGTGTATTTAATAAAAATTCAAATGCTTTTTATTTCATATTCCTAGAACATAATTATTGTTAAACACGCAGAATTTGGGAATTTAAATTTTAGTCTTGGTGCTATTACCAACCAATTTCATTCGATTTATCAAATATTCCAGTTACGGAGTTCGACTGTATTACAATTTTTTTTATGTGATGTTGATAGGCTTAACTTTTGATTTTTTCCGTTTTTAATAATGCTCCATTTATTTATGAAGTGTGAACTTTCTATACTTTTGCGCAAAACATTAACCAGATTCATTCTTGGCACGTTAAATGCAGCTTTTCAACCATAAATATACGAATACAAAGTGACATACAAAAAGAATTAAAATGACTACTTCAACAACAAATTGGCATTACAAAGTACCAAGTGTGGGAACAATAACGCCGCACTTGACCCACAGAAACACCGTTTTGAGTTTATACTCCAGCTGACACAGCAAAGAGGCATAAAGTTGTCGTTTGAATATTCAATGAAAACAAAGTGTTTGGAAATAAATACGAAAACAGTAAAACCATAGTGAATAAAAATGCTGCACACAAATATGATGCTGTGCGGTGCATCAACGCATAGCGTATTCATGAAAAAGGGGTGAAAAGGACAGAGTTTTTTTATTACTATTTTTTTCAGAAAAAAAAAAACAAACACAAATTGCTTTTTTTTTGTTTATAATTTATGGAACTGTAACAACACCCGGAGAATGCATTTCAATTTATGCTAGGGTTAAATAAACAAGCTATGAAAATACTCATCACTGCGGCACGTCCTCGGGTTGAACGCAAATTATGGTTAACAAAGGTGAGATGGAAATAGTATTTGAATATGTCCTTCAATTAGTTGATTACCTGTACCCGACCGATGAGAAAACTGATCACAAACGGGACGTTATATTGTTCATTTTTATTTTTTTCCTGAATATTTTTTAATGAAATATGAAAAAAAGACAAGCACTTTTCGAGTACCTACTTCAATTACACCCGAGAGTGACATAAACTATGCGTTTGCATAATTTGAAGGGCCTTAGAAGTGGTACATTAAATAACATTAACAATGCAATAATGAAATGCGCTCATATAAATAAGGATTTGTGGCATCCCGTAACAAAATGAACGCTTTGTTTTTTAAATGAATTTTGAAGAAATTATTGTATGCATTTGATTATCATCTATGAAAATTTACTAGAGATGGGTAAATCTGTTATTTAGTGAAGATGCTTGACTGACGAGAGCTAGGGCGGCTTATACTCAGACGAAAAGACTGTTTTAAAGTATTCAACTTGATTCAAAGGTGAAATTCATATACTATACAATATATATTAACCTAATATGGTCAATCATCGCTTAAGGTTGCGTCATTTGATACGAGCAGCGCAATTCTACATAGAACATACTCATATTTGAGAGGCTGTGACTCCAAAGCTGTTTATGATTGTACCGAAAACCAGAATCAGATTGAACGTAATTTTATGGTTACAAGTTCAGCTAAGAGAATTGTCAAATTCCTTAAAATGGTGATTCGAAGGTGTGTTACAAGGGCAGTTACTAACGATAACAGCCAGATATTTTCTCCTTTATACAGCCTATTGATTTACAGCGACTATTTAACAAGCAATTTTTACCGCGACTGTAACGTCGACAATACTCGTAAGCCCTTTCTCCTTAGCACGGCGATATCGAACCGTGACATGAAACCCCGATGTTTGAGCATCGAATCTAGGCAACGTGATGGACTACCATGATGTCTAGCCGGACGCCCAAATACCCGATTAGGGTTTCGACCACTCGATGCATTTGGAAACAAGTGCTTTGCTTGCCAACCTGTAGAATGGTTTGATATATTTGTAAGTAGATTTTAGTTTTATATAAACAGAAAAAGCATGTATCAATGTATTAAATACTTTTCTTTGAATATGGTTAGTTTAAGGCTTACACTTAGCTTAACACTTAACACTTTAGCTTAAAATGCACAATAAGAGCCAGTTACAAATATTAAGAAAATCTGTTAATGTTAAGTAAGATTTAAGCGTTTTTCTATAGTGTATAGTTTTAAGCTTTTAATTTCGTAGAGAAATAAAAATAAATAAAAAGGTAAATAAGTCATATTAGTATAAATATTAATTTTCTATTAACTTCTAATAAGCAAGTGTCAATTAAAATTAAATATTTTATTATTGCTGATAACTTTATATTTTAATCTTCAAACATAGAATTATAAATACAAATCATTCAGGATCTTGCCTGAGACAGGTAAGCCTTCTATCCTTTTCGATCCGGAACACTTTGCTTTTTGATGTCGGCGACCGATTGACTTTTTTAAATGGTGGTTAAATTTTAAGGGCCTATGTTGAATGTGAACCACACCTAAACGTCAAGTTTTTTCTGCATTTCAATGGACATTTCTCAATTTAAGAATAATTCAATTTGAATCATGAAAAGATACACAATCCAGCAACGGGTTAAAATTATTCAGGCCTAGTATGAAAATGGGCGTTCTTCGTGATTTTTTCGGTCAATTTAATCGTCCAAATGTGCGTACAATCGAAAAAATCGTCCAAAAAATTGAGCAAACTGGGTCTGTAGGAGTTGTGAAAACACCAGTGCATGCTCGTACAGCTCGTACTGCAGAAAATATTGCTGATGTTCGCAATAGTGTGGCTGAAGAGCCATCCACCTCAACTCGTCGTCGTGCCCAACAATTGCACCTCTCACGCTCGTCGTTGATCAACATGATCAGCATACAGACTTGCATTTATATGCTTACAAAGTATAAATGACTCAAGAACTAAAGCCTCTTGACAATTTCAAGCGTCGTCAATGGTCAGAATGGTGGCAAGAAATGGCAATAGTGGATGATCAATTTTCGAAGATAATCATATTCAGTGATGAGGCACATTTTCACTTCAGTGGATTCGTCAATAAGCAGAATTGCCACATTTGGGCCAATGATAATCCAAGAGTTATTGTCGAAAAACGAATGCACCCACAAAGAGTGACTGTTTAGTGCGGTTTATTGGCCTACGACATCATCGGGCCGTATTTTTTCCAAAATGAGGCCGGTCATGCAGTTACTGTGAATGGTGTTCCCTATCGTGAGATGATAACTTACATTTTATGTATCGATTTGGAGGATATGGATGTGGACGATATGTGGTATCAACAGGATGGTGCCACTTGCCACATAGCTAACGAAACGATGGCGCGACAAATTCAATGGCCGTGTTATCTCACGTGGTGGCTATGTCAATTGGCCGCCAAGATCATGTGATTTGACACCATTGTACTTCTTTTTTTGGGGTTATTCGAAAGAAAATGTATACGTCGATAAGCCAGCAACAATTCAAGAGCTTAAGGAAGAGAGAATTCGACACTTTAACGGCATAGAACCTCCATTAATCCTCAGCGTCATCGGAAATTTGGACCATCGGATGTAGGTGTGCCGCCGACGTTGCGGCAGCCAATTGGCCAATATTTTGTTTCATACTTAATTGAACAAACCAATATTATCATAATAAAAAGAAATGACAGTTATTTCCCAAATAATTTGTGTTTTATTCAAAATCAACATTGGCCCTTGAAATTTCACCACCCTTTATATAAGGTTCGGTTTTTGTTTTATCGTTTGGGCTACTCGCCTTCATAACATACAAACATCGAATAGAGTCGATGAGTTTATTACCCAATCTCTCGATACAATATCCACTGAAATGCTACTGAAAAGTTTTGCTGAATCCTAATTCATAGCCTAACCTTGCTAAAAGTATTGTGTAGGAATCATTTTGATTTATCAAGTATAGTATCCAATCTGTGCAGGGTCTTTTAGATACTTTGGAATAATTCCTGATTTCGTATTATTCATTTCATAAAAATTTGCTTATATATACGCAACAAATTGAACATTTTTAATAATTAATAACTGAATAAATGTGTACATCGTGTTGCTATTATTCTTGATGTAAATTCAATCGAGCTTAAAATTGTGTCCTAAACATTTTTGTTTCTTTTTTCTACGCCACTGAAAAGGGTAACATATGCATGACGTGACATGTAATCACTTTATGCGATAAAACCTTTCAGCATACCCGCTTAATCTTTTCATCGCATAAACCGATGAACGTGCATTCGAATCAATTTATTTCCTATTAATCAACAAAAAACTGCAAAAAGGGAAGAAAAACACCCAAAATCCAGGTATTTTTCTATTCAATAGGACCAAACAAAATATATAAAAAAAAAACAACAAATAATCTGGATTTGATTGGTTCCATTGTTGGAAATGGCAAATTCTTTATTATGAAACTTCACGGTAAATTGATTTCATACAATCGAACTAATCGCGAGGTATGGGTGCACGCGCCAAAGGATTATTTTTATCATCAGTACTCAGCGCAGCGCAACACACACTCATTTCAGTTTGGACATCCCGTTGACAGGGTCAATATGTGCGCAAGGGGGTGACTTATTGACAGCTGTGTGCGCAACGCTACGAACCAAGCAAATCGAGGGAGAAGCTACCGAAAAAAGGTGGAATTCCTGTGGCGTGTTGGAGTTTGGAAACCAAATGTATAAATGCTTTGTGTTGTCCATATAAGCCGATTATCCATTTCATGTAATATACAAAGCAAACACTGACCAAGCACATGGTCATCGTGTTCCTCCACCGCACACCAATTCACGCCTCTGTTCACAAAGGGTCCTAATTTATAGTACGCTCGAAGCCAACACCGCGCCGATATAAAATCGAGCCCAAAATGTGTGTAATTACAGCTATTGTGACGATCAGTTGTTGGATAGGTTATGTAACGGAGTTATTGTGAAATTCAAAACCAAACCGCATGCAATTGATTCGGACATTCGCCGTATATGACATGAACATTTTGGAGTAAGACATTCGATGACCCTCAGGCTAGTAACGAGTCCAACAGTACAACGCTCATGCTAGCGAAATTGGATCATTATGAGAAACGACAGATATACTTACTACCTATGATTATTTGCCGAAGGGGACTTAACAATTTTATTTAACCATTCGCCGAACCCTATGATGTCAAATTTGACTGTCAATGGACAGCGGGGAATTGTCTCATAAATATTATTCAATTATCAAAATGAAAGAAGCCAAAGAAAGAGGGATTGTATTTGATCATACGCTATAGGCTTATAATTTTGCCACATAGAAAAGAATATATAGGTGTTACTTCTTTGTTAAAAAAATACCTTAAGGCATTGCATTGGAACTGGAACTTTTTTGTAGGCTCCTGTGACCTATAAATATAACCACCAAAAAGATTTGTGTAATTTATTTGTCAAAAAATATTTACACCCATGGGATTTTCAGAGATTTTCCAATTCTTTCAGTATCCAAATGTTTCCTGAAGTATGTTTTTTTCTTCTTAAACCAGTAAAACCATTCACATTGTTTGTATTCAGTTGTTTAGTCTTCTTAAAGACAAAGTCAACCACCTAAACTCCATAAGAAAAAAGTAAATTGGAAATTTAGCCCCATGTTGCTTATTTCCGCAAGGGTTATTGCACTGCACCGAAATGTTCCAAAAAAGGAAGTACAACTATCGGTGCTTATTTCTTTTTGAAATGGAAAAAAGTCCAGCGACTGTGAATGCATTTTGCTTGTGGGGCTTATTTCCTTTGCATGCAAAGAATGCCAATTTCAATGGCAATAAAACCTGATTCTTAATTGCATTGGGAGATTTATATTTGTTTAAACCGCTGCTTCCATTTATCTAGGTGCAGTGTAATAACTCCTGTGGAAATAAGGCTTAAATCCAATAAAAAAAGAGAAATGGAAATAAGTCCTTCCAACTTCAATTCGCAATAACACCCGCGTGTGTTAACTTTTAATGCTTTATGCTAGTTTAGCTAATTTCTATATCGATAAGGGAATCAAGCCCCAAGGGGCTTATTACCGCGGAGGTTATTACACTGCATCATCTATCTATCCTAAGTCGATATGTTAAATTTAAGGAGCCCATTTATGAACCTATTATTGTTTGGTTTGATTTTGATATTTACTGACACCTGTCATATTTTGTGATTTAAAAACACCGGTTTGGAAGTGTTTGCAAGTTAGTTTTAAAAAGTTAAATGGGTTTTTGGATATTAATATACAAATATTTGTTATCTAGGTGCAGTGCAAGTGATAAAAGTGACATAAGCAAATGCGACATAAGAAAAACACCCAAGTTTGACTTCATTCAAGTGAATGTTGACTTCATTCAAGTAAATGTAATTGTTATACAAACAAAAAAGCATTATATAAAGGATCCATCTAACTATTTATCATTCAGTTCTGTATCACACTTCGTTCTTTAAACAAGATCTCCTCCCACCAGTGTTAGGGGATCAAAAAAATTATTAAAAGGAAAAAGGTTGTTTCTTTCTTAAGTTGGTTTCTGTTTGTTAAGAACGAAAACATACAATCTATTTTTTCTGTCAACAATAAACACAAATAAGTGTTATATGTATTTAAATATATTATATATATTCATATATTTATTGTAATATATTCATATATACACTGTTATATATTTACATATATATTTACTTTTTTTATCAAGCTGAATTTTTTTGCAAACAAAGTGATACATCCATATCCCTCATACCATTCCAGCTTTCTGTTCATATACATATACATAGTTTACAAGTTCACGTTATCCATGTACCTACGAGTATTGAATCGTTAGAACAAGTCCTCCCACTGTATACTAATCAAACAATCATTACCACATGACCACATTCATTGGCATTCAAGACACTTTTATATTAAACTTTTCTCATTGCTCTCATGTGTCTGAAAAATCAATCAATCCCAGTCTCACGATTTATGGCCTTTGATTCTCAACACCACATCCGTACGCACATGTACCTTATGCATGTCAGGAAAATTCATTTATGTTACATTTTACTTTTCCCAATTGTACGCTTTATGAATTTACTAAACGGGATTTTTTTGTTACCCTAAGAATCTCCATAACAGTATTGGTTTCACCAGTTTTAATGTACAAAATTACTACAGTATTTTCTATTATTGTTTATTAAATTTAAATCTTTTCAGCGTCAGGATAGTTCAAACGACTTTTGGGTATACTCCATGAAACTTATTTATAGTCACAGCAAACAAAATTAATCTCGCGGGATTAAAGTTTAATGTTAAATTTCGTACTAAAGGGCATTTAGAAAAAAAAAAGAATATTGTCGAACTCTATGTAATAACAATTAATTTTAATAATATACACATGTGTAAATAAACAGACAATGTCTGCTAGGTTTATAAATTAAAAGAGCACACTAAATTTCAAAATTTATTTAACAAATTAATCTGCTCTCGTTTAAACAATATTTATTTTCGACCATATAAATGTTTAATAAGAACAAATTTACTAAAACATTTAAGGATCAAGTATTTTTTGTTAAGTACAGATTTGGACAAATGGACGTGTAATGATAAAGGCTCATTCTGTGATGGATAGGATACGGTACAATCGTAAACAAACACAAGTCTATTAAATAGAATACTTTACCATTTTTCTACAATTTAACGATATTTACAGTGTCCCCGCCAAATTGTTGCATACTTTTATTTTAATATAAATCAAAGGTTTTATCGATCCCATCCCTACCAATCGATCTAAATACAAATTTAGTCAAATGTAAAAGCTAGAAGAAAAACTCGTTTATATATCCTGGAGGTAAATCGTTGAAACAGACCATTTTTTATCAAGATCCAATACGCTGTAGGGTTGGCAGCGGAAAATCTTCCTTTTAATAGAAATAGGGGAGAACACAACCGTAAAGATGCATTTCACAAACAATAGGGATTTCCCAATGGAAATGAATTATTACCGCGAATAGGTAACTCTGCAGTTTCATTTAATGGTTGCACGCATTTGCAAACAGTTATTTACTTAGGATTATTGTAAGGATGTTAAATGGGTTTGTGAAAAGGGTTATTTAAGAAAATGTTCTCACGCAGAGTTTTCGTTGTTGTGAGTGTGGCGCTATTATTGTATTTTTTTATTGGAATTTCTTTTTCAACAATGCGAATACAAACATGATGTCTTCGTGTTGAAAAATATGTGTTTTCTTTCCATTATAAGAGTGTCCTTAATAAATCTTAGTATACTCGCTCGCTTTTATTGCTACTCGTGAATATTCAAAAGTAACTAATTATATAGGGATATGCGGAGAATGGTTCATTGCCTGTTGAGAACCGCGAACTCTTGACATTGTCCCTTTTATATTTTTGTATGCTCAATTTGCTTGCAATATGGTAGTATTATGAGAAAATGTCCTTTATCAATGTAAATCTAGTGTACACCTATTAATTATGAAAAAATAGTTCTGTGCTTGAGCATTTACCCTCTTTATCAGTTTTCAATCAGAAAAATATTCCCTCTGAGAATTATTTAGCTTGGTGAATAGGTGAGAGGGCTTTTTTTATTTCTAGTTTCCTTTAAAATATCCTGTTGAAAGGAAATTACTAATTATTATATTGACATTTGTATATAACTTATATCAGATAAGGGCTAAGATAATGATCTATTGAAATGTATACAAACAATAGAGTATTAAAAAAATACGTTAGCACCTCTTGTAATGCAATTCGCTTTTTGTTTAGTATTAACAGAATGTTTTTCAAAGCAAGCCGACACCTGTAAGGAGGCTAGTAATGAATGTAATAAAACACGGGTGTCAATTGATTTAATAACACCTCGAGGTCTTTATTTAGTGTTCAGACATAATTTTTTTCAATTTTGCATCAGTATTCGTTGTGACCGAAAATGTCACTAAGCAGAAAGGAGCCATCAACACCAAGGTTATTCATCAAGCTCTAACATATGATTCGTACTCTTAAATACCACGATGGTAAATTAATACAGGGTGTCCGCCGGAAAGGTACACTACTTTGTTTGTTTATAATTTTAGATTAAATGAAAAAGAATGGATCTTATATTGATAAATTTTTTATTTAATATCGGCAATTATGTATGGAATACAATATCAGGTTAATGCTCGCCTCTGTTAGTCTTACAAATGCGAGCCCTTTTGAGTACATTTTTCATTACATTCTCACACATTTCATGCGGTATTTCATTAATTTCATCACGAATATTTTGTTTTAGTTGCTTAAGAGTTTCTGGTTTGTTAGCATAAACCTTGTTTCTCAAATGTCCCCACAAAAAGAAGTCCGGAGCAGTCAAATCAGGTGACCGAGAAGGACAATCAACATCACCATTTCTTGAAATAACTTGTTGTGGAAAGAGGTCTCGCAGTAATTCCATTGTAATCCTGGCAATGCGATGTGGCACCGTTGTTGATACCACATGTTAATCAAGCCCAAAAGCATGCAATTGTGGCGTTAACAAGTTTTAAATCGTATCACGGTATCGCTCCCCATTCACAGTTACCGTTACGCCGTTTTCATTTTCAAAGAAGAAAGGTCCAATGATTCCTCCTGACCAAATTACACACCAGACTGTAACTTTAAATGTAACTTTTAAAAGGTGACTGATGAATTGTTTGAGGGTTTTCCATTGCCCAGAACCGAATGTTCTAGTTCTGTTTATTCACATATCCTTTCAAATGAAAATGTGCCTCGTCACTCATTATGAATTTTTCATGAAAATCGGGGTTGTCATGGGGTAGCTGTAACATCCTATTGGTATATGTACGGCGGCGTAAATGGTCTTGTGGAAGAAGCTCTTCTGTCAACTGAATCTTAAATGGAAACATATGCAAATCCTTCTGCAAAATTGTGGCCAAAGTTGTTCATTGAAGACCAAACTCGTGAGGAGCACTGCATCGAATTGAGGTTGATGGATTGTTTTGAACACTTCCTTGAGCAGCAGTGATGTTTTCAGCCGATCTTGCAGTACGTTGTGGTCCATGCTTAGGCATCACCTACAGACACTCTTTTTCCGAAATCATTCACTACACTATAAATATTGCGTTTTGTTGGCACGTTGTTTCTCCCAAAAATTTCACGTAACTTTCTCATCGTCAGTGATTGATATAAAACGTTTCAACGATTAAAACACGTTGGTTTATCGAGTATTTTTTTATAATAAATTTGCCACGTGTCTATTTCACGACTGCCAAATATGAACTGTAAACACTAATGCTTAATAAAATGGCGGCAAAACAAAATAGTATACCTTCGCAGGGGACACCCTGTATTTTAATGAGTAGAGTAAAATGAGGAATCTTGCCAATTTATTATGAGGTTGAACGGTGTACATCATAACAGGACAGTAGAAAAGCCCTAAAATAGAGCTTAAGCGAGAAAACGATAAACATTTTAGATTCTTCTCGGACTTTATTCAATAAATGGGTAAAAAATATCCAATAGACCTGGACCGAATTAAATGCTAATAACTCCGCTCTTTTGATTATGACTATCGGATATTATTGATATTCTGTCGATACTAAATCGAAAATAAAATGATATACCAAGAATAGTTTCATACCTGTAAAAAGAAAAAAAATCATGACTGGCCTTTCATCTTGAGGTGGCCTACATACAAAAAAGGTTATCTTAAGCGAAAAAGAAAAGGTAAACCGAAGCAAATTTCAACGGTCTACTATATTATTTCCTTATTGATGATATCATTGGATCGCATCAATAGGTAATTGAATTTGCTTGTGCAATTTTTGCATGTGTCTCAACTTTCGACATGGGAAATACAAAATACATTTGCTGTCTAAGAATAACGTGAAAGAAAAGTCAGTTGCTTAGCCATTTGATTTGTTATAACTTGAAACAAATAAATACAGTCCAGGTTTACAATGCAGATGCATTGCATTTCTTGGCACTTATATTTTTCTATTTTTTTTTAAATCAAATTTATTTCATTTTCAGAAATAAAACCATAAAGGGCATCATTTCCATGATAATAATTTTTTATTTAAATAATAGTAAGAAGGCAACTCGTATATTCCAAACATTTTTATGTAAAATATATTAACGTCTAGTTTTAACGATTTTTGTAGATCTCCCAGATAACTCTATAATTAATCAAAGAAAAAGAAAATCCAAATTCTGCAGCAAATTTTAATATTTTGTTTTCAATTTAAACATAAGAAACACAAAAACAGAAAGTATGTTCACATATTTATATTAATAAATGTGGGCTATCTACATTGAGCATCACAACTATTCAAATTTTCCAAAATAATAAGATTACCAATTGAGCAACTAATTTAGAATTGTAACAATCAGTAATTTTATACAATAAGACGAAATGTGCTCATATGCAAAAGTCCGTGATTCGTATATTCTCGGAAAATCTGGATCGTCATAGTTTAAGTTAAGTTTAAACAAAATCGAAAGCAGACAATTTCTATGTTGCAGCTAAAATAACGGCGAAGTACTATAAAAATGGTCGAAAACTGCAAACAATAGGTCTCCCAAACATTTGTAGAACGCGTATCACCTTAACGCTCGATTAATCAATACATTTTGGTATACGATTCGCCAGTATGGTGCAATTTTCTATGCCAGAATTAGGCATTACAATAAAATCACGAACTTTACTCTTGACATATTTATATTGTTTATGAGACATTAAATCTTTAATTTTACTGCATTCGGAAACACATATTGGCATAGATTTTTTTACCGCAATGAATTTTAAACTCCTAATTCAATAATAACATACCTCCGACATTAACCGCAGTCGTAGGTTCGCTGCTAAGTCCTAATGTATGCATCCCCTAATACCACACTCATGCGTAAATATTACGCAAATTTTAAACAATCAAATCATTACGCTTCATTAGCATGTGCCTTTTGTAAGCACGCCCCTCACAAAAGGGTACGCATAGAACAAACAGACCTTTGATCTGCAATGTATGTAAATGCCAAAATGGGACTACCCTATTTTCTACGAGCTTATATGACAATTCCAGAAAAGTGCGTCTAGCACACTCTCGAGTACATGTAGATGAACGACCAAAACCGAAAAGGGTATCATAATTACTGTTCTCAAATTTAATCCCAAGCCAATAACACCAGTCACTCAGGCTCATTGTCTGGGTCGCACTCCACCATGACTAAATTGTGCGAAATTGGATTGAAATTGCAAATTACATATCCAGAGCGTGGAATTTGCAAATTTAAAATAATATTGATTTTGAATAGTACGGGGCGCCAAATTGCTGGTAATATTTTGCACGCGCCTATGATCGTTCACAAAGGAGCAGATGTTGTTGTTAAGTTTTTACGTGCGTTCCTTCAGTGCCTTTTTTGCAATTCTTTTTCGATCTAACATGTCCCCTAGCTCATTGACATCGGCTATAGGTCATGTCGTGTTTATTTGCGTATGATGGTATTCAAATTCGCAACAAATATAATTTATTAAAAAACTGACCCGTTCAGAGGTGTGCATCATTCGGATGACTATTGTAATGATCCGTCAATGTTCACTGACTTCAACCGTCAATCCATCAAATCTTTGATGAACCTTGACAAAAAAAATTAAACACGGATATTTCACGGATTCACAGCTGTCATACATTCATATAAAAAAAAACGTTTTTTTTATGGATCACACTTCGTTGTGGGATAGTATGTATAATTTTGGTTGCGCATGCCAATCATGCTGCTGGGACAGTTTCAAATACAACGTTCTTTTAATCTACATATACATCATATCTATAGAGGTATTAGTAGTGGGCCAAAATATAGGACTCTATCAAGTGCCATAGATCTTACAAATGGCGTCCAATGTCAATTCGGGTCTGACATTTGTGAAGCAAACAGACATAGAATATGTGTGAATAAGCAATGGAACGCTATACTTTGGGAGAATTTTGATTTCGTGTCCGTTTTACATTACTACTCCAAATCTGAGTTTAACTTTAAATATTTTTCCGACAACTAACGAACCTTGTCGGCCCCGAAATATTCGTCTGGGCAATTCACACCAAAGAACTTATCTCAAGAAAAACGTTGAGCCTCCGATTTAGTTGATACTACAATTTTCAAAGTAGTGATATGAATCGTGCATCAGACTTTTGTACCACCATCAGCTTTTTAAAAGCGTAAGTTTTTCCAGTTCTTATAAAGGCCGAACCATTGAATTCCGGTATTTCTATTAACATTATGGCTTCGCCGAATTGGGTAAAAATATAAAAAAACCTTTTTGTCTAATGTAATAAATACCACGTCATTGAAATTGTTTTGTGTTTTAAGAGAATCTATCAAGCCGCAATGACATTATTAAGTAAGTATTAGGTATATTAA
The DNA here is from genome assembly GCA_949824845.1 of Rhingia rostrata. NCBI lineage: Eukaryota > Metazoa > Arthropoda > Insecta > Diptera > Syrphidae > Rhingia > Rhingia rostrata. Next base: position 3,375,097 of record OX463755.1, on the reverse strand, counting down.
CGGCCTATTACGATTATAAACATTTGGTAGCTCTCTGTTCCTGCAGAAATTGGAAAAATAAAACAAATTTTTATGTTGCTAAAGTTTGAAATGAAATTGAGATATATAATAGACAAATGTTATTTCTTGTTTCTTTTGTTACAATTCATACATACGTGTTATATGTACTATTGTACCTCTATGTATAACAACTTTAATATCATCATATGTTATCGAACACTCATGCGAAATTATATACATATCTCCTTTTTTAAGATTCTTTGTAACAACACTTACTGCCTCTAGATACATACGAGCCACCTTTAGATATATTCATATTGTGCAACGAATGAAAGATTATCTCATAAATTCTCATCTTCGTATTTATGACTGACGCTTGTTATTAAAATATGAATCATTTGGAGAAACATGTGCGTGGGGCAACAAAGACCTTATTCGTATTTGACTTCGTGAAAAGGATTCACTGCGAGCGCATTGCTGCTAACACAGATGCTTTCTACCATCAACGGTATACTCCCATCAAGCCAACAGCATGCTGGCTGTTCTGATTAGCAGAAATGCATGAATTGCATTCATATTTTGCCGGAAATACATTTGAAACAAGGATCCTCTCTTGAACCAAAAAAGGGAATTTCATGTCAAACGTTTATGATGCCAGCGGGCTATAAGTAGCACATCACCATTTCACAGATGTTTGATGTCATCCTGGGTACGGGGGTGGATATTTTTATTACCAAGCATTCATAAAGAGTATCAATAGACAGCCAACACAGACAACACCCAGAACCTTTTGACATATTGTGGACTGTGGTGTTATTTATTTGTTGATGCATCTGTGACGTTAAATTTGTATGTACTAACGCGTACTGTTTAATGTATTCGTATGTAATCATCTCTCTGATTTTGGGGAAATTTTAATTTTAGACACACAATTTGTGTGTTACACACAAAAGAAAAGCAATATCGGGGAATTGTTCGAAGTCAATTGGACTTGTTTATGAGGGAGTGTGCTGCTCGCAGATTTACAAAACAATCTCATATTACATCGCAGTGTATTTGTAACGATTACTGAACAGTTTTCCAATCGATATTGCATCATTTGTATTTCACTGCTCTAGATCGGCTTGCTGTATATGGATTGATTTCCGCATTTTATTCCAGTTCTTCATCTGTTATCGCTTTACGCTTGCACAAAGATCTCATCAACAACACCGTAAGATTAGTCGTTATGTGCAAAATAAAACAATTATTTTTCATACTCCATTGCACACATTCATGTGTTGTAAGAACGCGTTATTAACTGCTGATCGTAAAGTGCATTAACTGAGCATTATTCGTGTTCTATAGAAGGCACATTATAATCAAATTTAATCCGGCCAATGACGTTTATAATAACATACATTAGCGCTATTGTGACACTTAAGTTGCGGTCAAGAGATGTCTAAAATGTTCAACTGAAACCTCTAAATAATTATATATATGAGGTGATTTTTTTGTTTTAAATTATATAATAAATGTAAGCCATTTCCAAAATTAGCTTGTAAAAGATCCATTATGTAGGTAAACGTTTTACAAGCTGTGGAGAGGAACGAGAAGTTATTTACTTTTATAACAACTATTTATTTTTATTTTTCTTAATCTTAAAAATTAACTTACACGCTAGACAACAATTCATGAAAAACTGGCCTACTTATCAACTATACTTAACGAACTTAATGGCCATATGCGGGCGCTCTAATTTACACATTCTAATGCCTTCCGGCCTATTATCTAGTATAATTATTCAAAATAGCTTATTTTTATTTTTTGTAAACCAAGAAAAGTTTTATTTAAGAACTTGGTATCAGTTTTTTTGTTATATTATTAAAACCACATAAGAATTTAAAAAAATTAAATATAAAAATCAAGAACGGCCACAGCAAAAAAAAATTATTGTTTTAAGTTGTATATTATTGCATTTATTTTTGTAAGTTTTTATTTCTGCCAATGGGTACCACCCTAACCTTAAACAATTACAATTTGTAAGTCAACTATCTTTAGCTAATTTAGCCACCACAACAGGTTCCCCTGTTGCCACCTACTCCCATGGTCAAAATCAGACACACTCCTACTGAACCGCAGTAGGGGCAGCTCTGTACGCGATAAGATTGTCTGCATGCGTAATTGCCTTATCAAGACTACCCATCATATCACTGGTGTAAATGCTAAAGAGAATCGGCGAGTTTACCACTCATTGTTACAGAAAATGTTTAATGAAAAAATCTGTGGTAGAAGTTACATTGCCACTTTTTTCTGCCAGTCAGCATTTCATGAAGCATACAGCAATGGTTTACTAATGCCAAGACTGGTCAGCTTAAGATAAAGGCCCTCTAACCATACGGCGTCGAAAGCCTTCTCTAAATCAACCAGACATGCACCCGTTCACAGTTTTTTGGCTTTGTTCCATTGTATATCAGCGACGAGTTTGGAGGCGCATGAATGCAGTCATGTTCTGCCTTGAAACCAAACTGGTTTTCTGGTATTATCTTATTGTCCTCGGACCACTTGAACAGAGCCCTATTGAGCATCTTTTCGAATACCTTGCTGATACTCGGAGGTAGACTTATCATCTGGAGTTCCACCTTCGAGATTAACAAGGGACTAGACCACTTCGATCGGTGACTATGGCGTTTGCCAAGTTTTCATAATCAAAGCTGATGAAACCGCCGTTTTTAAATCACCATTGCTTTATGTCGTTTCGGAGATTGAAATTATGGCAATGCTTTCCAGGACTCGGTTCGGGCGAATGTTTCATTAAGCTGTATAAAGACCTATGGAAACACGTTTGGCGCACTCTGCAATACTCTACAAGGTTTCCTTACTGAAGCCTTACCGAAACTCACAAGTAACGAAAAAGAAAAAAAATCAGTTGGTGTATTTATTGTCTTAATGTTTAATTGTTTATATTAATGATTATTTACAAACAATTTAATGTAAACAGTGTTATTTATGATATGATATATAAAATTTAAACAAATAAATTAAGTTCTTACTGGTATTCGAACTCTGAGCTCTCTGCACTTCAGTCTACCACGCCATCCACTAGTCTGTTCTCTGCAACATGCAGAAGTAACATGTATATTACTTCGGTGGAAGCTCTACATATTTTTAACTGTTACACGTACACACATCCCGGAAAATTTTTAGAAATCTGACACCAATTAATCTTCTACATAAAAGAGTGATTATACACGCTGCACAAGTAGAGAAGGAATTGCATCTTGGAATTGAAAATCTGTGTCTTATAAGATCAAATAATGTGAATGTTTGCAGTAGATATTTTGACGATGCTCAAGCGAAACTAAATAGTTCGCTATTTCTATGTCTTTTGTGTTTCGTAATATTTCATAAGCTAACGACTTATCAGCGTTTCATTGACCTTAGAAAGAAAGGACTTTAATTAAATTGGTCGATAATTGGAGCGAGAAGAAGATCCGCCTTTTTTGGGACAGGTTGATAAAATGCAGTTTTCAGTCTACTCGGAAAGAGTCCTGATCCGTTTGACAGATAGAAAAGCTTTCACTGTGGTTTTGCTAGCGTAGAAGAACGCCTCTTCTGAAAAATTAAGGATATACCATCTGGACCACTGGGTTTTTTAATGTCGACATCAAATCAAACTCTTGCAACTGCACCATTACAAAAGTGAATTTGTTGCATAGAACGACGTACGTTCTCAAGTACAGGAGGAGACTGTACAATCTGGTAGCGTTAAACTGTCTGCAAAATTTCGAATCAAGCTGATTTTCTGGCGGCTGGAATGTCATTGTGAATGAGCGTCGGAATTTCTCAACTTTTGGACAAAGAGGAATTTGTCGCTCTATAAATGGGCTTGTTTTGAAGGTTTTTCTGTTTTCCTCTGTAAAAGCAGAAGTTTATCTCTATCTCAAACTGATAGTTTCTTTGTACCTCAAGTTATACTAGCCTTTTACCTCTTGTCTGATACTCTTAATTCTGCTGGGAATAAAAGGTTTCTTACCGTAGATAATGATATTTGATATCATATTAGCAGCCGCATCTTGTAACCAGCTAAAATTCCTAAAATAAATCAAAAAAATGCTTCCCACTGGCTCGATGGCACTTGCGAGCCTGTTGCGTGAAAAATTTGTATATTTTTGTGTGATTTCCAATTGGCATACAGTCTTTTTCGGAATTCGTTCTGTAAATAGTAATTTTCCTACTTCGGATTTGGCCTAATCAGGATTGCCACAATGGTTTCAGTTTAGGTCCGTTCCTTATTAGGAACCAGCAAATGAATTCTGCTCCTAGTACATGAACTGTATTAAATGAGCCAGTTACCAATCTCTCGTTTTCCCGGCCCATAGTTGTTTGACCGCACCTTTTCTATTACCATCAAGGTGCAAACACGAACGTAGTTGTAATTTTTTTGTTGAGCATGGTCATCAACAATAAAATCAGTCCTATCGAAGATGTTCGGTTGTTTTGTGAAAATAGTTTTTAACGTAATCGGGTGATTAGTCCAAAGCTCAATCTGTTACCTAATGGGGTAGTTTCCTTTTATTAGATGTCTATACCAAGCGGAATTTTAATTAAGGTTTTCATAGAAAATTACTTTTTGCTTTTCAATGATCAATATTTTTTTTTGTGAAGTCATGTTCGCAATTCCAATTAAATGAAACAGAATTTTCCAGTGATTGCTATAAGCAGATATGGATTTAAAATTCCAATTCCATCATGTTTTCTGTTCCAACGAAGTTGTTCAATGATAGCTATAACTGGACCTTTCGCACATTGGATAAAAATTTTTATCGTACGCAAACGTATGAATATGTACTTGTCTTAGGACAAGGAATTGAGTGCCCACACTGAAACTATTCAAAAATCCTAACCAGTTCGGATTGTTTTCGGACGCCGGAACTAAATGATGGCACGCAGTGTTTTCGGATTTTTTTGTGCGTGTTCGTTCGTGTTCGCACGACTCGAATTAGTACGATAACGCGTCCAATGTGCTACTGGCCTTAGGGCGCGCAACGCTAGTATGCGAGTGCCCTAGTCCGAGCTTGTTCGAGCCGAGCTAGTCCGCGATAGTCCACGAATAAATAAAACGTTGACTATTCTTCACGCTAGTTCAAGCTTGTATACTTTAAATTTGAATGAGTTTTGATGTACAAAATGACATGAGTGGGCTAGCGCGAAGGCTAAAAGCGTGATCTGCGACCATACTTACTTACTTAAGTGGCGCTACAGTCCGGGATTAACCTGGACCTCAACCAACATGCCTCTCCAATTAGCACGGTCCTTAGCTAACTGCCTTCAGTTGCGCACTCCAAGTTGGTTGACGTCGGTTTCTATCTACTTGTGCGCGACACTTAAGGCGGGGTCTTCCTCTACTGCGTTCGATGTCTGGCTGGGAATCGAAGACTCTGCGGGCAAGTAAAATTATAAAATTATAATTTTTTAAGCATGAAGTCACTCTAATCGTATTAAATATCAAAAAATGGTAACCGTAACTATGCTTTGTTACTTCTTACATATTTTCTGTTGTTTTTATTAATATGTGTAACACCAACGAACTGTACACCAAGAATATTCCTACTTAAAGCAAAAGAAGTTATAATTTCCAGCAGAAAAATAATACCGCTTAACCCCTCGATTAGTATTGTTAACGCTAATAATTTGCAATTTAAAACCCTCATTTCCCCAAGTCCGTGTATGGTGCAGCAGTCACCACAGTAATAGAAAACAAAGTCAGGTAGCAGAACAAATACATGCGGTAGAACCCTTTGTTCTTAAATCTCAGATGAAATCCTTGCAAGAACACTGTTATGGTTTCGTACAATGGAAATGTTTGACTATTAATACAACATATGTCGGATAGGGACTAAAGAAAAGCAGAACAAAGAAATGCGAAATTCGATATTTGTACAGAAAGCTCCAACACAAAAGGCGAAACCCCAACAGCAAGTTGTGGATTAACTACAAAGACTGTTATACATGTCAACTAATCAGTATACCACCCTCTTTCCCAAGAGTGGTACAAAATGCATATTATTCAACAAAGATACAACAAGACAAATGAGTATCTATAGTGCAGAAATTGCAAATAAATACATACCGACCTATAATCATAAATACAGACCCGATAATAATCATAGGTTTGTCCTCTGCTTTCGCATGTTCTTGTCTAGCCACAGATTCTTGTTTTTCGATTATTGATGAATTAAACAAAAAAAAAAGTAGGTACATGAGCAACATGCTTTCTGTTAATCCCTGGATACAAAAATCGATTGTATCTGCCACCAGAAAATCCCTCAATATAATACAAAAACAAATGTTTTTCACCACATCCCCTAAACGCAGTTAGAATAATCAGTCAACCATCCCTTCAGCGACAGAGGATGTACTGTCCTTTCCATGATATTGGTTTTTTTGCAAAGGCACTCTTCATAAATTGTCGATTTTCTTGAATTTTCGGTTGAGTGGACTCAATGAATTGTAAATGGTTTTGGTCTACCGGAAAATTTAACCGTCGAACAACTTAGTTGAAGTATCCATCTAGGTACTTATGACCCAGCGGATTGGAAATTTATCCGTACGTGTGTGTAAAACAGAGTTACCCTATCCAATGGCTGATAAAATTCCACGATGTGGTATAGAAAACGATACAAAGCAACTAAATATGACATTATGAACTAATTGACAAATTAACGAAAATATATTCGTGTTAGTAAACATTTTAAATAAACAATTAAAGCGTTTTACAAATGAAGCGTTTACTTTTTGGTGGAGGCATTTGGCAACCCTGCATTAATGTAAATTTATTTCCACTTTCTCAGCTTTTCGATGCCACCGATACTCGTCTAATCCCAGGTAAACCATAACAATCTTCTGAATCACTTTCCCTAACAAGTGGATATCGAAAATACGGGGATACGATGCTTGGGAAACAAACAGATCGATAAGCACTTGAAAATCGCCAGACTGACGGACGCCAAGGATACACAAACAACTTTTCCTCCGGGTAGCAAGAAAATAGGACAAGTTTTCGAACGGCAAATCGATGTGTTTTCCCTTTTACTGGATTGGTTGTGTGTACTTGTGGTGGTAGTTTTTTGGCGCCTGTAATGTTTATTTACATAGTAGTGTGGGTTATGGTTGGACGTCTTGTTAACATTCAAGGAAGGCTATCTGAATCTAATTGATGTCTTTAAGTGACCTAATTGTTTTTTTCTAATTTACTGGCAAAATGCAGAGATAATTTGAATTAATTATCATTGACGAATGTCTTTGGTAAATATCTCGCAGACATTCAGAGGACATCTGCAGGACATTTCGGTATCTTTTATGCATGAAAGTAAGTAAAATGAACCTCTAATGAAAGGAGCAATTTTTTTTCCAAATGGTGACATTCGTCATGGATGTTTCATAAATATTATTCAGGTTATGTTTGACTTTGATCATTTTTCGTTTGTTCTTTTGTTGCGAAAGGTCAGACGAGGTAGTTACATAATGAAAGAGTGACGTAGTGGTTATTAAAGTTATTAAAAAATGTGGTCTATACATTTTTATAAATTGTTTATAGAATTGGATTTATTGACGATCACGTTTTTGTGTTTATTAATTATTATGACGATCAAAATAAACTGTCTTACAACATGTTTTACTTTTTTTTTTTATGAAAACATTTATTATGAGAATAAGAGAAATAGGTAAGATATTGGCTATAGTGGTACTACATTGGCGTCCGAATTTAAGGTTGGCATTAACATTAAATGGACCAGAAATATTGCAAAAAGTTTTCTTGAAAATGTTCTTTGAAATGCTTATAGTATCCGCTACTGAGAATGCTACAATCTTCTGTGCGAATCGTTTAAAAATACTGTCGGAAAAAATATTTACAGCAATAATTTGGTATTGCAAGACCCAAAAGAACTTTCATTATACTTATTTATGAATCATTTTTAATTTATATAAAAAGTATATAAAATGGTTTGATGACGTCATTGTCATTGTCATTGGTTTCGACACCAAGCTGAAGTGATTGGGCATCCTTTTTTGCTAACATGTGACAATAATGTATTACTACGAACATCGAACTGTACTTAATTTATTACATGACTAAAATTATTTTATAAAAAAACATACGAGAATGATTCATAATGTTATATAAATTATAATATAATATATATAAATTTTTATTTTTTATTTTTGTAATAAAAAATCCTCTAAAAAGTAGGCAATGCAAAAACGGTATAAAACAAAATGTTAGTTCATATTGAGATTGTAAAATACGTTGTTCAGACACATTTTCAAAATTTCTTGCGAAAAACTACGTTTTTCTGAAAAAAAATTGAATTTGTTCAGCTCGGAGCAACAATCAGTTCGTGTAAGTCGATCCACTTACGATATCACAAAATTCATTGTCTATGTTACAAAATATGAATCGAAAGCATATGAGAGTACTACAATCTACTGTGTGGATCTTTTTATACCCTATCCCATCCCACCCTTTAAATTAATATCCCTTAAAAGAAATATTAAAATTAAAATTGTCGCAACATATTGTTAAGGGAATTTATTAAAATCTTGTCTGGATATCTTGTACAGACACTTTTTCAAAAAATTTAACGGTTTAGTCTAAAATAAGGTTTTTATAAAAAGGGGGCGTGGTAGTGTGCGAATTTCAAAAATGTTTACACTTGTTCGAACAGCACGTACAAGGATCACATATACTAAATTTCATTACCCTAGATCAAAATTTAAGGCCCAAAAACAGGTTACCTACAGACTGACGGACGAACAGACAGACAAGGCTTAATCGACTCAGCTAGAGATTCTGAGTCGAGCCATATACTTTGAGGTATGTTACAAACTATGTGTCAAAACTAATAAACCCCTATGGGATTGGGTATAAAAACTTTTAAAAGTAGGTGACGGGCTCAGTGATGCGATGGTACGTGCGATGCGTTGAACTACCACACAGAAGGTCTGGGTCCGATACCCAGCCGTAGCAGCACACTAATGATTTTTTACTGGCCCTCCTTTAGTGATGATCTGAAAAATCATCCGAGTAGTAGAAATTGTCAAGAAAAGCTTATCTCAACTTAGCCGTTCAGATATGGCATAAAACTAGAGGTCCCGCCATCGCAAGAAGTACACATACACATGCACACCAAAATGGTTTTAAGAAACTCTGCCCTGTTGCCCCAAAAAATTGTGTTTTTGTAATAAAGTAGATGAAATGTGACTGAGTATAATCCAGAGAAGTAGCTGTCAAATGTGCAGCAGACAGATGTGCTGTAATCCCTTCTTGGTTTGAATCTGAGTAATTGTACGAATAAAACGTTCATAGTTATATGTATATAGAAAAATAAACAAAATACCATATTTGTTATAAATCAGGCTCAATAACTATAATATGCAACACTACAACCGTGAACTAGCAGTTACATTGAGTTGCCTAGCTCCAAACTAATTCCATTGTCTCTTAAAAACAAAAAAAAATAATGCTTATACAGCGTACATTATATAATTGGCTTCTTAATTAGAAGCCCATACGTTAAGACACTAAAAAATTACGAACATTATTAGCGGACTTTCACTTTTCGCCTTACCTCAGTTCACCCACTCCTACAGGTAGTACCAGCCTTATAACACTCAAAAAAGGTAAAAGTTGTTTCCATTGCTAACGCACATCTATGTAATTAGACTTAAGTGATGATAATAGATTTTATTGAACAATTAAATAATTTTTTTCTGCAATCGCATTCATTGTTATACACTCTTATACACGCAACAACTTTTTATCTATATCAACGGCCTTCACTAAGCGTGCAACAAGAAATCCATTCATTTAGGCACAGCAAGTGCCAACACTAACAGAATCCGAAGAGGCCCTAATAAGCCAATTAAATACCCGTACTCCCATCATGTGTCAAAAAAACATGATAGCTCCCAGTTCGCGTTGAAACAAAATTCTTTTAAGGTCAACTCGTGATCCGTTTAAGTCGTCTTCGTCTATGGTCTGATGCAGCAGTCAGCAGTATAACCATAGATACGGACTTAATTTGCTGTGACTGAACTGCTGGCTGGGATAAGTGGAAGTAGTTGGATTGCTGGCGAGTACACTCAACAGATGAGAGGGAGGCCACTGCCAAGGGATGCGGCTTTTACAGACAACATTGGCATTGCGCGCAGTCTAAACGACTCCATAAATAGATAAGAATATGATTTATATTCGGCGCCAACAGATTTACATATACAAACGATATAAAGTGGATGTTGCAGAATTGCTTAAGCTGTTGAATTCGCATGAAATTCCTGTCGCCTTTGGATGGGCATGTATATGCCGTAAGAGTTACATGGGAAATTGGCAAACAAAGTAACGACAGTAAGTAAATAATTATTGAGCATTCATAGATGATGATGCTGTTGCTAAAAATATTCCAATATGAACTTAAAATTCAGACAGTGAAGGCTAGGGCATATTATTACTTCAGATCTGACCATGATACTAATTTGTAGGCAAAAATTATATTAGATGAGTAATTCTAAAATGGTCGACTTATACTTACGTATCTTTCTTTTTCTAAGATGCCCTTAGCTGAGATTTTTGTTGCATAAAAATGGAGGAAAAATTGTGTTGTACTGGTGATGAAAACTTTAAAATGACCCAGCAAATTATATAAAATGCAAAATCTGCGAAAATGTTTCATTTAATATAATTTGCCGGTATTTTCAGGATTATGGTTTTTAGGAATTTTGAGTTTTTGGGATTTTGATTTTCGGCATTATGTCTCTGACCTCTTAAATAATGCAAATCGATTTTTTAAAGTACAATGCCCATAGAACTATGAAAGAGAATATTGATTACCACACTTTTTTAGCCACTAGCTGAAATTTCATAGAAATACCGAAGTACGATGTTAAAAAGAGCTGGGAGATTTTTGATCAAAGTTAGAACGAGATGTCACCTTTGGAATCTTGAGAAAAATATTTATTCATAACGCGTATCCCATTATCTCTAGATTAACAACTTAACACACGACATCTAATGTCTAAAACCGATGCGACGATGTCATGAAGTCCCACCAGTAAGAAACTACTGGTTTAATGAGAAGAGCCAACACATAATCGAAGCCAAAAACAAGGACGAAATCTGCCATTGCGGTTTATAAACAAAGAAGAAAGGAATGATAAAGGCTTTCCACATAGAATATAAGATCGATAACATTCCACTACAGGAACAATGTTAATAAATTTTACTAATGTGAAAAAATCGTAGTCTGGGCCGATGCAAAGAATATGGAAGAACCACTTGGGTCTCTTTAGTGGCAATGAAAACCAACTTTCGATCTCAGGCAGGACAAACCATTCAACATTGTTGGCAACTAGCACTGACCTTAAGGTGTTATTTTAGGGATTGAGGTTGACTCTGAGGTAACAAAATCACTACGTACCTATCTCGCATCCGTTATCGTTTCTTCCTTAAAAAGGACACTCGGCCTTCCTTATCCCCTCGAACCTAAAGGTTGCATTTCAAACACTTTCGAAAGTGCCTAATATTTCCTTTCCTGTTTATTGTACCGCACTTGACACCACAAAGTAGGATTGGTTGAATCAGGGTACGGTAGAGTAAGCATGTACATGTAAAGGGTGTTTTGTTTGAAGGTATAGAACTTTGAAATGAAATAAAATAAAAGAAAGTCGTTTTTATGTCCATCAATTTGGCTTAATTGGAAGGATAATTTTATGGCATTAATGTTTAAATATGATTTTGGGCATGTAGTTCGAATAAAGCCACGTCTAGAGGTCCAATTTTCTAACCCTTTTTCGAGCATTTGGGGCAATAACGCATGAGCATGTCGGCAATAACGCCATGAATGTTGGCTTCCAAGTCTCAAGTCCAAAGAAAATATTCCAATGGTGTCAAATTACACGATCTTGATGGCCGATTGACAGGTCCATTCCGCAAAATTATGCACTCATCGAATGTTCCTTTAATAAATCGATTGTGACGTGCGCTGTGTGGCATATAGAGCCGTCTTGTTGGATCCACATGCCATTCAATTCGGGAATAAAATAGTCGATTATCACAGCTCTATACCGGTCTCCATTAACGGTAACTGACTCTCCAGCATCATTTCGTAAGAAGTATGGCCCAATTACTCCACCAGCCCATAGAGCACACCAAAAAATCAGTTTTTGTGGATTCAATCGCGTCTCAAGGGTCTCAAGGGTCTCTCTCAGTAATTGCTCTGATGGACGATTATGTCGACGATGAAATGGACGGAGCTTGCGGTAAGCTTCGCGAACTGAACCATTATCTTCGAAATAAATTTGCACGATTTGCAAGCTTTATTCATTTGTCAACCTGGTCAAATGGCAAACCAAACTAAATGGTTCCATTTGTTTCATTCGTGAGGTTGGTGTTAACTACGTGGGTGGTATATCCGAGGTAGATGAACTTTTAATATAAAGTTGTTGTTACCAACAGTATTATTTTTTCCATGGTTGTGGGTCGACATTATTTTGTTTGTTAACAGGATGAACTTTGCCTTATTCTTTTTAACTACTGGGACAAAGACGGACTCATACTCCTTATTTTTTGCCTCTGGATAGTATCAAATATCTGTTATGTGCATCACCTTTAATAGTCAAAATAGACTTAAAACTAATTTAGAATCCTATGTTAGTTATTGATTACCAATGTTTCACAAACAATGCCAAATAGTTTCAAAATATTATGAAACATCCTTTAGTAATCTATAACGAAATTTCTAAATAATGTGAATACTCCTCCACACTTCTCACTTTTGTACGAGTGTGCCGTTGAAAAACTTTCAGGATTTATATCCATGACAAGCGTCTGTCTGGCGGAAAATACTATAACTTTTATCGATGTTTTTCCCACTAAAATCCAAGAAATATCATTCTCTGTGCCTTGAGGGATGTTATTCAACACAGCGGAGTATTTAAATTGTAATAGATGCCAGAGTGCTATGAAAAATTGCAAATTATTTCCGACAGATCAACCCAACTGAAGTTATGAAGCAAACAAAATTAAAAGCTCCATGGCATCGAGTCGTAAAAAAAGTAGACGAAGAATTTAAAACGTTTTACAAGTTTGAATGCTTCTTTAAGTGGCTTGCAAAAAAACAAGGTTTTGAGCAATAAAAACATGTTACGTTTAACCGTCCTTGAGGATAACGTCCAGCATTTAAAACAAAAACCCTTATTTTGTCAACAAATTGGTGAGTTATTTGAGCGTGTATCAAGGACTTGAATAAGTTTTCAAAACTTATGATGGTCTTTGAAAATCCACATGCATGAATCAAAGGAGGGATTTCCTGAAATTAAATGCATCCCTCGTAGCATACAATCATAATGACACTTGAAATACAATGCCGCATCGGTGGAAACAAGTTCTGCTGGCATGTCGACCTATCATAACCCTTCATTTGAAAGTTTTTATGTTAATTTTGATTTTTTTTGTATTTCAAATTGAATCAGAATAATGACGATCACAAATGCTGGAGCTGCGAGTACGTGGTGTAAATGTGAAGGACACGTTTGTTTAATAAACTGTTTGTCCATAACCCTTTAACGTGCCCAGAAAGCGTAACAGTTTTTGAAACACATTATTCAAACAAAAAATATATATATGTACATATATATACATATGCATTATGTATGACGTGTAGTGATTTAATCGTAAGGGTGGCTATATTATGATGGGGTGATACTCTTCACTAGTGACACTTCACCTGAAGAGATTTATGCGTTTTTTTTTGTGTCATCATGGCACGCGATACATTCTACTGTTCAATCGCAATGTTGAACAAAGCTTACAGCTGAAATGGTTGATTTTTTAAATGTAGAAAGGCAATAAGTCGTTGCACCACACGTTTAAAAAAAATAATACAATTTTGTCTTGTCTACGGGCCTTAGAAACTGGAGGGCCAGTTTTTGGCCAGACAAGTACCATAAAAACGCCTTTAGGTACTAATTATAGCTATTATTAAAACACAAGACAGGAAGGAAATAACATCTTATAACATATAAGCAGATTGTTATAACGGGTGTTTTTTAGAAGTTAGTTTTTCGATTAGAGATAAACCTGACATTTTGTGGTCAAATCAGGGGACTCGAATGTAATTTATGTTCAGTTTGGTTTGCCATTTCATCATGAACAGGTTGACAAATGAACAATGCGTGCCAATCGTGCGAATTTATTTCGAAAATAATGGTTCAGTTCGCGAAGTTTACCGCAAGTTCCGTCCATTTTATGGTCGACAGAATCGTCCATCAGAGCAATTAATTGGATAATACGCATCCGCAGAGACGTCGAACAGTGCGCACCGAAGAAACAATTGCCACTGTAGAGCAAAGTGTTGAAGAGGACTCGAGTAATGAATTCGCCAGCGTGCACAGCAATAAGAGCTTTGTCCATCAACTTTATGAAAGATTTTGTGCAAAGATCTAGGCTTACGACCTTACAAGATCCAGCTTGTACATTTTCATTTTTGGTTGATTGTCTATTATTACTTTCTTAGGGGATATGTAAAATCGCTCGTCTACGCCAAAAAACAGAAACGTTAGGGGACTTGGAAACCAACATTCGTGGCGTTATTGCCGATAGCGTGTATGCTCGAAAAAGTGGTTGAAAATTGTACCTCTGGACTTAGCTTTATTCGAACCAGACGAGGCCCGAAATCATATTTAAACGTTAGTTGTAGAATCATGCTTCTAGACTTAACTTGAGGAAATTGAAACAAGCATGACCTCTCAATAAAAACCTAAAAAATCTAGAAATCAATCTTGGCAATTTTAACATGTAAGATTTTCGGCCGAGAATCGGAAAACATTACATAACTCAAATTATGTTCCATTAACAAAAGCTTTATAAAGCGATGTCGGAACTCGAGATACTATCATAACTGATACAGCTCATCTGAACACGTGCGGGTTTCGACAAGGAGATCCGGAATTTGCTATTCCTTGAATCGAGTGCTGGAACAGATAGTGCGTAGTTCAGGAGTTAATATGGAAGGCATTATCGCTCTTCTAATAGTGTTGGCAGACGCATCAATAGCATTGGTTGCATCGTTTCGTTGAAGAAGTATTTACGGTCATTGAGGGATAGGCGAAATGCTATGCTATAAACAAACAAAGTTATGTCGACGCACAACCTTGGACGAAATATTACGGCCCATAGCAACAATTTTTGAGTTATTTAAAGAGTTCATCTACCTCGGAATCAACTTCATCGGAAAACAACAAGGTAAGCAAATGCATTGGCTGAGTTGGTACTGCGTTGGATTGACTTAAGCAAGGGATACATATTCAAAGGAAATGTCCTACTACAAAAAACCTTAAATTTTATTAAATGTATTTTTTGGAGTCAGTGAAGATGTGATCTGAAATTAGGAGTCTTCCTGATACTTTTTCAACCAATCGGGCAAATTCCACAAATACTAGGTTTCAGATGTATCCTATCTTAATACATTAATATGTGCCTGCAACTCATTCCTACCTCCCGCTGGTCTCAAATTTACTTTATCTTAAGTTATGGGAGAGTATATATGGGGTATATTTTTATATATACGATATCAGTTTATTTTATATTTAAGAAGTGCCTCTATATGTTACAGTTTGTATAATTGGAATCAGTATTTTCGAAACTTCACAATCACAATTTACCAGCAGGGGTGATAATATTCATATCTTTCAAAACAAAATAAAATCAGCATCCCATTGAAATTAAAAATTCAACCCTTTTTCACATTAACGGAAACAATAACAAACGCGTGTATCTCTATCTGCAGCACCCTTCATCAATTATTGACAGTGATAATGTCATGTGAAATGTGCATCCGTTCATAAACAAAAACATTGATTAAACTTATCTACTGAAGCATAACGCCAAATATAATTTTTCAGTTATATTTGCAAAATTGTTTCAATATATGTATACCTAACTACTGTTTAAAAAAAAATAAAAAAAATCATCCCTCAGTTGAATATTCAGCACTAGCTATCCTCTTGATCTGCTTAAACACGCGCCTTGAAAACATGTTACAGCTTCATTAAAGCATCATCTATCATTCATTAACAATGACGTCGGTGCAATCGTATTGGACGCGTTATAATCTCCATGCGATCTGCGGAAAGATAAGGTCAAAAGCGGTCAGCATCCTTTTGTCCCCTGTAAACATCCCTTAAAAAAATAAACAAAAAACTGGAATTTTTGCGAGTACCTTGTGTCACTGCAAATAGTTTCTACCCTAGTTTTTCGCAGAGAGATACATTTTTGAATACGGCATCTGCTTCAATGTGGACAGCTATTCTGTTAAAGAACGTTGGATAGCCCAATCAGATAAGAATTACTTGTTTTGGTATAAATTCATGTTCTTAGTGTGTTAATGGTAATATAGTGTAAAATCCCTAGTGTTCTCTTCGTTGATACTTAAATGTTAATATGCGTTCCACATCCAAAGAACAGAATATGAGGGTATTAAAATATCAAAGTAAGCAATGAAATTTAAAAATTTTAAATTTTCATATTGGCTACTTTTATCAATAAGTCCTAACATATCGCAGTGGCAGGCACTAAGAATAGGTCCACACTGTCCAAATCCCAAATGGTTGTTGAAAACAGTAAATAAGTCCGTTTTACGAATATACGAAAGTACGAAACTACGTTTCAGAATTCTTCTTTACTATATACGCATAAAGTTATGAACGTGGCACTAAATCGTGCATAACTGCACAAGCATAATGAAGAAACAAAAGGCCCTCCACTCCACGTAAATGTGCTGCTGTAATTCAGGGCTTACGAAATAAATTAGTACGTTTGAATCTGGCAACCTGGCACGCTAAAATGTTCGGCAAAAGTTTTATATATTTAATTTACTGTCATCCTTAATAAACCTACATTTGGTTAAGTAATCTTCAACCTATAAGTGTAGCTCAGTAATGCAATAATTTTGATGACACTGAGTTTTTAAAAGTCTTTAAAATTTAAATTGGTTACATACTTATATACTTAAAAAGCATATAAAAGTAAATACTTAAAAAGTAGGTCCGGACGTAGAGTAATGTCGTACTACAACTAAATTTTTATAATACAAATAAAAAGTGTTACGACATCCGACAACTCTAGGTTATTCATGTTTTAAAAATCGTTACATGAAGAATGATTTTAAAAAAAAAAATTCTGCGGTAAGCCCCAAAAACGAATTGTTAAGAAATGACATAAGTAAGAAAAGACGAAGTTATCATGTTTCGATAACTTAAGCTTAAATAATACGAGCCATTTTTTTAATATGGTAGATGGTATTTTTTAGCAAAGATGATTTAAAATGAAACATACAGTATTTAGATACAACGATGATATTCAAAACAATGTATTAAACCTGTTTTGAAATCCAGAACCAGTTTTATCTTATATTAAAAATATTTACAAAGTATATGCTTTTAAATTTTTGATTAGTATTCATTGGCCTTAATAGTTTTCACTCGAACATTGCATAGCTTTCTAGTTCTTAAGAAAATTAGAAAAAAAATTTTAATAGTTACGTAGTCTTAATTTGATATTTCTGAATTTGAATCAATTAGTGACTTTAAAGTTGAAGGGGTGATGTCTCAATTTGATATATCACGGTCAACCAATTGGAAATTTAGATTTAAATGTTTAAACATATGAAAATAATGTTATAAAAGTAACATTGGAAAAGGCAGAATAATGTAGTCAAAAGTAGGATATGACTTTACTTGCCATTTCCATTAGTTTGTGACTTTGTGTGTGCTCTTGAAACAATGAAGTTCATTAATAGTATGTAGTACAAAAATTCTTCTTTTAAAAAATAAATTTGGGAAAGAAATAATATAAATTATTCATAAGGGGTGAGTTTTCACTGAGCCATATTTTTGAGTATTGTCTCATACGTATTTGTTATAAAAATTATTTTATTTTATGTGCGAGCGTAGTTTATTTTATATTGTGCGTAGTGTCTGAAGAGTCGCGTGCTTTTCCCGCTCATGACATGGTTGTTGAACTAGCCAGTTTGCCCTGGCGAAAGGCGTGTGCGGCGAACCTCAGCTGCACATAAATTTGTGTGTGCGTGGGACTTAAAAGCTCGCCAGTAGCCGGTCTCCTTAAACTGTCTTTTATGTTCAACTGAATACGCAGACGTGTGTGCGTAGCTTATGCGCGCCGGTTCCCTTAACCTAATATGGTGTCTTAGGTGACGAGTTTACGCGGTTCCGCTGCTATCAGTTGAATTTATTTATATATGTTAAGGAAACTATAGCTAATTAGGGTTTCTTTTATTTTGAGTGCGTTGCCAAGAACAAGCAAAGAAGTATTAACATTAAAAGAAAAGAAAGCCACAAATAAATTGAAAAGTGATATTTTGTTTGTTTATATTTTTACTCATTTTACACATATGAGAGTGGTTCAATCCATATCCTATCTAAAAAAAAAAGACGGTGTGGCAAAAAATCTCTCTGTATAAAATGACATTGTCTCAGTATGTTGTTGCAAAATTCTTTACGGTTAGACCAAAAACCACACTATTCTGAAAAGAGGTAGGATTTTGAAAATGTTTAAACTTGTACTAGATGCATAGTCAATAACCTTATACACTTAATTTCATTATCATAGCTCAAAATTTTAGAAATCTAGAAAAATTTTCAGCATTTCACTAAAAATAAATTAATAGAAAAATTTCAATGACGTGATTTTTTTTTTTATATATACTTTACACGTACTCAGGGGTTATGAATACCCTTTATATGTTACCATAGTACGAGCGTTAGAGAAGGGGAAGAAAGAGAGGATAGGAAAGATTTTTGGATGTAGTGGAGACTTAAAACTCCATGGGTGGTGTCCGAACTAACTTCGGGGAGTCACTTTTTCTTGTGTTCGTTAAATTTGAAGAAATTCAAGATGGTGTGCATACTTTTAGGTATTACACCGACCTTTTTATTTCTTTTAAATAAAAGTGAAATGGATTTTGGCTGGGATTGAACGCGCAACCTTCCACTCAACAGACGAACACATTACCACTACACCGCGGCCACCCACACATTTAGAAATATAAACATATGAGAATGCTACAATTTGCCGTGCTGATCGTTTGATATCATACCCACTCTATCAATAAAATGAATACCACAAAAATGTGGGCTTTATGACGATGAAATATGAAAAATGACATTATCACATCATATTGCTCAGACAGCTTATCAAAATCTGTTATGGGTTAAAATGTTCTAAGGATTAAAAATTTGCCTATTAACTTTATAAAATATATTCAAAATTCCTTAAAAACGCATCAAAAAGTGGGCTTGGCTTGAAAATATAGATTTTAGCATTGTCTAAATATCTTGTTAACAAACTTATCCAAAATTCCTTACCGTTTAACCAAAAAGAACGTTTTCCTTATAAAAGGGCGTGGCAGTGGCCAGATTTTGAAATGGTTTACATTTGTTCTGAAGGCACGAACAAGGATCCTATATACAAAATTTTAATATCCTAGCTCTAAATTTAGAGGCTTAAAATCGGTGGCGTACAAACGGGCGGACAAGCAGACAGACAGACAGATATGGCTTAATCGACTCAGCTAGCGATTTTGAGTCGATCCATATACTTTAATGCATATCTAGCAAAATTATTTCTCTATGTTGCAAAATATGTATCAAAGTTAATACATATACCACATTGGGAGAGTTTTTAAGAAATTATGGACTTCTGGCCTTTAAAACACGTATGCTACTTTATTGTAGATGTTACCCGTTTTTTAAACATTTATTTGTTTATATTTAGAAGATCGGGCGCAACTTCTGTTTCCATTTTCATTAAAGCCACATAAATATTCCGATCGCGTTTCCTATATGTGTAATGTTTTATTAAGTCAGTTGCGTCTAAATTTAGTTGCATTTTAGAAGAGTCGATTGAATTTATCTGGTATTTTGATTAAATCAACCCAAACATAGTCAATAACTAAATACATATATTAGATTTCTACTTTTGGGACTCGGCGCAAATTTGATATGCAACATGTTCGAATAGGATTAGCTAAATCATTAATAAACGCTATACATTGATTCAAATTCAAATTCGATAAGTTAAAGCATTGCTTCTTCTACCTATCCACCCGGGTATGCATATCGTAGAACAAATGTCTCTATAATACGGAACTCGAAGCAAAATACGTTCCGCAACAATGGTCGGAGTTTTTTTTATTGAAGGCATGTCTAAATATCTTATTTCGGAATGACTCATCAACATCCGCCAATCTTAGCAAAATATTATATCCAATCATGTAGCCATGTTAGCTTTGATGAATTTTTGTTTTCCTAATTTACTTGTGTAAACAATAACACAGTATCATGTTCCATAAGAATTACAATGGAACATAGCAACATAAAATGTTTCAATTTGCCAGCCAAAGAAGAAATGATGCGATTCCTTCCCACGAAATGCCCTATTTCGGAGGACCTACTTTGTTTGTCAACGTAATTAATTTCGTTTTTATACTTATACCTTGACGCACATAAAAACTTTTTGTCATTTCAAAGAACGAGGAGAGAAAAAATTCATTACAATACGTTGTATGCATATTCATTAAATGTTTCGACTTTATTTTACCAGGGCCATAGAGAGAAAATCCGTAAATTTATGGAATGCAAAGAACTGCTTATCTACATTTTAAAAGATAAAAAATCAGATATTGAAAAAAAAAAACCAAAAAAGTCAGGAGCCCATATGGCGCAATATTGGGAATTTGCCTCAAAAAAGCGTTCATAAATATTTGTTTCCTCTTAATCTAAAGATATTTTGCTGAATAATTTCTGGAACGTATGTTAAGCATATTTCGATCAAATAAGGGTATAAATCAATTTTCTTGGGTATAATCAGGTAATTTTTTTACTAATGGGGAAAATGTGTATGAAATGAAATATATGGTACATTAAATTATTTGATGAACTGGTTCTCATTCTTCTTCATCAATAAATTTTCACCTGTTTGTTGTCTCCTTAATATTGGGTAAAGATGATGGAATCATTTTTGTACATCCTTAGGTTCTCAAGAAATTCGATAATTTATTTTATTACTTTTGAATCTCGCGAATTTTCAGTTTGACGTAACTCAATTTCAGTAGCGTCACGTAAACTCTGAGTTCTTCTTCTTTTGCATTGATTGCTAAGTTCTATGAATTGTTTAAAGGACCGGCCACAATCAGCCAAGCTCAAGCTTAATTGTATATAAAAAATCGATATCTATCCGTTGTGACCTCAACCACCTTAGCTTAAATTCATACCTTTATATAATATAATAGCTTTAAAGTTGAAAGTACCTATAAAAATTAAGTTTAAATAAGTTAAATATCTTAAATTTCCGATTTCAATTATAAAATCTTTAAGTGTTTCTCCTAAGGCCACCTAATTTAGCTTGATAATTATTTTCTTTACATTCATTCAGACGAAAATTCAAGCAAAACAATGCATTTGAGGATTCATTTTTTGTTTGTTTTTTTTTTTTGTTTCATTAGACTAGGGACGATTAAAACTATGTGGCCCGAATGAGCTAGAATTTTTGTTTTTTATGCCGTGAAAAATGTTACCCAATATCACTCAATAATATAACAAAAGGCCCATAATATAAAAAGAAAATAAAACAAATCCACATTTGCATTA
The DNA here is from genome assembly GCA_949824845.1 of Rhingia rostrata. NCBI lineage: Eukaryota > Metazoa > Arthropoda > Insecta > Diptera > Syrphidae > Rhingia > Rhingia rostrata. The sequence goes on along the minus strand of OX463755.1, from coordinate 3,353,395 downwards.
ATGTAAAATAAATTCAATATCTATTGAATTAATGTTTTAATATCCATATAAAATAACTTAACTTTAGAGTATACAATATTAAGATAAATAACAATTTAATTATATGACGGTGTAAATTTTCACCCAAATTCACTGATCAAACTGATTCAACTGATGCTATGCCGAAGGCTATGCATAAAAATTAATAAAAACTACGGTAAATTATTCGCAGCTTGACAAAAAAATTTCTTCTCAACTTTACATTTTGAGAAATTGATTTATGAGCGGGTTTTCGAGGCAAATACCCCATAGTGCGTCGGTTCCATTACAAAATAAGGGCCCGGTGGTAATTCCCCCGTCAGTGTGTCCTCTTTTACGTACGTACGTAGTACGTTTTAACTAAACATTATAAATATGTTCTACAAGGAGCAGTCCTCCAACAGCAACAGCATGAAATTTAAAGCAAATGGGATTTCGTTAAATTAAATGAACGCGTGTTGGTGTCTCAATTGTTTATTTATTTGAAACAAGTAGTGCCAAGAATATTGATTATGGTAACGTTTGTGAAATGGAAACAATCTTATAAATAATTTTATAAAATAGGGAAAACAACACATTAAGTATTTTTTAGGTATGTTTAAAGATACAGCACATAATTATTATACCATATGCCATAGGGGTAAATTAGTTTTGATACATAGTTTGTAACAATGAGAAATAATTTTGCTATATATACCTTAAAGTGTTAAGATCGAATCAGAATAAGTTGTTGATACATAGTTTGTTAGTTTTGATACATAGTTTGTTACTATGAGAAATATTAAGATCGACTTAGAATACGTTGTTGAGTCGAATTAGCCAAGTCTGTCCGTCCTTGAGCTAGGATGATGAAATTCGGTTCACGTGCTCTTTGTTGCCCCCAGCAGAACAAGTGTAAACATTCTGAACACCCCCTTTTTAGAAAAAACTTTTTGATGCAAAATCATTGGTTATTTCGATCATTTTCACCCAAGCCTGCCTTTTGGGGGCCTTTTCTTACAAAAACTATTTGTTTACCCTGCACCTTAGCATATACCATAGAAGAACGTCGTTTCTTGTCGAATTCAAATAGATTTAGTTACTGTCTGAGCAAAATGTGGAGACAATGTATTTTTTATTTATTTTCATTACCATTCAGTTTTTTGTTACGCCCAATATTAGTTTTAAGGATGGGATGGCATAGGGTATTGAACGATCCGCACAGCGGATTGTAGTCTTCTCAGATGATTTTATATACAATTGTAATCTGCACTCTTAAGGGGGATAGAATGAAACACATTTCTTTTGCTTTTGTTTTAGAACTAAATCGAATATATCAGTTCTAGTAGTTACATATTTTCGATGTTTTCTATAAAATACTATGCAGGCTGTTAATTTTTTTTTATTTTAGCTTGTCTTACCGCATACACATACATTAATTTAAGTGCCCCTACAGTGCGATGACGTCGTCAAAGTAAATACTTCAGAATTCTCACTTTTCCCAAATATGGTTGTAAAAAAGTCCTTATAAATGGCATGATAAAAAAGCTTTATATAGTTGAAATGTTGTTGGTTTAATGCATCATAATCGGACATCCACTGTCGCAGTATTTTTTCCGGCTATGGGGAATGAAATTGCTTTTTATTGAATTTGTTGAACAAATTTACACACGACATACATTTTACACATGTTTTGTTTACATATCAACTTGGTAGAACACTCTCTAGCCATGTTTGCACAAAACAAAATCGAGACCCTTTCCTTATAGAATTAACCGCCATTGCATATTTCAGATTTAAAAGCAAAAGTCTTATTCTTATTCTCTGAACTTCGCTAACTATACAGAGTCATAAGACTGCTTAACATCGCTTCCAAGATCCTATATGCCGTAATATACCATTTACCAACACTTGATCGGCCCTTTTCAGGCCTGGATAATCCACAACTGATCAAATCTTCACACAATCGATACCTACCACCTGTTCATCGATTTCAAAGTCGCATGCGACAGCATCTTTAGAGACCAGATATTCAGAGCCATGTCTAGTTTGGTATACGCCTTAAATCGTCGGTCATTGTATATAAGTTATGAACACGAAAGGGCACACAACATCGACGAATTGGTCAGAAATTAAACGAAGAATTAATCTTCCCAAACCAAGAAGCATGTCGCTGTGTAGCTCAGCGACATGCTCCTAGTGAAAAAAAAAACTCCGCATTGGACGTTTAAGATAGCTAGGATATGTAGAACGAATTAACACCCATACTTCGCCTCGCAGAGTCTTCTATTCCCAGCCAGACGTCGGACGAGGAAGACCTCACCTTTAGTGGTGTGCACCAAAAAAAACCAACCTTAACCAACTTGGAGTGCGAATCTTGTAGCAATTAGCTAAGGACCGGGCTAATAGAAGTGGCATGTTGATTAAGTATCATGTTCATTCCGGACTGTATCGCCATTTAAGTAAGTAAGTACATTGTTTGCGAATTGTGAAAAGGGTTGGCTTAAATAAATAAACAAATTAATTACATAGCTTCGAACTGAATTTATTGTTACCCTTGCAAAGTTTTCAAATTCCTATGAGTTATTATTTCTCATTATATACTCATTATCATTCCATGCTTACCTTTATTGATATTTATAATAACAATATGAACAAGCAGAACAATTAGCACTCATTCCATGATTCATCGTTACCGACAGCCACTTATGGTCATTGTGTTCGTTTGTATCGCCATAACACTATATCCATTCGATGGCATAAAGTTCTGCACACATCGCTCTGGTTCTATCTCCATGAGCGCATATGAGTTCTCTGGGGAATACCATTCCAGCACATGCACGTAGGCTCCATCATCGCACAATACCTAATCATTAAAGTGTTAATGATACAAATTAACCGTTAAAGTGTGTTATATATGTAGACCCGATACTCGATATAGCCAATTTGTCCGTCCAAAAGTTACTCACCTACTACCACACTTTCTGCAAATGGCAGTAAACTCGCACCTGATTTGTCGTTGGATAATGCTCGTTGCAAGCAAAGTCTCGGAAACATTTGTTCACAGGTTCGTGAGCTATGCAGGTGGGAGAAGTTTGAAATTCCTTTTGGTTTCCTCGAACGTCTTTGCGAATGTTGAACATGTGTCGTGCAGGAAACCACGGCGCAGCACACCTGAAGCTGAAGTGTTTACGGCGTCAAATATTCAAACTCAAACGCGATAGATGCTCTATGAAACCTTCACACATTCAGTTTTAATTGCTTTTTAAAGGGGATTGCGTGATAAGCTGCAATCAGGAGATACTACTTGTCGGTGCATCACATTAATGGACATTTATGTCATTCCATAAATTGTGCACTTATTGCTCCGATTAATTGAGAACGACTACGAGCTTATGGTACCGGCTTCCAGTATATAATTTTCCTTTCAAAATTTATTTTCGACGTATTGCAAAGGCAATTGGCAATGGCATACTTGAGGCACGGTAGCTTTATCTTATTGTGTAACGACTCAGTGCCAGGTGCTGCAAAGTGCTTCGGGTTAATTATTTTTAGAGATTAAAGAGAGTTTGGTTGTTTCTGTATTTGCAATTGTTTGCGATTCTTTCTATCTGTGTACACATTTAGTTTGGCTTTTTCTACAAATTCATCGATGAATGGAAATTTTTTGTGAATTTTGTTTGGATTCTATATGCTCTCATATTTTTATTCTATTTATTCCGAAAGGCTCAACGCGGAAACTTTAAGATACAGTTCGCCAACGATGCTACGATTTACAATCTTTAGCTCTTAAAGGCAGGTTGTACAATGTACACGATAGCATATCAACATGATGATGAAAAAACAGCGAGAATTAGTTGTAATGACAGTTTTTACTGCTCCTTGCCTACTTGTCCTGTTGTTTTAAAGTCCGTAAATTATTAGCGCTATTATTCTATTTCTACGTGTCAAAGGTGTTTTTATCAATAATTCTTATGGTTGTTTTGTGTTAGTTGACTTTTCGTGAAGTAGGTTGGCTCTCCTTAGATAATGGATCATGACCTGACAATTTAGGACATTCCTGCATCCTACTGTTCTGCCTGCAGATTCTACCCTTAGATTACAATCGCTCCGTTACTGAGGCCAATAAATTGATGTTATTATTGCATTTGTGTGAATTATGATTTTAAGACTGTGAACCTCTTCCGCAAACTAGAATTGACTGACATTGCATTAATCGTCGGACTCATGGGAACTCTTCACATGGAGTTCATTTCATTGACCCACGCGAATTTTGTTCATACTAAAACCACTAACAAAATATAAATTCCATAGCAAGAAAAAGATTTTCAAATGAAAATAAATTTACTTGTTTTGAATAGAAATAAAATATAATAAAAAAAAATGAATAATTTGCAACACACAAAAAATAGCCCCCTCACTAAACATATTTTAAATATGTTCGAACTGTTTTATGAAAAGATTGTATAAAAAGGCATGCTTATAATTTACAACATGGCATTTACAATACTTTTAACTAATTTATATTATTTCAAAGAATATGTTATACAAAATGTCTATAGAGAATTTTTTTTAAATCAAAAAACCGCGTTGGCATCAATTCCGAAAATAAATAAATATATTCTACTAAACAACAAAAGTTGTAAAATAATACATTTCTAACCGGTAACGCGCTTTTCCTGAAAAATATTACTGCCGTTGAAGATTGTAATAGACTTTATGTAATAGACATTTCGGTAAACACAAATTCTAACGGGTTGTTAGTCGAAAAGTAAGAAAATGCCAAGCAGGGATAAATGCTATTCGTTTTTTTTTATAATTTGCACGTACTGAAGGGGTTATGAATACCATTTAAACGTTTTACCAGAGTACGAGCATTTGAGAACGGGAAGAAAGAGAGTGATATGAACGATTTTTGGTGTAGTGGAGACTTACTCCATGGGCGGTGTCCTAACTTACTTCGGGGAGTCAATGTTTCCTGTTTTAATTAAATTCGAAGAAATTTTTTTATTTCTTTTGCATAAAAGTTACATGGATTTTGGCTAGGATCCTTCGTGCATCCTTCCACATAACAAGCGAACACATTACCATTACACCGCGGCCACCCACATATAAAAGAATGGAAAAAGTAAATCGGAGTGGGCTCTAATTTTAATAAATTAATTTTGTTTTATAAAAAGCTTAAATATACAATGATATAGAAAAATACTAAACAAAAAGTCCCATCGTCTTTTAAAAGTATCTGAAAAAATGTATATCAAACACAAAAACTTACCAATATTTGAGGAAGTATGTCGGAGTTGTTTTAGTATTTATAAATGCCTTAATCGCAAACATTTTTGTTTTGAATATCCTCCTTTCACTTTTAAATGCTTGGAAGTTGTACGGTTATATACAATATATATACAATATGTTATAACTTAAGTAGATTGTGATTGTGTTTGATAAATATGTATATTTTGATGGATGTCAATAACTGATGTAGCTTCTGATTCGCATTAGCCAATGATTTTTTATTGGTTAATAATTCTTTGCAAGTGTATCGTAGGATCATAAAGGCTTTATGTTCGGTCTCCTCGAACAAACCTTCAACATAGAATTCCTATAACAGATCATCTCAATGCAGGAAGTAACTTTTTGACGGATTGTTAGTTACTTTGCCAAAAAAAAAACTACAAAAAAATTGCTTGGTGAATGGAAATAGTTTTTTGTTCTCTGGTTTATTACACAATTTACAAAGGAAGTTGAAAGGTTTTTCAACAAAAAGAATAAGAAGTTTCAATAAAACCAGAACTCCTTTAAAATCTTTCTCGATTTTTAATGACATAACCCCGATCTTAAAAATAAGCTTCAACAAAAAGTAGGTGTGGTAACGAATGTTTATGTCAAACAAAATTAAAAATGATGCAAGATGTGTGGGCAAAATATCTTGCTCAAAAACTATCAATATTCCGTCTGTGGGCGGATATAATGAATATTTACACTTCTACTGGAGGCATGAACTCAATATTTTCGGACGGACTACTGTAGCCTTATGGTTATGCTTTAGGCTAGGGTATGAAAATATTTTTTTTTATTGGAATGCTCTTAATTATGTCGGGGGTCAAAATTATACATATATTTAAAAAGCGCAATGATATTGCGCGATTGACTTGTACAGACACTATTATTCCATATAGTTTGACCAAAAAGTCAATTAGGAAGTGGCCAGATTTAAAAAATGTTTATACCACCGTGCAACAGAGAGGTGTCCCATCAAATACACCTCAATGATTATGACAAAAGAACTTACAATCCACTCAGCATTCGATTCCGATTCAATGCATAAACTGTAAATTTTCATTTTGCTACAAACTGTATGTATGTATCAAAACATATATACCCCAATGAGGTAGGTTATACAAAATCTGTTTGTTACATAAACTAACGATTCGCAAACACACATAGCTTGACATACTAATTGTGTATAGTAACATTCATTTCAATCTTCAAATCACCTAAATCAAACATACAATACCAATATGTAGAAAAATGATAAAACAAATTTCTTTGAAACAGGAAAATAATTAAATTCGCTTAGATATGTCTAGCAGCCGCGTTTTTAAAAAAAAATATTTGAATTCTCGTTATAAAAGGTAAATTTGTAGGAAATTGATGTAGCTACCCACCTTCCTAAATTTCAAATAGAAATAAACCCCCAGGCACAATGGAATCTTTATCTTTGAAGTAATAAATTTATATTTCTGATCAGGATTAGGAATTATGATTTGTCAATTACACCATAAACATTCATTTTGCGGTATTTGGCAAATTATCAAGCAATTTTAATGGAAAATGTTTTGATATGTGATGTCATGTTAAGTAATATATAATAAATAGATAGGAAAAACGAAAACGTTAATCTTTTTAAATCAAATTGTGTGTGTTCAAATACGCAAAATTCATCATCATTATTTTTAATGAACCGCATTTTATGAATAATTCCAAGGGAGTCGATGCTCAGATAAGTTTTCCTTTTATTTTGATCACTCAAATAATAAGGAACGGAAGTTTCTTTAGGTCAACCAATAGCAAACGTTTATCTCAGTACCAATTATAGATTTACCTCCAGTAGGCAGACATTAAAGATGAAATTTTCGACAATACCAAAGGATCAGCCAAACAATTCCAAACCCCTTTTGCTAAGCCTTAAATGCTTATTTCTTGTAAGTATCTAAAGTTTTATAACTAGAAAGATACTGCTATATCACCGACTGTTTTTTTTTTTAATTTTTATTAGCACCATTATCCCGAAATTACTTTAAATTAATGGTGCACCTTTAATATAATCATTTTAATGTAGTGCTTATAATCATTACACATTATAGCATTTTGCCAGCTACTAGGATAGTTAATTCAGCGGAGGTTTTAATGTCCAAAATAATGATGATGCACAATAAACGAATAGCTTTTAGTATTTATGTGTGTTGCCTTGAAAAAGGTTTGTATATTTTGTCCACTGGGAACGCTAATTACGTCCCTGATGCCTCCTCATTTATGTGAATCCAGTGCGATATGAAAACCAGTAGATGAGACACCATGATTTTATTCTTAACCTGTCTCCTTTGCGACTAATTAGATTAACCATACGCATCTTTCATATGGTCAGCCTCAATATTTCACTGGTAAGACATCTTGCGTAACATTCCATATCTGTCCAGTAGTCTTGGCCGATATGGACCTAATTAAACCACTTGCGCTATTGATTATGAGTGTGAGCTCCGTTCAAGAATAGCCATCACATTCCTTAAATATACGGGAATTAATTTTTAATCCATAACAAGTCCAACTTACGATGAAGCAACCAACTTATAGGGTACCAAACGTGAGAGTGCATGCATCTAAAACGCATATAATATTAAAATTATTACAAAATTAGTGTGGCATACCTATCATGCCAATAATTTTAAGAAGCTTTTTTGCCGTTTTATGTTACCATATTTATGCAACCAATTATCATAGTTAAAGAACTAACGACATAGATAGCATTTAATTAATCATTTTTATGAGACCAGCTTGAATTAAATCATTCTTACGGTACTCTTATGCTTGCTAACAATGCAAATAAATTTATCGAATAAAATTCAAGATTGAGTTGTCAACTTTTATATAACTGCTGGCAGCAAACGTGCTCTATTGGAACGCTTTATTTCCACAATACAAATAAAAGAAAAACAAAAATGTTAATAATTTGAACCCGTTAAAAGTCAAATAAATTGTAGTTTGTATCTTCTGAGTATTTTAATCGAATGCAATGTAGATACACACATATGCTAATCTCGTAGCGATATTACGTTTAAGCTATCTGACACACATTCTATAACAGACAACTGCTGATGAGCATACAACTGGGGACGGTTGAGTTCAAATGTCTAGGGAAATTGACTATTGAGCTCATCGTATGGCAAAATTGATTCATCGCTCAGATCTGTGAATGAATGGGATTTGTGATTCCCATTCGCGAGTGAGCTAATTCGCATGGAGGCTGTACACGATTTGATAGACACTTCCGTGGAGTTTACGATAGCAAGTGTGATTTAAACTGAAATGGTGCCTTCCGCAAATTTCAAAAGTGAATGCCGGTGGATAAGTTAAAGTGTAATGAAGGGTGCCTCTGAACTGGGTAAAGTGACAGGAAGTTTATAATAGAATTAGCAAGGGGATTTAATATAATCATGCTTTGTTTTGTTAAATAATGAATAGACAAAGTCGTGAAGTTTGTAAAATGTCGTTGATTTTCTGAGATATTTTGTAACAAAAATGTTTCTAGTTGAAAAAACGATATTTTGTTAAAAATTTATAATCACAAAGCTAGGGACTTATTTTATGGCAATGAATTCAATAATTATGATGATTAAATAATATTACCGTTACTAGAGCGCTTGTAGTCTTTGAATGTGACTTTTATTTAAGCAAATAGCTAAAATAAAATTAAAAAAATGATTTATGGCTAGATTCTCAAAATTGGCATGTCATCTGCGTTAACACCTTAAAAAAGAGAAACCACGAGCTCTGGATCTCACAAAGTATCCATGACAGGTAAATCCGTCAGCTACTGTGCTTTTTTTTTGAAAATGATATTTTATTTATTTTTATACGGAAAATTGTTCATTAATCCGTCACATCAAATGCACGTTCTTAATGACATCTACAAGATGGGCCAAAAGAAATCACCCTATTGGAAGATGCTCTTATTTTTGCAAATGGCCGCCAATGTCAAATCTGTTTTGACATTTGTTGACTAGAGAGATGTGGATTACAAATGAACAAGCCATGAGCACACGAGACGTTGCCAAGAGTGGTCGGCCCCGGAGTGCCCGTTGTGCCGTGGATGTCGAGCTGTCGCCGCAAACATCAACCAGACGCCGTGCCTCTCAATTAGCCATCAGCCGGTCGTCGCTAAGGCGAATTTTGGCATATTCCCGTACAAAGTCCAGCGGGTATGTGAACAAGGAAAACTTTTGCTTCTGGGGCACCGAAAATCCACGGGAAATGCAGGAGGAGCAATTTACTGTATGGTGCGCTGTTTACGCTGGAGGAGTCATCGGGCCACTTTTTTCGAGAAAGCCACTAGTCAAACAACAACAGTGGACGGTGCTTGCTATAGGGCCATTTTAACCAAGTTTTTTTTTGCCGCAATTGGACGAATTAGGACTGGAGGACATGTGGTTCCAACAGGACGGAGCAACCGCACCAGCATTTTTTTTTGTGGGTTGTTTTGAAGTCATATGCTTACGTGAACAGTCCCGGGGAAAAGCCCTCAAGGACAACATTCGACACGAGTGCAAGAATCTGTGGCCCGAAGTTCTCACCGAAGTGATTAAAAATGTCATAAAAGTGCCCGTATGGCAATCAATTGTGACTGCCCCATTTAAAAAAAAAATGAAAGCCAAACAACATCGGATGACTTCTTTTGGCCCACCTTGTATTAACTCTGACAACAACATACCGTCAGAAATTAAACGAAATAAAACACTTGCCAACCAGGCAATTCAGTAATAAAGACCTCGCTCAAACTACTAAGGAGATCCTATATAAGACCCTGATCATCCCAGTCCTACTCTTCCGCACTGAATCAAGGACCGTGGCAAAAGTGAATGAAGAAATCCTTTGTCGATTCAGCCAGACGTCGGAAGCAGGAGTGCTTTAAGTGGCGCGCAAAAGTAAAAACCGATCTCAACCAACTTGTAGTGCTCAACTGTAGGCAGTTAGCTATTATCCAGTTGTTTGGAGAGGCATGTTGGTTGTGGCCCAGGTTCATTCCGGACTGTAGCGGCACTTAAGTAAGTCAGTAAGTATGTGGGTAGTAACATTATTTTTTAAACCCATAAAACTAATTTTCAAAACTCATCTGGCTATTAACCCAGAAATGCCATAGTTAAAATTGGAAGTAAATCCATCTATTTAAGCCACCAGATGTATGGACATACTGGCTACCGAGAGACGAACAGTATCGCTAGACCGACTTTGCTAGACTTCTCCATCATCGTTATGGTAAATTTTATAAAAACGTCCAGTAAAATTTTTTCACAAATATAGCAAGATCATGAAAAAACGAGATATTCTAAAAAGCGCCATTAGCGAGACAAACTGGATTTTGAGTAATAGGCATTTGATTCTTTTTATGTGTTTTTTGAAGACCATATGGTGTCCATTTGCTATTCATGCTCTAGCCACCTTCAATGGCAAATGAGAGATTTTTTTCGTTTAAATCCTCGTTTCCGCGGTTTCTTAAGACTATTATTTTTTAGGCATACTTTCATATGACCGAATTTTGGCAATGAGTTTCGTGCTCGCACTCTGACAAATCCCCATGAACTTTATACATTCATAAGTCATTTTATGCTTTTAGCATGAAATTTTTTGAATTCATTTTCACAAATGCATTTAAATTTCATACAGTATTTTATTTTTTTTTATTTTTGTGGAGTGTTGCATTTGTACTCTGGCTGGCGAAATATTTGGATATCCAAAATACTGATAAAACCGTGATCCTCCAATTTTTTTCTTCCCACGTGATTAGAGCCCACCAGAGATTCGAATTATCACAAAAGCCAAAAGCTTGTTTATATCTGTAACAGAAACTGCGTCTATGGCAGCTTTTCTTTCCTTGCTTTTCACTTTGCCAAAAGTAGGGTGTCAAGGTATAATACTAACCGCAAATGCGTACACATAAAGTTTGTCAAATTTTAAAATAGTTATTTACCACACAACCAAACCAGTAAATTGCAAAAATAACTCAACAAATCTCTAAATTAAAGTCCGTTTGTTGTCATGTATTCATACCGTAGCCTTCATCATCATTGCAATTCAATCACCCTCGTGCATCCGTATTACAAAAATAAACAAAATCTGAACGAAAAAGCGAGTGCAACCATCCAATCCTGATGCGTTCAGTGTAGAGTGTTGATTTTAAGAAACTGGAATGAGATCAGAATTGCATTTGAGATCTGTTAAAAATAACAAATCCGTCATCCACGGGATTGCCCTTTATTTTGATTTCATTACGAACTGTGTTGATGTGGCGCAGTGGCACCCTCCAACATGCCTTAATCCGGGTCAGAAGCATTTCGTTTATTTACTTGTAATTTAACATTCTCCTTGTTGTCTGTCTTTCATTAAGGATTGTTTGTTTATGTTGGCCCGACACTTAGTTTAGTCTTCGTATGACAGAAAGTGCAACTGCAAAAATGAACGGCGCCCCCACAATTGCGTAAGACAGGCATGACTTTACTGCGTCGACATCCAGGATATGTCAGGCGTATACATGAAATATTGCCCCACAAAGGTTAACTCATCAGTTTGCAAAGGGATTCCTTTTCCTTAGCAACATTGAACTAAACATCCAATGAATAGCAATTTATTATGTACAGGTACCTTCCCTACAGTTGCGATAAAATCGTGCAGATGCAACCATACAGCACAACGAAGCAGGAAAGCCAATAGTTCAAGTTGCCCGAAGGATAGAAAATGTTTTCGTTCCGACTGGATTCATTAGCTCGTGTATTGTGGACCTATAAGGGAGGCGTCACCCCCATTTCGATGAGCCATCTGAGTTGAAGTCAAAATCTTGTTGGTTTTATTGGACCTGCCTTCATATGGAAGAAGTAAATTACGAGTTGATACTATTCCGCCCACTAATGTGTATCTTTGAGATACTCATACACGTTGGTCTTGGTACTCATCCTCGTGTGTTTGCACTGACTAGTCGAGCGCATATGATTTATTACCTATGCTTTAACCTATTGAACTGATCATTCGAGGTGGATTGAGTATGCATATTCCTAGTAATTTATTCCAAATGTTTACCTTCGCCGGTGACAATAACATTTGGTAAAAGGTTGCTTTGCTTTTTGATTTTATGTGTTAGATTCGTATCTATTTTTGCTTTTATCATTTTCATCTGTACCCTAAATCCGTTTGACCTTATCTGACCCTTGCCTTGAGCACCAATGTTGCAGATAAGTTGTGGTTTAGGTTTTCTTTATCGGTTAACCCTTGTTAAGAAATGTGGCTTTGAAAAAACTTTTTTCTTAAATATAGATACGGCACGTATACCAGAAGGATTTGTTACCAAAAAGTTAAATTGAAAAATATTTTGCTGTCAGAGTTTATAGCTAACAATGTTTGTATTCAGAGTTGTGATATATAAGTTGTAAAATTTGTCACTTGTTAACCAAAGATTTAACAAAGTTATGAGAGGGTCACAATTTAATTCCAACTATGTGAAGATACACTAGAGATACAGAGAAATAAATGATAAAAATTGAACAAGTGATGTAAACTTATTATGGGTTTGTGTTGGCATTTCGAAGATTTTGTGTGCTTTATAGAGTATAGAGTATATTTATTTAGATACATAGCTTGAAACATACAGAAGTAATTTCGACAGACATATCGGGTTTTTCAACAGGGACGCTACAAAAGTTGAGCGAAAGGGACAGCAAACGACGCCATATTTCTTCCCGCTCTTTTGGCATTTCTCTTCAGTAAGGTTTGACATTTCATGATGGCAAGATATACGATCCAACAACGAGTCGAAATTATTAAAATTTACAACCGAAATTCGGAGTCAGTGGCCTCAACGTAAGAGCGCTACGTGAAATTTATTGTCGTCATAATCGTCCTAGCAGATCAACAATTGAGCTTCTAGTGGAAAAATTTGAATCCACAGCCACAGTACAAAATGTTCGCGTGCCAGTGAGACAAGAAGTGCCCGTAGTTTAGAGAATATTGCTGCCGCTGAGGCTTCATTTGAGGAAAGCCCAAATGTGTCTCTCACACTTCGTTCTCAAGCGTTGGGCATCTCTGTGACGTCGTTGTGGCGAATTTGGCGAAAAAAATCTTGGCCTACATCCTTACAAGATTAAACTGACGCAAGAATTGAAGCCGCTTGACCACCAGAAGCGTCATATGTTCGTGAATGGGGCTGAGCAACAACTTGAAAATTATTCGGATTTTCGTCGAAAAATAATCTTCAGCGATGAGGCCCATTTCTGGCTGAATGGCTTCGTCAATAAACAAAATATGCGGTATTGGTCAGGCAGCAATCCGCACGTACTCCATGAGTCATCATTTCATCCCGAAAAAAATACGGTTTGGTGTGGTTTATGGGCCGGCGGCGTCATTGGACCGTACTTCTTCCGTGATGATCAAGACCGGCACGTTTCTGTGAATGGGAATCGCTACCGTTCAATGATAACCGAATATCTTTGGGACCATTTGGAGGATATGAAATTGGAGGACATGTGGTTCCAACAGGACGGCGCCACAAGCCACAAAGCGAATGCCACAATCAATTTATTGGAAACCAAGTTTGGAGAACGTGTTATCTCACGAAACGGTCCAGTCGCTTGGCCGCCACGGTCGTGCGATTTGACGCCGGTAGACTATTTCCTGTGGGGCTACGTCAAGTCTGTGGTCTATGCCAACAAGCCAGCGACGATTGATGAACTTCGTACGAATATCGAAGGTGAAATTGCAGCAGTATCGGCCGATTTACGCTTGAAAACCGTCGAAAATTGGGTTCAGCGTCTGGACTTCTGCAAGCGTGCCCGTGGTGGCCATGCAAAAGAAATCGAGTTCCATACATAATGGCATCGACGTACTTTCACAGGAATAAAGAATTTCATTGATATCCAAAACCGTTTTTGTTTTATTTAAAAAAAAAACTTTTGTAGCGCTCTTATTGAAAAACCCTTTAGTAAGGTACATGGATCTGCTCAGAATCGCCAGCTAAGTCGATTGAGCCATGTCTGTTCGTCCGTCCATACGTGTAAATTCCAATTTATGTAGTTGAAATAAGTTTATATGGGCGAATTATATAGTCTATAGAGTCATCTTTAGTTTTGATATACATACCTGCTCAATCTTTCCATCTGCAGGATGACTGTAGAGATGATCCATCATCATAATGTAGGAGTTTTACTCCCGCTTATATGACTTCTGAGTTGCACATATCAATGCTACTATCAAAACTGTAGGATAAATAATTTCTTACGATTTTCGAAAATGTATATTGTATAGGAAGAGGAAGAGGAAGACAAATGCAACGAAAACAGAAGTAAGAGTACAAAATCGACAACTGTAAGGATTTTTGAAGAACAGGATTTTCTATCATGATTTTCTAACAGATAAATATTAAGTGCGGGTGGTTGTTGAATAGCCACCACAGCACGATTGAAAACTTAAAAATCAAAAAACATTTGTGAATATTTGATTATTTGACATATAGCGTAAACCAACTCACTAGGTGTATAAGGCGCCTTATAGCGCTTAACATTTTTCTCACTTACTTTCAAAATTAATGTTGAAATATTATTTAAACTATTAACATTAAAAAAAAAAGTTTAAAAATAAAAAAAATTAAATAAAATGCTGATCTGGTTAAGAATCGAAGACTTTGTGAGCCAGAATATCGGTGTAGATCTCAGTGTCATTGAAAACATGAATGCCCAATGCATGTTCTTTGCTCGTAAAGCTCATGTTTTTTTTCAAAAATCGAGTAAATCCACATTGAAAGATGACAATTATGATGTTGGTGAACGGTTTTTTTATATTCTCGTCTGCTCTTTTAAAACAGGACATACAGCCACTTCTTGTAAAAATAACAAACCAAACGAAAATCGTTTGCATCATAAGGATCCCAAATATTCGAATTATTCCTCAATACAACAATATCTAAATTTATATACCATACGCCTCTGTTGAGGCAATAATTTATACACTTTGACATTAACGTCGCTCTGGTGTCAGTAATTAATCGACCAAATCGCAAAACTATAATCGTCTTTGTATACCTTCTTCTTCCGGTATCACCTCACACGCCACAGGATTAGAGAGCGTGCTAAATGTTGCAAGGTCATCAAAAACAATTTATAATTGCAGTCCATGTTGGTACGTGCTATATATGTGAGCAGCAGATGTATCCATAGAAACGAACAATGAAGCCCGTCATGTGAAACGAACATCCTTCCCTTAATGGAAGTAGACAAGTTTCTTTCTCCCCCACATTGACCTTTTACGACGAATAATAATAATTGCAGAACGATTATCACACTTGTGGTGGTGTTTGTATACACCACAGGAAAGTGTCTTTTTTTAATTGAGCTATTACACCTTGATAATGCGCAACCAAAAGTAAAAATGCGAAGGGTGTTTAAGATAAGATCGAAAAACACATTTTCGAAGCAATCTATTCACTCACGATGCTTTTAGATGAGTCAATTAAAATTATTCATCATGCCTGAGTAAACCCATCAAAATCTAAAGCATACTCCTTTCAACTCATCGATCATAATGCCGTCACAGTAAACATAGATACGAGTATTAAGATGATGAGTTGACAACCTTAGAAGTTTACTCCAGATGATCCAATGGGGCTTATGGAATTATTTCGTCTATAATAATCTTAATTGAAGATAAGATTGATTAAATGACGAATCGATTTTCTATAAATATTCAAATTAGGGGAAGAACTATATTAAACTTAAGTTCTGTTGACGGAGTAAACTTCAGTTATCGAGTTAATCTCGCCCTAATTTGAATACGCTTCCCAGTGTGAAACTTGAATGAAAAAAAATATTCAAAAGACTTCCCGTCTGAATACTAGCGGAAGTTTAGTCCAACTCCTGTCAGATTTAAATTTAGATAACGCCACTTCAAGTTTATGTTTGCTATTACATATGTAAGACGGATTACAAAGTAAGTGAACCCTTTATGAATGAATTTTGTATTCATTATTAAAGTAAATAGAACCATCAGTTAGGAAGTCAACAAGGATACTTTCGTTTAAGGTGTCAATTAGGGAATCAAACAAATGTCTACTCTTTGCATGCACATTTTTGATGAGGGTTAGTATCTGATAAGGCACACTCTTTTGTCAAGGTAGAGACTGCGGGGGTGCATATTTCGGTATGAAATAAAGTTAAATAGCAGATGGTATATAGGATTTTGAAATCACAAAAGGCATTTGGAAAATGTTTGCTATACACTCCATCGACTGGTTTCTTTGAAGGAAGTCAACATAAAGAACTAGTATCTTTTGAATTCCTTAAAAAGGCAGAAGTTTGATTTGACGAAATACAATTAAGGTCAATTTATTTTCGATAAGAGATTTCAGTACCTGTCCTTAAAGTAATATATGGGTTCCATTTTGTATTCAAAGCAAGAATCCCAGTTGATTTTTGATTTTTTCGGGACCAAAAAAAAATGCTATACTTGAGGAGGGATACTCTATTTTTGAAAATTAGAAGTAAGAGGATGTTTTGTTACATTGACATTGACATTGACATTACGGTAATTCGCACATGAATGCATCGAACTACAGACACATAACAGCACTGGCGACTGAGGCCATCGGCTGGGACAGATGAAGACATTAATACAACAGAGAGAGACAGATAGACACATAGAGGGAAAGACATATAACATAAACCTAAGTGGCACAGAGGAGGAGACATAGATTTATATTGTCTCATATTATCGCACAGGTGGCCTCAGATAAGCTGGCAATTTTCGTAGAAAACAAATGCTGCCGAAGCTGGGGCTTGAACCCGTAGCGTTTGGCTTAGCAGTCAACTACGCATTCCTCTGAGCCATGGCCACCTGCTGTTTTGTTACAATTTGACATAAATATTTTCAAAAACGATCGGTTTTCGCATTTAATCTCATGTCGGGCGTCAATATGCAAAAAACTTCGCAGTGTCTATGACATATATCCTTATCCTCATGAAGAAAGTTTCATCTGGTATTCGGCAACGTAACATCAAGTAAAGTCTTGTTATGAGAATTATTTTTTAACTTCCCGGACTTCTTTAACACTTTTACATGGAAAAGCCTTCTAATATAGACTCCCCCTAACATGCCAATGCGTACGAATCTTATATTTCAAGGTCACTTTAATCAAAAATAAATATTGTGATTATTGGGATTTAAAAATAAGTGTAAATAGCGTCATTAGAAAAAAAATATTATCATCGACTTATCACGGTAAATTTTCAATTTATCCTAAAATATTGGAAATATTCATTCGTTACTCCTAATTATAAGTCCGGTAATAGGAATGTGAACACAATCTATCGACAAATTTCGACGATGTCAATGATTCCGAAATTGTTTGAAAGTTTAGTGAAAGAGAAGATATACTGTTTTGTAAATGAATCTATATCCACCTATCAACATGGATTTATGAAAGGCATGTCCACAGCAACTAATTTAACTGCATTTACTAACGTTGCTTGCTTTATGTAAAAAGAGTGTCTTCCCGTCTGAAGCTTGCAGATAACTGGAAGTTTTTTGTAAAGTCAATTCTGTAGCCGATTGCCAGAAGCTACAGGCTGATATAAACATGAATTCAAGTTGGTGTAAAGGAAATGCAAGATTTCGTAATTTTTTTTTTTTAAACAGAACAATTAACGGATTTAATTATTCATCGAATTTCTTTAAAAGTTTCATAAATACTCCGTCATTGATTTATAGATGTCGAGACGGCCTTAAAGTCGATACATGTGTAGATGCGCTTCCAATTGATTCCAATTGATTTTCCAGGATTTGTCTTAGTGTGAAAAGTAGCTTAATGGTTGATCACCCTGCTCCGATGACCTATCGTTTGTTTATTTATTTAAGTCTACCACTATCATTACAACTTACAGACTATGTACCTAACTATATATAAAAAAAACCTTCAAGTAAGAGAAAAAATATATTTTTACAAAGTTCCATAGCTCGTTGAATGATTAGATTCATAAAACAAGCCTGACTCAAGCATGTCTTTTATAAACATTATGTACTGAATATTTCATCTCGTTTCCAAGTACTTAAAGTTTAAAATCCGACTTCTTTCCTCATAACGAAAGCAATATCTTGAAAAAGAGTTTTGTATACGTTCATCCGATTTATTTTGGATATTTTACTGTCTGTGTGTTTATTGAAATTTGATTTCGAATCAAACGTAACGCCTAAGTCTTTAATTTCACCAACTCTAGTTACTAAGTGCCAAGCTATGGAGTAACCATTATAGGTCACCTTATATGAAACCTTACATTAACTAAGTTCAGTTGCAAGTTACTACAATTACACCAATCCGTACACGAATCGTTGACATCTTCAAAATTGGACGATAGTTTGTTACCAAATTCTTACTACCGGACTTATGGGAGTGACAAGTGAATATTTCCAACAATTTAGGAAAATGCCTGTCGAAAGGGTTAAATTAAAAATGAATGTTATTGGCATCGAAATAGATTAACTACATTTTAAAATTAATATAGATATACATATATCAAATCCCGGACTTAATTTTGCTTCAAGTTTTGGAGATGATGTCAATACCTCATCTTCTGATATGGAAAGTATTCCCAAGTCGGTGATAGGAGAAATATCATCGTATTGGTTAACCACAAAAGTAAAAACGTCATCTAAATAAACTGTTTGAAAATTTGAGGCAAATAGTTCGCAAGCTGACTGAACATTATCTGAGCGAACTCCTGCATATTCAATACCAATAGGAATTTCTGTAGTTTTTCGTTTGGAATTAACAAAAACCCAAACCGCTTTGCTGTTGTTTTTAATTCTCGATTCCACTTATTATTTAGAAACTCGTATTCCTTACGAAAACGAGAAAAATTGAAAAGTTTTCTGACATTCCGGTCAGGTTATATTTTTTGAATGCTTTGTTCCTGATATTTTTTTATTTTAGAATTGTTTCGTGTCAATAAGTATGTTGCAGAATGGTTGCGGACGATCACACACATCCTTAGATAGAAAAGTATTGCATTGGTGTAAAAATAACAAAAAATTTAATCTGTTTTAGTTGAAAAACGACAGCTAGTCAGAAATAGAACGAATAACTTCTCTTCCCAGCCGATGTTTGGAGGCATGAGGAATTAACTGACCATTCGTCTTTGAAGATGCGGCTGGTCAGGCAGTTACAATCAATAGTGTCAATCAATAGTGTTCGTTATCGTGACATATAAACCCAGTTTGTAGTGCCTAAAATACAAGATATGGATGCGACCATTATTAGGTTCTAACAAGACGGTGCCACATGCCATACACCCTGAGAAACAATTCATTTAATGCATGAGTCATTTCCTAATCATGTAATGGGCCGTTTTTGCGATCAGATCTTGCGATTTAACGCCATTGGACTTTTTGTTTGGGGGTTTTTTAAATCAAAATTCTATGCAATAGCCCCTCGACTATGTGCAAGTCTCACAATTGCATTATTAAATCACAGCACATTCCTTGTTACCCAATAGAGCTTTTTGGAAATTTCAAATTTCTCTTGAGTCACATACCAACTGGCCACCCTTAACTTAGTCTTACACAAAATGCAATTCCGAGAACATACATAACATTCACAAACTACCAGATAATATTTCAATTTTAAAAAATGCAACGCCCGCCTGTCTGGCATTTTAAAACAATTCCATTTCGCATCTAATCGAGTGAACCACACTTACAACAATCTTCCCCAAGCCACCAGTATAATCAGCAAAACAAAAGTGCATGCATAGTATAACTCGTTACACATATACACGACCCATTTTCAGATAAAATTATGGAAAGCAAAAACTTACAAACAACAAAAAAAAATAATAATAATAATATTTATACAAATTTGTTTGCATGCATCAGCGAAATGCGATACATTCGATATCAGGGCGAGGAAGAAAACTTTTGCGATAAGTTAGTGTAATTAGTACGCTCTCTGTATCGGGGTTGGCCACAGTAAATCAGTAAATCGTGTCAAATTCAAAATTAATTGATCTGATAAATGAATTAAAGCGGGTCATTAATATATGCGTGGTAAAATGTCAGTTTACGAATTCCTGCTGGGGTCAGATAATGACGACGAATGCGACATTGATAGTGGCAGACTTTCGCGGCGCAACAGTCTGCAAAAAGTCAGAAAACAATGGCAATACGCAGTGGTTTCACAAAGCTGCTTTAAATGGCCGAGGCCGAGTGTGAAGTGTGTGAAAAGTGCCCCACAAAGCCCGGAAGTGGAGAGCAGGACCTGGTATACAAGGCCAGAAGTACCCAGACCGATGTCTTATTCGTGTGAGAAAGGTGATCGCAAGGGGTGAGTTATAAGAAGATGTCAACTGATTTAGAAAAATTGATAATGAAGTAGTAGTGACGATTTTTGTTGGTATTAAATTAACTATTGTGAACGTTGGATAAATTGTAGGTCCTGATTATTGGTATAAACTTGGAAACAACTTTATAGTTGGTGGTGATGGTCAAAAATATGAAATTTGAGATATCATGACAAAAAATTTTATAAAAAGTAGGCTCTCAGAATCATTAATCTCTTACAGCCTTCAACTTCGAATTTCCACTGATAGGGATAATAAGATATAAAAAAACATTTTATAGATTCCATTCAACCACGAAGATATTTCTTTATCAAAGTCTTAATCATTTAGTCAACAAAAGGATTTGTACATTTTATGAATGTTTGCCAATGCATTCTCAGTTTGATAAAAACCGATATAAGAATTTAATTAGACCTTGCTTTGTTATCGAATTTATATTTCTCTTGTTTGATGCCGATTTCGAACGGCAAATTTGAAAAGCTTCTCATGACTCTTGGGTGTTTGTCAGACTTTTTGTAGAGCTAGCAGCAGGTAGTATGGAGTTGCTGGTCTTTTATCGGACACGTTCTCGGGGGATAGATAAAATACCACAGTTAGTTAAGTCCCTTGAACAGAGGTTATGGCGGATGAGCCAAAAGGCTTTCCGGTTAAGAGTTGTATTTCCGGTTAACTTCTCAAACAAAATCTAATGTTACGAAGAAACCAATATCCTCGGAAGGAACTGATTACACTTTTGAGGAACATGCTAATCGACACGACCTATGTGAGGACATTAAAATAGCCGTACAACTAATGGAAGTCGAAGTTTCTTAAACGCAGAAATTACTGCCATCAACGAAATACGATAGGATGGGTTGGGGAAAAGGAGGATGAAAGACTGTGACATCTACTACAGTCCGGGTTATAGTTAGCAGAAGCAGCGATGCGTATTTTTGATTAGTTTCAACTAAGGAAGAAGTCCTATGCTTTGGAGACCTAGGCCAAGCGTTATAATTCCAACTTCGAAAAACTTCGAAAAATCAACATAAGGCCAAACGAGAAAAGTGACATAAAGACAAATGGAACTCAAATCAAATTATATGTACACGTATCAGGACAGCAAATAAAATATGCAATCGAAAATGTTATCGAAAATTCGCTGAACCCCGTCATAAACCGTATCTTATATTAAAACCTTTACTTGAAGTTACGTTTCGATATTTGATAACGTCTGGATAACTTGAAAATGGTCCCTCTAACCATTCGGTGTCGAAGCTGCTATATGATGCCGCTGGGGTACCATTAAAATGTGTTGTTATTGCGACCATTATGCATATAGGCACATTGTTACTATTAATGGAATAAAACGTTAAACCATCGAAGATGCATGGCGTTATAGCCTCTCATTCCACTCTATGTGTTTCGAAATATACCGAAATTCCACTTCATTAACGATGAAGTGCCAACTTTTAATTTAAATATAACATACCCTCCATCAACATTAAATATTATTGTTTTCGCAATAGAATACGTCTCTTGAACATCGAAATCTCTCGTGGCGTATACGCCCCTTATATGATAACAACAATTAGCCTTCTCCAATGTGAATAAAGGCCACCAACGAGACTTTTTACATCTATTAAATTACTGCAATAATAATTATCAAGAATCCGGATAAAAAAAAATAAAACCTAAACAACTTTCATTTTCACTTAAAGTAGGTACCTTTGAGAAATTACTTTAATGATGGCATCACCAAAAATTTCAATAGACCATATCTCGTGTGTGGCTGACCCTTCTTTCTGCATCATGGATAACGTTGGCTATTTTCCAAAACCACACACACAAAAACCCAATGGGCTACAGGCGGCACATGCCACAGTCTACGAACTGCACAGAAAAATGAAACTTCTAAAAGGCAGACAGTTGACACAATAAAGGATAATGATAGTGGGTTTTTACAATGGGACTAAACCAGGACATTGTGTTGCAGTTCCATAAAGGATTTTGTTTCGTTGGTTATTTTTTGTTATGTTGGCAAAGATTAACAAGGGATACTACAGAGAACATCCAGGTCTATACTCATATCATTGGTGACAGTGACAGGACTTAATATCCTCTATGAAAATCGTGATAATAAATGGGTGGTACCGAGATATTATTTTTACATTAGTATTTCCGGTACATAATTAGAAATGCATTTTGAAGGTATAAACAACTTGTAGGTGATGTTGGGATGTAGTTGTGTTCGAAAACAATAATATGATATGACATTATTGTGTAGTTGTAGAGTGTGTATAGTGTATACTAATTTTAGTTTGACGTGGATAAGTGAAGTCACAAAGGCACGTAGAAGAAGCATAACATTGCTTGTAATTGAAAAAATGCAGACCCTTTAGAAACGAAGAGTGGGTAGTGTACGTAATTGATCCTAGTGTGCTCAACCTTAAATTGTTATTTTAAGAACTCTTAATATCAAACTTAAGGAATCTTGGTGGAGGTCATGAGGTAGAAAACAGTTTTCAGTTCTGAGGTGTTAAGGCTTAAACTTATTCGTGTTTTTACGGAGTTTTTTTTATAATTACCGTTGGTAATCGTATAAAGTTTAATCAAGGGGGATATCATTTGGCGATTCTCTCTGTCCAACTACAGAGGCATAAGTCTCCTAAACATCTCCTACAAGATGCTATCTGCCGTAATATGTGAACGCCTGAAACCGTTTACCAACAACCTGATCGGCCCTTATCAGTGTGATTTTATACCAGAAAAGTCCACAACCGATCAAATTTTCACACTTCGGCAGATCCTGGAAAAAACCCAAGAAGTACAAATCGATACCCAGCACCTATTCATCGATTTCAAAGCCGCATACGACAGCATATATAGAGACGAACTATACAGAGCCATGTCTTGCTTTGGTATACCTCCCAAACTCGTCCGTTTGTGTAGGATGACGATGGAGAATTTTCGGGGGGTGAAACGACCTCACCGACACATTCGATACCAAAAAAGGAGTTAGGCAACGCGATGCGCTGTCATGTGACTTCTTGAGAGAATTGTGCAAAACACACGAGCCAACACCAGAGGCACAATTTTCCAAAAATCGGTTCAACTACTAGCATACGTCGACGATATTGACATCATTGGTAGGACACAACGTGATGTCATAGCCACGTTTGCTAGTATAGAGAAGGAAGCGGCAAAAATGGATTTAGCTGTAAATGAGGGCAAAACGAAGTATATGCTGTCAACACGAAAGGGCACACAACATCGACGAATTGGACAGAACGTCACCATTGACAGATATAACTTTGAGGTAGTACGGGATTTTTCCCATCTCGGCTCCTATTAAATCTGACAACAACATTTCGTCAGAAATTAAACGAAGAATTACTCTTACTAACCGCTGTTTCTTCGGGCTAAAAAGGCAAATTCAGTAGTAAAACCCCCACTCGAACTACTAAGGAGATCTTATATAAGACCCTGATCATCCCAGTCCTGCTCTACGGCGCTGAAGCATGGACCGTCTCAAAAGCGGATGAAGAAATCCTTGGTCGATTCGAGAGGAAAATTCTTCGAAAAATCTTAGGACGTTTAAGATGGCTAGGACATGTAGAACGAATGGGCACCAATACTCCGGCTCGCAGAGTCTTCGATTCCCAGCCAGACGTCGGACGCAGTAGAGGAAGACCTCGCCTTAAGTGGCGCGCACAAGTAGAAACCGACCGCAACTGGAGGCAGTAGCAACGGACCGGGCTAATTGGAGATGCATGTTGGTTGAGGGCCAGGTTCATTCCGGACATTAGCGCCACTTAAGTAAGTAAGTAAGTCATTACAGGATCTATTTAACTAGTGGATTCATGTCATAGGTGCAAAGTTGATTTTTTTCCTTATATCTTGTGATAGAACTAAGAGACACATATGTATTACATTATTATCTCATTATCCAGTAAAAAAACGTTGTCACTTTTTTAATTATACAAAACTAGCAAAATACACTTAATCGCTTCCACATCCTGAAATCGGGGTGCTTATTCCCCATAAAACATTATTCATGCCTAAATGCAACAGGCTTGTAATACTCAGGTCATAATATAGGTACATCTTAAACCCATTCGTTTATAAATATGTACTGGTGATGGTGGGGCCTTCTGTTTTATGCCGAATCCGACCTCCTGAGTTGCGATGAGTTTTCTTGGAAAATGGTATTAATCCGATAGTTTCTTAAATAGTCGCAAGAGTTCTGATTAATGATTTCATATCATTAGGATTCACACGGGCACCAATTTCCTTCGAAATAAAAGTTATTGAAGTCACATTTCCAGATAATTTATATCTTTTAAGTTATAACGTCAAAAACTATTACGAATATAAATGGCTTTCTATATATGTATGTATAAACAAAATTATGAAAATCGTGAAATTCTCGCATGCATTTGATCTTGCTCTCTAATCACAGTAAAAGGAAAAGTTACGTACGACCAACGATTATTAAGTCATGCAGATGACGCACTGCATAGAAGAAAAATTGTTCTAGGGCGGGTCGTGCTAGCACAGCCCGTGCAATATGTTAGGATATCGCTTCCCATGCGCACAAACTGCGCACCGCCGCCAGCCCGTACCATGAAGCTGGTGGGCAAAAGTTTTCTGTTTTTTTTTTTTCAATGCGTCGTCTGTATGAACACATAACCACAACAATTTTCTTGCTTCAAAAAACATAATTATTAGATCCTTTTCATGAAATGCTATTGAGATAAATTGTAACAAATTGTAGACTCGAAAAGTTGAGTTAGCCAGTTACCAATAAAACTGATCGGTCGCAAGTTACCCCATTTGCAACATAATGATTTTGTGTACTCGCAAATGGTAGTTACATTATAATTAGATTATTTTCAACAACCAACAAATTGTAATCTCAGAAAGTTGAGAAATTACTTGCCAATAAAACTATTCGGTTACAAATAACCCCATTTACAAGTTAATGATTTCGTGTACTTTTAAATGATAGTTCGCAAATGATCGCAACTTTTCAGTATTTGTTTGAGTACTCACGAGATTGCGCCAGAAAAATGGCGTCACGCTCGCAAATACCAACTTGCGACTTTTGCTAATCGTCGCAGGACAAAAATGAATGAAAAACTAGCGAAGTTATTAACTATTATTCACCTCACCTGTGAAAAGTTCATAAAAAAAACTTACAGGGCCCAAGCAGGTGCTGTAAACTACACGATAGCTTAAGTTTAATGCCTCTCGATACACATTAGAATTGTCTCCATAAAAAAAGCATATGAGAAGGCTACACTCCACTGTGTGGATCGTTTTATACCCTTTCCCATTCCATCCTTAAAATTAATATCCCTTAAATGTGGGTTTTATGGCAAGGAAATATTAAAATTGAAATTGTCGCAACATATTCTTCAGACAGTTTATCAAAATCTTGTATGGTTCGACCAAAAACAACAATTTTCTCCTGCATATGGTATGGCGTGGGTAAAAATGAAGAAGAAATGTTTAAAATTTTACCTTGGGAAAAACTTTGTAAAGACGAAATATAGACATTAGGATTGTCTAGATATAATATTAAAACGCTTTTTCAAAATGTTTAACGGTTTGGCCTAAAGTTATGTTTATTTTTAAAAGGGGGCGTCAGATTTCAAAAATGTTTACACTTGTTTGAACAGCAGGTACAAGGATCAGATGTACCAAATTTCATTATCCTCGCTCAAAATTTAAGGCCCAAAAACCGGTTACCTACAGACGGACGGACGGACGGACAGACAGACATGGCTTAATTGAAACAGCTAGCGATTCTGAGTCGATCAATATAGGGTATAAATAGTTGGCAACACTGCAAGCAATCATCCACAAACCTCCGCAAATGTATCAGTTGTTCCATTGTCAATCGTCATATCTTTATTTATATGTTTGTGTATAGATATAGACATTTAATGTTTCCATACATATTCAACAAAAATACTCAACTCCACAGAGTCCATCAGACGCCAAAACCGCCACACCACAAACATAACCCAAGCCCAAAGCCAGCAAAGCGATAGTCACTGCCACACCAGAGCAGCAGACCAGGCCATGCCACCGCAGAAATAGAAGAGCAAGAGACCCCAAAATATCTCCCCACTCGAATACAATCCACAAATACAGAACTCACTCAAATTCCAAATTTATCTCAAGTGGGGCAGCCGCACCGATAACCTCTTTCTTCATTCAATCCAATCCACCAATTGCCTACTAATGAGTGTTTTTGTATTGTTTTACCGCTTGCGCCGTATTTGTTTGTTTACATTTTATGCGTTCAACTCGTATTCTCTTGAGTCGTTGGTATTCCGCGAACTGAGAGTGCGCTGCGCGCCATTCAGTTCATCGTTTGTGTGGAACGAAACTCTTCACTTCAGCCAACCCAAAACATCAACCGCTATTCAACTTGTCCAGAAATCTCTGCTCAACAGTTAGATTTCAGCTCGGTAATGTGACTTGTGGCTCGCGCTCGTACATCAAGTGATTTTGAACTCGCGCTTTCGGTTTATCAAATGTCAAAGAATTTCTTAATAGAAAATATTATAAAAAAATTGCACGCCGCTTGGCAATGCAACAGTGAAAAGAAAAATTTCTTCGATGCAGTAAGTGAAAAGTGACAAGTGGACAGAAGTAGTTGTACTGCTCTCTATATGCTACCGATCTGATATCACTAACGGTGAAATTGAAATTTTGTTAATCGGAGCGCTCAGATCGTAAATTGGGGGAGTCACGTTCCTTCGTGTGGTGCGATGGTGTTGAAATTTCTCTAATGCAACTGGAATACGAAATCGTTGCAAATCTGTGGGCAAACTAAATTAATGCTACACATGCAAGAAAAGTGTTTAACGAAAAATAAAAAGGAGAAGAAATTAAAAGTGCAAATAAGAGAGGAAATTTTGAAAGCAATCAAAGGTGCAGTGAAAGGAAAAAGTGGTGACAGTGATTTTTAAGTGATTTACAGTAGCACGAGTACCTCACATCACCGATTGATTGTGGTTATGTGTAGGGTAGGGTGTACTCCCCCACTTTGCAACATTTTGTTTCTATTTTTTGTTCGATTCATAGTTGTATCTGTAGTTGTCGTGCCTAGGCAATATGAAGACGTAAACAAAGTGGAACTGGTGTAAACAATACAATTTCACTCCGCGGTTGGATTACGTTCCCTTTACAGTGCAGCAAGCCCATTTGGATGTTTTATTTTATACTCGCTGCGAGCGGAATGAACGCTCCATTGGAGTAGTGAGCGTCTCTTCTGTATTGTTCGTCAGTTTGCTGGAGATTACTGGTTTATTATTTTCTTTTTCTTCATTTTTTTAATGCTTTGTATCTCCCTGGGGTCATTACCACGCGGTTGAAGTTTGCCGTGCATCCACATGGTGTGCTGGTTATATTGTTGAGGAAGTGCCTACCTTACCTACCCACAGGCGTGTCATAGCCGGCCGCTGCTTGGGCAGAGGTTTTATGATCATTAAGGACGGTTATAATGAGTTTTTGGCGCGAGGTGTAGGGCTACTGTTGAGTAGGGATTTTTTGCACTTACAAATTGCACACAAAAAAAAAATGAACTCCGGCATTATGCTTTACTTTATTTCGGCATGTTGGGCGGCAACGAGTTTTAAATTTATATAGACACTGTGGAAGGAATGAAAAAGTTACAAATTGCAACACATTTCAGATTGTGAAGGACTTGGAGGATTTAAAAACGTTTCATTTATTTTAGTGTGTACTTTATTTTTGTAATCACAGAGGACTGCGCTCTTAGAGTACCTACCTATTTTTTTTTTTTTTTTGGTTTCCTACTAAGATTGTTGGTTTGAGAACCTTGTCTGCCTGGATTAAAAAGCAATTTTAATTTGAAACAATTTAATTCTTAAAATCGGCTCCGCATAAACAAATTCAAAGGTAGTTAGTTCCCTTAGAATTTATCGCGGATCCCTAGGCAGTTCCTTGAAAGCAAAAGAATTTGTGTTATCAATGTTGAGTATTGCATATACAGTACTTTTAAGAATGTTTTTGTACCTAGGTAAAACTTTTTGGTTAAGTAATATACTTACTACATGGGTGTATAGCTTTAAAACAAATTTGGTTTTTTTATAAACAAAATATTAATATTCCTTAAACGAGTATAGCTACCGTTGTATGGTGCATTAAAGTAGAACTTGTTTCGTGTCTGTATAAGGGTATTTTAAGTATTAAAATTTATACTGGTTCTGCTTGTCATATAACTACATAGAAATGTATCGGATCTGAAACAGCTAAGAAATACAAAATGGTTTGGTTATTATCTTAAAAGTTGAACAGTTAAACTCAATATTTCAAACAGTTTCGAATAGTTCAGATCTGAATATGAATACAACGTACTAAATTGTTTCTAAAAATTTCATGAAATGTTCACATTAATAGAATTGGAAACAATTGTTGTCTGATAATATTTAATCTAGGGTTAATTGCCCAAACTTCCAGGTTTGATTCTAAGTCAATTCTGAGCTAAAATTTACCTAACAACAAGTTTCTCGAGTAAATTTTTTTTAAAATAGGATGTTCTCGCACTGCAAAAGCAGTCCTCCCAAAAATTTCACGTAACTTTCTCATCATCACAGTAATGATTGATTTTGATAAAATATTTTAACGATTAAAGCACGTTAGCTTATCGAATTTCAATAACAAATTTGCCACGTGTCTACTTCACGAATGCCAAATATTAACTGTCAAGACTAATGTTTACTAAAATAGCGGCAAAACAAAGTAGTATACCTTCCCGGCGGACACCCTGTATTTAAGATTATTGTGTATAATAGCTTTATTCGTTAACTTGATCATCTGCGTATTAAATATTATAAATAAGCTCTTTATAGATACTGATACATTTTGACGACTGGAGGTACATACTACTATTCACTCTCAAAAAGAGCTTTATGTATCTACAAAAAGTGTATAATTGCGCCTATCGTTGTGTAAGAACAGCTCACGACACGTTATGGCTCTTTTCTTGTAACATGGCTGCCTGCCATCTTTTTCGATACTGCACATGTTGCTTCCAGTGGAGCATTACTATTTACGGGAAACACATACTCTCGTATTAAATGTTACTGAGTACCTATTCGCTATTTAACATTTTCGTAATCATCATTACTGTAGTTCTTTCATGATAGATCCTGTCATAATCGCAGTCCCGTTTGCCATTTAAATAAAGAAGCTACGTTCCCGGTCTTGTACTTATAACTACAATAAATAATTAATAATAATATTAATATATATATATAATTAATTTTTGATACAAATCATGTATCATCGCTTAACGAGTGTGTTACTTAGCGCTGCCTATAAATTATCCACCATGCAAATCAAACAAAATTGATAATAAAAATTTTAAAGATAAATATTAAGCGACTGTTGACCAAATGCCTACACTCTTCTCAAACTCTATCTCTCCGCTCTAATCTATTAATCGATTTACGATTACGTTTCAATATTTAATACCTATGCTTACTGTTAAAGAAGTGATTAGCCTATCCGACGTCATTATTCAATAATTTTTTTCAAACGTCCAAATCTTAACGAGCTTAGCTAAAAATGTGTGTACAACTTTAAAACAAACGCCAACCTCCAATTTTTGCTCTACTCTAGAATTAGTGTTTTTATTTTTTTATTTGAACTCTGGAATAAGTGTTCAGTTTATTTTAAGATCCCATCAAAACAGTGTCAATGACACACGAAACATTTCAAACCAATAAACATCCATGCAAACACATTCCGTCCTGACATCAGGAACATCGTTGATTTTTATCTTTATGTGTTAACAGAGATCAATAATAATAAACAAACGAAGATAACGCCAAAAGAACACGCCAAAAAGTAACAAACACAGTCCATCTGGACTTTGGACGAAGTGCTGCGTGTTTGAACACAGCCCCTGGCTATAAGTCGTAACGATGCCTTTCCTCTAACAATAATATTGTTCCGTCTTTCATGTTTCCTCGTACCATGCTGTGCGAAATTTCAAAAAAAAATCCATCCATCATTCACAGCTATCAGTTCCGCAAAAAAAATACAAAAATATCCGAAAATACGTATATAAAGCTAAAAGATGTAAAACTAATCGCTACTTTCCATTGTTGACGCACACCGGCTTCACAACACTTTGGGAACCAAATTCGGAAGAGTAACAAGAAAATAAAAAGTGAAATGGCCTCCAAAACAACGCCAAATTGTCTCTAATGAGAATTACTGAATGGCTACTGTTCCCAAACATGGGATTGGTGAAATTTTCAAATACAAAGACGACATTGATATACAAAGCGAAAAAGGAAAACAAAAGTCGAAATTCCTTATCCATTCCACTTGGAAAACATTTCAAAATTAATTCCAATGGAGACACAAATTGATGAGCCATGGAGGGGCTATTTGTGGATACCACAGTACCTAACTTTTGTTCCGATTTTTTCCAGATAAATTAAGTTCACTTGACATGGGTGGGGGATGGATAGATGTTATATGTCTGTGTCAATGTATTGTATGTCGTTACAAATTGTCAGAATTAAATTCGACTCAGCAACTTGTTGAGTGTAATGGGTATGCTTGGTTTTAGATGCGTCTGCCCAAATTCCACCCTTGCTCCAGTTTAATGTCAGCAAGATGTGAAGGGCAAGATACGTAGTGTTTAAGGGGGAAATGTACCAATGGATTGTGTATGTAACATAAGCTGAAGTCTGCACAAAAATGAAAAGATTTGCAAAGTTTGAACTATTCCAACAAGGAAAAGAAGGCGAAAACACACATCAAGAGGAAGGTTGTGTAATATATCCAGGGAACAAATAAGTACACAGTTCCCTTATGTACTTGTAGTTCGTGTGAAAGTAGGTCAGTTTTAGATGAATATATGGAGTGCAGGCGTTAGTAATTTTAAAAAATGTTTACAATGCGATGCTTTTGCATTAAAATTTCCATTGAAACCTTTAGGTCAGTATGTGCTTTTGCAGTAATGTAGGGATAATAGCTTGAAGAGACGCATATGCCTTTACAAATGTATTTATCTTTAAAAGTTTTGGGTATGGGTCGTGAAACATGGTTAACTGAAACATCAGGGATTCAAGACATGTGGGGGTGGATTTATTTTAACAATTGATCACTAACACAGAATTTAATTTAGATAAGGTACTCTTAGACCGAGTTTGGTTCGTTAGGATGCGTGGATCACACATTAAAACCATCACACATACATACACATTTTTGGCGCAACAGGCTCGTTAGGGCCGAGCTTTCTGACAACCATTCATGTGTGTATGTGTACTTCTAGC
Organism: Rhingia rostrata; assembly: GCA_949824845.1. Taxonomy (NCBI): domain Eukaryota; kingdom Metazoa; phylum Arthropoda; class Insecta; order Diptera; family Syrphidae; genus Rhingia; species Rhingia rostrata. Next base: position 3,321,447 of record OX463755.1, on the reverse strand, counting down.
GCGATGGCGGGACCTCCTGTTTTATTCCGACTCCGAACGGCGATACTACTCGGATGATTTGTCAGATCATCACGAGGGGAGGACCAGTGAAAATCATTTAGGTGTTCCTACGGCTGAGAAATTAAAACCATCATGAGATTTGTAAAATGGTGAAAGTATTTGATATCACTTTCCAAATTTAAAAATCACAACAAAAAGAAGAGGAGTTGCCTCTTTCTTACATTAGACTTCAGCTGAAGAAATGTGCCGGCATGCTTTAAGTTTCTTAAATCTGTTAAAAAAAATCTTTGTTTGTTAATCTGTATAACTATGTTCCGCAACTGTTTGTCTTATATGTCGTTCAAATATCAATGTATCTCCTCTACAGACTGTTTCACTAAGTTCTTATAAACAGCTGCTGTAACAACAGGTGAGCTCGGTTAGGCCTGCGTTAATCCATATCTTTGGCAAAATTTGTTAAGTAAAATCAAAAGTTATAAAGCTGTGCTAGAGTAGGTACTTACGTCTTTTTTTGAACGTTGTAAGTTCCACATACAGCGTTCAAAAATGGTCAGGAAGACGGAAAGAAAGCTTCGATTTAGACTGTCCCAAACTAACGCCCTACCATCTCTTTTGTTTTGGTGCATCTGTATATTAAAGACCCACATGCTCCATGTTATAAGAAGATTTATCAATAGCAACCTGGCCAGGGTATATATTTGTAGGAATTTTCGTTTGCTTATTCAAATTTGTCTATTGGCCAGTTTAATTCTATATTACTGGGTGGTTAGATGGTCTTAAGTCGAATTGCTAAGCGTTGCCATTTATATTGTGGAAAGTTATATGCAGTTGCACTAAGAATTTTTGTACCTACCTTAAAAATTTCAGTGAATCTCACTTGTGTACATAAGATAATTAGAACATTAATATTCCACGTATTAGTGATAATGTTGGATGGCGCTGGTTAGTACGACAAACTGCCGTGCAGAAGGTATTGGTTCGACTCCCAGACCTGGCAAATGTCTAGTCACTGGCCAAATCTTCAAAGTAGCATCAACTGTAAAGACAAATTTATCTCAACTCAGCCGTTCGGATTCGGCAAAAAAATGAACATTCCATTGCAATTTCGGAGCTGAGATGAATGGCGCAATTCTAAACTCACGAAAAAAAATCAAAACCGGTATAATATCAGAAATATTGGAAATACACAGTTTAATCAGGCTTCCTGATTATATGTTCAAACAAAGGTTCTTGCAATTGGTGATTATATTACCATATGTATTTATTTTATGCCCATTGGCTTTCGCAAAGTGTTGAAAACTGTTGGCTTCGCAGTACAAGTCAAAGAAATACAACGTGTGACTGAAGAACTACCAAGAAATTGATCTGCAACAGATCATCTCCGAAGAGTTCAAACTCTACTTAACGTTCCCATTAACTTTACCTTATGCACGAATTTTTGCGAACGCTAAAAGCATCATGACTGGTAGGTGTCCAAATTATTAGGAAATTTAGATACAAAATCGAATTGTAATGTTGGTGTTAGTAAGTGCTGAGTTCCCACCTAAGCAAAAATGATGATTCCCTTATAGACATTGGGTATGCTTGGATACATGTACACAACAGGCAAATGATATCTGCAATACAGCGACCATTCCAACTGGCCCACTTTTTTGTAAAACTAATTATAAAAACGTCATTGCAAGTGTAACAAAATAACTAAGCAGCACAAAAGTATCCCTAACATAAAAATGTCTGCTCTCTCATTAGCCTTAGTAAAAATGCATTGTTAGACTTAGAAATTCTTAAAAATCTTATTTTAAATTATTCACTTTGCTTTTTTTTCACTTCTTATTAGCAGGGTTTTAAACTTATAATATGCAAAGGAGATCCATAACTCCCTATAGATCTACCGTTCCCACTTGAATTCTTAATACTTTAGTTAACCTAAAACTGTCACCTAAGGTCAAAATATGATATGACACTCGTTTGCCCTTTAAAGTTTTGAAACCCATTTAAAGCTTGAAGTATCCCAAAATGATTCCAATGTTCAAAAAGTCCCCGTAATGCTCCTAATCACATTTATTTTATAACTTTTCAAATTCAATTTTGTAAAACACATTCCATCTAACAGATGTTGCTAGGTTTGGTGCTGTCCCAGGGAGAAACAAAACTGCAAACAAATTAAGAAATTTTCAATTCCAGAATCAGATACCTAAATTCGGGTACCAATATGATGTGACCTTCTCAAAGTAATACTTAAATAAAAAATAATTCAACTTCAACAAGTGATGTAAATTCCAATCTCAATTCAATTACCAAAAGCAACTCCTGGCAAAAGAAAAAATAAAGAAGTGTAAAATCCAATTTACTTGAAAGTGAAAAATTTTAAACAAAAAAAGTGGTACCCTAAGCTGTGAAAATGTTAAAAATTCAAATGCTGGAGCAGATTGTCACCAGTGATAACGTGGATAACGACAAGGATAATGCCAGCAATAAATCTACATCATCCTCACCTTTACATCAGCAACAGCATAATCATCATCAACAGCAGCATCAGGCCGTGCACCGTCAGGCGTCAGGAAGTGTAAAATCCGCAAGTCAAGGATCATCTCCAGCCGGGTATGTGTGTGTCCTTTTAATTTATATTTACCTCTCATATTTCCACAACAATTTTGACAAATTAGATTTAAAAGTCGCTCTGACTGTGAATAATAAATGACCACCACCAGTAAAGGCAGTGGTCGGTGGTTTGGTTGTCAAGAGCAGCAGAGCACAGCCAAATGGATGGAGATACGATTTCGTCGGTGTCAAAGAGGCATTAGCAAGTTCTGTCTTTTATCCATACCGCCATACCGTGACAATCAATGGAAAGTGATGTAGTATAAGGAAAAATCTCAATAATTACACCTTCAAGATGTCATTAAGTGGAAAGTGCTCGAAGGTAGTCGCAATGTATCTAATACGCGGCGAACAATATTTTCTCTTTCGGTTAGGTGTTAGATACCTTATCGGCGATGGGGAATTCGATGGAAAGTGTTTCGTCGACCTTTTGAATTTTTTTTTTGTTCTCCAAAAGTATGTCAAAGTTGAAGCACTTTTTTAAGATAGTTTGCGGTTCTTTGAGTATTCGTGAACCCACGCAAAGTTAATATTAAAACCGGTTCCTAAGTTTTGCATGTGTCTGTCACAACCAGAAGAAGGGATACAGAACGTTTTGCGTGGAGAATTGGTCGTTGAGAACAACATCTAATGGATGTCACTTATTTATTTTGATGTGCTGAATTGACGAAATTTAGAAGTCAAGATGGCTACAGCACCAGTAGGTGAGGTAAGGGGCATTACTCTTCCGAATGGCTATTGTTTTAAATGTAGGGCACATATTTTGTCTAACCAGTTTTTCTCTGCGATTTATACTTTGCTTGAGATATGGTGCTTATGAGACCAAATAACAACAAGATCGATAATTTGATAGTTTGCATCTGTCTGTAATATGTCTGATTGTTTTGTTTTGAATATTTATGATAGACTAATGAAAATGTTATTTTAGATATGCTAATTGGATTGTTTTGGTAAGTGTTTAATAAGACCGCTAAGCTTATAGGTCTTGATAACCGGTGGCTGTTATTACGGCTACATGTCCGCACAGTGTGGTAAGATTTAGTTTGTAGTAATATTTAATTTGTCAGAAATGACCGCTAGACAAATTCACCTAAGAACGACCTGCATTAAATATTCCTAGCTTAAGATCATTTACATTAAGTAAAAGCTCAATAACTTTTCTTCCCTGATTGTATAGAGATTGACAATTCGGCCAATATTAGCAGAGAAACCTCTCTATGTGGTTTAGTGTCTTTTTTTGGAAACTAGTAGTAAACAAGCTGTTATACTTAACTGGAAGCTTGCTTTTTGATTGCCCATTTACATGAAGTTGGAAAGGAAAAAAACTAAATAAGCATTTATTCTCCGGAAAAAAGATTAAGCAGTTTGAGTCCGTCACTAAATGGCTTAAGTCTAGTCCACTTCTTAGTTTTATGTTAAACTAGATAGATTTAGGGTGCCGTGAACAAGGCCCATACGAATTAACGCCATAATGGCGTTTCTTTGCATTTTCTCTGACATTTAAGCGGATGTAAAACCTTTCAAACTCAAAATTTAGTGTCAAACTGACTCTCTTTTCTTATTAAGAAAGCTGCACGATTAAACATTAGCCTTTGCTGGGTACCATAGCAGACAATTTGTTTAGCAATTGTGAAACGCTCTTACATTAAAGAAAATGCCATTTCATCTATCAACAGTATGAACACCATTGTTAAAGTGCCCACGAGCTTTTTAACATTGACAGACTCATTTAATATTTTCAGGTGCAACTGGTATGCTATTTTTGCAATTTTTTGTGATGTTCTGTCGACGTCGACTCGACTTTAACTCTAACATAGGTATTTAATCAGAAATCAAACGAAGAATTACTTCCACCAACAGCAGTTTCTTCGGACAAACAAGGCAGTCTAGAATTATAGTTCTCACTCGAACTACTAAACAGATCCTGATCATCACAGTGCTGCTCTGCGGCGAAGACTGAAGACTGAAGGAGATGGGATAAAGAACCAGCTCTGATTCTGTGCAATAACTTACAGAGATTAACTCAACTTGCAACTCTTTGCCCTTTAAAAAGAAACTGAATAGATAAATTTGTGGATGTAAGAAGTATCCTACCGAAAAGGACATAGTAGAACTCGAAGTGGACAATTGAAGGTAGTGGATAGTTAACAAAACAAAATCGTCTATAAAGCCTGCTCTAATTTATAAGAATATCCCACGGGACCATCGGAAACCACTACGGGATTGTTCAAGTGACCTGGCTAACCCTTGAGATTTCTAAATGACCTGTTGTCCAAATATGTCGAAGGAGCTCATTTAGGTTATTAATTTTGTCCATCCTAGCTGGGTATACGTTATCGTCTTCCGCTGCTGTGTTGTAAAGGACTATTTGCGTCAGTGTGAGGACACTCTCGAATCTGCTCACGCCATGAGAAGGCTGAGAATCGGAGTTGGTAGGCAACACATGACAAATCATCAACACCTTCTGAGGGTCACTTCAACGTGCATCAACAAGTTTACACAGGATCGGACATCAATTCGGCCACTTTTCGGAAGCAAAAACTCGATCGTATCATTAGCTTTTTTTTTAACTTTTAAACTCATTTTTTATTTACTTAAAATATTAACTTACTACTAGACAAAAATGCTTAAATCTAACTTATCAATAACTGGTTTACTTAATCTAACTTATCGGCCCTTAGTGGGCGCTGTAAGCTTATATTTAGCTGTTTTATTTTGCCTTTAGGCTTATATTTGTCGGTTTTTTGGTTTTATATTTAATTTTAATTTACAAAGAAAAAAATTAAAACTTTGTTTAGTGACTTTTTTTTTGTTTTATATAAAAGCTTAATCTAGATTATATATAACTTAAGACTACTTAAACTACTTAAGCCTAACTAAAGACTACTTAAGCCTAACTTAAGACTACTTAACTACTTAAACCTAACTTAATTATAATCGGGGTGGCGAGCCCTCGTTGCGCATGCCCCGAGGGGTCGCCATCCTGATTGCGTCTTTCGGTCCCACGGCAGCCTGCGTTCAACCATATTGTACGCCAATATGGTGCACAAGCCCCACCCCGGACCTTGTTCCTAATTTAAAATCTTACCTATGGAGTTGGACTAAAAGTCCGCAAAGTCCTGAGGAAGTGCAGAATCACCTTCCTCATATAGCCACCAGAATTCAGTGCGCTGTTTTGCAGCATCGATCCTATCGCGATCCGATACCGCCGTGCTAAAGCGGAGGAGCTCCGGAGCATTGTCGACGTACCCGTCGCGGATTAGCCGTTTGTCCCGCGCGTCACGATAGCGGTGGTATAAAACCGGGATACCGTTCCTGTCTTGTACTAACCCTAACGAATCGATGTAAATGAATGCCTCTGGTGGAATAAAGCCCGATATGAGCGTGCTCTCCATGTATAAATCATTGGGATAATAAGCCCCAAAGATCAGGCTGTTGTCGCTAGCCATCGCCCTTGCAGCGTGCCTTCGAGTCACCTTAATTAGGAAATTGTCAATTCTATTCAACTGAGCCCCATTGTATAGAACCTCGTTGCGATAATATTTTATGTACTCGGAGTCTGGCGTTCGGTACAATCCTAAGCAGGATCGGAGACAACGTCTCTCAAACAGCCGTATCCTTTCCATGTAGGATGGTGATACATTGAACCACACGGGACAACCGTAAGCGATGATCGGCCTTATGAGGGCCATGTAGCAAATGACTTTCACCCTTGAATCAAGTTGACTGCTATGAAACAATCTTCTTGTCAGAGCATAAGCCCCCCTAGCCCTGGCCAGACAAGCATCCACATTTTTATTAAAATATAGAAACTTGTCAAGCCAGATGCCAAGGTATTTGACTTCACTTCTCACCGCCAACGGACGTCCATGCTGTCCCATGACACAAAATTTTTTCCAGTTTTTTCTGGTATCGTAAGAAGCCCTCTGCACTGGGGTCCTGAACAGAATTGTTTCGGTTTTTTGGAAATTGATCCTCAATTTCCAATCATCGCAATATCCCTTAATGTGATCGAAGTCACGTTGCAAAAGTGTGTTAATGACCTCGATTTTCGGACCTGATCTGTACGCCACTAGATCATCTGCGTACGCTATAGCGTGTCTGAGAGAACCTACAAGATCACTTGTATAAATGTTAAACAATATCGGGGAGTTCACCGCCCCCTGTTGTAAACCGTTTTTAATTTCAAAGACTTTACTCGAAGTTACGTTGCCACATTTGACAACGAACTTCTTTCCCAAAAGCATTTCATAAATCATATATAGCATGGGTTTACGCATGCCCAGTCTGGTCAGCTTGTAGAAAAGCCCCTCTAACCATACGGTGTCGAAGGCCTTCTCAAAGTCAACCAGACAGGCCCCTGTGCATTGTTTTTTGGACTTATTCCATTGGATGTCGGACACTAGTTTCGACGCGGCATGAATGGTATCATGCCTCGCTCTAAAACCAAACTGATTATCCGGAATAATTTTGTTTTCCTCAACCCACTTAAGCAGAGCTCTATTGACTATCTTCTCGAATACCTTGCTTACATTCGGCAGAAGGCTTATTGACCGAAGATTTGCAGGGTTTGTTTTGTCCTTGTCCTTTTTGGGGATAGGATGTACCACCGCCGTTTTCCAGTGCACCGGATAATGTGCATTATTCAGTGCATTGTTAAACAGTGTGGTGAAGATATCGACTGCTTCTATTGGCAGGTGTCTCAATACGACGTTTGGGACACCGTCCTCTCCTGCCGACTTTTTATTTTTCAATGATACCAAGATGTCCAGGAGTTCATCTTTTTGCACGAACAGCATCAGGCTATTGGCGACTATGCCATTGGAAGGGTTTTCGTCATTGAATACGGAAAAACCGTGATTCTCAGATCGATCGTATCATTAGCTTTATCCTTATCTAGCAGGGGTATATAACGTAGTACTTCCATAGTAATTGCTGTTCAACAGTTTGATTCACCTGAAAATTTTTGGTCAATTTCTAGTTACAGACTAATATGAATGTTTCGATAACTTTTTTCAAGTCCTCGCCCATCAAATATCTACATTTCGAGTCCATTTTGGTCACGATATATATCACCATTCCCCATATTAGTATCGCGAATCTTTCCAAGTTGAGTGATTTCATAGCTCACATCATCCAATTCGTAATTAACTCGTCTTACCATCATGTTCAAGCACCAAAGCCTCCCAATATTTCAATCAATCCAAGACCATAATTCAACGTTTAATTACTAATGGCGTGCATTTTGACAAGACATTCCCTATGCAAAAGCTCCCACTTAGTCTTTGTTAAGCGGGTGATCACAAGCTGCTAGCTTAATTAATGGTCATGAATTAATTTATGAATATATTGACGGTGAATCGATTTATAGTGTAACAGACCACTTGTACAGATTACCAGATAAGAACGAATTAGATTCAAGCGTAGTCATGGCAAAGTCTGCGACCAACTGTGCGCCAAATGCAATCTTGATTGCAGTTGCGATTTTGTATGTGTGCCTAGATGTCTAATTCTTTTTTTTATGTCACATGTGTTTGCCTATTTCAAATGCTTAAACGGGTTTCCTGAAGTTGAACATTGATCTACAACCCAGTGCTCCATGGACCGGACCACAATTGTTACACTAATTGGATTTATGGGCATTTTTTGCCTGCTCAGCCATTAAACACCGCGCTATGTCTCTGTTTGTTTCCGGCTTTGTGTCAAATTACTGTCTAGTGTTTGTCAAATCGTATGGCACCTTTTGAAAGAGGTTTTTACTGCACAACTACATATGCAGCTGCCATTAAATGAAATTGCTTTTTGACATCCAAAGATACATGGAGACGGTTGGGTATATAGTACTGGGGAAAAAATATCAAATAAAAATGCCATAGAAACACGACCGCTCAATGTGTCATTATGAATAGAATGGGAATTGTAGATCAACCTTAACAAGGTTTTTGTTTTCTCTACATCAAACTTGAACCTTTTCGTAAAGTTAAGTATAAATTTCATCAAAATCAACTTTTTTACATTTGCTTGTGCAAAATGGAATTTAATTGATTTTTTTACGCAATCATATCGCACACACAATAAACGGGATAAGTAGCTCTTAAGTAAATTTCACTCTTCTCCATGGTTTGAGTGAAAATGCCATCCAAAGAACGTGCTTTCTGGCAAAATTGTCAACTTAACGTCATTTTTATACCCATTTCACTAGGTACGCGATTGAAGGAACAAGGACCTGAGTATACGAATAGGATGTGGAAAAATTGTACTTGAACGTATATTCAGAATATTGGATAGGGAAACAGTAGAGTATATAAAACCGAACTTTTATGCAAAAGAACATGTTGCGAATGATATTTAAGAAAATAAAACAAAAAGGGTTGTACAGGGATAAAACCTGGGTATCTGAAAAGAGTGTAGTTTAAATCACGTATTGCTGTTGAGAAAAGTCTTAAAACCTTATTCCCACCAGTGACTGTTTGGTGTTGGTATGAACGTGGATGCTGGAGGGTGGTAAGTTGTTCCCTTACTACTTCTCATCTCTTGGTTTTTATGTATTTTGGCGTATGTTTTGAAACTTAAATACTTGTCTACAACATCCCCAGATATTGTTATTGTTTGGGACTTGTTATTCTTTTTAGAGATTTTGTTATGACATTTTTGGGAATGGTGAAGTTACATAAAGTTGGTACTTATCCCTGCAATTTACAACTTTTCTGAAACATGCATTTTTATGATGAATACATAATACGGGTTATACGTTCCAAAACTTATTTATATTTATTTGCAGAATCATTTCCGATTTACACTAGATTTTAGCGTTTAAAAATAAAGTACCTACAGCTTAGTAAAAGTTCTTATTAATTAATAAAAGCAAACTCTTAATTCAGCTATGCGACCTATGAAATTTAAAAAATTCAAATAGATGTCCAACAAATCAATAGATTCAAATAGATTGTCCAACTAGTAAGGAATATGGGAAAAAATTCATTGCCGCTTACAACAACAACAACGGCAATAAAATAATACGTAACTGAATAAAATGAAGTCTAACTAAAGAAGATGATTGGAAATCAGACAAATGAGATTTTTATCTCAGTACAAAGATGACAACATATACAATCAGGCAAATAAGCAAACAATAGGATCTACATTTGAACATCGCTTCCGAACGGTAATTTTAAGAAGTTTCGTATGATAGTTTTATAACCATACTTTTGCTTAGGCAGTAAAAAACATTATGTGCTGTTACCAGTAACATTACACTTAAAAGTCCAACCCACTAACCACTAGGCGACTGCATCCACGTTTATTATTCCAGCCCATCTTAAAACAAGTGGTAATGCACGACTGGTTCGTACGCAACTTTCTCTTTCACAGCGAGTTAATTTGACGTTTTTAATAATTTGGCCAAAATACACAATAATACTTATTTTGATTAATGATCCTAAAAATTATATAAATAATGTCGAAATGTGAATATACGAACGTTTATTCCGTAATTGAAAGGAAACGCTGTCCTTGTGAATAAAAATGATTTTACGTTATTGGCCAAAACTGAAAATTCCGTCTAGGGATTATTAGGCCAAAACAAATCATGTGGAATTCATGAAAACACTAATAATATTATACAAATTAAATTTCATTTAATTGGGCCAAATAGTTTGAGAAAAATTAAAAATTTTCTTTATATGGCCTAAATGCAAAAATCCGTTATACGGATTTTATCGAAAAAACTGGGTATGCAGTTTTGTTGCAACTAATATACTCATGCTATATATGAAGTTTAATCAAAATCGTTAGAGCCGTTTTCGATATAATTGAGGATATGTATGATTTTTATATGGCAGGGACCGGTAATAACATGGCTAAAGGCAACCAAAAAAATTTTCTAGAATTATGACCAAAAAAACGCTGGATACAAAGTTTGAAGAAAATCAGTCCAGTCGTTAAGGCTGAAGAGACCATAAGGGACAGACAGACGGACGGAATTCCGAAAAAAAAACACTTTTTCGCGTGCCGCTATCTTCGTAATGTTTGAATCAATCAAAATCAAAAGTTTAAAAAATAAAAACTCCAAGTGCCCCAAAAAGTATACATAGCTCGATATTGACGATATGACAGTATTAATTATTGTAAACTTTCAAATTCCTTAAATAACTTTTATAAAAAATGTTTGTATATACTCCATGGCCATGTATGATATCCGTTATATGGGACGTATACAATCAATATGGAGGTAAAATTACAAACTCACATATTTTGTGCAACTGTGATTATAAGAACATTTAAAAATAAATTTGATAAAAAATTAGTCAAGGCGTTGATACAGCAGAAAGTAGTAATTTTTCCTTACAAACCAAATCTAAAAAAGAGACAATTGGGCTAAAACTAAACATGAGACATTATTGGTAATGTCAATTGTAACTCAGATATTAAATTTCATTCAACGGAATTTCGAGACACCTTTTTCTGACTTCTTTAGGCAGGAAATTCACTGGTCCAAAGCAAACTGTCTTGTTGGAAATAAATATTGTCGCGATCACGGTTTTTAATTTCAATCAACTGGCTCCATTTACAGTTACGTACTGTTTGACCTCGTTTTGAACAAATAAAAAAAAATAAATAATTTTGAATAAAATCCACCACCTTGTAACAACAAAGCCTAGATTTATTGAAAACTTGGTTCAAGGACCGTCACGTTCGGTAGGATGATTGTTTAGACAACAGGCTGATACAGTCGTACCTAAAATATTACTAGTAACTAATGTTTTTTGTCCTTTTTTGGTTTATAGTGTATGGGCTAAGTCTTTCGATGATGAATTCTCAAGGACTACTGAAAAAATGACTTTGACAGTTTGACACAACCTGCGGGTTATCGTTCATCAATTCCTACTAATAGTATTATACACAAATAATAAATCTTCCATTAAAGTTATAAATTTTAAATATAAGAATATTGATTTGAATACAGGAAGCTGCAACAACGATGTACTTGTAAATACAACAACTTGTAGGAATCTACCACTTTGTTTGGTGGCCCGCTTTATCAACAACCCTATGACGTACAAATACTACAGGTCATTGTTAATGATTGGCATTACCCGCATTTTATAATGTCTTGCAAAAATCTTCTCCTCCTCTCTTTGTAAAACGAATAAGTGTTGTAAAAAAGGCTCAAAAGTATATAACCAGTCGTACACATATTACATGTAGGATAAAAGATATTCGTGCATCTTCCAATCGGATTGTCACGTTGAATTATGTTTATTTATTTTTAAGCAATTGTACTAGGATTTAAAAAAAAACTTAAATCGTCACAATATAGGCATTGACTTCAAACCTCACTGGTAAGCTTTCTTTTCTCGTTATCAGACGATTTGAGCGATCTCTCATTGAGCGCTTTAAATTACATTAACACCCTTTTTATTGGACCAGTATTGATGCATGTTTATACTTTCATTTTCAATTGTTTGCAGATAAAAACCACAACAACAACAGTATCATTAAAGAAAAGTGTATGTCTCTACGCCATTCATCGCACTAAGCCGTCTCTTTAATTTCACATCAACTTTCGACGTTAACATGCGTAGGAAGCCGGATTAAGCCATCCATGCGTCAATCCATTAGATGGAATTAGTCGACTGTTATGGTCAAAGATATACGAATTTAGTTGTAAACCCAACACCCAAATCTCCGCGCTTTCTGAAAACGCGTTTTACATTGACACTCCGCTAGTGTTTTCTTTAGAACGACCGTCCGAGTTCAATGACCCTTGAAGCAATTAACTCTCCGAAGGGCACGAAAACCGTTTCAGCGCTGACCTCTTAATCTCTTCTGACATGGTAAGCGTGCCGTGGCAAGCCACACACCAACATCCGTCATCAGATCATGTTACTTGCAAGTAGTACCCTTTTTGGAGAAGGTTGCGACACACTATACGCTTCGTATACAAACCACTGCTCCAACCAATGTCAGTCAATCAGTCAGCAGGGAATGCATCATTTCGGAATTCTTGTTTGCGTCACCTTTTTATGGGCTTTGGGACGTGAATCTTTTCTTAATTAGACTGATTTCGTCTTGTCGTCTGCATGTGTATGTTTCTCCAAACATGGACACAGCAGCACCACCATCAAAAAGTGTCGCTTCGAATGGTATTCAAATTCATGTGCCCAAATATGCCTTTCAATGGAACACCAATTGCAGCGCTCCGACGTACCTCTTGAAAATGGAAATATGTATACGCCGTGGTGTATGAATGACTAGCCCACTGGGGATATCGCAGTAAAGCTTGATGGCAAAAAATAAGACACAAGTGGCGACTGCGTGGAGTCCTAAATAGGAGTTTACACTGTGCACCGATTTGTGATTTAAATTAATAAACTTATAAGGTATCCGCTATGTGTGCCGCCGACTGATGTTGCATATTAAGTGCGGGGAATGCGCTTGAAAAGTTTCCATTTCAATTACCGCTCTACTGGATGTGGACGATCTCACTGCTCCAAGTGGGACATAACGAGTTCTATTTACATAGGGATAAAAAGGAAGAGGGTGCACTCTCTTCGGGTCCGTGTGTACCAGTAAACACCCGCGGAGAGTTTTGCTTTTGTTTGGTGACCCAGTTTTTAGTTTTGGCGTAGGAAAACCGCTTCTTGATGTAGGGAAATTTGGAATGTTTTTCAAACTTGTGGTGGGATTTGAAAACTTTTAAATGAAATGGAATTGTACTTATAGTTTTGTGGATTTAAGAATAGCTGGCTTTGGTAACATTTATTGTAGGAAAAGTTTTATATTGTTGTATTATGGAAATCATGAAACGATGTCATTTTGTAAGCCTGATAAAATGTTCGAAAGAAACATTGTGATTTAGGAAGATACACAGAACTTATAACTTATGTTATATGTTGTTCTGACAAATATGGAAAGATAAAATTTTATTTTAGAAGTAGAAAAGCCAGTTATAAAATAGGTCGTACGGATTATAAATAAATATATATAAACGAATAATAACTTTGCAATTATATGGAATAGTTCAATATATAAATAGTTAATAAGTTAAGTTAATAAGTATTTACCACTACTACTAAAAAAATAAATTAAAACCAATAAATAACCTTAAGAAAATAATATAATATGTAAAGGTAAAGTGTTAATTTAAGTATAATTAATTTTTTAATGGTTCACTTTATTTATTTGAATATTTCTCTATTACAAGAGGAAAATCTTACCAATATAAACATATAACCGTTTAGGCTGGTACTGATGGCCCCGTGACCTAGGGGTATCTAATAAATTGGAACTGTTTTGGTTTGATTATCCACCCATTTTTTTATTTTTGACGATCCTACTAAAAGAAAAAAGGGCAACGACGTTCGTAACTGCAACAGGAACAACTTCGTGATATATCTTAAGATTGCTTCTACGATCTCCTTGAAAAAACCTATGAGCGACTTCCGAAGTGCGAAGTGAAAATCGTGCTGGGAGATTTCAACGCAAAGGTAGGAACACAAGACATCTTTAGCAGTATTGCCGGAAAACATAGACTACACGACAACACGTCCGGTAACGAAATGCTACTCTATCCAGTACACGGTTTTATCACCTCGATATCCATAGGGCGGTCATCATATACTCGCAGCCAAGAACGAGGCCTACAAGGCTAAGCTGCAGATAAAGATAGCTGACATTGAGCTCTATAGGCAAAGAAGAAAAAGAGGAAGAGCACCGGCTTTTCGGAAAGAATAAAAAAGAACAAGAAGAGCCTGCGATCGAGGATGTAGTGAGGTGCCACTCCAAAAACGATGTTCGCAAGTTGTACCTAAGTGTAAAATGTCAAAGCCAAGCCAAACAGAATCATGTCGAGATGAAAAATGAACTATCGTAGTTGCGATACAGTCAATGTTGAGGATATGGAAGAAACAATTCTGCAGACTATAAAACCGCGATGACGAACAACATTCCGCTGTCAAGCAGAACGAACCATTCAATATTGGCAACGACAGCGATAACTAGACGAATGTCTAGTTAGAGCCTAGACTAATGTCTAGAACCATGTCTGGTTTTGGTATACCGCCCAAACTTGTCCATTTGTGTAGGATGACGATGGAGAACTTTCGCTGAAGAAGGGGCGGAAATGACCTCACCTACACATTCGACACAAAAAAAAAATGTGGCAAGGCGATGAGCGATGCGATGTGACTTCTTTAATTCGATTATTAAGAAGATTGTGCAATCTCATGAGCCAAGACCAGTGGCACAATTTTCCAAAAATCGGTGTAACTACTAGCATACGCTGACGATATTGACATTATTGGTGGGACTCAACGTGATATCCTAGCCACGTGTGCTAATATAGAGAAGGAAGCGGCAAAAATGGGCTTAGCAGTAAATGAAGGTAAGGTATATGCTATCAACTAGAAAATACACAGAACTTCGATGAATTGGACAGAAGCCAACATTGACAGATATAACTATACGAGCTGTACAGCTACATACCCTTGGTCAAAACACTTGGACGTTTAGGACATGTAGAACGAATGGACGGCTTGCAGAATCTCCGATGCCCAGCCAGACGTCGGGTGCAGTAGAGGAAGACCTCGCGTACAAGTAGAAACCGACCCCAACCAACTTGGAGTTCTCTGTAGGTAGTTAGCTAAGAAACGTGCTAATTAGAAATGCATGTTGGTTAAGGCCCAGCTTTATTCCGGACTGTAGTGCCACTTAAGTAAGTAAAAACGGGAACGTCTCTACAATGGAATAGCCAATTGTGAGAAACATCGCTCGGGCTTGCTCGGTCCGGAGTCGACGAAGTGCGGCTAGTTTTACTGTCCAAACCTGGGTTACTTAGCAGGCTGTATTGCAGCTTTAATTATATAATCTCTAAGAGGTTGCTATTAAGATAACGAAAAGCGATCGATTTGAATACGTCATTTACCAAAGGTATTCATATGAAATTTGTCTTCCCTTAAATCCTCCCCAATTCTATTCGATGAGTGGTAATAAGACATTCAGTAAGGCGTGCGTTTGCATACTTATCGTCCACGTAAAAATTTAAAAAAATATACGCTGAATGTATTAAGAAATATTGAAAACTAAAGATTCTTCACAGTAACGTCAAGAAGGAATCTGATGAGAACACAATCTTATGCATAAAAGGGCCATAGTTCCAGTCATAAATAGATTCCAGCCAAGTTGTTGTTTTCAGTTTAAAAACTATGCTCAAACTGCTTATGTATTCATACTTTCAGATCGTTTTATAATTTTTATTACTAAAGTATCTACCTCGTGGTTTTCCAATGTGTCTCTGACCTAAAGTACATATTCAATCAGCTATTCAGCAGACATCACCTCATTCCCCAAAATGACATAAGCCGAATGACGACCTAACCACTTGTAAACAAAGAAATATTTAACACTAAGCTCAAAATGACAAATAATTTATTTTCATCGTTTGATATGCATTTCTTTACGCTCTGTCTAAATTACCTCACTAAACTTATAAAAAATTTTAATTAAAAAATTCATATTCGTGGTGATTCAAATTATGAGCAATCGAAAATTCACTCTCAATCCATAACTTATGTGTGTCCTCTTATGTCAACCGAAAGGTGTTGTAAATGAAATAAAATTAAACAACAGCTTCGCTTCTGAATTTTGGCATAGCATATCTATAGGTATAGCTCTCCCATACCAGCGAGCGTACAATAAAACAATGCCCCTCTACATTTACATGCAAAACGTTCGAGTGTCAATTCGTCACCTAAGAGCTTTTGCATAATAAGTATATGTACGCAGCATTTAAAAAAATAACAAAAAAAACGGTTGAATTATGAATGTACGGCCGTACCGCACGCGTTCCTCGAACAACGACTTTTGTTCACATTCAATGCACTTGGATGTAAGCAAGAAAACATTCCTAGTATGGCACACCAGGTACTGCTAGGTGTCGTTTGCGAATTATGTACTCGTAACTGCGTGTAGAACACTTCAATTGTTTTTGGGTGCCCGCTAGCAAGCAGTTCCAGGATTTTTTTGTTTGTTTCTTTAATGTCACCGTCTTAGCCGACGCTGTCACTATTCGCGCTCCATGGAGCATAAAATTTATAGAAATAAAAAAAAATTGGAAAATACTTGTCAGGTGGGTTATTACCTAACACCACTTTATATCCAAGAACACAGCATGACGAGATTTTCTCCGTACCTTTTTTTGTCATTTATTTCCTTCATTGAAGCGACGTCTAGGTGCTGCTGCTCTGTCGCTTCTGAAGTGGTGACACTGAAAACGTGCGACTTGAACGACATCGAATCGAATTAACTCACAAGCACTATCCCCAAATGGAGAGAAACGAACGACAGCCAACGCTTGAAGAAATCAATCTGCCTGGCCGATATGGTGTTGGGTAGTTCGGTAGTTCGGATGGAGCAGATTCATGAAATTGTCATCAAGCACACCCTGCTGTGATTTTATGAAGTTGCAGTGGGTGCTAATAGAGTTAAAACGAGTCTTTACACAACGACAAACAGTCGACTACGAAAATGAAATTAAGTTACTTTCGTCATCTTAAGTTCTGACTGAGGATCCGTCCAAAGGCAGTGGGTCGATTAAGATGTTCATTTGCATTTGCTATTTGGTTATAAAAGTGCATCGACAGATAATTACTTTTTAGGGAGAGGAATTTATTTTCAGAAATTTGCGAAATTCTCATTCCCCTTCCAAATTGCAAATGTTCAACAGCACTGTGTCACCATCTCTTTTCGGTACATTATTAAGCTTTAAAGTGCTCCCAATTTCGCTGTCTCTTGACCGCTACATGTGTTGCAAACAGAACTTTGTGCAATTTAGAGCCTAAATGTACACGGTACGTCCATTTTCTAGAATTACAATTTTATGAATCACATTTCTTTTTAGTAAGGGCTAATTACAAAATTCAACGTTATTTTACTTTGTAAAAGCAACATTTGACGTTATTCCGCTCGGCTTTTTTTCACGGCCTCGTTTGTTTTGACCCTTACCAGCATAACAATTTCTCTTTGGCTATTAGCCTTCAGTTCTCGTAGGGTCCTTGAAAGAGTTTTTGACCTATAAACAAACCAAATTGTGGAAGCGGCTCAAATCTCACCATATTTAGGTACGTCACTCCGTGAAATGTTTTCGCAAAACAGCCATCGATACACCTGAAGTGTGAGCTGTTCACTTATTCTGTTAAAACCAAAAATAGGTTGACTCATCCACTTTAGTCAAAATGGACTTAAAAATATAAAAAAAATCATTGCGTCCTCTGGGACGATTTCGTGTATTCTCTTGTACGATCTCTACCTTTAACGGAAGGTAATGAAGGCCATATTGAAGAATTCGGCTGAATGAATGATCAGACAATCCAAGGCAGGCGAATATTTGCGCAAATAACGTGGGGGTTGCAAAATTGAAATTCCACTATCTCCGCATTCTCGGTAATCTGATGGGCCATGGTACTCCAGTTCTTTGTATTCTTACACTCGTCGTTTGTCTGATCGTTTTAGTCCATGCAATAACTGATTTTCGGTCTGCTATAGACTAAGCTTTATTAAAGCGATTTCCTAAGCCGCACTGGGTTACGATCACAGAAAATCAATTCTATCCAGTAAGGCCAATGTATATAGGCTTAGCCGATTTTTTCACCCTTGCGACAAGTTTTATAACACTGCTTTTCTAAACTCGACTATAACCAAGATTCACATCAATTAAGCGAGTTTCAGCAATTCTCGGTTACATCGCGTATTTGATCTTAATGCTCTAAGATCTCACTTTAAGGTAATATTGTAATCTATATGGGGAATAGGTTACATAGTCAAATAGAGATCCATTGTGAAGCGAACGGACATATCACTATAATGTCACCCACTTTTCTGGTTACAAAAATATAAGCTTGCGACAATGTAATCACAATCACAGAAGAGCGAAATTGTTGTTTTTGTTGTGTCCCGTAACGGCAGTCTATTTATACCCATATCTGTTTCTCCGTATATCACCATTTTTTGCCCTTAAATATTGCAGTGGACTAAAAATATGTGATACACGCACATTTGTTGACGCCGAAATTTTAGGGAAGAGATATCTCGTGTCTAGATGAAACTAATTGACAACCAAGATTATGCTATCGACGCCATTGAATTTGTTTGCTTTGATTGAAAGGAAAGTCATATTCAGTAACCCAAGAAAGATTACACAATATCTCAAACTTTATTTAAAACATCAACGACTACCACCAGTCACACTTTACACTCTTTATTCAATTTTGAAAAATATAGTTTAAATGGGTAATTTTTGGACAATAATTCGGTTATCACCCCATAGATTGAGGCCTAGTTTTAAAACGTCCTTTAAAATTGTATGTTGTATGGAAAGTTTTACATTCAATACTACCTTTAAAAAATCTTTTTTTTTCTCTTTTCGCCATTTATGCTCTGCAACCCTCCCTCACATAAATTGTTCAGACTTATTAAAAAAATATCTCTATTAAAACACTTATAAGCGCGTGTAAACCTCAACTGAGATTCGTTGAATGCTTGGTGGATACATTTTTAGGAGTATTAGTTCAATTTTCCCTTCAGCCTTAGGTTCACTTGCACCAATACAATTATTCACCCATCTCTATAAAATCAACATGGAAAGGCATTAATAGTTAAATAAATAAATTGGTGAAAGTTACTCTTAAACTATTTCCGATTTACTCATCTATCTAACATATTTTATGTTTTAAGTCATAAAAACGGATTTCATATAAATTTGGGGAAGGGTTCCTAATTTAGTGTTCCAGACATTGGCTAGTTGAGACTAATTGTATATAGATTCATAAGAAACAGAAATAAATTGTCAATATATGTTCGAAATTTTTTTTAAACACATCGAAAACATTAACAACAATTTGACCCCTAGAATTGATGTTATGTCGACTTAAGCAACCCAACAATAAATCCTTCCATAACCGCAAATGCTGTCACATAAATCGTAAGGATACCTGAAAAAATGACACAGCTGCCACTGAATACAATCGAATTAACCTTTCCGATCAAATTGGAAAGTCAACAACGCTGCGTAGAGTCACCTAATGACGACAATAAATCGATTAGTAAATAAATAAATTGTGAACGATTTTCTCATAAATCGTTCCATAAAAAGACGTTCGTGCAATTTCCATTTACGGCATCCAACTACACAAATAGTAGAGCTAACGTAGGTGGCTTGACCGCGTGTAAACTTCCCGTGACTGCAAATTAGTTGCCCACTCCACTTTCTGTGATGTAGATGTAGTCTAACATTTGTAGTTGCGCCCTTTGGCAAAGTGACATTTTTACATACGTATACGTACGCATACAGAACGTGGCATGTTTAACAATGTGTTTTTCGAAATTCAACATTCGTATAGAAATTACTAAATGGTTCGTAAACGTGTCTGTTGTGCATTTTTCTTATTTTTTTTTTTACAAAAGCTGGTTGAAGTCAATTAGGATCTAATAGAATGCGAAGTCATAATTTTTATAATCTATTCCATAGGGATGGTTTGAAGAGTAATGGAATAGAAAGGATTATAAGTCGAATCAGAATCAAAAGCTGTGTCGATCATGACATCTCGTCCATCCGTTTTCCGGTATGTCTCGAATTTTTGGGCATTTTGAAGGATAGTGAATATCAAAATTAAAATTGTCTTTTTTGGTAAATTCATACGGAAGTTTGAAAAACCATCTGAACATATAGTTTTACTATCCATTTTTATTCTCTGCATTCAATTTATTGATGGATTTTTATTGAAAAAGAAAACTTTTTAAATCTTGCACATTTGATTTAACCAGTTTTAACTTTTTGGATGGTTTCTATACACTTTTTTGGGGGAAATATTTAGTTTAAAAAGTGTTATGATGTTATATTTTGATCATATTAACAATTTTGACAAGCTTAGAAAAATTGTGTTTTGAAAGGCCAATAATACATAAAATGTGTAATAATATTTTATGAAATAAATATAAAGTTTTTGTGAGATGGATATACATTACATTATGTTTTTGTTTGCATATTTCATTGGAATTTAAATTTATCTCTTAAAATAAACATTGTGAGTTCCAAAAAGAATCAAAGTCACTCATCGATTACGATGACGATGAGAAAGTTACCTGAAATTTTCGGGAGAAACAACGTGCCAACAAAACGCACTATTTATCTTGTAGTGAATGATTTTGAAGAATGGACCACAAAATACTGCAAGATCGGCTGAAAACATTACTGCTGCTCAGGGAAGTGTTCAAAACAATCCGTTAAGGATTATCATTTGTTTCCATTTAATACTCAGTTGACACAAGATGTACTTCCACAATACCATTTACGCCGCCATACATATGCCAATAGGATATTACAGCTAGCTCATGTCAACCCCGATTTTCATGAAAAAATCGTAATAAGTGACGAGGCACATTTTGATTTGAATGGATATGTGAATAAACAGAATCGTCGGTTCTAGGCAATGGAAAACTCTCTAATTATTCATCAGTCATCTGTGCATCCATTAAAAGTTACAGTCTGGTGGGCAATTTGGTCAGGAGGAATCATTAGACCTTACTTCTTTGAAAATGAAAACGGCGTAACGGCAACTGTGAATGGGGAGCGATATCGTGATCTGATTGAAAGCTTTTTAAAGCCTCAACTGCATGCTTTTGGGCTTGATTAACATGTGGTATCAACAAGACGGTGCCACATCGCATACAGCCATGTATTCCATTGCAATGGAATTACTGCGAGACCTCTTTCCACAACAAGTTATTTCAAGAAATGGTAATGTCGATTGGCCTCCACGGTCGCCTGATTTGACTGCTCCGGACTTGTTTTTGTGGGGATATCTGAAAAGCAAGGTTTATGAAAACAAACCCGAAGAGCTTGAGCAACTGGAACAAAATATTCGTGATGAAATTAATGAAATACCGCGCGAAATGTGTGAGAATGTAATGAAAAATGTGCTCAAATGGGTTCGAATTTGTGAGACTAACAGAGGCGGACATTTACCTGACATTGTATTCCATACATAATTTCCGACATTAAATAAAACATTTATCAATATAAGATTATTTCTCTTTCATTTAATCAAAAATTATAAACAAACAAATTAGTATACCTTCCCGGCGGACACCCTGTATTTAATTGAAAAGCCGCTGCATTAAACCTGCTTAGTTCTTTTGTCCGACAGAGAATTTTACTGTCTGTCCTCCGAAATTTTCATCGTTTTTATGCCCAAAAAATAAATTAAAATTCATTTTTATTCTAAATTTTATGGAAACAGTGTATTTTAAATAACAAATTTGGGATATAAATCATTCTGTTTAGAAAACTGTTGACTAAGGTGCGTGAGTGTGGACTGTACCCAAACAAGAACTTACTTCTCATTGATTCTCATGAATTGGAGAAACAAATCCTTATGATTATTAAGTCGGTAGCAACAGTGACGACTTTGTATGCTTTGTATGGAAAAAGAAGGAAACTTCAGGCAGAAAAAGGTTAATCGGGTTTATGTGATGCGGGCAATCTAACTCGGGAACAAAAATTCAACCAAATGACATCAACCCAGCTTAAATAGTTACGTATGCGATTTGTGTTTGGTATCTGTTAGAATTCTTTCATCTTGAAAAAGGGTCATTGTTATCAAATCATAAATGTAGAGTAAAACAGGTGGGCGAAGCACCAAAGTTGTTACAGCATAGACTAAAATACGTGGGGTCCATTGATCGAATCCCGAAAGTAGAAACATGTTTTTTTACTGTCGGGATAGTTTGATAGCATGAGTATAAAAGTGTCCTTGTAAAGCTTCTCAAACTTGGAATTCAATTTCGGCTTTCAACTGTTGATCCCTATCGGCATATCAAAGATAGACCTTCACATCAATTGCAAGAAAGGTATTTTGCAGCATCCCTTACCTACTTAAGTCGAGTTATTCCTCATTTCTGTCGAATTTTGTATGTGCTACAACACGCGCTTTATTGAATGGATAGCTTCTATTTTGATTGGTCTCCTTGCATTGTAGCTTTACAATATGAAGTTTTCAAGCAATAGTTTGCTGTTGCTACATTCAACAAAATTACGTGGATTGTTAAGCAGCACATAAAGAAATCAACTCCGACCCGAAATGCGCCATAGACTTTTTACTCAGAGCTCAATACTACCCTGCTGGTTTTCCGATCATGTCAGAGTAGAAGGGAAAGAAAAATTAGAACGTCACAACAAACGGAAAATTGTAACAAATCTTTAACATCGCAAAGCGCTTTATTGATGTAGTCATGATAAGATTGGCTAAGGAACAATGGTAAAACACTACTCGTAGGCGCTTGTTTGCCATTGACAACAAAAGGTCCAATTCTTTATGATCTTGAGTGACATGAATCTTTGAGATATTGGGTGACTTAGCCATGAATAACTGCACTTACTTTAATAAACGGACTCCCTACTCGTTAAGGGTTGCTGCATGAGACAAGGCAGCCGTCCACCCTCTTCGATCATAAGCATGCCAGTTATTCAGTGCAAGCATCCTCATCCTTGATCCCTTAACCGCAGATTCCTTCTTCCTTGTCCCCGGAGAGAATCTGTTGGATGGATCATTATTGTTGATTCAATTGATGTGGTCGTATAGGTCTATTATATCATAACAGGTTTAATAGTCCAACCATGAAAAATGTAGGGTCTAGTGACAGGGTATACATAAATTGATCTTACCGTGCTTGCAATGTGTTTGATCTAAGATTAACATCACAGCCACGCCATTTAGTCCCATCGCTAACAGTTTCCACCGCATTTTCTATTAAATAGCTGAACCCAAAAAAGGAAACTTTCCTGTTTTCGTCGTCGCCTTATGTCACCTAGTGTTAACTGAATAATTTAAGAATTTATCATTGACGCAGTTCATTTGGTAAGATCTCCTTCTACATCGATAACGCTTAGGGCTTCTATAGTGCTAGCAAGGACAGTGGCTAAGGTATAGTCTTTAAAGCAAAGGGATAGTCTCTGTCACATATAGCGAGGACGTCATTGTGGAAATAGTTGCCTCCCTAACAGCAGCTCATTGACTCATAGCTCCAGAACAAAAAAAAGACGACAACTGCCAGACGATCAACCCAGACTAAGATAAGAACACAGCGACTAAACCTTATATGTTTAATTTTCAACCAATTCAATAATACATTAAGGCAATATTTGTTAAGCTGCAACAAGCTTTGTATTTAGTGTTTGATTTTCGGATGGATTTGAAGGTCGCTCCAAATGTTATTGACGAGCTTGGCATTACATCACCGACTTTAGACTCTTTCACTAGAGCAGAAATTTTGAGAATGATTAGATTGCTTTATCACATAAAGGTTAGCTTAAGTTAGAATAAGATTTGATTTTCTAGATGAAGAAAATTTTGTTTTTTTGTTCGCGATATATTCTTCTTCACAGATTATAAAGCTAAAATCTGTTCTATTTCGGGTCGTACTGGTACAGCCCGCCACGTGCACACCGCCCGCTCGTACCATGAAGCTGGTGAGCAAAAGTTTCTGTTTTTTGTTTTCAATGCGACATCTGTATGGCTATATATTGGTCCAATCAAACTAAACCAATGAAACCACTTATTTTATTCGATATGAATTGGTACGAGATAAAAAGTTAGTGGTTGCAAGAACCCCGTCCTACTAGCTCAGCCGAACAAGCTGGCCACGCCTACCTTTGCGGTCTACTTAAGCTCACTCATAAAGAGCCGCTTCTGTTAATCTGATACTAGAACTATAGAAATTCTTGATTATAACTGAAAATCTATGGTATACCTTTCCCGTTAACATTTCTGCGTAAGTGTACAATCCCGTGAAATAATCTCAAAAGTATCATTCAATCCTAATTCGAAATTGAAATCAACACATTTTAATGCTGTTCACAATCAATTCGTTGACACATTTAAATTCATCTATACTCCGATCAACACTTCTTATGCCATCTATACCATTTCTCCCATTACTTTACGATTTAAAAATTGATTTTAAAACAAAATACACTCGCCTTCAGTGTTCACTTAAAAGTTTCATTTTAAATAATCAACTTTGAAAATTTTTAATTTCCTTTGACTTGCTGCCCACCCAAGTGCTTAGACAATAGACCTCTTGTCGCCTTATCGGAACTCGTTCCTTTCAACAGCTGATAACAGGGTGAACAAAATTGAAAATAAAACAAATCAAAAAGGGCAATAAAATCGAACTGTGGCATTAAAAGTCAGCATTGCTGCGTTGGAATTTTATTTGCCGCATCATTACTCGTCGGGGGCACAATGATGTTCCTCTGAGCTGGTGATAAGGCAATTTCTAAGTCATGATCTGAGATAAAGTAGGATCGTTTGTGTACACTCCTTTGAGTGGAAACATGTTAAATCTGTCACCTACGTTATGTTGAGCAAGAGAGAGGGGGCGAGTGTAGAGATATTTCTCATCGAACGAGTATCTACTAGTTTAGGTACGACTACTCGAATGGATTTAGTGATACATACAAGATCTGGTGAGACTTAATGTCTGTTCATTGTTGGTTTGCAACGTCCACTATCACAACTTTTCCAATTCACCTTCTGTCAGCGGCAGCAGTGTCTGAAACGAAAATGTTTTCATTTAATCTCCAGAGGATGGGCCAGCTACATCGTCATGCATGTCCGTCCATACCAATGCCGACGGGTCTGCTGTTAACGCATTCCCATATCGCAAAGTTTTTATTTGCGTTGGCCCACCCCCGCCCCATAACACAACGGTTTGTCTAGTATATACCTCCTCGGCGCAGTGTATTATTATTGCGGCTCCGGATAGAATAGTTAACCGGAATAATTTTACACTCAACTGTGGTCGTCGTCGTCGTAGTAGCAGTCGTTGGAGAGACAACAATGCACTCCAGTTTTAGTGCAAAAACTGGCAAAAAGCGCAATCGACCTAGTGGCATAGAATTGCCAGGCTAACAAAAATGGTTTCGGTTTGTTTTTCTATATAATTTTTTGTTCATAAATCACGTTCCACATTTTACGGTCTTGCATGCCAATGTGTACTTTTCGTACACAGGCACTTATTTGAAAGTTGTTGTTGTGTTTCAGCAACTATCACCATAAATTTCATGTATCTATGTATACAATTGCGCATTTGATTTTTTTTTTATTATTATTCGCTTCAGTGGAATGAGTGGGTGATTCTATGCGGTGTGTGGCGGGCGATGAAATTCCACCTACTCCAATATTGCAGCTGTGTAATTTAAGCCATTTACCCCCACCCCCCGGTTGGTAGGAATTATTATTTGCAGCTTGTTGACTGCATGCTGCAGCTTTTTCGTACAGCTTTAAATAAATATGTAATCAAAATAAAGTGCTCGTAGAAAAAGTGGATGAGGGTTCAGGTGCATGCAGACAGCCAATGATTTGCCGAAAAGGAGAATTTCGGAATGTTTATGAAAAAAATTAACATTGTTGTTGGAAAGGATATATGCAAAAAAATGTAAAAAGTTGTGGTTCCTGTTGAGGTTGAGGTTAAAGGAAGGTAAACGATTTTGTTATCGTAGTTGCTTGCAGTTGCAGTTGTAAATAGATGTGCTCACAGAGCGTTACTGAAAAATAAATTCGGGATATTTATCCGGCAGTAATATTTGCGGAACTCATTGTTAATTTAAGAAATAATCTGATGGTTAAAACCTCCTTGTGCTGAATAAGAATTGGCAATTTAACGAAGTTCTTTAAAACAGCTTTACGATTTTGTAAGTAAACTGATGATCATTTCGCTTATTGTATCTTAGGGTAGGTTAGGTTGTAATGGCTGCACGCGATGCACGTGCTAACTTAGACCATAAAGGTCCGTGGTGGTACCACGTGGATCGGTCGACTTCCCTATATTCGTTCGCCTAATTGAACCATCCAGACCTAACTATCTAGCGTATGAGGTTTCTGACATTGATAGTAGCCAGCTCACAAAGATTACCGAAAAAGTAATCTCCCAGAGGAAGATCCATTTTTTTTGGAGAGCTGGACAAGAGCGTAGAAGGTGAGTAATACTTTACTACTCTTCTACAGAAGTCATTGCTGAAAAGGCGTAATCTTTTTGCGTGTAACCCTATACGACAGGGTCCTGTGAGGACACCGAGTATGGTTCTGATTTTTGATCTGTTGAGCATACTTGTGCCTTATGTGTCCATACATTGGGCCCACGGCAAGAGTTTAATATTTCGTCCATATTCCACAGTTATGAATCGAAATTTGGGGGGCTTTCCCTACAAAATTAACTCCGATTGTCGGACGCTCAAGTAACCTGACGCGGGCACTATATTTTACTTCATTTTGATCAAAACACCTCACCGACAGCATTAAATAAGAATTGTTGCAATTTTCACTTCCTTTTTTTACAAATTCTAATTCGCTTTTTTAATGGCACATGTCCAACAATCCGTTGTATACATTTTCTCGAAAAAAAACTGGGAATGCAGTAGATATTGTCTTGACTATTGTTTTCATAAAATATGTTAAGGTTATTGAAAATCGCTTGACCCATTTTCGAGGAAAATAACTTCATGTGAAAATTTGATATCGGTGGTACCGTAAACAAAATGTCTGTGAGTAAAAAACATTGCGACCAAGAATAATTGGTTTAGGAAGATTAAAAAACTGTTAAACCGTTTAGATTATGGATACCATTACGGGCCGACTGACCGACCCACGGACGGAATTGCAAAAAAAAAACGTTCTTGGGTTTATCGTTCCATCGAGTAATGTTTGAATCAATCAAAATCTTGAGGTCGAAAATTTTCACAAAACAATATATAAACAGACGTGTCATAGAGATCAACAAAGACCATGCAGACATCCTTAGTTTATGCAAGTCATATGCGGCTTCATTTTTATCAATACCACCTTAGCAATTGAAACCGACATTTAGTTACTTACAATTGTGATAGTTAGATAGTTACTATTTTGTTGAAAAATATATGAAACGTCGAATTACAAACTGAAAAATTATCATCATGTGATGGGGGGACATAACCTTCAAGAAACATACCGGAGCCGTTAACCTGGTCCTTACCTCAATGCCTTCAATTCGGAACTTTTAATTGATTGGAGTTAGTTTCCAGCAGTGCGAATTGGCACAAATAAGATGAATTCTATAATGCATGTTCCATTGAGACCCATTAATTCTATATGGCAAAACAGAGCTATCGGACCTTCAGCTGTGATACGGGATATTTTTTTATTTTATTTTTTTTCTTTTTGAGGTCCAATTTTCGATGACTTTATCGCAGTTGGATGTCTTTCGTAATGATGACTTTGATGGCATCAATATTGTTTGAGGTTTATCCGGATAGACTGGTGGCTTAACATAGCTACTTAGAAAGAGGAGTGAACTTGTGCTGCTGAACAGCTTTACGTTTTGCCCTGTTCCTTTTAGAACGGAGCACTGGGCTTGGAAATACAATTTATCACAAAAACTGAAAAAATCCTAAACGCCAAAAAAGTTTTGTCAGCATTCATTGATAGGGATGGCTCGAATCGCTCAAACGCAACAAAATCAAAAAGTATATAATCAGCTATTTTCGTATTTCTGACTCCTCAAACTGTAACTGAATTTGAGGATTAAAATGGTGGAATTTTCGCTTTTACGGGCATCAAATCTATCAGCTTATTCTAATTGCCGATTGTTTAAGCAATTAAATGAATTTATTTCTTAACTTCTAAGTCAAATCATGCATTAAATTTCAGTTTGAACGTTTTTGTTTCATTAAATCATTAAACCTGAAAATTAAATCAATAAATTTCTTAATTCTGGGGATTTAATAAATGTAATAAATATCCAAATGGGAACTGGACTTTTTAGAAAATGCTCAGAAATTCACACTTTTCATGTCAATGCTGGTTTTTGTGATCTAACAGTTTTTGGGAGAGTATTTCTTCTCCGATTACATTTGAATATTGATAAAGTGTACTATCTAAGGTAGTCCTTCTTCAATTGTCTTAACATAGATCGTTTGAACTTGAAGTCTTTAATGGAACATTGAACTTTAAATTCGTATGTATTTACATAACATAAGAATCAAGTTGAAAGAAAAAGCACGTCATCTCACCTACATCGCGATATATTACGTTAGAGTTCATTATTTGTGCGCTCATAAAACACCTGTTACGTAGTATTATAAAAAAATTCAGTTTACACTTAAACCGACATGTCTTCTCCCCTCCGATATAAGTTAAACCCAAAAGCTTATTAGTTTCACCAACCCTCCGTTTTCATTATTCCCATTTGTTTTATTATCTCAAAGAAAAACATAATTACCGAACTTCGTATAATGACCCCGAAAGCATTATGCACTACATCTGGCTTTGGCCTACAAATACTCAAAGTTATACGATCCATAACACATACAAAATCCGAAGATACACATTTTCCCGTCCGGCGTTTTGCTCCGAT
This sequence comes from Rhingia rostrata, assembly GCA_949824845.1. Classification (NCBI taxonomy): domain Eukaryota; kingdom Metazoa; phylum Arthropoda; class Insecta; order Diptera; family Syrphidae; genus Rhingia; species Rhingia rostrata. Next base: position 3,292,401 of record OX463755.1, on the reverse strand, counting down.
TCCATCCGTATAACACAATTTATAGTTTCCAACGGAAAATGCAACTGTAAATTATTTATTTTTTTTAACAGCTCTGCATCATTTTTTCGTCAATGCAAAGACATATATTTTTTCTGACGAACTTTTTGGTAATGGATGTGGGGACCATTAGAAACTTGAAATGGGGCCCAACCTCGTGGTTATGTTTTCTAGTAATTGCATGCACTTAAGTACTTCCCCTTGTTCGGCTGAGATCTATGGACCTTTGTGAGTTCTCCGTCAAGTGGAGTGACCTAGAAAAACATGCATATTTTCTATTTCTTTCTGTGTATGCCCATGATCAGGGGGCTCGTGTAATATGGCACACTCAAAAATGTTTTCTGTGGAATCTGTATCCATTAAAGTGCGACAAGTGTTATATGCCTAAAAGGCAAATGAATTGTAGAGCGTAAGGGGCTTAAGTGCGTGTGGGTTGGCAAATGTGGGGAAAAAAATGTTGAATTGTAGTCGATTGTATGCGAATATTTTGACAAAGTAATTCAAATGAGATGTTTTTATTGTTTAATATTTATAATCCTTAAACAAATCTTACCTCGCATTTTCTAATAAAGTGTTAATTTTTCTCTTTGCAGGTATGTGGCAACATTTGTTTTGCAATGTAAAACATGACTTAAGACGAGTACGGCTTTTGGTAAATATTTGTAGAAGTATCTTCCCAATGAAAACAAATCGAAGGGGAGACGTATAATAAAAAAAACAAATGTGTTTACACCTTTTCAATTTTTATTTGAACACCTGTAATTACTCACTTGCTGAACAAACTTCCGACTCGTTGCGAGGACATTTGAATGATACAAATACAAATTTTTGGCGCAAGAGGCTCTAATGGGACAGTGCTAAGCTTTTTTTCCTCACAACAATTAATATGAGCGAATGTGTAACTCTTGCACGATTGCGGGACCTACAGTTTTATGACGAATATGAACGGCTGAGTTAAACTTTTCTAGGCAATTAATTCTACACGTTTAGATGTTCTCGGAAAGAAAAGATTTTTGTGTTGTTATGACTTATACAAGGGCTCAGTGGCGCGATGGGTAGTGCGATGAACTGCAGAAGGTCTGGGTTCGATTCCCAGCCGTAGCAACACCTAAATGATTTGTTACTGGCCCTCCTCTCGTGATGATCTGACAAATCATCCGAGTAGTATCAATTGTCATGCAAAGCTTATCTCAACTTAGCCGTTCGGATTCGTCGTAAAACAAGAGCTCCCGCCATCGTGCTAAGAAGTACACACGCACACTAGTACCATTCATGTGTGCGTGTGTACTTCTTAGCACGATGGCGGGACCTCCGAGCAACGAGCCTGTTGCGCCATAAATTAATTTTTTTTATGACTTATACAAGACATCTATCTTTTCGGTCTAGTTTCTCAGTTCAAGCGCAATTTTAGGCTGAGATTCGAAGATTCTTTAAGCTGAAGCGTTACTGTTCTTTCGTTCAATGTGCCCAAGTCAATTACCCAAGTGGCTACAGTCACATCGTGACGGTCCATCGCATAAAACTTTAAAGAAACCTAGACATTCAAATTTCCCAATTCATATTTTTGGCACTCTCTGTTCTAACATGAGATTAAAGAAATCTCATGTCATAATTTGGTGTATTATGGTAAATTTCGGATGAATTTCTTTCCAACTAAACTTGATTCAATGACACATATGGATCATTATTCCGGAAAATCTAGATTCAGTCACCGTCTTATTGAGCTCCAGGCGCAAGACTCTTTTACACTCTGTCAGAATCGACTTGGCTTTCCAACTTCGATTAAGCACTTTCGACACAATTTTGCATCCAGCAATATAAATTGTGTGAAGTCTTTTGGAAATAAATTTCGTGAATTCTATAAGCCATTATTGCCTTAACCGAAACTCAAAAATAACGAAAATAAAAACTCAAATGTTTAATATACAATTTTTAAATATTTCTAAGTTCGTGTTTTTTTTTATTTCAATATATATATTAATGATTATTTACAACGTTTTCATTTGTGTTGTTTGGTGAAAGACAAAGAAACGTGCTGATTTTATCATTTGCGCACTACACATTCATTTTTTTTATAGCTACAAATCGTAAGCATCGGCTAAGCAACCATTAAAATGTACACCCAAAATAGGAAATATTTAATTTGTAATGTACATTTGATACGATTACAGATACAAATAAATGAGTGTTTCAGTTTTATGGAAATGGGTAAAAATAAGTATTCACAGCTGCTTTAAACCTTAAGTCGTGAGCTCAACTTAATGGACGCCTTAAATTGGTATACCATTTCATTATCCATAAAGCATAAATTTGCCTTCCAGAGTTATGAAACAGGCTGAACTTCCTCGCAGAAGTACAAGAAAAGCTCAATTGAAGTAATTGCGTCTTGAAATTGATAATTCGAATTTCATAGAAGAATAGTTGTTAGTTGGATGTTATGTCTTTTCCGAATTTGAATTGGTGCGAAAATCGGGTCTATCGTCCATCTGCAAGGCCAAACGCTGCACTTGTGCTTGCCGATAAATGAATTTTAGAAACTCTATAGATGTTTGCAGACGTACAGCACGTTGGTTTATTATACAGGGATATAAAAAAATTTGGTATAGTCCGTACCAAAACAGTTGGCCAACGGTCGATTGCGCAGAGAGAGGATTTAAGAGAACAAAAATGACGCGAAAGAGATTTAATCACTAAGCGTTTTTGCCTGTAATTTACAATGCGTAACCCAACTTTACAGTGCTTAGAACTAAAATGCTGTTGAATATCTAAATAAACTTAATTTTTTATTATGAGGTCGACTTTTATACATTTCTACCTAGAAGTCCGATTGTATTTGAAAGGGTTCCCAACCCTTTTTATGGTTGAACATTTCGTGGTTTAGCGCTAGGTACCTGTATGGGTGGTGTGCTTGGTTAGCATTAATTTTATGATGTTTGATTTTACCTGTTTGACTTAAGTTTAAGCAAATAGGGTTTAAATCTAAAACCGTACACCTTCATACAGACACAGTCACACAATCAATTCATGTGCAATGTTTTGCTTAATCTATCCGACCGTGATCATATCATACTCCTACAAAGAACCGACAAGACAAAAAACGAAACAATATATTTTCCTCCAAGTAAAGTTGACATAATGGTCTATATTTTTCCTCCGCTCCTAATTTCAGTATAAAAGAAGGAAAATGAAGAAACCACCCTCAGTGAGATCGCGACAGCGATCTTGAACGCAAGGCAGGGTATACGTCGTTTTTTATTATGGCTCCGCCCATTTTCGTCTCTTTATGCTTGTTTTTGCAATTTTAAGAGACTGTAAAACACATTTTAAGAGACCTGCGCAGTAGAATGGCCAACTGTTTTGGTACGCGGTATATATAAACCCATTGTCCATGTCCATGTCTTTATTACGAGTGTTGCGCTTACTACAAACCCAGTTTCGAAAAATGTATTTTTTTTTGGTAATAAGTACTTTTTTCAATTAACTGGTAAAAAAAATTAAAACTAAAGAAATTCCAAAATTTATTTATTTTGTTTTTAGGTTATTTTGAGCTATCCCCTTTTGTCGTCATTTAAAAAAAAATGTTGTTGAAAAATCGAAATTGGGGAAATGTCGGAGTATTGTCAAGATAATGCTTTTCTCTAGACCTCGTTTCAAAAAATTTCAGGTCACGCCATCTCTTTGAAAATATCCTCTATATTGCTATATGTGATTATAATACATCTTCATGGATTATCGGTGAACCGCCTTGCTGCCAAAGAACTTATTCCATATTCCATATACGCTGTGACTAGGTTGCCAGCAAGTCGTCTGCATTCTTCTGGAATTGCTAAATGCACTTTTTTTCTAATTCACGCGACTCTGCACGTTCATCTTTAAATTTAATTTAACCAGTCCCCATCTCCAATAGTTTGACCCTTTTTGTATTTTACCTATCAATTTCACAAACTTCGATATATCACAACCATAAATCACATAAATTTCAAAACCAAACGAATTGGGCTAAACCTCTGTATATAAAACTAATCTCATTTAATATTAATTTATGGGGAAAATTAAATCAATAAAGAAAGAAATTTGCGAGTCCATAACTTTGCATTGTTGATTAAAGTTAACCTAGTTTTTGTAAACAAATCAAAGGGTTCTTACATCGCCATTTTTACAACACTGATTCAAATTCGAAAGTAAAATCCGTCGAGTGCAAATTGGACAACCTATTTGTGAAATTGTAAACCACGAGCAAACAATAACTCACTTGACATTTAGTGAAATTGTTTTCGCATTCAATTATTGTAATTTGAGCTTCTGCGTCGACTGAATACAAGGCGTTCTCCAGTTCGAAGAAATGTAAATTAGACACTTAACTCGTTATATCTAATCAAACATATAGGGAAAACGTATCGAAATCAAAACTGATTGATTGGTGCCGCCACAATTGACTGACCGGAAATCAATCGATTGAACTGCATGTGAAGACAATGAGGCACAGTTTCGTAAATAGCTTTATCAATAAATTCATTTCTTTGGAAAAGGCAATTGAAATGATGATATATTAAAAAGGAATGCGTGGTTATTGCATTTGTTTTATTATGAAACTTGGGTTTCGGTATGGGTTTTGAGTATGGAATACCAGGAGCAAACTTTCGACTGCTCAAAGACATCTAGCTTTTTCGTATTTTTGCTCCAAATTCATTTATCAAACTGAAGCCAAGCTTAAATTTGTTGTTTTTACAGCCAAATGATATGCTTACTTCCTAATTCTACATTAATAAATTTGTTTGCTATGATTCATCGGCGAAGGGTCAATGAGGTTCAATCAATTATATTTCTACTTTGTGCTAAGCAATTTTTTACATAATAAATCATCTTCAGAAATCTACTTTTATTCAAAAGGTGTGTGAATAGTTACGAAGCAGCTGCGAGGAAATTATCATTTAACTACATAACCAGTAACATGATTATATTTAGAACTTCATTTTGATCTTTTCCCCATTTGCACAAAAAAAAAACAATTCCAAGTAACGTTTATAATGTCAACAAAACTGCAATTAAGGTTACAACAGAAAACAACATACAACGAAATTGTTTGTGAAGAGACAATTTCAGTTATCGATTTCAGTAAATCATATCGAAATTAATAATTTACGAAAACCAACTAACATTGGCGCGATGGTAAGTGCGAACTACTGCCGCGAATTAAAACACTTGTTTCTTACTTTTAAAATTAAACAATATTTATTTGGAACTATGTCCTTTATTATTGAAATACTTTTTACTAATTCTAAAAGGAGCTTAAGGCTACTATGTAGTTACAATAAGACTGTTGATAAATTCATCATACAGTCGTATTTATATACTTTTCTTATCTATCTACAAGGAGACCCAAGCGTACAATCGTCTTGCTTGATAATGAAGAAGAGATAATATTCCCACATTGTATACAAACGATATTATCTCTTTTACATATGTTATCATTGTAGCGTTGTGTGCAAGACTGTACTAGAGACTAAAGATATCATTGAATACAAATAATGTTATCTTTTTTCTCAATATGTCTTGCTATGGATACTTAACTCCCCCCCTTGTTAAACGAAATCGTCCCGATTTTTCGACGCTATTTTTAACATTTCTCTTTCATAAGTTTTGTTATATGCGTCAATCTTTTTTTGTTTTTGACGATCTGTTATACATTGTATAGTTTTTATCATTACGTACGTAAATGCTAGAATAACAATCAGTGTTACAATTGTGTATATAGTTGATAATATCGGTTTTTCTTCAAAAGGAATAATTAGTTTTTTTAAAGTATCTATGTTATCGAATTTGTACATTGTATCTTCTTTAATTATTTGGTCGATGTAAGATTCTGAATTATGATTTCTTAATATAACTTCTTTAATTTACTTATGCATGTTTTTGTATATTTTATCGTCTAGATTTATAGTATTTTCATAAGTAACTAAGTTTATACCATTAATTGTTTGATTATTTAACTTATGCTTACCGCTTAATAACATAACACCGGATTCAATTTCCAAGTCGTAATCGTATTCTTGTTTAATGTTGCATTTTGAAGTTATATTCTTTAAAAGTGGAATAAGACAATTTTCTTCTTCAAAGTTAATTTCACAAATGTTTTTACTTAGATGATTTTGACAATTTCTTGTTCTTAAATAAGTTTGGTTACATAAGGCAATTGTTTTATCTGTAATGATTTTTCCATGTTTTGAATTTAAAGGTGTTACTTTATACAATTTACATGATTTAATTAGAACTGGATATTTATATATTGTGATGAAGAATTCATCAGTTCTAGCTAATAATATTTTAGAGTACTCAAGTATATTTATTATGGGTACTTGAATTATTTCATGTTGAATAATATTTTTAATGTCATCTAAGTCTAGGCTTTCTGATAAATATTCATTATTTTTTGCTGCATTAATTGTTCTGGTCAATAATAATAATTGTTCGTACACTTGTTCTATTACTAAATGTTCTTTAAGGCTCTGACCTTCGAATTGTTGCAAAATTTGTTCAAATCTAGAATTTATAGTTTTTTGTTTATTATTGTTTTCTATGAGATTATTTATACTCGTTTCTATGTTAACTAAGTCATAATGGTCAGGATTACCAAACACATATTTGAAAGCTGTTCCTAAAAAGTTAATTGATCTAGTATGCCTAGTATGTTCTTGTAATTGGTCTGCTAAATTCTTAATTTTACTTAACCAAATTTTTTCTTCTTGTGTAGGTTGATATTTACTAGTTACGATATTTACGTAAGGTTGAAATATCGAAGTCAGGTTGGTGGCATGTAACAAATAAGTTTGTTCTTTGAATAAATACACGTCATCTGTTTGCGTAAGTATAAACTTCTTGTTTAGTAACTCAGTTATTTGAACGTTTCCTTGCCCTTCTTGACTCTGTACAATTCCTAGTAATGTTAGGAATATTAATATTTTCGTCATCTGAAAAATGATAATTCTTTATGTTATCCTTGTGAATTTTTATTCCTTCTTTAGAGATTACAGTGTCTCCTTTATCTTCTTCTACTATTCTTGTTATGTATCTGGCGTTAGATTTCTTTCTAAGACCTGTGATTCTTACCATTATCTTATCTCCTTTTTTATACTCTCTGTGTCGAGTTCCTTTATTTAGACGTTCGATCACTTTTTTGGATGCTGAGTTTAGTTTATTTATTATAATTTCACTATTGCTATATTTATTTTGATTAAAGAAAATGTCTCTAGGTTTCAAACCGGTAACTGAGTGTATAGAATTATTTAATTCACGCACTGTTCTAAATATTTCTTCGATAAGTCTTGTTTTATTCTGAATTGTGAATATTCTAGACAGTTCAGTTATTGTACCGTTTACACGTTCTACCTGACCGTTCGCTGTCGATCTGTATACTGGAGTTTCTACTTTAGTTATGTTGTATTTCAAACACATTTGGTTCACCATTTCTGTTTTGAATCCCTTCTCGTTATCTGTCATGAGTCGTTCACATTTTGGGAAATAATTAGATAAGACCTCTTCCATAACGTCGTACAGTCTGTTTCGAGTTTCGATTTCCCGAAGGATTGTATATTTAGAATACTTATCTACTGTTACAAGGAAAGTATACTTGTCGTTGAAGTATATGTCCATATGAATGTGTGTTCCCACATGTGTTGGTATTTCTGAATTATTCAGAGGTTCTCTGATAGGTTTTCTTTCATATTTTCCAAATAGACATGCTATGCATTTTCTGTTGAAACTCTTTGCTTGTTTATTTAGATCGGGCCAGTAATATTTCTCTGAGATTTCTTGTATATTGTTACGTAACCCTCGGTGTGCTCTTTCGTGAGTTACCCTTACAAGTTTTAGTTGTTCCTCCAAATTTGTCACGTCTTGAAGTTTTCTTGGTGTGAATATAAATCTTACTAGTGGGAATTCTTTTTTTATGTTTTCACCATATTTGTATATGTTTTCAAATTTCGTATGCAAAGCTACAATCTTTTGGGGTTGTATAACTTCTTTCATCTGCCTTAGTAAAGAGTCTTTGTCCTTAAACTTTATTATGAGTCTTATTTTGTTACTAAAATAGATTTGTGTTTCGATATTATTTGTTATATCTTCAATAAGTTCGAACTGTGCAGTGTATGCATTAAAAGGCTGATTCACGGTTTTTATTATATCATTAGAAGAACTTTCAGCTGAATGTGCTGTTTCTATGGTAGAAGCATTTATGCGTTGACGTGATAATGCGTCAGCTACAAGATTTAGGTTTCCTGGTTTATAAACTAATTTTGCTCCAAAGTCTTCAATGATTCCCTTCCAACGTTTCAGCTTTGTGTTGGGATTTTTTTCTGATACAGAATATATAAGGCTCTGGTGATCGGTATATATGGTTAAGTCTGCTATACCATATATGTAGTTTCTGAGTTTTTGTAAGGACCATATGATCGCTAATAGCTCTTTCTCGTTTGTGCTATAGTTCTCTTCTGTCTTACTCAGTGTTCTTGACAAGAAGTGTATAGGTTGCTTATTCTGACTTAGTACGGCTCCAATAGCTATGTTGGATGCATCAGTAGTAAGCTCGAATGGTTTACTATAATCCGGTTGAAAAAGTTCGACTTGTTCTTTCAAATAATTTTTTAAAATTCTAATCGCTTCTAATGCTGAATCATTCAGATTTAACTTAATATTTTTACTTTGTTTTTTGTTTACTTTACCGTTATCTCCTCGTAAATATAATGTCAGGGGCTTGGCTATGCTTGCGTATCCTTTTATAAACTTACGATAGTAACCTGTAAGACCTAAAAATCCTCTCAAATCCTTTACCGTTTGTGGGACTGGAAAATTTTCTATAGCTGCTATTTTCTCAGGGTTCGTAGTGATTCTACCATGTCTGATTATGTGACCTAAGTATTCTACTTCTTCTTGAAAAAACTTACTTTTCTCATCAGATATTTTTAATGTGGCTTTATTGAGTACGTCGAATACTTGACTTATGTGCTGTATATGTTCTTCCTCAGATGAGGAATATATCAATACGTCATCAATGTAAACGTGTACGAATTTACCTACAAAGTCTCTCAAAATGTCGTCCACGCATCTCTGAAATATGCTTGGTGCATTTTTGAGCCCGAAAGGCATTCGTTTAAAATGATATTTTGCGCCATTTATAGCAAAAGCTGTTTTTTCTTTATCATCTGTTTTGATTTTAATTTGGTGGAAACCTGACTCCAAATCTAATGTTGTAAAGTACTTGGCTTTACCTAAATTTTGAATTGTCATGTTGACATCCGGAATGGGGTATCTGTCTGTTACAGTGTGAACGTTAAGTTTTTGGAAATCAACAACCATGCGCCGTTTTGGTTTTCCTTTTTCGTCCAAACCTTTTTTAGGTACTGTCCATATGGGACTGTTATAAGGACTATGGCTTTTTTCTATTATATCGTCATGTAAGAGTTTCTGTATTTCTTTGTTTACGAATTCGTTATCTGCTATGGGATATGGATATTGTTTAACATAAACCGGATTATCATTGGTCGTCCTAATGCTTGCTTCTATAGTATCTGTAAAGGGTAACGGTCCTATGCTGTTATTAATCTTCATCAGTCTATCTATGTCTGCTTTATAAATATTATTTTCCCCAATTATGTAATTAATTTTCTGAATAGATTCGACACTGCTTATGGTAGTTAGAGTCATATTACTGAAATTTATTTCCGCGTTTAGAACTTTAAGTCCTTCATATCCTAATATCATATCAAAAGACTGAATATCCTCTAATTCAAAAAATGTTATATTTTTCTTTAATATCCTAACTACTTTCTTTGTATCTACCATAGAATAACCATGCATTGTTTTTATTTTTATAGGTTTAATTTTAATTTTTTCGCTAGAATCGCATTTTCTATTAATGTAATTATGGGTTGCACCAGTATCAATAAGAATTTTATAAATTTCCTTAGAAATAGTACTAGTTAAATTTAAGCAGGGCAACCCGTCTACTAGTTTAAATGATCTATTCTTATGTTATTATTTACCATACATTCCGTTTCATCTGCTTCTGCATATGTACTGCTGACATCGTCTCTGCGTTGTTGTCGGGAGTTATTTACTCTCTGCTGCTTGAAGTTCTGCTGATAAGATCGTTGCGGTCTGTTGTGTGTGTTGAAACTCCCGCTGTGTTCACGTTTCGCTGGTGGATTATATACATCGGGTTTGTATTGATTCCAATTTTGTCGCTGTGCATGTACAATTTGTCTCGAGTTTATCTCCATCGGCTGTGGTCCTTGATTGTGTTGCTGCATATTATCGTATTGCTTCTGGGGTTGATAATTCGTTGTTTGGCTCGAATAATTTGGTCTTCTTTCGTTTCTGCGTTCATGTGGCATATTTTTGTGGTGCTTATCTTGAGTGAGATGTAAATGCCTGTGCACATTATCATGTTCTATTCTGCGAGCAATTGCGAATGCGTGTTCTAGATCATTTATTGTAGCTGAATATAATGATCCTCTTGTAAAGTTGTCACTCATACCATCAATGAATATACGAACTGCGTCGTCGTTAGCATTTTTAATTAGTCTGTCGATTATATTCGGCGGATCACCTGACATAGTGATTTTTGATATTATTAAATTGAGATTTTTATTTATCTCGTCGTGGTATTCAGACAGTGTGCTTCTTTTTTGCGTGATGGCTTTCATCATGTCTTGTAGCACGTATAGAGGTTCTTGATTAGAGTACGTATAATCTAATCTGTTACGTATCGCCTCAAAATTAAAAATTGTGTTATAATTAGTTAACACATTCGCGGCTGCACCCTGTATTTTACTTTTCACTATAGTCAATGCTGCTGCGTACTTACTGTGTGTTTTGAAGTTTTTAATGCTGTCCATTAATCTGGATGCTTCTTCGCGCCACGACCGATAATTTGATTGATCGCCGTTGAAAATAGGTAGGCTTTTAAATGCGTCTAACTGTATTTCACTACCATCTGTATATGTGGTTCTTATTTCCTCTAGCACAGGTATGTTTGGTACTATGCCTAATCCAGATTTTACTTCATTTAGTTTTGTTTCTAAATTAGTGTTTATTTGATTTTGGTTAGTTATTATTGCTGCTAACCTTGCATTCTCTGTGCGTGTGTGCTCTAGGGTTTGTGTTACTGTGTTGCTCCTGGTTTCTAAAGCTTCTAATCTTGCCATTAATACTGCGAGTTGTTCCATTTTGAACTCGTGTCTGTTGTCGTCGAATTTGTGTGTTTTTTTTCCTCCACATATACACTTTCACTGAATTGCTTTGCTGCTTCGTACGAAGAAGCTATATTTGTACCTGCTATGCTAGGTAATTCTTGTAACCGGTAACGCGAGTGTTCTGTTTATACTAGATTTCACTACTTGTTCCCGAGGTCCGCTCGATTGAAGTTAAAAAGTATATTTAACCTCCTGGCAAGATCGCCAATTAAAACACTTGTTTCTTACTTTTAAAATTAAACAATATTTATTTGGAACTATGTCCTTTATTATTGAAATACTTTTTACTAATTCTAAAAGGAGCTTAAGGCTACTATGTAGTTACAATAAGACTGTTGATAAATTCATCATACAGTCGTATTTATATACTTTTCTTATCTATCTACAAGGAGACCCAAGCGTACAATCGTCTTGCTTGATAATGAAGAAGAGATAATATTCCCACATTGTATACAAACGATATTATCTCTTTTACATATGTTATCATTGTAGCGTTGTGTGCAAGACTGTACTAGAGACTAAAGATATCATTGAATACAAATAATGTTATCTTTTTTCTCAATATGTCTTGCTATGGATACTTAACTCGCGTCTAAGTTCGGTTCCAAACCGTAGCAAGACTTAAATGATTTTTCTCTGGCAATCCTCTTGTCATGATCTGAGAAATCATCCGAGTAGTGTCAATTGTCAAGAAAGCATTATCTTAACTTACCCGTTCGGAGTCGGCATAAGACACGAGGTCCCGCCATCGTGAATGAAGTACACACGCACACATGAATGGCTGTGAGAAAGCTAAGCCCTGTGTATTTGTTTATAGTGATAATGAGTCATAAAATGATCACCCAATTATGATTAAAGAATACCAAGTTATCTCAGATTGCAAGAATGAAGTCGCGCTTACTAGTGTTATCTTGAAATCCTAAAATGTATTAAATATTAAATAAAATGAAAACTACGAAAATATTTTTGTAGGCGAATTTTTTCTTCCTATACTGTGGTCAAATTCATTTTTCCTGGCATTGCAACAAACCACAAATGTTAGGTCTCTGCCCATGCTCTAATCGTCCTAGTCACAGGAAGATTTGGACGCATTTGATGCATTGAAGCAAACTACATACACATGCAAGGAACCTACCGTTAGTGCACTGTCCAATTTTTCAAATTGTGAAAACAAAAACACCTAAATGTATTTTACTACCACACTTATTGCGTGAAACCGGAGCATACATTCTTTGTTGCAAAGTGCCTTACTTGCGAATACGCTGTGCACCGTCTTGTTATCCTCCAATTTCTAAGGTATGTTGGTGCAAGTGCCTTCTAATCATTGACGTTTTAAAAAAATGCTAGGTCTTATGACATTTCTGATAGCCGGTTACCAAATGGCATGAACCATTTCGCCTAACTTCAACCACATTCAAAAATCAAAATCATATAAATGTGGGAAAGCCTCATCTATTCTCGGTGAAAGGTTTATTTCGATCTTCAGTTGTCTGACCACCTTCTTCTAATCAAGCAATTCCGTTATTTTAATAGACAAAATTACCGTCAAACGCCACTGAATAATCATAAACTCTACTCAGTAAACAAAATAATTCTAATTGCGGCAATTTCGAGTAGTCCGCTCTAAGTCCACAACTAAAATCAGTCTGCACGCACTCCTTATCTACCCTGGGTGTATCTAATTTAATTAGCGCCCTGCTTTGGTTCAGATAATAATCCATATCGAAGTGAAATGAAAGTGCGGTAAGCCCAACAGAGCTTCACACGTGCAGCTACTCCTATACATCGCATAGATACCGCTCATACCTAACATCGTAAACAAAACTCTCTGATCTCTTGCGCGCAGGTTATCGATCCACAACCATAGATAAGACCCCACAGACTGGTTGCAAGCAAAATCGGTCATTATGCGATTTTTCACGAGCGTCATTTTTTGTGAAATTTTTACGCTCAGTGGAATACGGAGCCGCAACAAAACTCAATGATTTTTGCTGGAGCTTTGTTGATCTCTATCCAGCGGGCCGTGCAATGTTCGGCCACTTTTTGATTAATTTAATTGCAGCAAGAGAAATGAAAATTATATACCTGCCTAAAAAACTACTCTGACTGCTTCGGTTATGGAAAGATGAATGGCAATGTATAGTACGGTTGCGTCCTAATGTAACACACAAAAGACCGTTTTGCAATCACGCTAGAAGAGGTGCTGTGTGCATATACGAGCATGGGCTATGAGTACATTTCCAAACTCAGCCGAATACCGAAGGCCAATTATTGAAATTGCCTGCCAGCTAGCTTTAGAGTGCTTGCGGCGTTTACTATCACTCACTTGTGCAATTGCGCTAGTAATTGAAGTTGGAAGAGCCTCGGCTTATTTGTATTCGAGTGTTAATCGCTGTGCCGTTTTCGGTATCAATGAGACCTTTTGCCGAATATAGAGCTGGTCTCGAGAAAATAACACAAAAAAAATAGTGACCACGAGTTCGTTAGGTAACAGTGTAGCAGACTAGAAGGTACAATAACAACTCAATGGTACTTGCTTCACGGCATGGGTATCAAACTCAAGTTATTGCGCCAGAGTATAATATTTGAGGTGATGCCTGTCCTTAAATTGTAAAACAATGGGAGGTCAATGTCATCGAAGCTAAACCAGATTTAGTGTAATAGACAAACATCATGAATGACTGCTGTGGGACTTAAGCTATGAAGCAATTTTAGCCAAACGTTTCCATATCCAAAGGTTTATATCTTATATAGAGTAAATACCTTGTACTTTTAAATTTAAAAAAAAACAAGTGTCTATTTGAAGCGTTCTGATGTTTCTTTTTCAGTAAAATATGTCACTAAACGGTTGTATAGTTATGCAGCATTTACTCACGATCGCACAAATCCCTATTCATAAAATATTTTTCCACCCATATTAGTTATACAGGGTTTTTTTGCAGAATGTATTACCAATTTTAAGGTTATCTATTTCAATTTACTGTTCTATAACTTAGCAAGGTTACCAAGGAACATTTGTTGGCCTCGATACTATATATGTAATGCCGAATTTTTAAAGTCGGCGTTATTTTACTTGGTTTTATTTCATGGCATCATTTAACTATTGATGAATTGAATATTGCAAGGGTATCAATTAAATATTATATCAATTAAATATTATATATATTATATTAATATTAGTAAGTATGTAAGTCTTTAGTCATAAGGGGTTAAACAACTTTGTGATGTCTTAATTGATAAGAACGATTGCAAATTTAGATAGATAGATTCTGGACAACACTTTCAATAACTGCTGCAATATTTTCATTATTTAAGACAGGTCTCTTCTGGGCTTAAACTGGCATTATCGTCTCTAATTTTTTTATTAATCATACTACTGTATTCTTACTTACATAAGAAATGTTACAGCCTGAGGCGAACCTGGAACTCAAATAACATGGCTCCCCATGTCAGTCCGTTGTTTAGCTAGTTTCTTCCAGTTGGGTACTTTAAGTTGATTCAATCTACTACATCTACGATCTGGCTGGTAATCAGGCAATAATATTGGTGTTGATTCGCTCTACATGTCCCAGCCATCTTAAGTAATCAATTTTTTTTAAAAGAAAATAAGGTTCGTTTTTGAATCTTTTTAGTCCTTAAACGAAGAGTAACCGAAGATTTCTTAAATAAATTTTTGGCCAAAACGTCATAGGAGTTCTTCATCCGTTTAGTAAGAATGGAATGATCGGGGGTCTAAATAGGATTGTCTTAGTATTATGAGTCTTACTACTTAAAATAACCTGTTGGATTCTTATCCGAAATAAATAAAATTCGAAGCTTTCTCATTTTCAAAATAATTTCGGAGCCCAAGCCCTTTCAATCATGTATAACCTCTTAAATTATAGATGTTATTTGTGATGTTTTGTCTGATTTTTGTCATGTGCTACTTGCTAATATCGTCAGCTTAGGCTAGAAGTTGCATAGGTTTATATAAGATTGTGCCCTTGGCCGGGCAATTTTGTGCGATTCTTTCAAGAAAAATGTTTCGCATAATAAACTTGCTTGTTTGAATCCATTTGTTATCAGATGTTTCGTTGTGGTTATCGCCAAACCTAATGAAGCAAAACATACAAAATCATGTATAGATACAATTTATTTGCGCAATGATGAATAAATGAAAAAAAGTATGCAAGCATTTCTACCTCTGCCAATTCTATTTGTTTTTGTAAGTGTTTCAATGTAGTCTTTTATGTAAATTTCTTTCGGAGTTATGAAATTAATTTACGAAAAGAATTACTAAAGTTGCAAATCACAAGTCTTTGCATAAATCATTATAATGAGTCTTCAGTTTTATAAACGTCTGAGTTGAGATATGCTTTTTTTGACACTTGATACGACCAAAAGAAAAGCTCCCCGCATTTCTCATAAGAAGAGATCATCGGCTCACATTGTAACTATCTAAACAAAATGTGTCAAACCTAACCCACTTGACATCATGTCAAAAAAGGCCGTTCCGTATTCCCTTCTACAACCATCACACATATACATCAATAAAAAAAACACTTCAATTTTCTTTATTCATCAACTGTATATGCCCTCGAATAAAAATCTGACACCATGGTCTCCCAAGCAAATGATATGCACTCCATCAATTGATTTGTATCTCGTTTTTCAACTTTGAATTGCAACTCACTTCACAATGGTGCCGCCACTGCCACGCTGCGCCGCCACCACGACACACTCAATCATTCTCTTCCCAATCAATTAGTTATCCCTGGGGCTACAAACAAAATGTATTTCCCATTCTCCTTAGCCCGGACAATCTGAGAAATAAAGCGAGCACTTGTGCGCCGTGCTCCATTTCTGCTTTGCTGGGTTTTCTTTTCAATTACAATGGAAGGATATTCGTTTCGTGTCGCATTTCCACTTCCTCCAACACCCCGCAGGATATCGTGTAAATAAATTGCCAGTATTAAATTCCGCATTCTTTTCTAAAAAAAAAATATTGCAACAGTTTATTAAACTGGTAACTACTGGTTTTAAAAAAATTGTACATATTCCCTTTACAAGATGGCAATTTTGTGTATGATGACAGTTTATACGAACGCCTACTTCCGTTTGAATAATATCCTTTGCTGATGCAAATTCGTTTGAATATGAGTCTTTAAGAAATTTTTATTTGAAAGGAAATCCATTTCCATAAAAATGCTGCTAGCAGTAATAGAGGCCGGTAACACATGTGTTTATGACACCCCGGGGTGCGTTTTAAACTCGTCAATTTCATCGCAACATTATACAAGGGCACGCTGCACGCAGCGAAAAAAGGGGTTGATGTTGAAAATTAGTTTGAAAACGTTTCAAAATACACATCATGTAACACAAACCGGATATCATCGCCTCTGGTCAATAGCGGAGAGATGACCTTTTTCAAAGGATAAACGCTTACCCGAAGGAAGACTTCAAGTGGAATATTAATAATTGACCATAACAGCTGATTAAGTTTTGAGTGGATTTGACACAAAGGTAAAATGTGAATGGGACCGAAAATTCAGCTTCAATTTGTTGTAATTGGATTCCAGCAGCCATTCCATGTAGGAATGGAAATGTCTGATTATGACCATCAAACACCGAACGCGGCGCGGTACACCATCGCCATGGGAACGGCATATCCAATGACCTCTTGCGGGATGTGTGAATAATTTGTGTGTATTTTAAAATTTTGCGGTTTATTGTAATTTGCATTGCGAAATTGCGATGAATTAAAACAGAAACACAGTAAAACGACTTGTATTACACTAATACCCACTGACAACGATGAAATGGATGATTACACAATAAAATTTGTGGTCATGTTGAAGCGCTGTGGTCTGTCGAAGCCGTTCGAGAATGTTCAGCTTAATTGGTACATGATTGTTTTTATAGTACATGTAGCATTGACACAACTCCCGTTGAACTGTTGTTAACATTTCCAGTTTTTAATTCAAAAACTAAAAAAGATGTCCTTAGCGGGCAGTTTTTTGTCTAGGGTACACCTAATTTAATTAAATTCCTTATTTATGACGCATAAAAATATCAACTTTATTGAAAGCGATTAGGTTAAGAACTTTCAAGTGCGTCCATTAGAGTTGGTGGAGGTTTTAAATTCGTGCCTACCAGTGCGCTTATATTGTGACACCTGAGCATTTACACGTGTTATCCCTTCGCAAATCGATTACCATAAACTGACGAAATGAACGCCTATAATATTTATGGAAATTTGATAGAACTCGTTGTGCGTAAGAAACTCACAGAGTCTCTGACACTGAGATGGCTACTCCGACATGGGAAGTATGAATTCAAGACGATAGGACCTTGGTAGAATGAACTGACTTTGGTGTTGGTTAATACTGTTTCATAGATAATTTATGCTAAATGGGATTCATTGGGAATAAGAATTGAGTAGATACTCATTGAGAGTGCGTCGGTCGGTAGGATATAGGACATAAAATTGTGCTTTGTCAGGTGATTAGGTGTTATGATCGCGATTGGCAAGTGTGTAATTTAAAAATGAATTTCAACACTCAGCCGGATGAGTTTGATTGCACTTGGGTTTAATTTTAGTTGGGAGGTCTACGGCATCAGATCGGGGCTATAAAATTAATTGGGAGAATTCTGAATTCGAAACCCATTCTCTTCACAAATATACTGGCCTCTGATGTTACTATATTCAGCAATGTGTATTCATTCACAATACTATTACCAGCTGTGAGATCTCAAAATGAACTAACCTTAGGCATATCTCCTTCATTGATTCGCTAGTTATACAAGTTATATGGTCTTTTGCAATATGTATGGAGTGTGAAACAAGTGGGCCGTGGTGCAAGCAAGCGACCTCTTTAAATGGCATTTTGTATAACAATTTCGCATACTTCTGGTGTACTTTGAGCACTTTCTCATTTTTGTTGGTTTGCTGATGTAAAGGGGTTTTTTTTTAGAGGTTGGTTTTTCGAAAAGACAAATACCGAGATTTTAAGGTCAAATCGTTCAATTCTAATGTCATTTATGTTCAGTTTGGTTTGCCATTTCATCATGAACAGATTGACAAAGGAACAATCCTTGCAAATCGTGCAAATTTATTTAGAAAAGCTCCGTCCATTTTATGGTCGACATAATCGTCCATCAGAGCAATTAATTCCGTTAACCATGCATCGTTTTCACACTACTTTTACTCTATGTGATAACAAGCATCCGTTGATCAAACATTGCACACGAAAGACACAATTGCCGCTGTAGAGCAAAGTGTTGAAGAGGAACCAAATGAATCGATTCGTTACCGTGCGCAGCAATTGGAGCTTTGTCCATCAACTTTATGGGACATTTAGCACAAAGATCTTGGCTTACGACCTTACGAGATCCAGTTTGTGGAGACAATGCAATGCGTCGTGATTTTGGTGTATGGGCCGAAAATGAGAGTGATCTCGATTCTGATTTTCATCGCAAAATTTTGTTCAGTGATGAGGCTCATTTTTGGTTGTCGCATTTGGAGTGAAATGAATTAAAATGAGGCCCTTGAGACGCTATTACATCCACAAAAACTGACTGTTTGGTGTGCTCTATGGGCTTGTGGAGTCATTGGGCCATAATTCTTTCGCAATGATGCTGGAGAGTCAGTTACCGTTAATGGAGACCGGTATAGAACAATGATAACCGACTATTTTGTTCCCAAATTGGATGGCATGAATGTGGATTAGATGCGGTTCCAACAAGACGGCGCTAAATGCCACGCAACGCACGTCACAACCGATTTATTGAAGGAAACATTCGATGAGCGCATAATTTCGCGGAATTTACCTGACAATTGGCCACCAGGTCAATTCCGCGGCCACCAAGATCGTGTGATTTAACACTATTGGATTAGTTTCTTTGGGAATAATTGAAGTCACTCGTCTACGCCAAGAAACCAGAAACGTATGGGGACTTAGAAGCCAACATTCGTGGCATTATTGCCGACATACGACACGAAAAAATGGTTGAAAATTGGACCTCTAGACTTGGCTTTATTCGAACCAGCCGCAGCGGCCACATGCCCGAAATCATATTTAAACGTTAATGGCATAAAATTATCCTTCCAATAAAGGAAATCGATGGGCATTCATGTGTTTTATTTCAATTTGAAGTTCAATACCTTAAAAAAACACTCGTCGCATCTATTTTATCTCTTTTTGTCAACTTTATAACAGCATTCTAACAATCGGTAATTCAGTAGCCGCACGTGGTTCCTTCGTTGTTCAGAAACCCTTCGTGCATTGGATGTTTTTTCGTGACGATTTTAATCTCCCAAAAGGTATTAGTAAACTGTGAATTCAATCAGTTCTAAGGTGCGAGACATTTGACGCTACCCGAAAACACATCCATCCAAATCAATTCTGTCGGATTTTTCTTGAAACTACCACTACAAACGGGAATGAATTGCAATAGTAAAAATCCACTATATATGATAAAATCCCTGCCGATTCGTTAATAGTTCACCAAGAATTTAGCTCCCGAATTCCCCTATGACTTGTGGTAAATACTTAGATCGACAAATGCTACTCATACATACCACACATTTCGTCTCTAGCGACTTCAGAAAAGAAGTCTGTTCATTGTAAGTACATGCATGTTGAAGATGTATTATTCCCTTTGTGGTGATTTCGTTTGAACCGTTGCCGTTCTTGTGTGACACAGCAAAATTATGGCTTCAAAACATTTCCATACAAAGCCATTCATTAAAATTTTGAATATAGGTACCAGCAAAGGTATTGCGATTTCTTAAAAGCATCTTCACACGTCAGGAAAAGACCTTTTATAGAAAATTGCACGCTTTATCATTAATTTCGCGAGTAAGATGGATTGTACTGTATGAGAAAGTATGGTTTCAGACGCATCAGCCTTGTTTGTGGTCCTCTCTGAAAAAAGGCGTAGAGTGAGTAGGGTAGGCTGGGTTCAAACCCCTTTTTCTATAGACTTTGTTTATATCGTCCAGGTATTGGCACCGAATGGTACTTCAAGGTGTCGGTTTCAAAACCAGGGTATTGATATATTGGTATTGCCCGTATCGAATTTCTAACATTCATATGCAGATTAGAAAAGCGGATAATTGGTGTGCATTAGCGACTGCATGTACCTTTACTTTGACCATTGTTTCTGTATTTGTAGCTGAGGGTGTCCTTTTATCATGAACAGATCCATAGTGAAATGTTAGTTTCTTTTAGCATGAAATATGATACAGATGAAACCAGCGTATGTGTAATAGAAGTTCAGCAGAATTTGACTAATATCTAGAATTTTGGCAAATCAGCAAGTCTCATATATATCGAAATAATGTTAAGATACAAATGCAATACTTGTATCGTTGACACATCGGACGTTCTTATTCTATTTCAAACTATTTTCGAATTGTTTTAAATGTATTCGAAATCGCTTTTTAAACAAACAGCCAGTTGGCGTGGTTCAAAATTATATATAAATAAAGACGACATTTTCTAAATTCTTATCTTACTTCTTTTTAAAATTATTTTTTTTAAGGAAATCGCTTCCAAAACTTTAAATGGATAAAATATAAGCAATCACTTTGTCTTATACTTTATCTCCAAGCCTACTTTCAAAATGCCTTATGGTTGGACCAAAAACAGCGTCTTGCTGAGAGTGTGTGGGTTTTATTAATTTTGTTTGCTTCGTTTAACATAGGTTACATCTACTTAACTTCATCATCTTTGATAGAAAAGTTGGTAAAAGTGGGTCTGGACATTTTGTTAGTCTGTCAGTCACTACAAATAGCTGACAAATTATCCGAGTAGTATCAGTTGTTAAGAAAAGCTTATCTCAAATTCGCCGTTCGGAGTCGGCATAAAACAGGAGACGCGCCATTGATCAAAAAGCACACACTCTCAAATGAATAGTTGTGAGAAAGCTCGTACCCGGGTACTAACGGCTTCTGCGCCAAAAATTTGTACATAATTTTTTGTACATAATTAACCGATGTAGCAATTTTTAACAAAATTAATGCATCTGCAATTTTTGCACAAACAATTGATGAAGTTGTATATAGCCAAGCCAATTAAAACCGTCATACTACATTTTGATATTATTTTAAGTCGAATGCGATAAGAGATGCACCGCGTCATACTGATATCAAATCTGATATCGAATTAAGCTATTACTGAAGCAAGATGATGGCCATGTTGAGCCATTGAAACAACTGTGTATTGAAAAGTAATTACGTACTTCTTAGTAGTTCGATTACTAGATATCAAGTACTTTCATTGAGTCTATCAGTCTTTTAATTTTCCATATCCTGAATACAGGTCCCATTTGTGGATGTCAATATATCATAAAATAGCATCTTTAATATAACATGACTACCATGCACGTAATATCTGTTTGGTGTCCCAATTTCGTGCACTAATGTAAGTCCTTGATACTAATGTCATTAAAATGAAAAAATAATATTTTCATTAGCCCCGAAAAGCAAACACTGCAATGAATTAGCATAATTAAAAGCAAACAAGTATCTGAAAGCTCATTCTATATACAATGTCCACGTTGTGCGGCAATTAATTTCCAAATGATCAACAGTATATTTATCCACATTTCCAGTATTACTACAAGAGTAGGCGGCTTGACAATACCCCCAGCCCTTTTGGCTATTTAGATTAATAGATAGTACATGCTTTTTAAACTCCTTACATGGCCAAAGTCCAACTATCTAATTAAAATGGATGCAAATTATATCCGAACAGTCAAATCAAAACCGGTATTAAATCACGAGCTCTACTAATTGCTGATAAGGAAATGTTTCGGTCCAAAATTGATATCTACTCAACAAGTTCATTGACTTCTCTTGAAAATTTGCATCAGACAACTTCAATTTCCGAAGGCATCCCAGACATTCATATTGAAATGTGTATACACCAGAGTAGGTACTCTTATACCAGACTATGTCTATCAATCGATGCTCTAGCCGACGTCGCCGGTGTTTTAAACGATACAATTTTCCTTTTTTTACCTTTTTCATTATTCATTTAGTAAGGGTCGCACCTATACACACATCATTAATCTCCTCCAGGGGTACATTTCGTCACCGATATATTGCCGATGAAAGGATTCAAATCATGCATGATGAACCAAATTCCGCCACCGTCTTCATCAGGTATGGGTATATAAATTAATTTTAAATGAATCAGAGCACGTCGACAAAGCGGATGTTAAAAGGGTTTCGATCTCTACGATAGCATGTCAAGGGCAGATGTCTGAGCACTCAACATGTGATGTATGACGATGTAGAATCATTCATTATCCGAATATTGTTGAGCATAATATGTAGCTTGTACATTTACACTGAAATGTTTCTAAATGCAGATAGGTACGAGTACATATGTGGGATGCTTTTGGGAGGCGTAAGATAAGGCGTCCATCCATTGGGATAGCTTGTATCTACACAATGTCGGAGTTGGATTAAAAAGTTTTCTTCAAAAAAGAGAGAAGCTTCGTTATGGAAGGGAGATTCGGTTATTCACTTGACTTGTTCCCAAGGATATATCACCCCAGACGGATCGATTTCCTAATCAAAGATAAAAGTTATCTTCAGCAGAATAAATCACTTTCTGCATTTAGTGGTTACCTAAAGTGTTGCCAAAGCATCGCTCTCTAAGCTTCATGGAAAGAAACATCAAGTTCTATCTCAACCCTGTTCACACGAGCATCAACTGATTCTTCAATTATCTGCTTGTATTAATTTAGGTATGGCGTCTTTTAAAATTAAATCTCAATCTAATTTTATGAGGTGAAATACGTGGCCAAATATTTCAGTGGATCCCCTACTTTTAAGTCTACATCTAAAAAACTGGTTTTCCTGTACAAAATTGTAATTCAAAATTCAATGTTTTCAAGGCACGAAACGGTATTAGAATATACTGAAAATGAAGTTCGTATTAAATTGCATTGAAATGTGTGTTACAAATATTAGGCGTGATGTTCGCCACACTGCGAGTTTGCAATGGAATGCACAATTCATCGAATCAATAAAACCGGTGATTTGATGTTCGAGCTTTGTCAAATGAAACATTAACAAGAACATATATATCTGCTGTATTGTGTTAAAGCAACAAATCCGAGAGGAGGCAGGGTTATGCCATTCTCGGTAGCGGACCGAGCGTTGTCTATGCGAGAGTTTTACAAAAACAGTTATTCGGCGACTGTACCGCACAGAGGATTCTGGTCCATTCGAGGTTTTCGCCGCTTAAATGATGCGCGAAGCATAGAACTCATTCGAAAGTGGATCAACAAGATTGAAGAGACCGGTATTACAAGGGAATAACCAAAATTAGGCACATTAAGATCATCAAGAGCGGTTGAAAACTTGCAGAGTGCTGTTTGGAACGATCCGACCCCTTTAATTCGTAAGCGTCAAAGTACTTTAAGTGTGCATCATTTTAACGTAAGACCTTAAGCTGGACCTTATAAAATTCAATTCGTACAATAATAAAAGGCAGATACTTTGCTTTGTAAACCAGACCGCGTCTTTATCCCACATCTCATTTTCAGATGAAGCTTATTTCATAATGGAAACGTGAATAAATAGAACTGCTAAAACTGGAGTTCAATTAATCCAAAAAGCAAGCACCAGAAACCCCTTCATTCATCTAGGTAAGACACATTAAGATCATAAAGAGCGGTTGAAAACTTGCAGAGTGCTGTGGGTTTCGATGACAGCGCGAGAAATTGTCGGCTTTACTTTTTTCAAGATAAAAGGGGAAGTGAATTCAGAGTGTTATGGTGTCTGAATCGCAAAATTTACCTGGCTATAACAAATGAACATGCTTCCAGCAAGGTGGACAATGTCACACACGTCAAATACGCCTCAACAACAAATTTCAGTTTTCCCCGCCAATTTGATCTCCATAAGAGGTGACACAAATTGGCATCCATACATGCCTGATTTACCGCTATGGACTTTTTCCTATGGGGTTATCCATAAATCCAAAGTTTACACCAAAAGAAAATATTCAACGCGACAGTCATCGCGGTGATCACCAGGCGACATTTTACTGTACATTTAAATGGATTATTTAAAATGTATAAACGAGGTTCCTGGGGTTGACATTTGCTGTGCCCTATAATAAATTTTAGCCTAAAAGTCTCTTAACTGAGGTATCAATAAGGAGAGGCCTATTTTTTTTCTAAATTATGTAGTACATACTTATATCCTGTTACACATCATGTTTATTAGACTGCGAAATATCCGTCAGATATAGCACACGTCGAAGTTGGAATCTGCTTCTGTGGTTGAGGGCAAAACGTATAGCATTTTATCGTGTTTGTGAGAACCCATTCCCTTCAACATTTTCAATCTTCGAATTGTGTACGCAGATTCATTGTATGTATCTATGCAACTGAAATGTGTGCAAATTGGGTTTTTTTGTTGCGAATATGTTGGAGACAATAAAATGTCTCCAACATAAATGACCTGAAAAACAGTGAAAAGTCACTTCGCATTGAAGGATTTTGACAGGATATTTCCCTCCTTTCCGTACAATTCAGAAAAACGGAAGTGGGACAATGAATTTCCTCTTTCAAGCGGAGCACACTCACAATAGGAATTAGAAAAAGGATGTGCAATGGAAATGGGGTTTATAGCACGACTCATAATTCTTTCGGGGTGTTTTTTTTTCGTTTCATATTAGTGAAACTCCCGCATTGGATTTCATTACCGGCAGCTACACTCACTCTTGTTTAAGGAAGCCGATTGACATTGTTTTTAAGTTTATTATCCAAGTTGCTAATTGCACTGTGTGCTGTCCAACCAAAGCCTTCCGGATTGTATAAAAATATCTCACTAACCCTATCACCAGTTATCCTGACAAAGTGGTATACCAACAGAAGGGAAGCGCACTCCCCGACTCCTGTTGCACACATTTTGTTTAATGCTCCATACATATTCTATTGCGCTTCTGTGTTTTCTTGGAAGACAAATATCCTTGCACGTACTCATTGAACCAAGGAATAAATTTGTTTTATGAACTTCTGCCCTTGTTTATACCTGGCAAGGAGACCCGCGACAGGAAAAAGATTGCCAGTGCGACACCATCTGTTGCAATTGGGACGTTAAGAAATTGAGTTGTTTTTCTTATGCTGCACTAATGATCCGTAACTTATGAGTTTTTCGACTGTTGTCGTTGTTATTAAGTGTGAAGAAGAGTAATACAGGCACGCTACGCGTGCAAGAAATGGATCACCAACCTTGGATAACACCAAAGTCGTTGAAGCGAGCTAGTCGAAGTAATTTGCTGTCTGGTGTTCCATTTGATTGATGAGAGGGTTCGGTTTCAGTATCTTTAATTAGGGATTTCAATATCACCAGAGGTGATAAGATATGACATATGAGCGTAGAGGAATTCGTTTCTTCGATGACAATAGTTGTTAGTAATTTGTTATCGACTTCTTAAGGTAAAAGTGCAAATCACATGGCAAAAATAATAATTGTTCATTCATTACAATCTTTTGTTATCAGGTTTTCACTACAAATTTATATTTGATTTATAGATACGCTTACTTTTGTGTATACTTTACATTTTTTTATTATTATACTAGCAAGTAAGTGTAACATGTGTTAGTTACTGTTAGATATAAGATATATTATCTAACAGATATATTCCTATAGCAAATTTTTATTTACATAAAAGCCGTTCTCTTAATAAATTTTAATTTTTATATTTGATTTATAGATACGCTTACTTTTTTGTATACTTTACCTTTTTTGATTATTATACTTGCAAGTAAGTGTAACATGTGTTAGAAACTGTTAGGTATAAGATATATTATCTAACAGATATATTCCTATAGCCAATTTTTATTTACATAAAAGCCTTTCTCTTAATAAATTTTGAACATTTAATTCATTGTCAATTATTTTGCGATTAGAAAGCTTTACTTTCCACCTTATGCGAGGATTGATTTCGTCATCAGAGATAGCTTCCCAACGTATCATAGATCCCAGATATACTGAGAAATAATATTTCACTTTAATTAAACAAACTTTCAAACGACGTATTACCACCATATACAATCTACAATAGTTCAAAAGAGTCAATAAATATTTGAAATCAGGGCTTTTACAGCGTTGTATGACAATTTTGTTGTTTGTTGTAATCTTTGTGCTTTAAGTTACAATCTGTGGGCGATTTGCACGATACAAACAGACTAGATCAGTTCAACCGTATTTTGTTCCTACACGGCAATCAAGAGTGGTCAAATTTGCTTTTGATTAGAGGAATGTTTTTATTTGAATGTTAATTTCTTATTTGAAATTTAAAAAGGATATTGGGCATATGGACAATGTGATTGCAACTACGAAACCCACATTTTTGCAATTCTAAAACTCATATACAAGGTGGCGCAAAAATAACCTTCTGATGTTTTTTGGCTGTAATTTAAAAAAAAAAAAGAAAAACTTTGATTCTTCTTGTGGATTATTTTTATTTGGTCTTTTAATTTTGTTTACATCAAGTCGAGAATATGATGTCCATGTTAATGGCCGCCGCCACAGTTGATTGTCATTTGAGCCCTTTTTATGGCATTTTCCATTTTTCCATGGCAAGAGTCTGAGGATTGTTGACATAAACCCGCGACTTCAAAAAGCCCCACAAAAAGAAGTCTGGAGCGGTCAAATCAGGCGATCTTGCTGGCCAGTGCAAATCGCCAAAACGGAAGATTAGGCGCCCGGGAAATGCATCCTTCAGCATATCGGTTGTGGCACGTGCAGTGTGTGCCGTTGCACCGTCCTGTTGGAACCACATGTTTTCCAATCCCAATTCATCAAGTTGCGGCAAAAAGAACTAGTTGATCATTGCTCTGTAGCGCAGTAACCGTTTGGCCCGCGACGTCTTCGAAGAAAAAAGGTCCGATGAATCCTTCAGCGAAAACAACACACCATACAGTGACTTTGAGCGGGTGTAATGGCTCTTCGTGGGTTACACGCGGATTTTCAGTGCCCCAGAAGCGTAAATTTTGCTTATTTACGTACCCGCTAAGATGGAAATGGGCCTCATCACTCATGATTATTTTTGATGAAAAATCATCTTCCTCTTGGTGGTGAATAAGGATGGCTTGAGCGTATGTTAAACGCAATTGGCGGTCAGCAGCTAACAGCTGATGCACCGTCTGGACTTTGTACGGAAACATCTTCAAATCTAGTACCAAATTTCGCTGTAAAGACCATCGACTGATACCCATTTGCGTGGCACGTCGTCTGGTCGATGTCGACGGCCGGCGCTTCCATGACATCTTCGGCTACAGCAGCAATATTATCTGCAGAACGGCTACTCCGGGGTCTGCCACGCCTGGCAGCATCTCGTGTTGTGCCAGTCTCTTCGAGGCGAGCGGCTAAACGTCGCAGTGTTTCACCAGTAGGCGTTGCACGGCTAGGAAATCTGCGACGAAATTCACGTTGTGCCAAAGTCACCGACCGATTATTGCTCAAACAAATAGTCACCAATATTCCGCGTTCTGGAGCAGTGTAGCGTAACATTGTTTATTAACGTGTATTTCGCATGTGTTTACTACACAACTGTCAAAACAGAACTGACATTAGGGGCCAATCGCAAAATTTATAGCATTTTCTGATAGGAGGATTACTTTTGCGCCACCTTGTACTTCATAGAATATAATAGTTCACATTAGGATTGCAACGTAGGTCCAATTCATAAAATTAATGTGATTGCTGTTTTTTTTTTTGTTTGAATGCGCTAAATTTAGGCAACATGAAACTTCGCCCCAATGAAAAATGGCTCAAAATATGGCGCCGAAATTAGTCTTTTTTCATACCCTAATACTTCAATTTTAAAACGGAAAAATCACTCCAAACCAAAAATGAAAAATTGCCACAAAATGCATATATGTAAATATATAACTTAGCATGTAGTTTTTTTTATTATCACTGATATATCAAAAACTTTTCCATATTCCATGTGGTTGGCCGCGGTGTAGTGGTAATGTGTTCGCCTGTTTAGTGGAAGGTTGCGCGTTCAATCCCAGCCAAAATCCATTTAAGTTTTATTGAAAAGAAATCAACAAGGTCGGTTGTTATACCTAAGCACCATCTTGAATTTCTTCAAATTTAACGAACACAAGAAAAAGTGACTCCCCGAAATTAGTTCGGACACCACCCATGGATTAAGTCTCCACTACATCCAAAATATTTCCTATCACTCTCTTCCTTCCCTTCTCTTGGCTAATTTTTTATTGGGGCCAATTTAAAAATGGCGAACTGTTGGCTTTGTCAATAATACAATACAATTGAAAGCACCAAAAAATAATACTACTATTTATCCACACCGAACCTAATGCCCGCCAAATAAATACTTAATTGTCTCCTCGGTACTTTTATTAAAATATGTAATTGATAATTTAAAATTCATAGATTGATTGAATTATTGAGAGGTCCGCGTCATTGTTGAATTTTAAATTCCTGTCCTTCCTCACCATGCCCAATTGTCAAGTGACAACAATGAGATATTGACGAACAAAAAAAAATCAGAAACAAAACTCTACAAAGGATCCTCTGATTAATTATTCACGAGAATCAAATATCGTCAAACACGTCACTATCACTCTGTGTACACATAAAAGTTGAAATTAATTTATTTATTTATGCACAACTCACGTGAGCATTGACAAATTGAAGTGTAGCCACACAGTCTGCTGATGCTCTTGCCCATAAATGGGCAGACACACAAAACGAACAAAAAATCTCTGATTCTCTAGTACCCCTGATTTGCATATCCAGTATCCGATTTCTATACATACGTTACGTCTGATCCTATACGACGATGATGTTGCTATTCCGCCCAACCCCACGTACGCTCGAGCCTACTTCCGATCTACAAAGGATGCGTACATTACACACCCGTCAAAGTAGGAATTTTGTTTTGTTTCTGAGTGCCATTGCAAATTGTAGACAATTGATTAAATAAAAAAAATAGAATTTTTTTGAAAAATGATCCCTGGGCCAGGCGTGACGAATTTACGCGAACCCAATTCGAGAACTGTAACTGCCATGTCATGTTATACCATGCTGGTATGCATTCAAGAGGTGGTGGCAGCAAACATCCCTAAAAAAGTGCAAGACTGATTGCCAAAATGACGCGCGCAAAGTACGAGTAATCCATCAAACATAAAACAGAAAACTAAATTGTTGATGTTGTCTATGTGGAAGATACATGCCGCCTCTTTATGGCAATGTTGCACGCCACTCCGTTTGGGTGGTGGTTTTAAAGTTTTGAATTATTTTGCTGTTGCTGTCTTGTCAGTGGCACAGGCACATGTCAAAGTTTTTTTTTTATGGAATCTGTACCTAAACTTCAACCCCTTCTCACTTGGCATGAACGAAGGCTGTTTGTTATAGTTTTCAAATTTGAAACAAAACATGCAACGCGTGCCATCACACTGTCTGCACCTGGACTGGACGTAAACAAAGTTCTCAAGTAATTAGTTATTTTTATGATCAACATGTTTGAGAATTATAAACAGCAATTTAGCATGTGAACTTGGAAAAAAGTAAACCAATTTATTTTCACAAAATAAACGAAACTAATTCCATTTTGGAGATAATAACATACAAGATAAACACAGGGTGCTGCTTCAAAGAGTTTTTTAATGTTATTTATGGGAATCAAAAATGGTGATGATGTCATCAGAATTTCAGAATTTTGATATAAATTTGGGCGGAAAGTGTGCGAACTGAAATCACTTGTTTCTGGGTATTTAACCGTTTCTTTTTTTCAAAGATCAAAGGATCTCTGATAAAAAATGTGTTTGTAAAACACGAAAAATACTAGTTGTCAGCGTCTCCGTTTAGTCAATTGAGCAATCAGACTCTCCTCAAAACCAAGACTTCAGTGGCACAAGTGGTAGGCACTTGGCTAACTAGGCACGAAGTTTCAAGTTCACAAGTTGTTCTTGTAACATCGATCATTCAACAAATGTTTTCTTTTTTATAATGTTAAGATTTGTTGGCCCTCTCCACAGTCCAGAAAATTGCAGGCTAAACAAAAATATAAAGTAAGTACCTAGAAACTATATAAATATAGTATAACAAAGTATTTCGAATAACAAAGTATTTCGATGGCTCGAACATTTCATGTTGAGTTTTTTTTAATAAATCTGTTTGTTTGAGTGCGATTTCTGGAATCGAATTCCTAGCACCAACATTGCTACCTTCCATAGAACTTTTTTACTTTTTCTTGAAGTTAAGTTAGACCAGGATGGTCTGTTGTGGTACCACATGGAACTGTCGATTTTTCCTTGAGAGCGTTTCTGGTTATAATTTGTTCAGGGTTTCCTAGATTTATGACACGATGTGCCGTTTATCCATCTGTGATTTGCTTTCTTAATCGAATCCAGTTTGATTGATGATGTTTACATGTAGAGAGGGACATGAATAATATTTCTACTGGAAGTAGAGTGTCAAGGTTAGTGCTCTCCCATCTCTTTAAGAGATAGTAGGATTAGCTTGTGGCTTGGATGATGTTGAAAATGCTAATAATAATCCCCGTGCGTAACGACTCAGCCAGGACACGACTTCATCGCCAAGACTTCTGACTGAAAAACGCTAAAATATTTGGGAATGCGAAAGGATATAATTAAGTTAATCTCCCGGAGAAAACACCTTTACCCACTCCAGATGTTTTAGACCCATCTGTGTAGATGTGAATCGAGCTGTATCTCCAATTCGAGATTGGCTTGGTTGACTTAAAGTTATGCTCAAAACTGAGTTGGGTAATGATGAGCTGTAGTCTGTTTGACAATAACATCTAGAGACACTATATGCGGGATAGCATCTATACGAAATGGGTGATTCTTAGAGATCCGCTAATGCATATACAAACTGATAATTGAACTTTTCCTAGAAGGTTGCGGTTGGAAACAATTTCTAGAGACATCCACCATACTAAGACACCATGGGTAAAATACACCTTAAATCAGAGAGCGATATGTGGTTGCATACCCCATTTTTTCGCCTTATACACGTGCTTAAAGGTGCCGTAAAATAAAGCCGAGCGAAATATTGCCGAATTTCTATGTTCGGTCTTATTTAACTTTTGCTAAAGTGTTAAGCCGAGTCGGCCTAACTTCATTTTGCATACATCCATTTTCGCACCCATCCCAAATCCAACAGTGAGCCCAAATCCGAGTGCGTTATGGATGTATGCAAACATTGAATACGTGTGAGGAGCCAAGCTGCCCCCCTGTAACATGTGCATCTTGCACACGCCAAGGGAGTAAGTTGTAAAAAATAAATACTTACTTGTACGTTGATGTGCTGTGCCAAATATTTGCATTCCTGACTCTTTCATCATAATCCATTCTTATATTGTATTTACATTTTGCGTTATACGTTTAAATTCAATACCTTCTACTGTATGGATTTCCTTAACTTTAGCTCATTGGCTGACTGAAATATAAAAATTATTGAAAAATAAAACTTCAAATATATAAATTCTATGAAATCGAAGCATGTTTTGATAACAATGACAATGACAAATTATATGTCCGTCGATTCACATTGTTACATAAACTAAAAAAAAAATGATAATCTCAACTGCATATAAATTTTGTAACATTCGGTAAATAAAGGATTCGTTGATACACACACATAAACGCACTACAGAACAATAAATCACATTTTACATATGACGATTTGGATTCACAGTGTCCAATTCCTATCCCGTGCACCTTCGTACATGCAAATGTATGGACAATGGTCATTTATCTTTCCGACATTTAACAAAATAATCCACCCGATGCGTTGGTCAGCGATTGTTAATCCCTTTAAATGATTGAGGAATAGAACTGCAACTTCTCGCACTTAAAAAATAATATAATACGAGTATGATAATCTGCAGTAACAGCCTTTCTACATGAAATTCAGTCGGCAAGCAAGCCCCTTGTGCATAAAATTTGCATAAAAGATCGTTTAATCATGTTCTGTGTGCAAACATTTATCCGATTCTATGGTTTCAGGGTTGTTCA
Organism: Rhingia rostrata; assembly: GCA_949824845.1. Classification (NCBI taxonomy): domain Eukaryota; kingdom Metazoa; phylum Arthropoda; class Insecta; order Diptera; family Syrphidae; genus Rhingia; species Rhingia rostrata. Next base: position 3,260,107 of record OX463755.1, on the reverse strand, counting down.
TTTTTAGCAAGGGATGCGATTTTTTTCTGTGCTTATCTATAAATTATGAGAAACCCCTCAAACACTATTGAATTTCATGGTGGCTATGAGTGAATAAGCTAAAAGACGCTGACAAATTGCTTTAAATCTCAGATGTTCCCTGACAAATCAGACATAAAGGATGACATTAATCTCAAATCAGCCTAGCATAACCATTTGCGATTTGTCGCGTGATTTCCTCGACTGGGTATGAAATTCTGATTGATTGATAAGGGAGGATTACCGGAGACTCTTTAAGAATGTTTCTTGCATCGTCAAAGTCATGAAATTTATGGCATTTAATATCAGTGTTCAGTGGTATAAAGTTTGAAAAAAGTGTATAAATGTATGTGTGGCAATGGGGGAAACACAGGACTGTTTTATTGTGCACAAAAGCTAAGAGCCCAGACAGAAATGCAACTCAAGTATCCAACGAAGTGCGTTAAACTCCTACACAAATACGGTTTCCGTAACTTTAACTCCTTTCCACTTATCACTCTGATGTTGGGTTGTCTGCGCAACGCTATACAGTGGGGTATTTGTATCTGAAAAATGTTCAAATATTTTTGTTTGCATATATTAACGAAAGACATGGATTTTGAGGAAACTTATGAAATCCGACAAGTTATTAAATATATTTCATATCTATTAATATTTAATACAATGACCAAATCTGGGAACTCAAGTTCAAGTTAACCATGAATCGTTGCAATAATTCAATATATTACCACTTTGTGGTACAAAGATTGATCTTAATTAAAAATGCAGTAGCCATTCGTCGATGGCTTTTGGCTTCGTTCGATCACATTTGCCAGTTAGAAATAACTTTGAGTATTCCTTCGTCTCATTCACATACTGATAAAAACATGTAACTTGAAATGCTTTGGTGATTTAAATGTAATTTTACCGATCGTATTTACTTCAAAGTTTATTCCGCTTTTAAAAAACCATAAAAACGGTGGATTACGTAGACTCTCTTTTTGAGCAAAGATAATCACCTTATCGAAATCGCTTCCTATACATCCGAAATGAGAGTGAATTCAAAGATGACGATGACGAAATCCATCTTATTAAAATATGTGCTGACGTTGAAGTAAAAGTCGCAAGAAAGTAGCCCATTGTGTCTATGGCGCATAGAGTTTGTTGATTTTAGGTTCTATTTGATGAGAGTTATGTGTTAATGACAGCTGTCAACGAACTTTAAGAAATGAAATGTTCAAGAACCGTCTACGTTTTGGGTAAGTGCGAGCTATCAACGTTTTTGGGTTATTGAATTTTAGATTAATGCACCATGCTGCAGGCATTAATAAAAATTGTTCCCACTGCACAATTTAAATGGTAATTCAAGAACAGGGCATGAAGACATATGTATGTAGATGCAGTGGTTATGTGGTAAATGGGGTTTATTACTAAGCGAGGTTTTCCTGGTTCAAAGAAACACCTAACACTTTAAACTGTGCCACCTCTTGCGAGAATCGAATATTTGATTTTCCGTTCGAAATCGGTGTAAAATTGAAGGTCTCTTTAATTGTGCAAAAAAAGTAACATTGCAAATCGAATAAATGGAGAGGCTAGGTTTTGTAACCAAAATGGGAAGGTTAACCCAGTATATCTAGATCCAAAACTACTCGTAGCAAAATATAATGGAATTCTGCAAAAATAGCATGCATTATCAGAGTCTTGAAGGCAAAGAAGATCCTTAGTCATTAATAAAAGCTAGACTTACCCAATAAAATAAGAGGATATATAACAAATGCTGTGTCACTGCCCTGCGACAAATAGCAGCCTAAGAAAGATCCTTTGTTGACATTGCTATCAAGATCTACATATTTCCCTATGGTCCAGTTCGACCGCTTCCGAAAAGGTTCGGGCTTATGTGAATACCTCTTTCTGATAACCGGCATTTCACTCCACTTAAACATCACTATATTAATCCTCCTACATCCTAAATAATAATATTCAGCTAATATAAGTCCCTTAAAGGCTATTGCAAAGGGATGACGTAGTCCTATGTGAGCTTGTCGCTGGAGCGTCAAAAATATATAAAAATTAACATGGGCCATTAAAATCTACTAGATACCAATGGGAGTAGAGTTATTCTATGTAAGCTACTCCGGAACCAAGTTAATATCTTAACAAATATTGTTAGTTCAATCCGGCATATACAATATGATTTGACAGTAAGACAGGGTGTCCTATTGTTTTGATTTAGCAAATTAATGAGGCATAGTGTGTAATGGAGTTTCTCAAGATCTTTTTACAGCACTTCATATCTTTTAACCATTTTAATTAATTAAAAATGATAGTAAGATATGAAAAATTAAGAATAAAAAAAAAACAATTCTGCAGGTAGTTAAGCAAAGTCCTTAAACAGATATGAGAAAGATATATCGTCAGTTATAAGTGGTGATACCTATATAACACATCCCGTCCGCACTGCCATTAACGATGTGACTGAAATTTAAAATATATTCACCATTATATTCACCCCACAAATATGTTTCGAATTTCCATCCCTAGCAATTTAAAACCTTAAAATAAGTCACCATTTTCATGATGTGACCCACTGTATGGTGACTGTACAAGTGTTTAAGGAAATCATGATGGAAATATCCTTTTAATGCATATACGACGCTAGGGACTCCGCAAAAAGTCGTTCGGTTCCTATACTCTGCAGTCTGCACTGCACAGCTATCCCATAGCTATACCATATTATATAATATAAGTAAAGGATAATTAAAAAAAGGAATTTTAAATTGTTTTCGTCGTGCTTCTGTGTGGGTGCTCTAAGTTGTAAATGTGATAGAAAAGGGCATATCGGTAGGCGCATGAATGTATATTCACTTTCAACAAATGAAAATAAGGGCTCTGCGGGGAAAAGAGTCTTAATGTTGGGGCGCAATTTGTATTGCATTATATCCCCATTAGAAGTTCTTTTTTCATATCGGAATTTTCAACAGCTACTATTTGCTATAAAATGAATAAAACATCTCTGCATTCAACCAAACACAGACAAGACATTAAAATTCAGCTCAATGGGGAGTTCGTGGGTAATGTAGGTGTTGTTTTAGTCTTAAACCAATGCTTATGGTGGATAATGACGATATTTTTAGACTCATTTTTAAATCATATAAACGTCTTAAGAATCTAAGTGATTTTCTTTTCATGCATGTTCAATCCCCGTCGCATATCTCCATTTCCTCCTCTTTAAGACCTTTTAAGTCTAGCGTACCTAGTCAAAATCGTGCCGTTATTTTCAATTTATTGTTCACCTTTGTACTTTTTTCGCACAAGGAATGTTGCTTCAAGAAGAACATTAAACTTCCATTATGGTATACTTTGTGGTTATTTTGCTTCGCTTCTATTCTCTCATCACTTGAATGGAAGCCAGATTTTTCTCAATCATTGAACTTCCGAGAACGTAGCATATTAAACTACTCCTCCGGCAGAATGCAAAAAGGCTTAAATTATGTAAATCGAATATTTTTTCCAGTCAACTTTTTGAGTACCCATCTCAAGTGCTTTGATAATTTCGAGTGCCTTTATAGGTTTTTTTTCGTTTCTTTTTTTTTAAGGATAATGTACCTACAAAAAATGATGTCATCCCTTTAAGGGATTATTTCAAATGGCACCCCACAATACGCTTACATTAGGGGTGAATGGAATCTTGACAATGTGTGATATGTCTGGGTAGTCAAAGGAAGTAAATCAACTAATTGAAGGAAATATGTAAATATTGTTCCGATCCCACCATTTCATTTATTCGTTTGCTCATCATCAGGGCATATTGGGTTCAAAATGCAAAGGAAGAGGACATTGTCATTATTTCACCTTTGAATCTATTTACATTTTATTAATGTAACATTTTCATATAGTAAAAAAAAACCTTTTTGAAAAAAAATGCAATTGTAGCATTTTTTCTATTTATATTTTGTTTCGAATAGTTTTTTTGAATTTAATTAATGAGGTTTTTCCCCCCTTACAGATTTGAAACATTGAAGCAGTTTTTTTAAGTTAAAATTGTTTTGCATACCAATGAGCATCAAAATGTTTATGATTTGTTCATATTTGTATTCAAATGATTCTCCAATTTAACTAATAGTATAGACACAACTGATGTGGGTATACAGTTGAACAATGCTCTAAATTGATTAGACAGATAGAAGGGTGCTTGACGGGCTTAAGCACAGTATTCTTGCGATCAGTTTTAATTTTATTTTTAAAAACATGTACAGGGTGGACCAAAATATGTATCACCCAACCATATGTCGACAACTGCTAGTTTTATTTTATACACGTTAACAAGTCATGAAATGCTACAATTGCCAAGATATGCTGTACCAATCTCTCATTGGACCTTCTTACTAAACTTTATGTGTACAAGTCCCCAAAATCCGAAGGGGGTATACAATCACTTTCCTAATTATTAAAAAGCCACTAAAAATTCGGGATGTAGTTGTTCAGCATCAATTTTTTCGCTATCCTGAGCTTCAAAGTGTCAACTTTCCCGTCGCGAAACCTTAAGACTCAAGATTAATCCTCAATAGTTAGTTAGTTTCACAACAAGCCAGATTATCCAGCCGCTTTATTTTTCATTGGTTATGATCCATTGGTTATGATCCATTTAACCAGTACCCAGTCCATGACCCTTTTTCAAATATAAAAAAATAAATCCCATCGTCCGAAATTTACAAAAAAAAAAGTTAATTTGTACTTGTTGATATGTGTTATTGGTTCGAATTAAATAAAAGTTCTTTGTTCACAGTTTTGAAACTAGTTTGACGCTCTCATTGATCTTGGAATATCTTGAACTAGATATTTTAATTATATTGATACGATCGACTAATAAAAATCGAATTATTCTTTATTTTTGTTTTGCTGTCAATTAGCTGGTGATCGTTAAAACGTGCCATCAAAAACGTCATAAACATTAAGCTAATTTGTATACACATGTTAAGTTAAGTTAAAATAACATCAGACTGATGTTAAATTTACAAAACAAAATTGATAATTAACTTTTTATAAATACAATTGAGTGGATGTGTAGTTGGTGTTTGGGTGTTGTAGAACGAGGGTAGACTATGATTGGCTTTAACTTGGCAGTGCCCAGTGGTTGTAACTCTGACTACACATCAAGTGTTTATTTTTAACATCCGAGTGGTAAACAACGGGTACTGGTCTCATCCAACCGGATTTGACTTGGCAACACTATAAACAGGAATGAATATCCGGCCTGGTGTCCCAGGCGAACTTAGACAAGCTGCTTCGACAATTCGGACAAAAGGTTGTCTATGATGGTGTCGGATGAATCGAAAGGCCAACGGCAGCGCTCAATCCCGTAGTGGATACTGATGGCCCTTTTTCCTACGGGTAACTACTAAATTGGAACTGGCCCTCCAGGTTGGGGTAGTGCTTTGAGTTAACTAACTAACCATGGAAAAAACTAACGGTTATGAAGCAACTAATATCCTCGGAAAGGACTGGTTTTATTGTTGACGACGCCGCTTAAGGAAAAAAGGACAACAACGTTCGTATCTGCACCTGGAATGTGAGAACATTTAACAGGATAGGTGCAAGCGAACAACTAGCGGAAGCTCTAAACTGCTACAAAAGCAGACATTACTGCCATCCAGGAAATACGGTGGGATGGGCCGGGAAAAAAGAGGATGAAAAACCGTGACATCTACTACGGACTGTGTTATAATGAGCAGAAACAGCTACTATTCGGATGCGGATTTGTTATAAGTGCCAGAACGCCAAATTCGCCAACATAAGCCTTATATGCTGATGCTGAGGATATGGAAGAAACACTTCTGCAGACTGTTAAACAGCGATGACGAACAATATTCCGCTGTCAGGCAGAACGAACCATTCAATATTGGCAATGACAGCGAAAACTGCCAACCACCCGACCTGAGTGAAGTGAGGATAGCAATATCAAAAGTCAAGCTAAATAAGGCTGCCGAAAATGACGGCCTTCCCGCAGCTTTATAGAGCTAGGGGAGATGACTTCTTAAGTAACATCCACCAACTCATAAGTCAAATCTGGTCGGAAGAATGTACGCCTGAATAATGGAACCTCAGCATCGTTTTGCCCGATCCACAAAAAAGGAAACCCTCTAAACTGCGCCAAGTACAGAGGCATAAGTCTCAACATCGCCTACAAGATCCTATCTGCCGTAATTTGTGAACGCCTGAAACCGTTTACCAACAACCTGATCGGCCCTTATCAGTGTGGTTTTAAGACCAGGAAAGTCGATCATATTTTCACACTTCAGCAGATCCTTAAAAAAAACCAAGAATCCAAATCGATACCCACCACCTATTGATCGATTTCAAAGCCGCTTACGACAGCATTTATAGAGACGATCTATACAGAGTCATGTCTAGTTTTGGTATACCGCCCAAACTCGTCCGTTTGTCTAAGATGACGATGGAGAATTATCGCTGCTCCATCAGGGTCGGAAACGACCTCACCGACACATTCGATACCAAAAAAGGATTTAGGCAAGGCGATGCGCTGTCATGTGACTTTTTCATCTTGATTCCTGAGAGGAAACTCACGAGCATACACCAGAGGCACAATTTTCAAAAATTCGGTTCAACTACTAGCATACGCCGACGATATTGACATCAATGGTAGGACGCAACGTGATATCATAGACACGTTTGCTAGTATAGAGAAGGAAGCGGCAAAAACGGGTTTAGAAGTAAATGAGGGCAACACAAAGTATATGCTGTCAACACGGAAGGATACACAACATCGACGATTTCGACAGAGCGTCACCATTGACCGATATAACTTTGAGGTAGTACGAGACTTTGTCTATCTCGGCTCCGCTATTAACTCTGACAACAACATCTCCTCAGAAATTAAACGAAGAATTACCCTTGCCAACCGCTGTTTCTTCGGGCCAAAAAGGCAAATTCAGTAGTAAAACCCTCACTCGAACTACTAAGGAGATCTTATATAAGACCATGATCATCCCAGTCCTGCTCTACGGCGCTGAAGCATGGACCGTCTCAAAAGCGGATGAAGAAATCCTTGGTCGATTCGAGAGGAAAATTCTTCGAAAAATCGTCGGTCGCGTTTTCGTTGACGGGTTATGGAGACGAAGATTCAACCAAGAACTATACGAACTGTACGGCGACGTGCCCTTATCAAAAATCTCCGCATTGGACGTTTAAGATGGCTAGGACATGTAGAACGAATGGACACCAATACTCCGGCTCGCAGAGTCTTCGATTCCCAGCCAGACATCGGACGCAGTAGAGGATGACCTCGCCATAAGTAGAAATCGACCGCAACTGGAGGCAGTGCTACGGACCGGGCTAATTGGAGATGCATGTTGGTTGAGGCCCAGGTTCAATCCGTACTGTAGCATCACTTAAGTAAGTAAGTAAGTAAGGATGTGTAGTAGGAATTATGTGCTTTATTTTTAACTATCCATTTATTAACAATTAATATTTTATATATATTTAATTTTAGTAAACAATATTACAGGCGTACAATATACAATGTATCGTGTAGGGATATAAATATATTCTACTTTATTGTATGTTTTTTTACTATGTTTTTATTTTACCTTATAAGTTAAAAAAAAATAAAAATTGTTGGCGCAACAGGCTCGTTAGTATCCAGGGCCAAGCTTTCTCACAACCCTTTGATGTGAGCGTGTGTATTTCTTGCTCAATGGCGGGACCTCCTGTCTTATGCCGACTCTGAACGGCGAAGTGGAGGTAAGCTTTTCTTGACAATTGATACTACTCGGATGATTTATCAGATCATCACGATAGGAGGGCTAGTGAAAAATCATTAAGGTGTGGCTACGGCTGGGAATTGAACCGAGAACTTCTGCGCTGCAGTTCATCGCACTTACCATCTCGCCACTGATCCGGTCAGTGAGTAAATTTTTAAAAACTAAATTTACACAAAACATTGAGTTGTTCGGTATAAAAACGTTTAAAGTTGACAATTTTATTTGTTCACTGTGCATTCCACCAAAAACGCCATTGTTTCATGATGATTTATTTGTCAAAATTCGAATCGATATTTAACTGCTCTAAGCCAGTTTTTCGGCCGTCTTTTAGATTTTAGATTTAGTATGATATCTTTCATGAAGTCCAAGCCCTGGTCAAAATAGACCAATGAGAAGAGAGATTCATCTGAGATATCATGCAATACTCCCATAAGAGTATTGCACTGCTTTCGACACCTTCGTGCTCCCGTACTTCTCCCTTGTAAACATAAACCCTATTTCATTGCGTTAGTATTTCTATCAAAATTGACAATTGACAGAGTGCATGCAACGTGTATGAGAGTCGAATGACAAAACAAAAATTGTTCAGACCTAAAATGTTGGAAAATTGGTTTGGTTTGGGTTCTTAACCTTCTTATACCGCACAAACTCGGTTGAAGAGTTTCAACTATTTCTCTCCGTATACCTCAGTGCCCTCCCTCACAAAACGGGTTTCATATTAAAAAAAAACTCATCTCGTGTGGGGAAGCCCAATAAGCTTAACAAAATTTATCTTATTGTTGTTATTGTTAAAACGCAGCGAAGGTATCACGCGCCGGGCGTGATGGTTACTGCCATTTCTGTGTCATCACGCTAGTACATGCAAATTCATTTTCGCTTATTTTCAACAGTTCAAGGTTCATGGTAAACAATTTTTTTGCAGCTCAAGTAGAGTGTTTTATATGGGTGAAGAACAATTTACATCCGCTTAAGAGAAATCAAAAATTGAAGCCTACAAGGCTTTCATTGAGCGAAATATCCGAAACAATCGGTAAGAGCCCTGCGCAATAATACAAATAACGACCGGCTGCAAAGATCAGGCCAAATGTTGGTATTAAAGCGAGTTTATCTATTATTAAAAGAGTGATAAGGAATGTCCCTGATTTACAGAGACTTAACTTGAAGAAAAAACTCCCACTTTATGTGGCTCCGAAGGACATATGCTTGAATTTCGCACTAGTGGACATGTCATATTCACTAGTGCTAAATTCAAGCACATGGACGGACGGACGGACAGACATGGCTAGATCGACCCAGCTAGCGATTCATATACTTTGAGGTATACCTATCGAAATATCTCTCTACGTTTTAAACTTAATGTCAAAACGTTAAAAAAAGATTGCGTGCACACACCTAATTTTGAAGAAAAATGTTTGTACTACTATTTTTTTTCAAATACTCTCCTTTTTTCCCTAAAGCTTTGACTCGATAAAACGTGGTTTTGTATATATGTATGTCCAGGTATTAACATTACGTACGAGTCCTCCTTTTTTATGTTATTAATGTGCTTCGAAGTTTGTTCAAAACCAATACGTTCCAATGACTTATCATGTCAGCGGTTTGGTAATCAAGTGTCAACACTTATTTAACAAAAAAAAAAACGTTTCCGAATAACATTCAATTCAATGTACTCGAATATAATGTGGAAAATCTTTTTACAATAAAAACAAGTAACGATCACCGCACAGGGCACACACCCACTCCACTAACATGAGAACCAAAATAGTAAAAACAAAACAAACCCTAACGGCCAAACAATTCAACTTCTTCTTTACACCAAACGAACTACAACATCGAACATAACACAACCACTGCTTCATACAAGAACATAGAACATAGAATTGTCGGCTAACATTTTCACCCCGAAGAAAATCACCAAGTGCGAGTGGATTGCGCGAACTCATTCGATTCAGTCTGTCCGTTTATTTCGTTGCGTAGGGATGTATTAAGCGAGATGTTTTTGAATTTGAAATATCAAAGTACGATCATAATTCCAATCTTAGTAAAAATTAATGCGTGTATTCGTGAACAAGTAAACAAATTCAAGTGATTTTGTTAAAAATAATAAAAAATTACCGCTAACAAAAAAACAAGTGACCAGTGATATATCAGTGCATCCTACAAAACGAAAAAAAAAAAAATAACAAAAGAAACACAAACCAACTACCTGCTATCTGTACTCAGAAACAGGATATTTCTTGTCCACCAACAGGAACACATATTTGGATAATACAGATAAACATTTTGGGCGCTGCACCAGAAACCGAAGAACAAAAAAGAAAACACCATTGATACCATGAAGTACCTCACCAGTGGGCACCGGGAATCCTACACCCTGGTCGCTCGAAAGAGGTATATCAAAAAACTTCTGTATGTATACCTGCCAAGTCTTTCTTTGTTGATCCTATTTTAGTTTGATTTGTAGAAACGTGAATCGGTAGAGTAGAAAATCTATTTGACTAGAGGGAACCAGAATGTTGAGTGCGGAGGTGGATTAGTAGTATAATTGATAGAGATGTTGATTTTTGACCAAAACAAGAATACGCAGTAGATTGTCAACTTGTGAAATAATGACCTACTACTACTACTGTAGATTTGTTAAACATGCGACAAAACAAATAAAATAGATTCCATCAAAAAATGATTTCTAATCGCATTACGACAATATTCTTTGAATGCAAAACCTAACTAAATTATTTTTGATGTGAAATGTAATCAAACAGTAAATAACAGAATGACAAAAAGTTAGGTACCACTTTAAACGGATCGAACTCAATAATGCTCTATCAACCAATTTAACATTATAAAAACGCAACTCACGTCAGTAGCTGACAAATCCAACCGCCAACAGTAAATGCACTCCAACAAACGGACTGGTTTTATGTGTCTTCATAATGAGACTTTAGTTACGTTATGTAGTTGCCCGCCATAAAACTATGAAACAGTTAAACACTAACTCATTCATAGCCATGAATTTTGTGTGTAAAGTTATAGTGCCCGACAAATGTATCGCATTTTAATGCCATGCTTGACTAATTTCGTGAGCTTCTTCATTTTTTCCTAGGTAACTGCATTACCACCCATGATCTGAGTGTGTGTACCCACGATTTCACCTACCCATCGACCTTTGTAAACTTTCTCCCGAATAGCACTCGGGCTTGTCGGAAGTTCTTCGACAATGTGGATAACCCATTCCGTATGCATGGTTCGCGTTAATTATTCCTTGATTCTCTGTATTCTACTGGAATAATTATGCAAATTTAGTCCCATTCCGCCACACATCACCAGCACCACCTACATTCCCATAATAGTTGTGCGTTTAATTAAATTACGAATTACCTCATCCATTCCAAGTAGCACCTTCCATCATCATCATCATCAACATCATCGACGAAGCCAATTGAGCGAACGCGCGGATCAAATGTAAACATGTTTCCTTCTTATGGCATCAACGCTAGTATATGCACATGCATGTGTGTACGCGTAAAACCACAAAGTGCAACCAAATCTAAGAACACCGTGCATTCGAATGTAGTAAAAAACTACCTTTTATATCGAATACAAACGCTTCAACGAAGCACACTCTCAATCTGATTAGATATTCCATTGACGGTGAGGTGATGGCTTGTTGGTTGGAAAACCACCGCGCGGCATGTCAACCGCCCCCAATGGAATCGCTTCAAGAAAAGTCCACGCCATACCGACTGACGGCGGACGATAGTGTAGCGATGGCGAGGTCTTTTCCAAGTAAAGAACTCTTAATCATATTTGGCGGACGCGTAGGTGCCCACCGTGCAAATTGGACATGGTGTTGGATAACTTGTCGTCCTTTCGATCGGTGCGGACTTGGGGAAACAAGTGCGCGATTAGTAGCGATTAATCAATTGCGTCATTCGTCATTATAAACCAGTTTCTGTTCATTCCTCTTAAGGTGACAGAAGCGTAAAGATCATGGTGCACGATTGAGGAGTTAGACCTTGAATTTGGCCAAGTCTTTGGCGCTCAAATGTATGTTCGCTATGCACTTTGCGCCCACTTGCGCTTTCGCAGAAATATACGCGCATAATTAAGAGTCACCGAGGTGGAAGAAAATCTGTGATCAATAATTTTCGCGGCAACGTTGAAGTGCTGCAGCATGACTGAAATGAAAAGTAACGAGTAGTGGAAGCAAATCGGTAATCCATGTCCCCGCATAGTTTTTTTTACACCATAGAATAATATTCGTACAACAAAGTGCTGCCAACTCGGTATTGTTGACAACAAAAATTAGTACATTTAAAATTATTATAAATGTAGTGTAGTGACCAGTGTTGAAAGAATCTATGTAATGTAACGTGTTCGAGGCTAAATTTCTCATTAAATGTATTCAAAATTCACTCATACTTTTCGGGGAATGTATTACTTATTCAACCTCAGCCACCTGCATTATTTTTATCTCCCACTCTAATCGAAATTCCATGTGGTTACATTATCCACATAGAATAATCCGAAAAACCAAACGTACACGCTACAAAACAATCGTAAATTCTTTGTCCGCAATTAAAATTCTTCGTTACTTCTATTCAACATTACAATCTGTTACCAGAGCACGGGAAATGCATGTTATATACACAATACAAAACAAAAACTTGTTTTATTACATTCTATAGTGATTAAACGAAATTATTGATTCCATTTTACACGAATGTGATAACAAGTACCTGATGCATCATCCAGCTGATTAAAAAGACACATAAAATAAGAGTACCATCCCATTGTCGTTAAAAACGAATAAAGACAAAAATGGAACACGAAGTGTCACAGAAGATGACGCTTATCAGGACAGTGACTTCTCGATAGCCAAAGATGTAAGAAAATATTTAATCGACGTTCAGTCAGTTGTCAAAAAAGGCATCATCTGCTATTAATTGTGTGTTGTGTGGTTTTGCCGTATCAGAAGATTAAAATGCATCTATGTTCTGATTTTCGAAACCCATCATTTGGCAATTCCTAAAAATGTTAAGCAATTGATCTATTGGCAACGCGATAGATAGATAGATCCAACTGTCAAAGAGAGCGTAAAGAATAAAGCGCCTAGGAGATGAAACGCTAAGCTTTTTTTTTTTAATTTGCCTGTACATATTGTTCGCACATATTGTGTTTTAAATAAAAAATATAACTGAAATGATAAATCACTTTAGTTTTTATTACTTCAAAATATCTGTTTATAATTTTTATTGTTTTTGTCAAAAGAGTAAGAAGTAAATTACTTTAAACATTCTCTTCATCTTCATCTTCTAAGCGCTTCTTATGCCATTCGTTGTCTTGTGTGTTCAGACCAAAACTTTTAAAAATGACATATGACACATTTCCAAAGGATCTCATCTAACAAGTGACCTATCTAAATTGTCCTATCATCATTTGTACTGTGAATAAGTCATATGTTAGCTGCGATTCATGGAACACCTCTTGTATTACATAAATATGTCAATTTTACTACACACAATACTAACTTTGAATCAATTATTTCTCTGTTATACTTTCTCTTCTTCGCTTCATCACTATTGTTATGTCATTTTCGTAATAGACAATAATTAAGTCAATGTTCGATTTCCCACACACTTTTACATAAATTTGCAAAAATAAAACAACAAAAAAAATAATTTGGCTATGTTACATCGGATTTTGCTTGAGCGGACTTCTTGAATAAAGAGGGCAATCGGACACAATCAATCTCAATGTGAAATGCACGAGTTTTATTTCTGAGTTCGCGAATTGGGAACTTTTTTTAAGTTTATCCTCAATTTGTGCAATAAGTCATTTTCAACGTATGAACATGTAAACTCTGTGAACCACAAATATTTATTTAAATTTTCTTCAAAAGCCAGATGCCTTCACATAAGAGGAAAACATCCTCAATTCCGAGTGTATACACCTGGGATTCGATTTGCTTTAAAAAGTGATAAAGTGAAGAGAAAAATTAAATTCATGCAAATTTTGTGGAATCGTAAAACTTAACGACGTCATTAGGATTGACAGACCTCCATTGAGGCACACATTTTTTTGCAATGATATAATTATTATTGAGAATCTTCTTTTTGCGAAATCGATGTCATTTGTAGGGGTTAGCGAGAGCAGACACATAAATCACTCCTGTTTCCCTTCCACTTATACATAGATGGCTCGTCTGGGACCCTTTTTTAACTCTGATTTGCATTGCACAATTTCGGTGTTGGGAATGGCGATTTGCATTTGCATACCTTCCTACTTGGGTTGTACCTAGGGTGAGCTAATTTTTTCTGTGCACCCATGTTGGATTGTTTTTTATTTGGTAAGGCGCGTGGCAAATTCTAACTGCAAAATAATTCTAGGCCTCTCACTGTCCAGTCTTTTGTTCAACATCCGTGATTTGGGTCAAATGATTAATGGTTTCAACACTGACAGTCCCATTCGAGACTAAATTGGAGTTGAAGGTATTTCCTTCCGGTTTTGGGACTTATTTACTCTTAGCACCTGGAATTCTGGTCCACCCCAGTGCACTTCCGTCTCCCATCATTGTGTGCCGTATGATTTACGGGATTTTTCACACTCAAACTGATTTTGGTTTCAAAAAATATATCTCAACCCTTTTTGGTTTTATATTTATTTTTAGCTGAAGATGTCCCATCCCGTTGTTGCTCTTGTTTTTAAAAGATGTGTTTTTTCAATAATAATCCGCAAATATTTTTCTTTTCATTCTCTGTTGAATTTATTGCGAAGGTGGGTTGTAAAAGAATGGCAAAAGGGGTTTCGTTTTCACCCTTTTGTTTGGCCGACTCTGTGATGTGATGCCCGGATTATGACATTTAATACGGGGCATTAATTTCGCCTGTGAAGTCAGTCAAAAGTTGAAAACTGCAGCGTCCCTTTATGCGGTTAAGGGTGAGTGTGGGTTTTTCGCAACCCTTCATTTAAAATTCGATCGACCAAATATACATCGGTTCTTTTGCAAATATGGAACTAGGCTATTGTTTGAGAGCAATGGGAGTTTTTTTTTAATAATTAGCTCAGATTCGTTGCATGGGAGATTTGTGCAACCGTTTTTTTTTTTCAAGTCCGCGCTCTTGAAATTCATTATTTATTCTTGCAAATTTTTCAAAACAAATTTATTACAAAAATTTATCATTTCGTGATTTGATTGATACCTAACTACGTATTCTTGCAGTCATCGTGTCTACATATCTTTGCGTCACGTGTGAACGTCGGCGCATAAATTATCATGACTCACCGTATGCGGCACAGGAAGTACATATACTCGTAGCCAGATTGATTGTGTATTCAAAGATATTTTGCATTTTAAGGAGTATCTTTTGGGCGGACGGGGTCTCATTCTATGGACATGGTCAATGCGTATAGTTTGCTATAAGAGGCGCACCGCTCACCAACAATCGTATTTGTCAGGAAACTAAAAATAATATAGTGCGTGCTTAGGTTTAATTTATTGTCCCGAATTTTTAATGACTGTTTCGAAGCCCTTTTGTCATTGCCGTAAAGTGTTGATTTTTTAACAAATTTCGAAACACCCACTGATCTTTGATCTCTGGAGAGTAGCTAATGAGTTGGTGGTATGCACTGCATAAGTGTGGCGGTTTCTTTCAACTGAAAAGTTTTTGAAATTACAATCGTTTGCTTAAAATCATCTATTTTTGGAATGCCTGCAACACATTCATAGTTTTATTGATGAGACATTTCTTCTCCATATGACATATGAATTGACTCAATTTGTTGACATTCAGCCCCCCAATAAATTCTGTCACCCAAATAAAAGTTCCAGAAGCTGTCAAGGGCGATTTTTTTTTTGAAGTTATATGAATATAAAACAGAAGTGAATTCAGGTGTTTATGTGAAAGCGTATATATAAGTCATATGTGCTAAGTTGTAAAGATCTGCGAAAGCGTTTGTGTACTGAGAAAGTTGTGGATACATGAATGAATTGTAATTTTTTATAAGTTGCAATTAACAACATTATTAATTTAAATTAAAATCACCATTCAAGCAAAACTATGCATATTTCAGAGATTTATTAATTTGAATTCTTTGAGCTAAAGTTTCAAAGCGGAAAATAATTTTATTCCAGTAATTTTTTAAAATCCTTCAAACATCTATGTTGTTAATTTTTCTTGGTGTAAGCGTATTTTACTGTAGAATGGCAGAATCCTGTAACTGTTTTTTTATTGGAGATTCGGCAGTTTAATTTTTCTTATTTTCAGACTACCCGAATGCTACTAGTATATTTTTACATTCTGGACGCTTAAATTAATGTTTCCCGATTGTTTCAATATAGATGCAAGTATTTACATCGATTATAGTTATATGCGTAGACACCGACTTCCGCTAAAAAAAATGCTAAAACAAACAATATCGTCTAGATGTTCCTGTTTACAAACAATTTTCTTCTTCATTTCCCAAACACGCATCGCCTATGTCGAATGTCACATAACAAAGATTACAAGTAAATTCTATTTCCGATTAATCGTGCCAACAATGAGGAAATGCAAGCGCTCTACAATTCGCTTTGATTTATCTCTTCCTACTTGTCTGCGTTTGTTTCCCTTCAATTATCTGTGTGAATTATTGCCCGATCGGATAGAATCAATCAATTCAGTCTTCCAATAAATTGTTGTTTTAGCCTTTATTCGCACATAACTCGACTTGGCGCGATATATTCATTAAACGATCATGATCTACATCCTACGTCCTCCGATCAACGATGATGATCATGTATATGTCATTGGCGCTGATATGAAGATTGCATTTTTGCATCAAAAGGGCCCCGATGGTGATGCAAATTAACAGCGAATTAGCACCCCGGAAGTTAGAACTGGTTCCCTGTATACACTGTTCTCATCATTTTTGTTGTCTCCTTTGATGTAATTTTATGCTGCGCCGCTAAACCATTCCTGTTTTCCACTCTAATTGAAGTAACTTCATGCTTGTCACATTGATTATGTAATATTAGCTTGCGAATTGGAGTAAATTACTCGACAACAACATACTGTGGTGCGGGATAGATATTGTAAGGGGTAGGGCTCCAAATGAAACTGTTCCCATTGCGCTCTTGGTATGTGGTCCGGTCTAAGCTATCGGGACAAATATTCAAAGTGGCATATGTACATGTCCAGGTTAACCTATCGCCAGCTGCGGTATGAGAGCAGTTTAGAAACAAAACACAAAGAAAAGGTGGCGAGAGCAGAAGTATAGGAATTGTACCCGCGGGGGAGGGGACAGGGAGTTAAGGAATATGTGCAACCTAAGGACATTAAATCACTTGAGTTAGACGACTGTCGCGGAGGTAAAATATTAGCGGACAAGTATTCTTATGAACATGTGCAGAGACTAGATGGCTGGATGGAACGCCTTTTGTTTTGCGGATTTATTTTCA
The DNA here is from genome assembly GCA_949824845.1 of Rhingia rostrata. Lineage (NCBI taxonomy): Eukaryota > Metazoa > Arthropoda > Insecta > Diptera > Syrphidae > Rhingia > Rhingia rostrata. The sequence continues at coordinate 3,242,890 of OX463755.1, read as the reverse complement.
GCGAGGAGGGCACTTTTTGCATGGGTGTCTACTGCCTATGGTCAGTTGATGTTGTCCATTTGGATCGGGATTTGTTGTAGTAGGATTGTGCATATCAGTTGTCAACTCTTTTTCGGTCGACGTGTATCCTGTTGTTCGAATTACGAAGTCGTTTTTTTGGATATTGTATCTAAACACAGAAATTATGTAGCTATATATGGAACATTTATTTAATGTGTAATCACATTTATTTTTAACAAGCTAACTTATGAGTTTGATAGTTTATTCGTTTTCTGACCCAATTTTTCTTCTTAATTGAAACGTTTACCCCTATGAACAGCGCGGTTATCTTTTCGCTTTTGAAGAAGAAAGTGTATCCGGAAAATATACCCCTCATATAAATTAGAACCAAGAGGGTTTGGAAATGAATTAACATTAGCTACGAGTTTTATTCTATGGCTTGCAATCCAAATGTTGGTAGAATATGGTAGATTAGTCTGCTTCAAACTGGCATTTTATTTCTAGAAATAGTTTTTCAATTCATTAGAATATATAACGTATATGGAACAAATTTGCTTTAGCGCGCACTAATTTTTTCTCTTTTTTTAATGCACTCATTAAATTATGTAAAAATTTTGGTAAAATTGAAAATCGTCGCTCTCGATTTCTTTAAAAGTTATTTAATAATAAAAATTCCAATTCTCCATACAAATCAACCATTTTTTGACAGTTCATACATAGCGGAGTGATAAGTAAATAGAAACACATTCCAGTGGAGCATTGCCAGATAAAAAAAACTAAAAGTTACTTATATCCCAAACGTTTTTAACTCTCTCTCTGCGGACAGTCTACGCTCACGCAACTTCATTAATCCGCTGATGGTATGTAAAGTTATTAGGCAGGCGTCTAAGTCAAACGTTTTTTTTTTTGTTAACGGTATCATGGGTGGCCAGCTTCGTGGGCAAAAAGGATTTTAACTCTCAAAAAAAAAAAAACGCCAACTACACACAATTTGTATGGAGTTATAACCAACAAAATGCAATTTTTTTTAAATAACTTTTGAACTAAATATGAGCGACGATTTTTAAAAACATTTTAATTATTAGCACGCAGAGACAAATCGGTTAACATAAAAAAAGGGGCAAAAGGTTAGTGCGCAATAAAGTAAATTTTATGCCAAGGGAATTTTCCTTTTTCTGATTGAACAAATTAAATGAAAACATCAATATACAATCAGTGATATTTGTTCGACTGTTAACTGTAAAGGACCTCTTTGAAATAATTATCATGAATAATGCTCTGGAAAACTATCTACATATCATGCTGATAGGAAAACCTAAAAAGGGGGCAATGCTAGGACAATTACCACGACATTGGTTCACAGATATATTATAATTATTAGGTACGAACTCACATATTCGATTCCTATTGCTAAAGAACATTTTCACTCACAATGTCAAGTTACTGTTAAAAAAAATGTTAGAAAGGCGAGGAAAATTACAAGAGCTCGCGCTTTATCAGCGGGAATCGTCATGTAATTAGTTTTAAAAAAAAATTCATGCGGAGGAACAAAGGCGCATAAAAAACACAAAAGCAAATGGAAAACAAGATTTGCTAAGGACATTTACAGTAGGGAAGGGAAAACACACATGTCGTTGCCGCGATTGCTTCCTATTCATTCGCGGACCTAAATCGACTTCGTGGGAAAATTCCTTTTCTCTAGCTGACAACCCTTTTCCACACATCCTTGTGATAATCTTAAGCAAACAGCTATTGGCGATTGCATGTTTCTATTATATCGAAATCTCGCGGTAGTTTAACTCGCGGTGATAATATATATTTTTCATTCAAAAGGAAACTCCAATTGCTTCTGGAGAAATTGCATCTCTACTCGTTTGGGTATATGTGCGACGTGCGTCCACCCCTATTTACAACCCTCATTGTGTTCATTTGACCAAGAAAACTGTCTTATGAAAAGAAAATCCCTGTTTACGAGGAAACTGGTTTTTCCATTCTCATAGGTCGATGATACACATATTCGCCATCCCAAGGATTAAATGTCACCGCTTGGTAGATCCTTATAATGAGATTTGACCAACGGAGACAACATGTTTTTCTTTTCTTTACTCTTAGCTCGCTCGTAATTTAACCAAAATTAATGGGAGAAACAGTATTTTATTACCGTAACAAAATGCACAAGAAAGTAAAAGGAGCAGGATTGGCTTATTTAGGTGCTGGATTCAAATTAATTTTTTATATGTATTTAAATTTATCGCTTGGTGTGCGGAGTGACTCAAACATTCCTGGGAAAAATGGTTTTGGGTGATTTTATGGTATTTTTTGAATTGAAAATATAAGTGCAAATTTATGAGATTAAATGGACAAGAAATAAAAGTGGATCAACAAGGCTATATCTGTGAGGAAACTTGATGTTTGAGAAAGAAATTAGGGAAACTTTTCCCATTGTTGATTTTTGATGTGAGATTTTCTTTGGAGATGTAAAGTGCCTCTTCACCGCTTGAGGTAAAATTCTTGACATATTGTTTACCAATACACTTAAAAAATAGAACTCAAAAGCGTGCGAAAAAACTTATAGGAGCCATAGGAATGGCTAAATCTTAAGTTTCGCTTGAACATCGTCGAAATATTATGCGCAATCAGGATTACCCTCATCTCTATCTACGGAAGTACGCTGAAATATAATGATTCGTAAATAAACCGAACAACGCGAATGTAAAATGCTTTACTAAATTCTGTTTTTCCTCCCCATTATAGCACCCGAACCCATATTGTAAAGGGTACCCATAAAACCTTGCTCGCGAAAATTATAAATGAAATTCGAATCCCCTTGGAAACAACGAATTTACATCTTGACCTATCACTAACTTAACCACTACCATTAATCCCATACCATCTGAACCCGGAACGCTCTAAGAATTTTCCTAACAACTAATTTGATGTCATTAAGGCACTTTGGAGAAACAAACATATTTTATCTTTTACAGCAATGCGAGTTAGTTTAGCCTCCACGCTCATACTGTCTAATTAGAATATCTCAAATGAAAAATTAAAAGAAGCAGGCGTAAACGGAGGCGGATACCGTAGATATCACACCGTTATAGGGACTTGTATGCACTCCTCTAATTTAAATACATGCGGCTATCTAGATTCTTACTTTACATGTGTTCATTACACCGCACAGATTGTGTCGGATAAGGTTGAAACAGCGCTGAAAGCTGCTTGATATGGATACAATCGCCCCTTTTTCTAGTTATTTTCATATTTTCAACGCCATTTTTGTTTGTTAATTTTTTTAGGGTTGAACAACAGATTTATCCTAATTTATTCAATTTTATTTATTTTTTTATTATAACACCCTGTCATTAATCTTTTGAAACCGATTTTGTTAGTACTACCGGAAAAAATGAAAGAATACGATTAAAGTATTCCCATACCAAATATTGATGTAAATATGTGTCCAGTGGGTAATGATTTGGTTTAACAATTCAGCTTGTGTGTGCCTTTCCGCCCAAAAAAATAGAGACAGGGCTGATGACTTGGAAATTTATTTATGTTGGCTTCTAAAAGTCCATATAAATATATGCATACAACGATGAGGAGGCAATAAATCATGACGGTCAGATAAGAGATGATTGATTTTTCGACACACATAAAAACAATAGGATAGCAGGACGGCATAGCAATGAGTCTGAGGATTTTGGCATAGAAGACATACTGAACATTTTGGGAAATTCGTTTATCATTCAACAGGTAGATGTTGGCTCGGAATGAATTTCCGAATAACTGTTTTTTTATTTGATTCTGTGAGTTATATGTTGTGACAGTAAACCTACACCCACGGTGAAATTTAAATTTAGATGTACTGTGGGATGAGTATTATTGTTGAAAATCATTTTAGGTATTTTTATGTTCAAGTTCACAGGAGATGTTGGTTGTTTTTGCAGTCATTGTGATTGAACAAGTCAGCGGGTGGTGAATGAAAACTAGTTCGTTACTCAGCGGTCGGAGATACGTCATGTTCATGAAATATAATTATCACTTATCTACAGGCTTTGGTTACACAATTTCACATGGCAGCCTCCCGCAGTGTTACTAAGTAGAATTTCTGAATGTTCGTTCTCATAATCAATTGCAATATGCCTGTTTTGTATTCATACGATTTTTTATCACTGTTCATAAAATATTTTAATGCCTTACATGTCGCTTTGAGCTGAGTTGCAATAAAAGACAATGGACCTTACTAATCATTTTTTTAATCGTCATCTTAAATTTGGTAAAACACACTATATATTTTTACTGGATATGGTCGGAATTATAAATTTTGTAATATTAAGCTGGCAATCAAAGAATTTTTTTTTAAATATCAAGCAATGGCCATAATCAAAATTTACCTTAAATTGTCTGAATTCGCAATAGAAATTCTTGTATTGACATTAGTGTGAATTTTAATTCTCAAGCGGGGAGCATGAGCTTCACATACAAATCGACAGATACTATTAGAGAGTTATTTAAGTGCAAAATAACACTATTTATAAATATGTATGTCATGATGAGTTTACAATAAGTTTGTAAATTTGTGTGTGTACCTATTTCTTTTCTATATATAATTTAAAAGTTAAAACATCTACATTGTGAATTTACAACATTCGAACAATGTTTTTTTTTTGTCAACAAAGTCAACAAAGTTTGCTTCTAATCGTTTGGTGGCTTGGTTTTAATCTAGTGCACATTTTTTACATCAAAAAAATGTATTATTTCGTAAAGTTATTTAATGTTGAAGCTTAGAAGAAATAGTTTTCGTTTATTTTACTAATAATTGTCAACTTACGCTATCAGGATAAAATATATTTTAAAAATAATTTAATTGGCATGACATTGCGAAACAACAATTATATTCCAAACATTCAACATCCTCCGAATTCTATCTAAAAATCATTACCCACTCAAAACAACACTCACCAAAAAATCCGTCCTTTATAACGGCTTTATCCTCCCGATCATTGTCCCAACATAATTTGTCGAATCTTTGATCTCTTAAGTGTCTGTAGTAGGTGTTGATGCCACTATACGAGTGCTTGACATTGCCACTGGCACTGCCAGACCAGATGACAATCTTCATATCCTGTGAAGGATATTTGTTCAGTGTGATGCAATATGTCATCGTCTATACGATAGTGTTAGGTACTAAAAAAATAAATACACTCATCCGACTTTAATGGGAAGTGCTGAATGAGAAATTCCTCTCTTCCCAGGAGTATACTTTCTGACAAACTATTTATTTTCTTTGAGTTTCATTTTTATCCTGTTGTTTGTCCTTTTTGAATGGGGCGAAACAACGGAAACATAAATTCCCCCTCGACGTCGATTAAGAGCAACGGTAACACAATAAAAACCAAAACAAATCCTGGTACAAATTCTTTTGTTAGCGCAGATGAAGCAGCAAAGAACCGCATGGAATTCACCGCGCGCCGTCAAGTCGACCCTTGATTTCTTTTCTCTAACTTCCTCGCCATTGAGGTAAGAATACTTTGAAGAACCTCGTGTGCAAAAATCGCAAAGGAAAAGGAAATCAAAGGGCGTACTTCCTCTGTTCGAGTGCGTCGTGAATGATGGAACTGTCATCTTCCACAAACCTTTTTGCGTATGCAACCCTAAAGTGTAGTGTGTGGTTTCGGTTTCTTAGACTTTAATTGAGTCTTTGATTGATATGTTGTAGGGCTCTCGAATTCACTTGGCTTGCTATGCGTCTCAGTAGAGTGCTCATAGCGTTCTTTGTATATTAATTAGTGAAACATATTATTTTTCATTGTATCCCCGTACAGTGTGCAATGTATCTGATTGTGGTGTTTTTTTTCTTTTGCAGACGGCAGCATGCTTGGGTATCACAGAAAGGCGGCGGCAGTGTTAGCCATAGTCCGGAACGGTTGCGTGGTGCAACACAGGATCTGTTCGAGTTGCTGGAAAGGGTTCAGTGCTCGCGGCTAGATGATCAAAGATGCGTCTTGCCAGCGTATTTCTCTCAGGTAAGTGCTCAACAAGATATGGATTGAGATTACGTGAGATATAGTCCATGTGTTAAAGGATATGTCATCTTTACTCTTGTGAACCTTGAAAGAAATTCCATGTCAAAGGCGCGATGTGGCAACTTGTAGGGTGACACCATCGCACAGATGTTTGAACTCTTATGTAAGGGGGTGGGTTTCTAAGTTTTATTGCTTTCTACATCCACAGGCGGCAGACAGGACCCTATGACATTTGGTTGGTGTTATTTATAAATGCTTATCCATTAGCTCTTCGTGAACGCGTGCGGCATCAAGAATGTCTAGATATTCTAAGGGTGGCATGGGGATGGAAAACCATGATTTGTGGGATGCATGCGTGTAATATATAAAAACGCATATTGCCCTAGGTTGAATTTTCCACACGATTGAGTATGGATTATGTAACAGAATATGTAGCACCATTGAAAGTGCACTTCAAACGTGATTAGTTTCCAAATCGAGATAGTTCCCCATTAAGTTGCAGTAATCCATCCACATATTTTCATTAGATAACACCGGAGACCAACTCGTCAGATTTAATTAATCTATCGTTTGGTCACCGCAATCGCGCTTAATCAGCCAGGCGTTGTTGAATAATAAAAGTCTTCTTTTTTTTAATTTTTCATAAAGCATTTTTGAATCCAAAGAAATTGAATTTTATTTACTTCACGTAAGTAATTCATGTTCACGTAGAGCAGGAAAAGAAGATACGAGTTGTACCTACCGTGCGTATCTTTCGTTTTAATATCTCGTCTGTAATTACTGTGCGCATACATAAAGAAGATCGAATTTCTTAAGTCGGTAAAAACAAGTTCCCATCATTTTTACTGGCAGTGTAGTTGCTTTCAAGTGGTTTTATTTGAAAATTGTATGTCGTTCATCTATCGGCGAATAGTAGAAACACATGGTTTGTATATAAGCTAAGCCATGTTGTGATGTTGTAAATGTCTGTACTATTGGAACCTGTGGAACTTAATTTTATGGGTGTTGTCTTAGATGTGTACACAAGTGCACCGACAGGTGGCGATGTAATCATATAAAGAAAAAAGGTGATAAATTAAAATGGAATGAGAAACTTCAAAGTAGTTTTGCGATGAGTTCCAAAATTGAAAAGATATTATCAAAATGGGCGAAGCGATTTTGGACCGAAAACTAGATATCAAGAAATGTTTTTTTTTTTTCAAAAACCAAAACAGGATAACCAACAAACTGTAAAGAGTTAAGAAATGGCAATACAAAATATAGTTCTTCAACGTACCACCAAGAATGGCGCTGAGATTGACAGAAATCCGTGTGTATACTAAAGTAAAAATGTAAACCACCCAAATAAATATTCCACGACACGTCATTTTTAATTGTCGACAATAGCGTCGTTTATGTCGTCAATTGGGAATTGGATTGTCAATGTTAGCTGTTAGTGACGTTTCTAGTAATAGTCTGTAATAGTTAGTAAAAAAGAATATAATGGCTGGACGGCAAAAAAAACTTGGCTTTGGCTTTGAACTGATTAAGTTCATTGTATTGCGGTACAATATTTGCACAAAAAAAAACTTGTAAACACAGCTGAAGCTCGCTACAGAGCATAAAGGTAATCATTTTGTTCGTACATATGTATATGATTCTCAAAAACACTATTTCTTTATTCATCTATACAGAAATGTGTGCAAAGTCTTAAATAAAAAAAAATAAAACAATAATACTTATTTATCGACTGTTGTTGATGCACAGGTTGCATATAACCAAAGAGTATAGAACTACATAGCGTGCGTATCTCATACAACGAATATTTTCTATGTGGGTTACTGATATTGATATCCCAATGTTCACATTGCTACCCCAGCATCAAACAACAGCCTTGCCGACGCATACAATCTACGAAATTTCCCCTTCGCACTTACCGCCCGCGTCTGAAACGGTTACAAAATGTTTAGCTGTGATGCGTACTCTATGTATTTCTATACTATTTGATACTACTTAGATGACAAAGTTATACTTTTAACAGCCGTATTTATTACATTTCCTTAGAATGTGTCTCAGAGGTTGTTAAGTTAAGCATGCTTAAATATTTAAATTGGCTCTAAGCAACGTTGCTTAAATTCTTATCTATAACCGATTTTTCATTGCTGATTAAAAAAACGTAATAAAATTTAGAAATCTAGTACAAAAAAGTCCAAATGTCCCATTTATCTCTTTTATTTGCTCAGACACTGTTTTTTGCATTTTCACAAATTGCGATCTTTTTGAGGCAAATGCCTTTGCTACCCTCTGATAAATAACACATAGCGTAGATTGACTAAATCCGTTAATATGCGCATCTTGCATCTGTTTTAAGAATTATATTTAAGTGAGATAGTAGATGATATAATATACTTCATTTCGACCTAAACAATTATAGCAGCCGTCACTTGGAGATCAGCAGAAATGTGAGCACCCCTATAAGATCGGATCGCACAATGTTGAGGTGTTTTAAAGTTAATCAACCTCTAAAGTTCCTTTATAAATTCGGCTATTGGATTCTGAATCTGATGGTTAGTCAGTGTTAGTTATTGATGCAATAGGATTGAATAAAATATTTAATGTTGTTCTTTAGATGTAAAGTAGTTCGATTGCAGCCAGCAGTAAGGTACAGCAAAACGATCTGGCATATTCTAATAACGTGGAAATAAACGACTTAGATTCTCTTTCTTTATCAAGACCGAGCTCGACAACATCAAGTTATAGCAGCGGCTTATTGCCATTGTCATTACTAACTTAATTCGCAAATAAAAACAGGAAGCGTTCATTATCTAACTAAACCAACTGCCAACTGAATCTCAGGCTTTGTTGACAGGTTGTCAGAAAATGAAAAGGCTGTATATTTAATTAATTATGACTCAGTTTTTTTTTTTTTTTATGCAACAGATAGAGTCTGTTCATTTTAAAAACTTCATATAAAATTGAGACCATCATATGCAGACAAAGTTCCCGGAAGAAAAGTGTTATCAGCCAAATTGCTATATAATGTATATGAAAATATTTATCTTCATCCAGGGCTACGATAAGTTCCGATTCCGTTTTATAGATTGATGGTTGGAAGCTCCTCCAATAACAGTAAAACTGTAGTTTCCATGCTGCATAACGTGAATGGTGAACATTCACATTCTAAGAAGCATTGGATCTTACAAGAGAAAGTGAGACAGCGGAAAACTTACGAATATTGTTGTAAAATCTGTAGATATTGCAGAAAAATGTGTTCTAAAGATGTTTATGTAGATTTAGTAAAAAACATTGATAAAAAATGTAGAACCAGAATACAACTTTCATGTGAAACACTATGGTGTTCACATACGCGATGCGTATATTTGCTTGATCGAAAATTTCAATTTGTGAAAAATTATTTAATTATATTATTTAATTATAATATATAATATTTATAATATATTTAATATTTTATTGGATCCGATTTGTAATTTAATTAGTAAATGCCTATCATCAAACTTTTCTTCAGCAGCAGCTGTCGAAATGTGGCTCAATCTTCAGTTACCTGATGAATTTTCTGAAAAGCTTAAAATCAAGCAGGAACTGGCTTTGAATAAATACGCTTTAACAGCTTTGTATTTCCATCAATTCATAGATAATACAAAAATGAAAAGTCAACATAATGACTTTATTTTCGAGTTTCTATTTAAAAGTCTGTATGCAACTAGTATTGAACTATTCGTAATAAAACGTGCTATATGAAAAACGCATAAAAAACCTATCGTTTTCTGTAACATGGTAAAGATGAAATACCCAACTTTAGCAAAACTGGCAAGAAAATTGTTGCTTCATCTGCTTCATCTGCTCAAATTGAAAGACTCTTTTCAAGCTGGGCTCATGTTCATTCTCCTATATAAGAAAGCGTCTTTCTGCTGAAAGATCAAAGAAGCTTTAGCACATCTATTATTCGCTCAGACAGAACCAAAGACGAATTTATCGAAGAAGGAGAAGAAAATGATTTTGAATAATTGATTTTTAAAAATAAACGAATTTTTTACCCATTATATTTTAAATAATATATATTTCAACTTTCATCTGTCTGAATTTTCTTAAAACTATTATTTATTGCTTCGCATGATTCAACTATCGTCGACATGTCGTGTCGTCAGTTTTGAATTAACGACACGTAATGACGACTCGTCGACAATTGCGTAGTCTACATGGTGTTGTCTGCGCGTCACAACACTGCAAATACTATGCTGCTTGGCATTAGCGGAATTGATTAACTAGACCATTGGAAAATAGAGATAAAGTAACCATCAGATGCATGATTTACTAAGAATGAACTTGTGAAATATTTTTGCCCTATTTTGAGCTCGATGCTGCAAGCAACTTTGGTAAGACCAATCCTTAGTTAATTGAGAGTTGCGCACTGTACTTATCTACATATTTGCTTTATAGCGTCTAGGTAGATGTTCATTTACACATCATAGTTCCTCGTCAAAAAAGCTTCAGCGTCGACAACTTGGGCATGGATACACACTCCTGTCACGAGTGATGTTAAAGAATTCAGATGAAAGCGTGTCGACTCTCTCAAGAATTAAGCACCTTATTCGGCGAGGTGGTTGCGCACATTTATGGAGAAATATTCTACATCGTCATCCTGTGCAGAAGCAGGGCTCATTGAATACCATCACGGTTGGGGAGAGGCAGGCATCTACAATTAACACAGTTCAGTGTTTTCATGATTTTTTGAGTATATATATATGACATTTAAAAAATATACCTTCGTTTCTCATTCTACATCCAACAATACCATTGTCTATAATGACCCACTTATCGATCTAATAGGGGCAAACAAATTCAAATGCACACTCATCAAGCCGGTCCTTCTTTTCCAATACGTCATAAATGTATAGCTTTTGATTAAATTTTGCCCGGCCGGTGTTATCACCGAATATATGCGAATGTAAACACAAAACACACCCGCTCTATGATTTATTGCTCTGAGTCTGACAATGTCAATAACGTGAATGATACTCCATTATCGCCACTTGACTTACAACAAAATATTTAGCTCGCACTCTTATCAAAGTGAGTACCTTCGTATCAACATATTTATACTGTGAATGCACTCGGGTCTCGGATAGTAATTCAAACTCAATCTATATACTTAACACACCGCAAGCGCTTATCGCACACCCATACTATTTACACGTAGTAAAAGTAAATTCATCTGAATGACATGTTCCGAATGCATGCCATCAATTCCTGGCTAAGCCAAGCAAACATTAGACGCGACAACGACACACAGCATTATTTGAGAGTCGTCGCAACCGCACACGTGCCACTCGCTCCTCTCTAATTGACCTTGGATGCAGTGGATCGTATGGTTATGGATATAATCGTCAAAAGACTAAGTTATGACAGGACGGACCTATTTTGGAGTTTTGTTTGTTCCTTCTAGAGGGTCGCCCTCATCGCATACATCACTGACAATAAGCCGGAGACTGGCAGCTATATATAGTTCGTTTGAAGTCATAAATTCACCTCCTTAATGTCATGAGGACAGAGCGATGACTTAAGGAGGAAGACCCCTGCATTCATCGAGATAGACATAGCACAGCCCACAAATTGTGCATCAAGTGTATACACCTCCAGATGCATTGAGCCGGGCAATCTAAACACAATTTCCCAAACGAGAGTTTACTGTGGGATGAATTAAAGGGCGAAAACTGGGCATGATGCAATGTGATGGACTTGTGCGACTTCGAGTCTACGGCTAGTGTAAACTGTCTATTATCTGAGTAATTGGCTTTGAGTACGGCGATGAGAATGACACCGCATTCGCACAAATGACGAGTAAAGGCGTTCTATACCAGTTGGATATGGTGCGGTCCACAGCATGGATAGTTTTGTCGTCGCATTTCATTCCGTTATCTGGAGCACTAAACAACGAAGTGACACTGCAAGGTGGCACGGTGCTGCCACCGGATCCTGTGTCCTTTCACTCTAATTTATTTCTAACAACAGATGCAGCATCTGCAAATGCAAAGATACGGTTTCTCACCGAATAAAATATATAGCCTGCTCTTTTTTCTTGCCTTTTGTTGTCGGTTTTCTATTTCTTTCACGGCCAACTCACTTGGCGGTTCTGAATGGCTTTTAATGTTCACAGAGCAATGGGTGATAATGACAAGAGGTGGAGATGATTAAAGCAACCGGAAAATGGTTGAGTTGAATTATTCTTTTCCAGATACAATGATATGTAGATGTTATCAGAGGTTCCTCCCTCGACGTATAGAATGATGTGCAGTAACTAATGTGCGGTTGGCGAAAACAATGGAACTAATCCACCGAATGTGTATGCAGTCTATGCTACTGCTGCTGATGCATGCATTTCCATTCGAATTCAGATTCAGACACTTTTTCTAATTGCTTCCTGTCTACCTGCGAGAGCAGAGCAACGGGGAAGCTCTCTTCTCCTTTTGCTAATTAGAATTCCCTTTTTATACATTTGCGGGACTTTTATTGCACCATTGTTTGATAATGGGATATTTACCCACGCCCCGTGAATGGGAAAACACAATGGAAACCTCTTATCCTGGGCAAGAAGAGATCTTGATTTCAAGTTGGGAACGTGTTACTGCAGCTAATTAAACGAAGCTTTCAAAATGCAGTTGCGACTACATAATTGCAGCACTATTTGCTTAACTCTTGAGAGAGTTTCATTACGATACTTGGTAAAAGTACTCCTCGTACAGCGAACAGTAAACAAAGGCCAAAGTCAATACTTGAAAATTATTTGCGCAAATCCTAGTAAAAACACTCAAAAAGGAGCAATGGGAAAGGAGGGACGAAAACTTTTACACGATACGGGTATGGGTATCCTTGAGAGTACCTTGAAACATACGGCCTACTATTGTAGAAACCGAGTTTCTTGGTTGCACTACTTGTATCCTTTCTTGCAACGTATTCATTTCTTGTCATGAAGAGGAGAAATGCTGGGAATTTATATGCCATTAGGATACAGCAGGGATGATTTTTTCTTTCCTTTTCAATTTCAGGAGCTGACTTTGTATCGTCCTGGTGTGCTCTACGGCGTTCGTTCATTTTTATGTAATGAACATGCATAGAAATAGGAAATCATCTTTTTGCATTCCTTTTTGCGATACTCTAAAAAGGATAAGTTTTTCCTCTAGTATAGTAGTAGTAGTAGTAGGAGCAGCGGTAACTGTACAACAGTTGTTATTGGTCTATTGCTTGGTTCACTGGCCTGGATGTCGTGCCGTAGATATAACTTCGTCGACGACGACGAGCCGTTTAGCTCACACGAAAGGCTTGAACCATGATATCCTTCCGCCTGGTTAGTTTAGCTATAGCTTGTTACTATACCTCCACCAGGTTGTTAAGTGTAGTGTGATAGGAATATGACTCATAGACATCCCTTGTGGCTCACCACCGACCCTATTGTTACAAGTAACTCATTCTATTGCTGCAGTAAAGCCAGCAAGAGGATGTGTCTCGTTAGAGGCAATTTTCACAATATATCCGGTATCTAGGAGGTCTTTCTTGAATTTTGCTACACGTCCAATCCAGGACACTGTCACAATAAATATTCATGAACGTGTGCCACACATTCACATGCTGTCGCATGGAGGTTTCATTGAATTTCATTGTTTTGTGTTGATTTGCGTCGTTTTATCAGATGTGCTTCATCTCGATGCGAGAGGTGTGCAGCTTTTTGAATATCTCACCCCCAATTTGTTTGTGGTCTTGTGTGGTAAGTGCAATTTGATTGCGAAAGAAAAAAATTGCTTGCATATTTAATTTGTTTAAGACTTATTGTGTAAAGCGTGAGAAATTCGTGTTTACCGCAACCCGACAATTACTTTGAGTTTGAATAATGTTTAGGCTGTTGTGCGGAAATGAAGTCGATTTGTTAGACCGTAAACCATTCTTTCGGAAATGTTAATGATCTTTTGGTACTTGAGTAATTAACTTAGCTTTTTAGCTGATTTAGAGAGTACTCGCTGTGAGCTATGGGCCACTGAAACAATTAACATTAAATATTTATCCATTAAAGTTTTAAATAACTCCGTAGATACGTACAGAAATTACAAATCGAATCATATAATAAAACTTTTAAATTATAATTAATTACACTTCCGCGCACGATTGGTACCATATGTAATCATTTTCTCTTTATTCGTATATTATATTTGATAACTTTTAACGTTTTAAAAAAATACAAATTTTTGGCGCAACAGGCTCGTTAGTACTCAGAGCCTAGCTTTCTCATAACCATGTGTGCTTGTGTACTTCTTGCATGATGGCGGGACCTCCTGTATTTCTGCCGACTCCGAACGGCGAATTCCAGATAAGCTTTTCTTGACAATTGATACTTGATACTACTCGGATGATTTATTATATCAGCACGAGACGAAGTTCAGTGAAAAATAATTTAGGTGCTGCTACGGCTGGGAATTGAACTTGGACATTCTGCGCGGCAGCTCATCTAACCATCGCGCCACTGAGCCCGTCTAATTAAAAAAAATTCCGTTAATCAGCAGGTAGATATGCCGATTTTTTAATCACTTCAAAGTGAAAATTCATTCACCTACACTGTAGTAACACTCAAAATCAGTTATCGGTAGCAAAAAAATGAAAATCAGTACTTTTTTTAAACTATATTTTTTTAAACTCCTCTCTTATAGAGAAACATGATAAATAAATAGTATGGGAACGCGTTTAACTAAAACCCACTATACTTAACAAAAGATGTAAAACACATATCAAAACAAACGACTTGTCACTTGAGGATACTGAGAGTTAACCTACTAATATTTACCAGCCGAAATTTCTGTAGTCAAATATTTTACTGATTTTTGTGTATCGGTGTAAAAATCGCTCTTTTTTTAAGTCACACATTGCTACGGGTATGACATTTCATGTGTTGATCGTTTCACAGTAGCTTACCAGTTTGTTCAATGAAGTTACTCAATAAAATAAGGTATATATTATTACGGGATCAAAACCAGCTGTTGTACTAATCTGCTGTTATGTAAATTATGTTCCGCTAATCATTTCCTAACCTAAATCGTAAATCTTAGTAGTAAGTAGTAGTTGGTGGTATTCTGCCTTCTTGCTGCCGCTCTTTTTCTCGAATTTCCAGACTCTATAAACAGTGTCTCGTAATATTTAGTAGCTTAAAAGAACAGACCTACTTCCCAAAAGTCATATCTTCCGTCATAGCCTATCTCTTCTTTCCATTCATCTTTTTCTGCATAGATAACACTCACTTTTAAATTCATTCATAACATGACATAAGCCAACAAAAAATATTAGTCACACGATTGTTTATCTAGAATACGATGCTATCTTTCATTATCTAAAAATAAAAGGCCTACCTTTTCCAACATTAATGTCATTTCATTTTCTACTTAAAAATCAATCTATAAACTAAACACGAACCGTCTTTGTTTGCAAGAAAAAAAAAACAAAAAAAATACAATTGTGTTTTCTCCTCATTATTATTGCAAACGAAAAAAAAACATCAGATGTCAACAACACATTTCATTTGTTAAATGTTGATTAACTCACCCGCCATCGATTTCCATATTTTTTTTTTTTGAAGGACACCTAATTTAAGATAATACCGATAATAATATGGTAATCCACGAAAATTTCCAACACAAATCAACGTAAAAGCAGGTATTCAAAGTAGTCCAACAGAAATGTCAACCTTGACATTTGTTTGTTAAATAAAAATGTCAACACCAATATTGGAGTGCAAAGCAAATATGTTAACAATTGTGTCGATTTGGTGACTTTCCTAATTTTTGTTTTAATTAGAATTCGATTTCCTCATTTCTGATGTTGTCCTCGCTAGAAAGTGAGCCTTGGAAATATTCAATATGCACTTTCCCTTCCTGGACAATCAAAACGGGAAAAGTGACTCTGACGAATTTATGATAATGATAATATGGGACTATGTCTGTGCGCGGGCCCAAGGGACTGTATGATAATAACTCAACTCATTGTATACTAAGTTGAAGTAAATTAGTTGTGATTTGTAGTATGGGTATACCGATTTCTGCTCTTTTATTGTTGCTGTATAGGAAATAATGGTGTTTAAGGGTTTAATGGACAGGAAAGGGCGTTATTGGTAGATTGTTAATCGATTGTGGGTCACTGTGACACCAAAAGAGGTTGGAATCTAAGAAAGTAATGCTTTTTGATTGAATTAAATTTTGAATTGTAGGAAGATCTAGAGCAAATTATAAATTGAGCACTTTGAATTCTGAACTACAAACGTCCTTAAGAAAGAATATTTTGACATATTCCAAAGCATTATATAACACTTGTACAGAGAATAACTACGTATTAATATCCTCTAATCCTTGCCAAAATTTCGCAAAATTGTCTTATTTCTAAATACATAGTTGAATGTGGCTACAATGAATATCGGGTATTGCGGTACATAGTTGTGTACTATAATATCTTCTCTCTATTATAGTTATTCGATGGTTGCATTAAAAAGAGGCAGTTCATTATATGCGAATGTTGATCCATTTCATCGTTTGTTTAATTTCTGTTGTCGGTCACTCGGTACCAGGTGGACTAATTTCGCTCATAGGTAGTTCTCTCTTTATCACTCTGGCGAAGAGAGGACAATTTGTCCTCCGATATTTAAAAGAACGCCCTTGGTCGAACTCATCCAGTTGAGTTTTCCCGTTTGGGAACCTGAATAAGACAGCGAGTCCCGAAATGTCTAGTTATTCTGATATTCTAAATAACTATCGTACTCCAATGCTTGTACACAGCATTCCGCGCTTTTTCGTTTTGTCAGTTCTAGTTCAGAGTCTATAAACACTAGGCCGAAAAAAAAAGTTTCCTCCTGGGTAAGATGGGATATCCGTTGCATACAGACTAAGTTTGTTTTCTATCATATTTGGATCTCTCCAAATTGGAAGAACAAACATCGAATAGATATGATCTATTCAGGATGCTTGCTCGTTCAATTCTTTTTGGAACTGGTCGATTTTGTTATTTAATGACAGCAAGAACCGTTTATGATCAATATCTGCTTCAGAAGCTTTTTGAGCATGTTTAATGTTTGCGGGTTACCCGGTCTAGCTACAATTTGGGCAACATATATATACGCTAGGTGCAACCCAGTTTGAAAAAGAGTGATTCTTTTCTTGACTTTCTTTTTCGGTAGCCAATTTGCGAGCTAGCATATTTTTCATTTTATGATGAAACATAGGACAACTACTGTATAGTAAGCGGAATGCCCCCGGTTCCCATAAAAATCAAGTTAATACTAAAATGAATATCATCGTAATGCGAATCACAAATCTCTCTTTAAATGCATACAGTTCACAAATTTCCATGCCTATTTCTATTACGCAATTCATTGTTTAATTGCAATCACATCGCATTTGTTTCTTCCCATTTATTCGCCAAGAAAATCTCGCTAATGTCAACAAAATGTCCGCATAAAAACATATTTCAATAACAACCCTGTACAATACTCTTCTGCTTTACGTTATGTTACGTCGCATTGCTGATTCTTCATATGAAAATTGACAACTCTCCTTAAATACACTCTCTTAATGGTTTGTTTTTGTTGATTTCTCTCTTCTCGCACTACTACCATAACATCGTTGCTGCATTTCGCTGTCGCTGCCGTGCTTGTGTGCGCCGCCTGCAGAACTCCACCACGGCAGACCTGCTCGTTGTTGGCCTTCTCATTCGTTTGAAAGAGTTTGCCGCGTGAGCATAACGACCGTCGTCTCTGCAATCACTAACCCAAAAATATATAAAAAAAAACGAACGTATTAAAATATATTCGTTCCTCCTCCAGGTTTTTGTGTTGATTTGCCTTTTCTTCCCATTCGTGTCTCTTTAATCACTCGTTTCGCGACCGCCACCGGTTCGCGTTATTTAGAAACCCTTCAACTGGAATACAAAAATCCGACTTAAGTGTAAAAGTTTTTATGAATGTTGTTACAGGGAAAATAGTGTTTTCCAAAAACGACAAAAAATGTGTTAAACTTGTGGATAAAAGTTTAAGAAAAAAAAAAAAACAACGACCCACGAAACACTTGCCCCGCTTACGAGTGTAATTACCAATTGGCAGCAGAACCTGCAAAACTAGTTATTTTTTCGGTTTGGATGGATTTTTGTTGCAACTTTTCTTTTTTTGTTTCGTGAATACTCGTAAATACGACAGCGAACAACGTTGACGGGTGGATTTTCTGTCGACCATAGCGGGTAACCCGTTTCGAACCACAAAGGTGGATTGTGCACACTCACCCGTCTCTGCTATAGATGTGGATAATAGCTTATGCTGAACAGTACGTGCGCTGCACTTTTAGCCAGCGACGACAACAACGAAAAGAACTGACTTTACCTGTGCTCAAGTATCGCAAGTATAGTGCAGACAACGCAACGAATATCGTTATTACTTTTGTGTCGTGATTTTACCGCCTACACAGATACAAATCCGATTTATGTGCAAGATGTTCATTTGCTGAGTGAAACCTAAAAACAAAACAAAAACACTGCCATTCTCAAAACGAAAGCTTCACAACGAATTTATATATCTTTAGCGAGATCTCAAATCTGACGACACACAACGAAAACCCTCAGTCCCTTCACGTAACTACACATAACCCTGGATTAACATAACAGTTTTGGTCTTTAAGCTAAAAATCAGCCAACGGTGGCATTTATTAGCGAAGGCGCTGAACGGCGGTGGGTTCGTCAGGCCGTAATGGGGGTACTAAGATGGCGCGATCTACCTGGATCGCGGGTATCTCTTGGGAATAACAACAACAATAATAATAACAACAGAAATGAGGTAAGTCAGAGTCGCAGTTGTTAAAGTCGATATCTTACGATAAGATTGATCACACTGAAATACCCCAAGTGTGTGCAATAGGGTCGTTACTGTTTTCAGATGTTATGTTGATACTTTTCTGTTAAGTAAAGACTTGAGGTTGAGATGATTAGTAGGAGTGTTTATTGAACTGTTGAAGTGTCAGAGTATAATTTAATGGTTGAATTCAGGAAGAAAAAACTATCTACGCATACCTATTTTTTTTTTATTTTATAAATTTAAATCTTGAAATGTTTACAAGAATTCGAATTTTGTCAAATATGTAAATTTTTGACGCATACATAAAAAAATCTGTTTTTAATTCTTCACAGTATGTAAATGTGTTTGCCGACAAATAATGATAGATAATATTTTTGCTCCAATTGCTATTTGAATATAAATATTTTTAAATAAGGTGATGGGTAATAGTAGCAGTAGTAGGTATCAAAATCTATATTCGCCTTAAGTAACACAGCAAATAACAATCAAAAAGATGGTTAGTGTTATTCACGTTATAATGTTTTAAGTAGATAAATATTTTTGAATAGTGACAGAGGTGCCTAGTTTGTCCGTAATCACAAGTTTTAAGGTTACTAATTATATTAGTGGTGTAAATTGGACAAATCGTGGTTGATTTTAAATTTTCAATTACATGCGTTGTTATAATTAGAATCACGAATGCATTTCCACTAAGGTGCCTTGGTGAAAACCGCCTTAGAATATATATAAAAACTTTAATTTTTCATATAATTCAGCCCAATTGAAATGAAATGCTTCTACATTGTGATCATAAGAAAGTTGACTTTTGAAGTTGATCCAGAATTGTTTTTAATTTAAAGTTTTATGTCAAGCTAATGAGTTTTGAAGAAGCTAGCGAGACTAAAATATTGTCAGGAAAATGGAAATAAAATATACACCTTTTCACAATTAAATCTGCCAGACAATGTGTTGATAAAATAAATTATTTACTAAACGAAAAGGCAAGATTTTCGTGTTATGCAAAGTTAGTTCCTTATCCTGAAGTATTATCTCGTTTTAAACTCATCTACGCACTCATAGCCTAAAACTGATTTCCGAACTACTACTTACGTTCATCAATCCAGGACCTAACAAAGACTTCTTTCTTCTTAACGCCACGTATAAGAATTTCAGAAACTCTTCACGGATGGTAGCCTTGAATTGCTACATAGATACTAATTAATCAATACCGTTATTGTGTACAAAACTTCACGTAATCATACAGAATAAAAAAGTGCCTGGAAGTGTGATTGTATCTGACAGATAACATTCAGTAAAAATCGACGACCGGCTCGAACACTAAAAAACGTGAGGCATCTATACGATATCTTATCTATGTCATAACACACCCCTTGTTTGCATTACACAAGCCGTGGTAGGTATGTCATTTACACTTTTTGCCGTCACTGTTTTCTATCCCTCCTAAAGAGGGAAGTAGACCTAGAGAGTAGAGGCACGTCAATCTGATCTGGCTCTTCAAAATGCTCGAACATCCCATACGCGGACTGTGGCATTGTTATCTATGAAACATGTAAGAACTATGACCGCCGCGTGTATGGTTCATTAAGATGCACAAAAACATGACGTCATATAAACGTCTCTGATAAAGAACAAGTCGGCATCAGCAGAAGCTCTATAAGAAATGGAAAACAGATTTTTTTTTAATTGTAGGGCCCGATTGTTTGGAAGCTCATGCCATTAAATGTCTAATTTATATAAGGTTGTCTGTTTAGGTTGGGTCCACATTTGAAATTCTGAGCCTCAGATAAGGAGTTTCATGTGTTTTCAAGTTTCTTTTTTTTGTATGGTGACAAATGACAAGAACGATAAATAACACAACACAAAGTGAAATATACAATGTTTGGGACGTGACTCTATCGCGAGCCAGGCAAAGTTCTATGCAGAGTGTAGAAAAAAAAACAAACACCAAACAAATATTACTTGTTTTTGGTTCCCAGATAAAGCTTGAAATTAGGCAACAGGGTGATATGGAAGGTTTCATACGGTTTGTAGTTTTTTTTATTTGGGACCAAATAGAGCACAAAACGTGACAAAACGTCAACTAATGCGCAGAAATGTTTTTATATTCTTTTAGCAATCGGCAAGGGTAAGAGTTAATTAATTTTACCGTGTTTTTTGCCTCTGTTTTGGGGGATAATATTTATCACTTTTTACAGGAAACAAGAATTTTTCGTGGTTTTGTTGTAGTTAGTTTTGCGTAGGTATCTCAAAGAGTTGTGGGTCTTATCATGGGTTTGGAATTTAATTTTTGTTGGTCAAAAATTGTGCAGTGTTTGCTTATCGTTTTGCGTGGAAACAAAGCTGTTCTTAATGATATGTTGAATTTTTGTGGTCCATAATTGAAGTTCTTTTTTTATTTTTTGCTTAAGCTTCCGCGAAAATGTTAATTCCAATGTTGATTAGTTATCTAGGTTTTTCTCATATTTATCACCGGGTGGTTAAAAACATATTAAGCTGAGGTCGCGAAAGCGCAAATCTCAATGAGTCCGTGTGGGCATAACGCTGAGAATTTCGCTAAATGGCGCTATGTGATAAGAAACAAGTCAGGGGAGTATTGTGTTACGACTGTGACGGGTATCGAAAAAGGGAAATTCCTTTCCATACTTTTCTGCGGAAATGTTTGTTTGTGTTTAAGATTGCTATCTAAGATTTTTTTGTAATGGAGCAGTTGTATTGATCGTCACAGCCTTTTTTTAAAAGAACGAAAGTCAAAAACAATCTAGAAATGAGGTTAGAAGAATAGAAATTTAAACTTTCTTAGAGTTATAATACCAGCGTGGAAAAAATTGGCAAATTCTGTTGAGATCGAAAAGTGTGCAAACAATTGTTATCAAAATGTCGTGTGCTCATGGTGGAAAGCAATCCCTTACAAATGACTACACTTAAAGATGAGTATAAATACTAGAATCGAAGTCGAAAGGGCTGATTGTAAAGATCCACTTGTTTTGTAAGTGTTGCAAAGCTGAAGATATTTTTAAGTTTCAAATTCAAGCAATTCAAATTCACTTCTTAACAATAAAACTAAGCTGAAACAAGATTCAAAACCACTCAATTCCATAAAACTCGTTTCAGCCGTTGCTGTTACTACAACGCTCAAAAAACCACTCCTTACTAGTAGTATCTTTATTTTCTTAATTAATTGACTAGCACATAAATCTAGTTTTGCACAAAACCACATGCTCTCGGTTTAGTTGAATAAATGTATCCTCCAGCACAATGCCATAAAAGTAAAAATTAATTTGAATCATTGAATCGGTTAAGTGCACACTCGTATATCGAACGAATGTAAGAGAAACGACTTTTTCAATAAATCGCAAGACTTGTTTTGCATTTTCTATCCATGTGCCATGGAGATAGGAATGCGATTGCATTGAAAACTCTCAAGACGTTAATTAATTTACTAGGGGCAAGTAAATTGAGACGAGTAAAGAAATGGCCTCCTACTGTTTTTATTCGAACAGAGCAGATACATTCTTCATTGGCCTTGCTCCTGAAAATGATGTGCGTCATAAAACTATTCAAATATACTGTGTACACGACAAATCTCTCAATTACTTCGATCACCGGTTAACTGATTGATCTCTATACCGGCGGTGATTTCTCTCTATATTGCTTCATTAAACATCTTGAAACGATTTCCTTGTTTACTTTATCAATATTCCGTGCCGATACTCTCTGTTTTATGGGTTAAACCATTTATTAAACCTACACGATCATAGAAAGATCAATGACAAGACAAAAATGATCCAGCCAGACGTTCGGTATCTTTAGATAGGCATATGGAATAATAAACACTGTTCCACATAAAGGTGATGTGTAGATCCCGTTTATCGAATTTTTTTCTTCTCCAAGCACAAAATTCCTCTTAACCCTATACATAAATATCGATACCTCACTCCATATTGTTGGCGGCTGTTGAGCCCTCATGACTGAATGAATATGAGTGCCTTTATACCATCCGGGCAATAATAATGTTGATGGAGGACTAGCTGCCGTTGTGGTTGTTTATCCGCTCCAAATTGGAATACTTTGGAGATTATGTTCATATATCCAATTCACCCCACGCATTCAACAGACGTTAAAGATATCTCTCTTGGGACGGCATGACGGGTGTATTCAGTACATAGCCCGCAACCACCTCAAGCGTGTGTCACAAGGTCTCCTATTTTGTGTGAGAGTTTGTGTTTTATTTTAGATTTTCGGTTACTAGTCAAAATGTAAAGTGGTTTCAAAAGCCTCTTCATCTAAGGGAACATTTCTATTTGTATTCGGTTTTATATGTTACGAGTCTATTTCTCTTTAGTTGAAGAACATCTTCGTTCCTCTCAAAGTCATATATTTTTGATAAAACGTCAAAATGCATATGTGTTGAAAGATTTGTTAAAACAGGCCTCCATTTTAACGGCATTTCAAACTTTAGCTCCCAATCGGCCCCAAATTCTGACTTGCATCATAAGAACAACCAGATTATGAAAAGAAAGTTTCATTATATGTTTGACATTATGCGTAGAAATTCGCTGAATCAACGAAGCAGATACATATAATCCAACAGTGAAAACGGCTTTTAATTTCCCAGCCATACAGACCACAAACTCGATGGCAAGCGCAATTTGTTTTCTTGAGTTTCTAATACGCACGCAAACATGTTTCGGGTTGGTTAGATGTTGGATTTAATTGCATAAATCAATTTTGTATTTGTAACACAGATATTCGCCATCTACATTGGAAACACGTTTCTATTCGTTATGTCTGTTTATATAGCTAAATCTATCTGTGCAGATAGTACTCGTATCCGAATGTATCTCCAACAAAATATTTTCCATTTGAATATTTTCCCAGGCAGCGCGCACTCTGTGCACATTTGGCGCGGTCATTGCGCTAATTGTGCAATTTTAGAATTCGATGTACGAATGTTTTCATGTTATTTAGCAGCAATTTCTCATCATTTAATTATTATTTTTCACTTTGACACTTCATTTGAGCCTCCTGATTGTATGTGCACACCCAGTCAGTGTATATATGGTGTTTCAGTGTTTTGTAATTCAAGTTTTAATGACCCGCATTGTATGCACTTGTGCAATATTAATTGAATTGCATTTCGCCATTTGTTTCGCCTTAATTCCCATGCACTTACATAATTTGTTGCATTCGTTAATTTTGATTTAAAATATTGTCACCATTTCACCGCAGTTACATGTGTAGAGTTGTGTTAGTTTGATGTATTGGAAAATAATTGAAAATTGGCTTTCACCGACTTGTTTTCATCACCGAATAGGAAGTTCTTTATATCTTTTGGACCATGAATGTTTTATTTTCTTTTAAATTATCAACTCACGATCCACTTAAAGTTTTATGAGCAAAATAAAAATCGTGCAGATTGTCTAATACCAACTCCCACTGACTCTCACGGAAATAAAATATTTTCTTCTCTTTATTTTTCATTCGCATATTCTTATTTTTTCTTGAGGTCGCGTTTTGAAACTGAAAAATGTGCCTACCTCACGATCTCTCACGTTTCGTGTGCGGTTTGCTTTATACGTATTCTCATTCTGGAGCCTTGAGGCTGCATTGTCTGTGAAATATTAGGCATTTCTTAAGAATAGAAAGAAAAATAATGGCTGCCCTCAAGAACTATATCATTTCGCAAGCGATCCACTAAGTGGACGTCGATCAGTAATCGTGAACGCAGTTGTTTGTCAAGCTGTCTGACAATGTGACAAATTGGAATTTTTCCTTCGTTCAAACTGATTTATCGAGGGACTTTTGGAAAACGTTTGGGCATTTTGCAATGATCAGTGATTTTCTGTCAATGTGACAGTTCTAAATTTATTTAATGATACAATACAAAACAAATTTATATTTTTAAAATGCCTTTTTATTATAGTTCCAAGAAAATATAATGTATGCCACTTTAACTCTTGGAAAACTATTTGGCATTTTGCAATAATCTATTGATCAGCGATCTTTTGCCGTTGTGACATTTCCAAATTTATTTAAAAAAAAAAGGAAGTTGTATATCCTTTTGCAAACACATTTTGCGATACTAAGAAGAAGGATTTAAATCGGTGGCGACATTGCAATTATCAAGGTTCTTTGAGGCTCCGCATTTGTCGTAGGTGCCTACTACCTACATCTCTGGTTGGGTGTGTCATGAATAATTCATTAGCGTTTATTTAAAAAAAAATTAAAAGGAGCATTACACTAATGTAGCTAGCACCGTAGGTATGTCTTTTTTGTCGTCATATCTTGGTAGCTTGAATAAATAAAAAATACAAGGCAAACATTTGACGAATGAAACAAAAAAAATCTATCTGTCTGCTTGGATAGTAAAACAGAAGAGAAAGAAAAAAAAATGACAATGATCATCCGGATGTGCGGGGCGCTTATGCCTGTGTAATTTGCGCAAATTGCCGGAGATGACGCATTGCATGGGAAATTAAACAAAAAAAGGCAAGCAGCTTACCAAGACGATGAAAATAAAGGAAACATGTAGTTACCATGATGTGATTGTTGCACAGATGATTTGCATGTAACTAGAAAGCACAACAGCGGTGAATAATGTAAGAATGATCGTCGTCGTTTATGCTTACATTAGCCATCTTATGGTTGAGATGAGTGACTAGAGTGTAAATTAGAGTTGCAAAATGTACACATAAATTTAAATATAAAAATTGGCGAGAAACTAAAGGTCCGTAGCATTGGATTTGTAATTTTCGTCGAAATGTTATTTAAAGGTACATTTTTATACCGATTCCTCTATAAACTTAAAACTGCAGTTACGACCTAGGATAAAATTATTATTAAGAATATTCACGAGTTTTTTTTTTAACTGGTAGCGGTGTGGCGATTGTATTTCTTTGATCCAAAACACAAGTTTTTATGTTTCTATACCCGAACTTATTTTCCATTTAGAAAAATATTTGAACATGTATTTTTAACAAATTACCTAAACTTAAACATAACTTAAAATGTATGTAGAAATTGTAAATACATAATTCTTTGTGTTGCTTGCGCAATAAAACCGAAAGTGAAACTTATTGTCAAAAGCAAATAAAAACCTTTCAGTTACTTGTTTCCCAATAATTGTGGCATCATTTTCTCCTTGCTTACAATGCATTTGTTTCACTTGAGGCGTATTTAAACAAGCAAACAAATCTAACGACCAAAGAAAAGTAAAAGTTTATTTGTATTCCATTGTAAACACGAACAAAAATTATCGAATAGCTGTGTGTTAAATGCAATTTCACATTTATATTGCATGTCAATGAACTCTGATTCAGGCGGGGAAAAAATTGTGCACAAATTTTGTAGCGAAACCCAAAGAGTAATCAAAATTGTACGACTCATGACAGATAGGACCATCAGTGATGATGATGCCAAGAGAACTATTTCGTTTTCATGTTGAATTTCAATGGCAGACAAAGATGTCTGTCGCCATTGACCTACATGCAGGAATCACCAAATAGTTTTAAAGGAGAAAATACATGTACTGCCATCATCACCTGTATGTATTTTGTGTTTGGTGACTTCCCTCGTTTTGCTAATTAGCGAAGCATCAACTATGATTACTGCGTGCTTTAATCGCATGCTTAGGCAGAATTTCATGAGATTTTTGCTCCCCATGCGAACGTAAAAAAAGAATGTAAAACACGAGCGAAATGCTGTTATATTTCATCTAGATTCATGTATTTAACTGTCGAACATTTGCGTTAGTTAATACTTTTGTAATTGGGTTTAATATTATTTTCTGTTTTTTTTGTTTTAATATCAATATTGTTTAAGTTTAATTTTAATATATTTAATTCTGTGCGGAGAAAAACGTGTGACGCATTGCAGAGTCACTTTTTACATTTTATGTCTTTCAGTTCTTTAGGATCTGTGAAAATTACCTATCTCTCAGTAAATTTCAACATGTCCGACATCACAAAAAGCATCTGAAATAATGAAAAAAGTAATTAACATAAAATTGTGGCAATTTACCTTTCCGTTTACTTCTTTTTCAGCTTCCATGAGAAGAAAACTTCTCTTTTTGAATACTGATACTCGTACATGCGACTTTAGTGCTCAAAGTGGATCATAAATTCGCCAGATTTAATTGTGCTGCAAGGTACCGGCGAGATTCATTATTTTTTGACATTTGCCTTAGTATTGATGTACTTTTTTTCGACATTTTATGTGGACTTTCCGTTTTTTTTATATTTGTGTGCTTTCCAGGAAATTACAATTTTTATTCATTTCTGGTGCCACAAAATTCACTGTTGATGCCACACCGCGTAATCTCTATCTGCTCACATTTAATTTTTTATTAATCAGGAAATAATTTATCAGTAATATCAATGTGCATAAATTATTGCTAATTATGTAACAACAAAAGTTTGTTGTGACTACCCGCATAATATTATGTGTGTGTTCTACAATCGCAGCGCTACAGTTAAATGAGAATCAAATAAAAAAAAGAACTGTTATGGTAGAGTTCAAAAAACTTTTATGGTTCCAAAAGTGTGTGATATTCTCTATGGGGTAGCACTGTGTTTTGAATTTAAAAAGCATTGAACCTGACACTCGATTTGATCGCATATACCCAGCCACATAAAACGTGTTAAAGACGGTGTTATCTGTTTCCCGTCCATTAATTATAGAAAAAGTGTACGAATTTAATGTAGAATACTATAGGTGTATTTTATGCTGTGAAATAACGGGATTATTTTGGGATTAACAATTTTAGTTCTGCTTATCAATGTAACGTGTGGTGCTGCAGCTGGCTGTTGCTGCGTTACTGTCTAGTGATTTTTCGCGTTCCAGATATCTAAAAATGTATAATTCATTTAAAAGTTCTTCTTTGTTTGCATATTGTTAAATTGACGTTGGCTACCACAACACCACGCGTTGTAAAAATAAATGGCGCTTAAAGACGGCTACTCAGCAAAAAGGATTGTTGGTGCAACTGAAATGATCTACGGTAGCAGATGATATTTATATGATCATTTATTTAAAATTAAACATACAATACATCCAACATTAATTTTCTCCCTATTTTTCTAATTTGTAATTTCAACGCGGTCGTACACGCAGAAAGTGTCAGCTCTTAATTTATAATTTCCCTTTCAGTGTTGCCAATTTACTATTATACAATTCATTTTCATCACATGCTTTATAAGTCAGTCATCTTTAATTTTATGGGGAATGTAAGCCATTGAATAAAAAATACCGACAATAATGTCGAATAAAAACTGGTAAAACTCACTCGTCTTTTAACTGGAAAAAATAGTAAAATCAGCACTATGCGGAACCCTTTTTGCATCTTTCTATCTCCTATGAAATGCAATTGAAAATATTATTCCATCAGTATTATGAAAAAAATAATATTATGGTCTTATGCATAAGTCACACTTACATCTATTCCGGGTGAACCACATCAGGAATGGAAATTAGGTTACTTTTTCTACAATACTATTCATAATCTGTGCGTTCATAGATCTCTTCCTGGACATGCATGAAACTACATTTCCTTTTTGGTTGAGTTTTTTTTTACTTTTTCTTTGCTAAAATAATCATCAGCCACACATCGCATCGCGATGTTAATCTCACAAGCCTGCAATATAACCGCAAAACCCTCGACATAGCTTCGTTATGCATTGTGCGATGACCCAGTAAGAGGTTTCTTTCACTGCGGCACTCTTTCTCCTTTCTCTCGCTTATATCGTAATCGTATTTACAGTTGTGTGTATATGTGATTTGTCATCTCATCCTTCGCGTGCTCTAAGAACGCAATTTGCTGGCAGTTTATCTTGTATCTGGACTCATTGTCGATTGAAAAATCAAGAAATCAAAGGTGACACAGATTGCCAATAAGATATCGATATAATAGTTCTTCAAAAGGGCATTCTCCATGGCATATGATTTGTAGACTAGACGTTCCTGGGTATCTACACTTCGCTGAGATTTGATTTTGTTCCTTAAAACCGAGACAAAATATAAAAAACGAAATAGAAATAGCTTACAGAAAGGAAAAATGATGGGTTATGTGTGCGAGAATAGGTCGACATACCGCACACACAATCGGAACTTCAAACGAAACCACAGTCATCCATTCATCCGTCTCATAGCCTAGTAGACGACGATTCCGACCACTCTAATGGCTTTAGCGACATCGAGGAGTAGCTGTAGCTTTTGTGAGTTGCATGACTACTTCGTACCTGTCCCACATAAAGCGGTACCACAGCTTGCAATCTGCCCACAGTAAAAAAAAAAATATATAGACTTACCTACTAGACTGTGTGTATAGTTCGTCGATTCACTTGCAGCTCCTACTAAGTGGTAATTTAATCTTTGTCATCAGATGCACCTAAACGCCTATCAGCCGATGAAGTCTGCTACATGTATGCACATAGGCTGCTGCACAGACAGTCAAAGTCGTTGCGTATTATATTTTTCATCTAGCATGTAACCGTTAAAATACCTGTTCAAGTACATACATCATTAGATATTTGGTTTTTCTTATTTTGTCGGTCCATCCAGCTGTACATTTCCTCTATCATCCTCTTTCACTCATATTCCATGACATAAATGAAAAATTATTACAGAAAAAAAAGTCACAATCATAATAATATCTTCTCCTTCCTAGCATACAGCTCAAAGAGCGCTGCGGAGAATTCATTCAGTCATCAGCCAGTTTGTCTTTAGGTTGGAAATGCAGTGATATTTGCTTTGCAGCAGTGGTTCGTTCTCATAGATACTTTTGTGTGGATTTTTCGTTTTACAACTACGGTTCATAATGGCCCCTCGCAAATCTGCCGAGTGGAGGAGTTATGCAATATTATATGCACTCTGTGTGAACCATCATCGCTTCGGTGAATATTGTTCATGGTTAGGTATAGACATATGTAGGTAAGGTAAGGTATACCTAGCTATAAAGTTCAAAGTGCATAAGAATGTTTTAATATGCCTGAAATATTTTTTTTTGAAAAGGGGGCGGTAGTTCACCTTTTCGCAAACGACTCGTTTATTTCCGATTTGAAATTACGATTTCGAAAGAGTTCCAGAAAATTACTTCCCATGACCAGTGTGGATGGTGAGAAGAAAATATTTATACGTACATAATTGGATTAAGAAAATTGGGTTATGGCGGTACAAAATGGCTGCTTTCCACAAGTATTAATTAGTGTACGATTTTAATACCTGGAAATTTATTGGTTTTTGCCAGCATCGAATTGGCAACTCTGGAGATTTTCTACGGAGCTGACAACTAATATTTAAAGAAAATATTAACAAAAATTAAACCCACTTAATCCACATAATTACATATTAACACTTCATTTATTTATTGGATTACGGGATAGGATGTCACTGTGAAATATCAAGGATTCCTTGTAATAGGTCATAACATGTATAGAGTACATACCAATTCATATTTTATATGATGTTTGCAAGAATGTGTTCCAAAACATTTTTTAATTTTCTCTTAAAAATAGAAAGATATTGTTTTTGTGTACATTTTAGACCTCGTTTTTTCCTGTCATAATATTCTAACGCACTTTGTAT
The DNA here is from genome assembly GCA_949824845.1 of Rhingia rostrata. Classification (NCBI taxonomy): domain Eukaryota; kingdom Metazoa; phylum Arthropoda; class Insecta; order Diptera; family Syrphidae; genus Rhingia; species Rhingia rostrata. The sequence goes on along the minus strand of OX463755.1, from coordinate 3,212,425 downwards.
AACGTTGAAAAAATAAAATGAAAACTACACATTAAATCCATATAACTTCTTCCATTTATGACTCATTTCACCTCACTTCGAATAATTTTACCAAAAAGAACGTCTTTTAGTGTTCTTTTTGTTAAAAAAAAAATCATACTCAAAGTCGTTAGTTTGTCGCCACTATAACTCATGATTTCATTGAAACCAACTTTGGAATATTTATTGACTTAGACTTAGCATAATACCGCCTGTCACGCTATATTCCCCCTAGGCATTGTAATAGCGTGTGTCCGTTTCCGTTTTTAATTTCTACTTCGTATCTCCTTTTGACAGTGTTGTTCCTTTTTCCTTTGTTTCTTTTGTATGTCTCCTTTTTTACGTGTCTACAGTACTGTCACCTCAATCAACGTCAGCGGAGCGCTGCAATTGTGTTTTACCTTTCAGATTGTCCTCTTATAAACAATCGATTCGAAAATGATGCCAGATACTAAGACCCCACCAGATACGAGTCTCTCTTTATTCCTTGAACACAGGTAAACGCTTTCAACGCGCACTGTGTTCGCGATGCACAAAAGATATACATATATAGACTTTATCTATATTCAACGACAACGACGGCCATAATGTTGCGTTTTATATCCAACGTCCAGTGCTTCGAAATTTATGATACGTATTCGAAAATGCGTATGCCAGTCACGCACAATTTCTCAGTGGCAATCGAATAACTATTGTTGTGTGAGACGATTGCCATTTGTTCATGCTTTTAATTACCTTTTTGAAAAATAGAAAAAAAAACCGAATCAAATACCGTTTCACTATCTTGAAGTTTCAATCTATCTGCATCCAAATTCAAACCTTTCTTCTGTGCCTCTTCTACAGTTCCACTATCTTCACTGTTCTTAACAAATAAATTTGTCATGTGGGTATGTTACAAAAACTACTAAAACAAATTGGGAAATTTTTCAGTATAAGAATGTTTGACAACACAGATAGATAGATAGTACAGATACGAGCGTTTTTGAGTCTGCGTGCTCTAGTTGGGAAATAATAACAAATATTTATACTAGATGCGATTTGTCAATTGTCTTGGGATCCTCCACCGCATGTGTGCGTGCGTAACACACGCCCGCATTAATTATCTCGCCGTCTGTTTTGAATTATGACCCACAAAACAAAAGCAAAAGATGTCGATGTCAAGCCTCACGTTTCACAATGCCATTGATAATTCAATAATTTGTTAATATTTGTATTTGAATACATAATTCGTTTTTTGTTTCTTAAATATATAGCTCGAAGAAATGTTAAATTGCAATCATATCAACAAATGACGCGCGATTTGGTTAAAGTTGTACGATCAGTGAAAGCCGTCAGACTGGTTGAGGTCCGATGATGTACACAGTTCATAACATGGTATTGAAACAGTAAAGCAAGTTTTTTTATAGCCGTATCCTCCGAATGTATTTCTTTATTTTGAGGTATGAAATAATTGTGCACGTTGATGATGTCATTTTATTTATCAAGTTCTTCCCATCGCACACGAGGATGACAGGTTATTTCGAGATACACAATCAAATGGTCTTCTTTAATGGAAATGAATACTCATGCAGTTGAAGCGTAAAAATTAACTACTCTACATTTTGACCTTAATAGACGAAAAATTACGATTTACAGATGACTGATGAGGGTCAATCTTAATGTTTGTGGATGGGAATTCTTCCGGCCATTCGGTTGGTATGATAATTTTAATACGATGAGTGGTTTAGATGCTTAAACATTTAAATAAACCAAAAACAAGCATTAAAACGTTCAAGGCAAATTTGTTTTTATACTTTACAAACAAGTTCTTAAAATGAAGAAACTAGAAATTAACAGGATTTGTGTGAACAGATTTATATACATTTCTTATTTTAAACGTAAACTGCAATGAACTTCAAGTTTTTTTTAGAGAACGTTGGCTTTTTATTTATTGCAAAAAACGGTTAATGTAATTTTAATAAACGTTGGTATCAGTATCAATCAGTACCACTTCAGTTAATCCACCAAGTGAAACTTGCAATGTCAAAATCCGTTCACAAACCTCCTTATTCATTAGAATTCACTAAAACACATCTCAATGGTTGCATAGTCATACAGTTATACAATCTTTATTCAGGGTCCTCAAATAAATTACCAAAAAGAGGGAAATCTATTACAATTTTATTACAATTTTTTTTAAATTTATATGGTTGCAAAATCCATAACTCTATACACTCCTAATCATGAGTTTATGAATAAAGCTGAGTTACGTTTTAAATTGTGAACGGACAAAGCCCAATATCGGCTGCGAGCGTATGTATAAACAGACAAATTCGGCCTTCATTCACATGCTGCCTTGGATTACCTTAACATGGCCAATAGTTTCTTAGAAAAACAAAGGCAATTTTCTCGATGTTGGCATTATGTCAGGTAGCATTTAACTAGTGTGAAATATAACCAAATCAAGACAGAATGCACATTCACGTGACCGTTCACTACAAATTGTATATTGAAAACTGATTTCGGGAATAATTCTCCACGACTTGGTTACGCTATTGCTGTAGCATAATTTGTTACACTAAAATGAAAAAAGCATTGAAACTTAAAAACACTTAAAAAAACACATTTACCATTTTTCTGTTACATATCTTACATTTTTGTCATTTGCTATAAATTAGGCAAAAATTGTATCCACATAATCAGACATGCATTTAATTATAATAGATGGTTATGATAATAAACTCAAAATCATAATTGAATACTTTAACGGGACAGTTTTCGGTTGAGAGCATCAGTTAAAGTAAACAAATGCCTTCCATATTTTTATAATAAAACAGACTTTTCATTATTATTTTGTTGTTGTGGTTGAAAAAAGAACAGGATAAAATTTTAATAAAGAATTGACTAACGTCAATCATCAAAATCTGTATGGGTAGGTCCATTAATGTGTGCGCGCAACTATAGTTTCAGCACAAACACAACGGACATGAGAAGGCTTATAACAGATGGATGTTTTCCAGACGCTCACTTTTCAAATTTGTGTTTTCAGACGTCACAAAATCAATTAATTGCAATTCATCTTCATTTCAAATAATTGCCCTCCACCGTATTCAAGTCGAACTTGAATTTTAACAATATGTCAACTCACGCAAAGTACAGCAAAAAAAAAACAAAAGCTATTGAATTATATTAGACAAAATTTGCTTTAACAAACGTAATATGTCTCGTAAATTATTCTAGAAAAAAAAAGAAGATAAAAACTACTTCAATCCATCATCATTCTGAACACACGACCCCCAATCTCTATAAAATACACCTTCTCCACACTCTCAGATTGCCCTCTGACAACTTTCAATGAAAAACAAATTTATCATGGCGAATGGCGAATTCTTTTTCCGTTCATTTTTTTTTTCTGCTTATTTTCAGTTCTGTCATTCTATTCATCTGCTCTGCTCTGGCTCTCCCATTGTTTGTGATAGTTAGAAAATTCATTTTTTATCTTCGAATTTAATTCTCTCAATGATTTGCAATTTAATTCGGCCTTTCTTCCGATTGATTCGATTTCATGGTTCAACTCCGACAAACGCCAAGAGTTGTTGATGGTGTCATATCGAGATGATATCATCCTGTAATCTCATCATTATTAATGTAAGCTTGCACTTGACAGATGACATCGCACAACTCTATTACCTATTATAAGGCGGCAGGTGCGCTCGTATATTGCTTAGGTCATCTAAAAAATTATTTTTCAAGTCCTCTTCAATTTATTTCAATTAAACGCTTTGATTGAGAGTGCAGAAATTTCCATTTTAAATGGTAAAGATCAGCAATTTCAAAGTCTTTATTTGATTCTATTTTATTGGCATGAGTGTGTGTGATTGATTTCAAGTTTGTTCACCTCTTTTAGTCTTTTGAGTGGAACAAAGGAATTGAGAGCCGAGCAAACAAAATTTGAGAAATCCCATTTTGCAGATGAATAGTAGAAAAGCCTTAGAAAATGCAAAACATAAGTTAGTCATATATACAGAGATGGATGAACAAACTAAGTATAAGTACACATTCTGCAATGGGGAATAGAGAATGAATACAAAAAAAAAATATAATTCCTTGGGGTACAATCTCGAAACTAAAAACTGTGGCAAATTGTGAAATTTGAGATGTTATTTCGCTTCTTATTGGTGGTTCTACTTTTATTCTTATTATGGTGTATTTCGAGTCTACGTCTTCCTCGAAGAGAGGTAGAATAAAATATTCCCTCTTCGTAATCAGATTACATTGCTTTCTGTTTCTTATTTTTATTTTCAAAGCAAATGGAATTTTCCTCTTCGACAAGAACTTTCCTGCCCTTTCATAAATCAACGATGAGAGGAAAACTAAGAAGAGTATAAGAACTAAAAAAAATTAATTTCCTTCATTAAATTTTCAACTCACATACACCGTGCATGTCCTTGAAAGCATTTTATTCCTTGTTTGGAAAATCACAAAATGCTTTGTACAGAAGCAATACTCGAAATGAAAACCAACTTAATCCGCTGAATCGCTAGAGACACACAGATGGTTGTCTTTGTTCAAATCATTATCCCACCATAAAATCGATTCGCAGAAGGACATATTTTTATTTTCGTTGGGTTAAAGGGAAAAACCCACAAATTTGCTCGCATGTCCTTAGACACTTAATTAACAAGCAAATTCTTTAAAATTGCCTCCCGTCAAAATTGAATACATAAAAACAAAACTGACAATAAATCATACACAAATTAACTTACAGGTCTTCAAATCGCAAATTAATTTGCCTATGCATTTGAGTCTCATCAAAACAAATTTCATATAACGGTCTTAAAACTTTTGAACTTCGGTATCACTAGACATTTGCGTAGGCCACATCTATAAAAGTTATCCCACGAAGGTCGTTATGTAAATTATATAACTTTAAAATGTTGAGACCTATAAAAAATATTAACCAAGTCTGTGACTCGATTTGTTTTTGTCTTGCAAAATGTAAATTGTTATAGTTGGTGTCATCCACTTGCAAAGCTTAACATTTTTCATATTCTCTCTAATTTACATTCAACACGTCAAAGTTAGTGCAATTTCCATGCTCCAATCTGGAGCATTTTTTGATTCATTCATTCCTTTAAATAAAATAAATAAGTATTTCATATAAGCCATTCAATAAAAAATTGAATGGCTTATTTTTTTTGTAAATATAACTGTTTTGCGTCCGCGCTTGGTCCGCAGCCGAAAAAAAATACCTTTGATATGTCCGAAGTCTGCGTTATACTTATAGTTATTAATGAACAGAAGATACTCCATTTGGAGTAAGTTAGTTCGGTAGAAAATCTGCATTAATGAATGCAGATAATTGAGTTATTTTTATTGTATGACGCTTATGAATTAACCCTTACAATGCTTGCAATTGCAACATTTTTGAGACATAAAATTATGGACTATCTAAAATGCTTATAAATGTTAACAATTTATTCATAAAGCTCATATTTTGTGGATATCGGATCTTTTGTACTTTTTTGTGTTTTGATAATAAATATCAACTGAGCAAAATCCATTAGAATCGTGAAAAAGGCAACAAAAATCGCTCATTGGTAGCTATGGTGGGATGTGTTCATGAGTAAGGAATTTCCCCCCTTTCTGTAATTTTTTGACACAAACCATTGTGGATGGGAAAATGTGTAATGAATATGAATTTTTGCAACACCAATTATTCGTAATTAATAATTAATATATTGCCAAGTTTAACGCTGACATTATTTGTCGATTGAAATAAATTAAAATATAACAGAAGAAATCCAAAATAGTATTCATAATATTGTCCGTCTCATGTATCAAACTTTTTCAACGACCATTTACTTAATAATATTGCAATTAAAATACTTCACTGATGCTCTATCAAGTGTCAACAGATTTCCTAAAATTCCACAACTATTCAAACAGTAATATCACGACTCAATTTCAATAAAGCAGCAAACAACACCAGAAATTTAGCAACCGCCTTTTTCAGGTTCTTTTGCTGTGTATTTATAAAAATACAATCTTTGTCACTTTGTTTCTAAATTGGCTAATCTCTCATCACAAATATTGTAGTCAATGTCATACACAAATGACAGTTGTCATTGCCATATATGAACCTTATCGGAATATCTGACCTCATTTCAAAAACAATCCATGTAATTCTTTGAAAAATGTTTACTGTGCGTTCAAAATCACGGATTAGGGAGATTATTCTGCTGACGCTTGATTTGACAGATTTAGCGATTTTCAAAAGTTATCAGCATGATGGATTAAGATTATATCTTTGGCTCTAGTTTCGAACTTTATGAATGACAATTGTCAGCAAAATATGCTCGTTACTTACGCTTGAAATGGAAAAAAGTCTTGGAAGCAATCATTTGTATAAAAACCATTAAAAGTTGTTAATGTAAACTGTCGCCTTCCGTGCATTGCTACATGTGTACCAACGCAAAAAAAACGCTTTACAAAAGGCTGCCCTTTAAATAATTAATTTATGCACAAACATATGTCCTATCCCTGTTTTGCCCTGTGTTCGTATTTCATTTTTTTTAATTTGGGTCAATTGTCGTTCTCCTCATCATCCTAAGAGCTGCATAACCAACACACTCCACACTATACCACGATGACTCATTCGTTGTGAAATAAAACTAATAAAGAGAAAAAGGCAAACCGAGAGTGGCTCAGTTAAATCTTTCCGAATGAAAGGACGTTAACAAGACGCGTAACTTCCTACAGCACCGTAATTGAGTTTCCTGTGTCACACTGCCACATTGCAGTTGGCATTAAATTTGTGGGATTGGTATTTGGAAGCCTTCGGTTCATGGTGTTTCTTGTCATCTCCCTAATTGAACATAATTTCCCACCTTTCGTAATTTTCCTGATTAGACACAAGGCAGAGGTGGAAATAATTACAGAATTGAAAGAGTCGTTTGTCCTCATGCACTACTATATACATACACACATACGAAGACTAAATTAAGGGGAAAAGTTGTTCTGGTTCGCGATGGGTATGCTGAAAGTTTTAGCCAAATGCAGAAGTAGCGCTTTACCTTTTTTTTTATAATAATTTCCAGGTTTTTCAACCTAGTTAGCAAAAAATGTCAGCACACTTCAAAAGTGAGTCGTCAGTCAAAGTTGCACTAATTGTGCACTGTTTGAGTCGTAAACTTCCGGTTGTGTCTAGTAAATTACATGTTTCTTCTGCATTCTCTACCTCTGGACTAAGTCAAACAGGATCCTTCAGAAGGTAGCGAGCAAATCTCGAGTGCGGCAATCAAGCAAATGATTGCTACAATTAGAATGTCTCAAGCACATATCCTATTCCTCCAACGCACAGTACAATGTTTTGATCCTAATCCAAAGGAGGACACCATTCAGTTTGTGTGACGAGGAGCAATGTTTTCATACCACCTGCCCTCTTGAAAAGATTCCCATGCCATCTATTCAGAGAAGGTCCTTTGTATTAAGTGTGTTCCTTTCCCATTCCGCGCGTTCAACTGCTCAAGTGGCTCCTTCAAGGGATGAATAAAATGAGCCCATATATGCACGGTAATCCGCCTGCAGAATCAGAGTACATATTCATAAATCCAATGCTAGAATGTACTATGCACTGCACATGCTACTGTGGGCATTGTACCCATAGCAAGTGCGCTGCCTGGTTGTATTGGTGTTGTCGCCTGCAGTCAAACGGTTGTATGTATAGAAATTCGTTTTTACGAAAAATCAATTTCGTCCTGGCACCTTGTTTCTCATTTTCATGCAGCTCCCTCCTATATGACTGTGTAACAATAAAATAGAAGTAGACAAGCCGCTGTGGTTGTACCATGAGCAGATTTATTGCTCCATGTCCTATGCATATCCTTTAGTGGTTGTTTGCTTGGTGAGTGAGAGATAGTCCGTTGATCCACCTTTGCAATAATAAACTCTTTCTATCCTGCCATAAAATTTTCTGAATTCTCCTTGTTATCTGCAGGCTTTTGATTTATAGATCATGTCAAACATGACATTTACTTTATGTTAACATGATACTAACCCATTTTCCTTTTTTTTTCTCATTGCAGGTATGTAGCCACGACTTCGAAACATTGGTTGGTAACATATTGCATAATAAAAAAATAAAATAGAATAAGATGAACAAAAGGCAAATCCTCTGCAATGCCAAATGTCGAGGAATTGTTGCTTGTGCTTATGGCAGCAGACTGTTGAAACATTTCAAAGATTGAAGAACATATGGAAGAGTTTAGCTATGCTTAAAGAATTCACATAAAAGAAATATGTCTTTATTTTTAGGGTTGTGTTTTGAACTCATTAGGAGTGATGTTGTAACTTCGAGTAGTCAGTAAGTGTTGAGTTATAAATGTAGGACGCTATTTCAAAATCCCAAATCATTATTCGCAGTGTTTTACATCCATGACCAAATTTAGACTTACACATCATTAGGCACGAGACATGTTTTTTTTTATAATTGTTTATCCCTATCAGATTTTCAGTGTGATAGTATTTTTTAATAAAAAAAACAGTGCCAGGACTTTTGTAATTTCAAATTTAATTGTTCAAAACAAAAATTAAATTCGTACGTTCTGATAGATAAGATAGATAGATTTCAAATCAACAATTCACCCTTTTCAATCATCTAAACGAATAAGTAAAAATCCTCCATCTTTCGGTTATCTTCTTTCGTTTTGTGCCGCCACGTCATTACTTTTACTTGACTTTGTAATCATTTTATATAAATACCAGCGTCCTTATCGTCTTAAACAAATCGATAGCATTCTCCTTTATCGGCTTTACCAACGTTATTTCACAATGTGCCACTTGGGCAAAATCATTATATATACTTTCACTTTAATCCACGCTAACGCTACTCGTCCCACAGACGAGGAATAAATGTCGTAATCCAATCAAAGTATCAATCAATTCGCGCCTAATTGAGCAGCCTGCCAGTTGATTTCAATGACTACTTAAGACGCCTTTTGAACGCGTAGACAAACCGAAGGACATCACACCAAACAGAGAAGCCGGCGCGGCGCACACAAGGGACACCCAACCTCTATAATCAGAAGATAATTACACCCAACAGACGGGAAAATGGCGAATTTGATGATGTTTGCCAATTGACAGAAAATTGAGTTGCATAAGCGAAATTAAATAAAAACGACAACATTGGCAATATTAGACAATAGTAGTTGTGTTACCTACAAATGTAATCTCAAGTGTGTACTTAGAGTCCATGTGGGCGGTTGTTAGCGCCCTCAAATCAGCGAAGTGTGTGTTTTTTTTTGTGGTTTTAACGACAATGCTAGGAATCATTTGTTATGACAAAAGGGATTTTTTTCCCATTGAATATGAAATGACTACAAATTGATAAAAATACCCACATATACAGCCATTTCAATTTGGTTGTACCATACACCATTGGAAGTTTCCTCCACCGCTGTACGCCTCTTCCTGCTAATGTTGCTCCTGCAAATACGACTACTTTGCTGATTTCTTCGTAAGAAAAAAAAAGTGATATCAATTCCGGAACTGGCTTCAAGGCATGATGGCACACACGAGGAGGAATCAATTCCGCAAACCAATGGAAAAAAGGGGACGAAGTTGTGTATTTCTTATAAAAAATAATTTCCCATGTGCATTCAGCAAAAGAAATCCGATATTCATTTCAATGAAGGGTAGTGGAAAAGAAGCCGCAGGCAACGGTGAGGGTGGGTTCACAAGAAAAGAATTTCCACGGGAAATGTCTCTGGGAGAATGAAGCCTTAATAAAGGACTGTCTTTTGCAAATGGCACATATACTAGTAAATTAGGGTTACCAGTGATATGTAATGGGATGTCATATGGGTATATAGGGCAAAACTGTAAGAAACTTCCCGAGCATTGGAATGTGGAAGCAACAAGCTTGATGTAAAGTTTGGTTTTACTACTTGAAATCGATGACTACCAGAATTAAGTGCAAATAAAAATCGCATTTGACATTTACAATTATTTTTGAAGGGCATTATGACAGTGTACATCGGTTGTCTTTTCAAATAGCATTGACCATTATGATTTAAGATTTGTATTCATGTATTCAAAAATTGCCATGTTTGACAACAGCATGATATATGAGCCATTAAAAGTATGCAAATCGCTAAATGACTATCTCATGTTCTTACATGTAGACGTGTACTAAATGACAGTTCAAAAGCTACTTGATATTCTTTTGAAAAGACAATTCTTTAGACTTACAATCTCATGGCATGTTGATATGTCAAAAGAAGTAATTTATAGTACAATCACATCAACTAATCCACTAAATGGAGTCCTTCACATTATCAAATGATCTCTCTCTCTCTCTACACGCAAAATCGATTCAGCATAACTCGTGGTTGTCTCTTATTAATATGTGAATAAAACAGCGTTCATTATGCATCATTTGGAAATTTACTGCAATTGGTTGCAGCAACAACCATAGCTACTTGGGATGGACGATCACGTATAGAAAAATGGAACAAAATAAAACGAATTTTTATACGTCCAATGGACGCCAATGCCTATCAAATGAATTGCTGATTCAAACCAAGGAAAGACCAAAATCAGGTGCAGATGTTTGTTTGCCATTCTACTGCTACGAATAGAAGTGAACTCGGACACTACTTGTCAGTATGTTTGTAGATCTTGATATGTATTTGGGCTGTAGCTGTCAATCGTTGGCTCCACTTTTTCATGTGCGTTTGGTAATCCACGCTTTGTCAAAGTTTGTTGTGTTGATGTTTTTTATTTATAATTGTTGACATTAACAAATTTCTTTAAACACTTGACATTATCCGATAGTAAATTTACGGCGTAGTGCTGTCATTGTGTTTTTAAATGTTAAATCCGTCACATTTAATTTGGATGCAGCTGTTTACATGAATAAAAACTATACATGTGACACACATGAACTCGCAACTTACGTCAACACCTCATAATAGTATGACATCCAACTGTCATAATTTGTAAAATATTGCTCCAAATATTGCGCGCAAAGTTGTCTATCTGACATATATTAAAAGAAAAAGTCATCCAAAAAATGTATGCCTTCCAGAAGTGTATTCTGGGAGTGCAACATAGCTGAGTCTGACTAACCAACGACTTCAGAATGCAAATGAAAGGCTGCACAGGCAATTTTACGACAACACTCGTTCCCTGTCACAGCGCAATCTGGCACACAAAAATAAGAGGTGGTGTAGGTAGAATGCAAAAGATCTCTGCCGGGTAATTATCTTCACACACATATCTGCTTCCACTCTAAAAATATCTACAAAAAGCCGACTAAAAAAGAATGAAACGAATGCACTCTGACAACGACACCGCCACCGGCGTGGGCTTTAACGTATCAAGCGTACTCATAGTTCGCTCTACAGTTACACAGCAGCGCATGAACTTTCCCATGTCATTAACCGAACAAAATATCTTAATCTCCTGTTTTTTTTCGTACACCAACTCCGCAGGAGATTCTCCTTAAAGGTATCCCACTCGTAAATATTTTGTAAGACTCATGTTTAAAGTCGCTGAAGAATATTATACATATACTAACATTTGCTCAATGTTGTAGTTTCATGTACCATTAGGTCATGAAGAATGGATAATAATGGAAGAAAAAAAATCTGTTAATTGCAGATCGTGGTATCTAATTCTAGTTGTTTGCAATTTGCCTCAATTGCAAACATATACAGTCTCAGAACAACAAAATAGTGCAAATTATAATATAATAAGCGCACATTTTCCAAACGATTTAATAGCATTTTCGCTGCAAGATTTTTTCATGTACACTCTTTCATGCAAACGAATGTAGCAAGGAGAGGCGTGTGAATGTGTCTGATTGGAGGAAGTGAAAATATTCAACGACGAAGAATGGTGTTCTACTTAATAGTGACGAGGACAACAAATGACGCTTGAAGGTGCTTATGCATCCTTGAATCGAGCCGGAGGATGTTTTACCGTGGACAAGATTTAACGTAGCACCTCTAGCAGGCAGGAGATAAATTAAATTTCAAATAATAATCCAAGGGATTATTGTTGTGATTTATGTAAATGGGTACTTATTCGTTTTTTAAAGCTCGAAGCGTTGGTTACTTTCCAAAATTTAGTAGCTGTTAGGACTAGTCAGCACATCTTGTACTGAGTTTTTTTTTCATAAGTATCCGTGTGTTTATTATGATTTGTATTTATGGTTTATTGCGACGTAGTAGTTGTATGGCATGGGTTGACAATATTATTATTTATTGTTGTTTTTTTTTCTAAATAAAGCTTGGTATCACTGTTTTTTATGAGATATATTGGTCTCATTGATACGGTTTTGTAAAACAGGCGGATTATTCCAGATGAGAGCGGTGACTTTTCATTATACATACCATGCTAATTTATACAATTCCACACATTTTCTATATTCCAGTACTTAATAACTTTTTGCATAAATATCCCAGTAAAGTGACGGTCAATTTTGTTATCAAATGGTTATTTTTGGTTATCGATATGAGCTCAGAAAATGCATAAAATATCTGCCACAAATAATTGATGCAAAGTAGGTAGCAAATAAAAGTTTCATATAATTATTTGTTTATATAGGTATGTACTATATAAGATAATAAAATGATATAATAACTATTTTTAATTTCAAAACATAATTAAAACAGGAAGTCTACTCCTTTTTTTAAAGCTTTTAAGACAAAAAAAAAACAGTCTTTTACTATTTTACTTTTTCCTGTAAAGTGATGCCAACATTTGTAAATATTTTCTTCAACATAATCTAATAACTAGATATAAGTGAATTTATAAACATGAGATGTTAACGTCATGTGCGTGTGCGAAGTTCTTATTCTTGGATCTACAATTGTTCACCGATTACAAACGGCAAATATGGTCCAAGCAATTGTATACTTATGGATTTTTTTTCAAAAACTCGCAAGTAGTGGAACAATGAACAAAGCGTATCGCTTAAAAGAGCCACTGGACACCGTTGTTAATATTAATGTTTGTCATCTGTCACACAAAACAACTTTAACGTCTTTGAGCATTGTTCACCCATTATGTTATATTCGTTCCTAATAACCGAAACGTCTATCCGTTCAAGATTCCACACCTCTGGCAATTAGAAAGATTACGTCATAATATCATCCGCTTACAAAGCATATTTTACACTATTAGCACTTAATCAAAACAAGGAAATGCATGGAATTTTGTTATTAAACTGCTAAGCCTCTATGCCTTTCTTTTGTCGTGTTTGCTAACATATGTTATTTTTTGTATCTGAGGCATACCATACATTAGCCTACATTCATGTTCAGTACACACCATACCCGATACTGAAACAGTAGCAGCAGAAAACAAATCTACCTCGGCATGGCAACCTCATTTTAATGCCAAACTATCGTGTAAACTCCCCAGCAGCCAACAACAATCGATGAATAAATAATGACAAAAATAAATAATGAAACCAAAAAAGTTTGTTTTCTATCGATGGTTGTTATTTTTTGCCACAAACGAGTAACATGTAATTATATTGCAAAGCCAAGATACTCTGCCTCTTTGCGCTGCACTAACATAACGTCATCGGTACGTATAATGACGTAATCTAGCAATCAATATATGACAACATTGGAAAACGCTAAAACGTGCGAGTGTGACTTAATACAAACGAGAGTTAAAAAGGGGTCATAGTGAACCTTGGATGCATAACTAACGTTTTTTTTTTACTTGACATTTCTCTCAGAACCTTTTTTTTAGGCGTACATAATGCCAAATTAAGGAGTCCTGTCATCTTGTTTTTTTAGATGTACGTTATGCTAAATTAAGGGGTCCTATCATCCGGAGTGAGAAATTGGCAAAAGGAATGTCATTAGCATTGCCAACCATTGGAGTGACGCAGATGTTGCCTAAGCGCTTTCGGATGTCAATCTTAACCCTTTGAGCCGAAACGTCCCCACTGCCTGCGTACATTGTAAATGACGTTTGCATGTAGGGACACATCACACACAGAGGACGATGGCTCACAAAGGAGATGTTGTCCTCATTATAATATGTAGCATAAGTCCCTTTTCATGAAAAAGCTATACATTTGCCTAAACACACGCCCCCATCAAGTACTGTGAAACATGGCCTAAAGGGGCACATCAGTTTGGCTGCCTCCTTTCATTTAGAAAGAAGCATTTTCTGCGTAAATGCGAGTTTGTTGTCCAGCAAAATTACCGTTTGTATTGTTGGTTGGTGTCGAAATAGATTATTTATACAGCGCTCATCATCGTCGTCATCGGTTTGGTACCGTTGTTATCGCCGCTTTAGCGAGCGCGAAATTAAAATCCGCATGGCATTTGCATTTGATTATCTTTCCATCTACTAAACAATCGAGAAAAAAAATTTGCGGGTGTATCACTCTCTAGTGGGCTATCAAAAGTTTGTTGACATAAGCTTAGCACGCATTAACAAAATAAAATTTATCACTGACAGATATTAGTAGCTGTTTGATAGGAATTTTTATTTGTTTCTGTTTTTATTTATGTATTTATATTCACATAAGAAGTCCTTTACAATCGAGATATTGAGACACTAATCAGAGGGAACCTATCTATTTTAGTGAGAGTGGCACAGTGATGGAAAATTCCCTTCAATAATGGGCGCAAACATATTTATTCGAAGCAGGTGTATTTTTATTTTAGTTGTGCGATTCGTTTAAAAAAGTTTCAACGATCAACCGTTAAACCGTTATTGATGATGTGGAAATGTTTGTTAAAGTAGGTCATGCTTCTGAAAAGATGCTGAGGTGGCAAAAAGCAATAAGCAACTTATATTGATGCTCTTTCAGTTTCGGAGGTGTCGCAAGTGGTTTTGAAAATTTCTCTTTATATTTCAAAGGTGTTTACTGCACTTTTTATAACAGCAATTTAATTGTATATCCAATTTGAATTTGAGGTGTGGATAATAATCATTTTCCCCTCAGGCCCCGCATTTCAGTTGGAGTTGCTCTTATGTTTTCGAGTTAATAATTGGATTGGCAAGGTTTGCTAGATTGTGACGTGAGAATAATTGGTAATGATGTGGTTACTTCGCTATTTTTGTCATGCAGTTGCAATACAGAGAGCAACTCTGGTTGAAACATTTAAATAAGTCATTCATTGAGAATGTGTGTTTTAAAACTGTTGGCAATCTCGTGTATTATTATGCTTGGTACACACCATGACGGAACTAATTCCTGAAAAAATTAACCGAAAAAATCGCGAATTTTGCGAAATGTAAATTTTAGAGAACATAATTTCCTAGGTACTTTAAATGACAAAATTACGTTGACTGTAACTTAATAACTTATAATATTGGGCATGGCTATATACTTCCCCATACAAAATGTGTGTGTGTATGTATATGTACACACGCCCACGCATATATCTATATGAATTTGCATTGCCAGATTTTTTTTTTGGCAAAGTGGAATTTTGAAACCTTTTGATTAAAAATGGGTCATTCTTACGTAAGTAATATAAATATCTACCCAGTCAGTAGTGTTTTATTACTTATCATTTTAGTTTAACCGAAGTTTACTTGGGATAATTTTAAGTACCTTGTTATTTCTACAAAAACCTTATAAATTTTGATTGCTTTTTTCAAAACTGAAATACCGCTGACATATTGGAAACATTTTTCGGTTTCCCTTATTGCTGGCATCCGTATAAATCGAAAAAATTAATGTTCTTTAAAATTTTGTACTGCATTCTTCAAAACTTCTTACTATCGCAATACTTCACAAACTATTTCTTCACTTTTCACCCTACCACATTTAACACTCTTATATAATACTATGTGTGTGTGTATTTCAGAGGGTTCCCATGAGCTTCACAAGAGGAACATGTTCATTGCCTTAAGGCGTTGTTGTTTTTCCAAAGACTAATGCTGATGAAAGTAAATGTAATTTTCGAACGAATTTAAACGAATAGCGAAACGATGCATTAGATACATATTGCAAATGTATGCTTCCATTGTATAAACACTTCATTAGTGGCAGGTTTTTTTTTTGCTTGTTCCGAGAAAGAAATTACAAACAAGCAAAACAAAGCATAGGTAGAGTAAAAATTGGTAAATTTATTAATTTTATATTTTTTTGTAAAATATTGTCATGTAGTCATCGGAGATTTGGACACTTAATGTCGGTTTGGTTGACCAACATTTAAAAACAAAAATTTTGTTGGCTATGTTACCTAGAATCGTTCTCTTGCTCAACAGCGGCTGCATTTCTCAAAAACTTATAGTTGTTAATATTTAAACGTAATCGTATCTCATCTGAAGAACTATGAAAATATATCTTTTAGTGTAATGATGTAAAAACGATGTCTTGGTCATTACATCCGTGAATTAACTATAAGCTAAACAACGTTTTATGCCGTAAAACAATGAAAAACAGGGTGTAGATAAACAAATAAAATCAAACCGATTCCTTTGATCAGTTCACAACGGCCAATACACAGTGACGCAATGTTACTGTCAATAAATTTTATGTTTTAAATCACATGAGATATTTTCTAATTTATAGCATAAACAACTTTTGAAAATTTAATAGTGATAGGTGGTCATTTCTGTAAGGATATTTGGCCATTCGCCAGTTTTTCTTAATATTAATCTGGATGCCAAGAAATTTAGTGAAATCGCTCTCGATTCCCAACACGCAATACGTGATCTTGATCACGCACTTCGAGTGAAGATTTTTCCGATTAAAATTCATCTTTTTAATTCATGCAAAATGCATTAATGAAAGTTCAACCCCTGACACACTTCATAGTTCCATTAATGTTGAACAAAACATTGTGAATTCAAATTAAACGACTGATCCCAGTAGTGCAATTGGTTTGAATAATATTTCTATGAAAATAGTTCCCATTGTGTACTCCATTGCCGTACCGCCCATGTAACACTCGGGTGCACACAAAAATTAATTCTTCATGTAGTAATCAAAAACCGTTCAAAAAACGTGGGCCTTAAATCACTTAACATAGAAAATTCCCTCTTTTTCTCCACCTTTTTTAAATACAATTTCATTTGTCTATTAAAACCCACTTCTTGTACGTGTGCCCACCTTGGCCATTCCCGTTACGAAGACTAAAAGATACTTTACCAAAATCAATTGAAAATAACGAAAGAAAAACAAAAAGGTAATTTCTGAGAGGCTGACCCACTGACAGACATAACGTCGGTGGTAGATGGCTTGTTGCCTTGGCTTTCGTTCTGAAGGTTGCCACATACTCTCGGGGAAACCGAACTAAGCAGCATGTAAAACTGCCAATTACTCATCGATTAAGCCATGGATAAGAAAAAAATGAATGTACTAGTATCTGCACTTTCATTTTACAATTTGTAAATGTGTGAGCATTTCATTTATAGATACATAGCTAACGATAGGATATACTTACTCAGTATACACATTCATCTCTTTTCATATAGCTTCTTCAAAGTGAAAGAGTCTGAAAAAGAAAGTTGCGCATGCGCGCGCTGTTAGTGTATGTTACTCTGTAATTTTGTTTCTGTACCTAACCAGTTGGGGATTTTTCACTTTTCGTCTATTACGCTGCTGTCATATTGATCTTAAAAAGTTAACACCTCGATTGGGGTATGCATAATGATTATCCACCAAATGGCATTTTTAAGCGGTTTAATCTGTCATTTAGTACACTCTCAAGATATACTCTACTAGTACCTATAGCTTCCAATTAAAATAGATCCACTCAAATTTCTCTAATTTTTCTACACGAAAATTTTATGGCGACGTGAAATTTATGATAATTGTTGACATTTAATTTATTTCTAGTATGAAAAATGTGCGCAGAATTATCGTCTGTATTGTGTTATCGACGCTTTTTTGTTAATAACTCAAAATGCAACTAGTTTTGTGTTTATGTTTGTGGTGTGAAGACAAATATTTAAACAAGTTGAAGTACTTTAAACAGCGCTAGTCCCCTTTCTTGTTGATCTTTGTAAACGCTCTAATTTAATTAAAAAATGCTTCAGAATGTAGTTTGTGCTATCCAATTTTAAAAGAATTTGTTTACTAAACAAAGCGTGGGTAATGAAATGTTGTTACACTTTGAGTTAAACTTGTTAATTTCTGGATACAGTCAATGCGCCACTTATGATTCATCGAAGGATTTATCGTTTCTGGCAGTACGACATCATCTGGTTAGGCGGAAAGGTGGGCTCATAAGTCTGGATAGTGATCAAATTTGAGTTATCGTCTATTCGTTGGCATTCACTATCCATGCTTCATGTTGCTTTTATGGAGTATGGTGCACAGACGGCGACATAAATCCGATAGTTTGCATACACGTTTTACGATTGTTTTTGATTTTGGATCAACATTTCTTCAAAACTTAATGACGTACACCTACTTCTGCGAATATTAAGTGAATACAGTCACGATTTCCTTGAGAGCATTTCAATTATTTTATGTTTCACATCTGGTTTGCCTTCCTTTCAACAATCTTAAGGTAAGCATTTTGACCTCGTTGTACATTACAAATATTATGAGGTTAATTTGGTAAACATGTCAAACAACACAATTGTAATTACATTTTTATAAATGGAGATAGGTTAAGATAGGTTAAGATTTGGTTCATCTTGCACTGTGACGATTTTAATGACAGAATTTTACATGATTGATAAAACCAACTTTTCAAGTAACATTTCAGTTCCATCATGCTTTTTGGTTCAAATGTTTTTTTTTTTTTTGTAATGATAGCTTTATTTGGACCCCAAAGCAGTATTGCCCGTTTACTAAAAGAAATCATGAATCTAATTCATATTTAAGTTCATCAGAACTTTTGGTACCTAGGCGCTTGTTATATTAACCATTGAAAATAAAACACACGAGTCTTGATATGCGTAAAAACGTGTAAAATCAGCTTGAGCTGAAATTCATCAAGTTGTCTCTTTTTCTTTATCTAAAGCATAAGTCATAGCCACCACCAAAAAAAAACTCAATTCCCTTTTCTTTGCAAGGATATAGCAACAAAGGAGAATGACAAGTTTTTTGCCTCGTCCACTTTTTGAGAGCGTTTTCAGTAAAAAAAAAAAACGATCATTGGTTTTAATAATGTGAAAATTTCGTCCTTAGATCATTTTAACACACGCCCACTTTTTGGTTTTTCTACAAAAACTATTTGTATATCCTAATTTACAGCACAGGAGAAAAGCGTTGTTTTTGTTGAACCATAAAACATTTTTATAAACTGTCTAATCAATGTTTTCTAAAAACGTCGTTTTCTATATTTCGGGGAAACTAATTTTATGGATGCGATGGGATAAGGTATTAAATTAATTGTAGTCTTCTCATATCTTTTTTTTATATTTTTCAAAATCACATACTTCGACTACAAAGTAATGTTTTACTAAGTCTTTTGAGTTAAGTCTTGTGAATGGTATGCAAGGCGTAAGAATAATGTTAGTTGTTACATTTTAGCAAAGATTATGAAGTCATACAGATGGCGCACTGCATAGAAGAAATTTTTTTCTATGGCGGTTCGTGCTGGCACAGGCCGTGCGCACAGTGCCATATGTGTGGATCTCGTTTCTCATGTGTGCACACTGCTCACCGCCTGCCCGTACCATGAAGCTGGTGAGCAAAAGTTTGTGTTTTTTTAATTTTCAATGTGTCATCTGTATGACTTTATAATCTTTGATTTTAGTAAACGGTAATTAATTTCTTTTAACAACGAAAAGTATTACGCAGCTTCCCATGACATTGACACTATTGTCTCCTTCAAAGTGTCAAAATTTTCTGTTAAAAATAATTAAAAACTTAAGGCAACTATCGATTTAAAAAAAATTTGCTTGCATTCATATCCGGCATGTTGGCTCTTTGAACCGTTTTACGGCGAAGCGTAATATTTAACTGCTAACAATGCGTGTGATTATTTAACATTTTTCTATGAGTTAAGCCTTTCAAAAAAGCATGTGTAGTTAGAGTTCAAGGTACCAAAAACCCCTGCGTACCAAATCGATGGAAGGTCAACACAGATACGCGCCATTCATAAATCGGTACCAGAAAATCAGACACTAATTACACACAATTAAATTGGCTATACGGCAGCGTGGCTCACAATCTCAAAACCTTATTGTACCTCACGAACGATTAACCAATAAAGCTTTCATTCCATAGAAAAAAAAACACAACAACAAACGTAATGACTTCATCGACACAATAGCTTCATACAGGCATCATATATTCGTCGTTGGTCTAGTCAGAGCACAACAGCTTAACTCACTTCAATCGAACAAAATACCAAGAACTACAACTCCCTCTTTTCAGCCGCGTTTCCTTCTCAACTTGTGTTGGCCCGGTAAAAAGTTTACTGACATTTAAATCTAAGAGCTAAGAGCAAATGAAATCTCTCGGTGGGAACAGCTACTGCCGATAAGAAATACAAAGGCAAAATAGAATTCGACGGCAGATTTATACCATGAAAATTACTTGAAAAAACAGTTTGAGATTTTTATTAGCATATCCGCTCTAAACGATCGTCATAGAATTGCGCACGATTTACGTGGTAGATCACGAAGTGGTTCATGTAGAATTACTGCATTTACATAGGAGTAGGAGTAGAAGGTGTTCCCGCGTCAAGGCTTAACGAATGTTTACGGTCTAAATAATCTAAGCTAGTGTTTCATCGTGATATTAGGCCAATGTTGAGCGAGTAGGGTTACACACATCGCAAACAATTTGTAGACAAAAAATCAAGAAAGACTTATTTTCTAGCCCAGTAGTGACACAAACGTCACCATGTACCAGTCTGTCTAGATAGCGACAATTACCGAGTGGTTGATTCATATCAAAATCATACCTATCAGGTTACTTATTAAGGAATACCAATAGTGAGGGCCTTACTCATGCACAAGCACGATTCTATATATCGTAATTACTGGCCCTTGAAGAGGTGCTCTACTGCCCCCGACATGTGAATGATGTCATTTTGATTTGTGTGGAATTGGACACTTAAGCCTCGACTAATGTTCTGCTTATGTTGTGTACAGCACTTGCCTTGCTAATTAATCAAACATTTCCAGGGAGTGGGATATGGCTATTGAAGTTCGTATAACATTTCAAAGGTAACGTACATTCCTATCGTTCAGGAGCCAGATCATCGTAAATGCTAGTGCTATTTCACCCTTAATAACTCCCAACTTGCGTGTTTGTTTTATTATGAACACATTGCTGCTTAGGTGGGTAGTCACGCAAAGTTCTTTTCTGACGTCAAGGACAACAAAGGATGCATGCTTCGCTTACTGACCTCGGTTTCGGCATTGTTTTATCTGATATCCGAAACCGTGCATTATATCGCAGAAAATCAACAAAGAACTCCGCCAAGGAGTGGCCCAATGAATATATCTCGTACAATAATTACACGCTTTTAATACCGTTTGGATTTGCCACCTTTTCAATGACAGGCTAAATTATATTTGTAGGCTGTGCTCATTACAATTTAATTTAATTTTATATACTCAATGGAAATGCAGACATATTCCTAGCAACCCTTCGTGGGTGGTTGTAAATAATAAAGAATCAACTGAATTGACAGTCAGCAACGCCCCTATTGGCGTTAAATTAAAACCCATGTGTAGGGGTAGAGAACATATGCATATACCATGTTGGCTGGTGGAATACATTAGCCTCCTTTCTGGTGAGTGTTCATTGTCGAAAGGAAATCGACTATTGGATTGACACAATTAATTCGAATGCTGGGGAGTTATTTCCATTAGTGCATGAATGGTGTATACATTTGTAATGATCCCCCCTTCCGCAGTATTTCAATGAATAAAAGTCCTTGAGGATTTTAGGGTAATTAATGGGAAACGCTAATGGAGTTTCAAATTGGGTAGGTACGTCGTCGTCGTCGTCGTCGTAGACCAACGTTTTAGCAAGCAAGCAGCAAGCAGCAGAAGTACGAACAGTCTTTGGGTGTTGAGACTGCGTTTTTGGAGGTCTTGAATTAATGATTTCATTATGGTTTTGTGGCGGCAAAGTTGTGTGTCTGTAAATATAGCGGAATCCGGAATTAATCTTTTGCATAATTAAGCGAATTATTATAATTCACCAATTAAATTGTTAGGCAATAAGGGCGGTAGTCGGCATTATATGGTTGCATTTTAGTTTATTTTTTACTGATCCTGATCCCGATAACATCACCTGCCTTACATTGATGAAGCAACTCACATTTAAAAAATAGATTCCAACTTTTTCGTTGACAGATTTTTATATGCATTCTTTTTTTAGATTTTTATTTAAATTTGATTTTAGATATGTTTGCGTTAATTTTAATATGCCTAGGTATTAATTTGTGAACGAAAATGAAGAAAATTATTCGCTACTGGCCACTTTTTTGCATAACAGATTACAATATCATTCCAATAGATCGCACGTTTTTGTTTAAAGAAATTTGTTTGGCAGCAAACTTAAAAACACGTATACATCTATCAAATATGGACACTCATAACCTCTATCTTAAAATTTAAAATTTTAACAGTCAATGAAAGATAAATTAAAACATCGAGTCTGATAAATTTATGAATTCCAAACACGATGAGTTCCATGGCGTGTGTCTTCAATGATTCCTAAATACTAAATATCTACTGTAGTAATACATGTGTCTGTCCAAATCAAACCAGCAACATCTATAATCAACGCCGCCTAAACAAAATCGTTTCCATACCTAATATATTAAAAAGTAAAACCGATTTTTGAATTAACGCCAAATCATCAAATGAAAGTCATTACCAAAGTGGAAATTCAGTCCTTAACGGAAGAATGAAAACCTAATAAAACCAAATAAAGGCCCATCCATGACTTCACCTTCGCAATAAAAGCTAGCGGAAGCATTTCAGTCCAAATTGTATGGTTCCACTCACCTGTCTTCACAGCTGACATTGAAAGATTCCCTTGATGAGTCATCCGTATGGTCATCTCACAATTTATCTTATTACCATGTATGAAAAATTCGGTTATATACACATATAAGGGGATATCGATTCCAATTGAAGCAAACAGTGAGGAGACCAAAAAGAGAAATAAATAATAATTATAATACCCTCGTGCCTGACGTTCAATATTCATTCACCTGGGGTTGGAATTACATGTTCCTCCGGGTTTTATATCGTCCCAGCAATGGGTCACACCTGTATTTATTTGTGTGTTCATTCCGTTTTTTTTTTAATATTGAAGTCATGACAATAAAACAGATGCGCGGCTGGATTAAAAAACCGCACATGGACGTGAATCGCCGGATATGACCGCAGTGTATAGAAAGATTGTAGATGCCTGACATATTGGAAGCGTCAGTTGTTTGTACGACGTGTGTGTTTGGTCAGGTGATCGGAAATTGATTCCATTGATTAGATAGACTCATGTAGACAATGAGAAGATGTTCACTTTGGTTAGTTGTTATGCATTTTAAAGTTTAAAAAAGTGAATGCAACAAAAAGGAGCATTTCCTTAGCAAAAGGTGGCAAGTTGATATTATTTGAATCCATTTCTATCGGATTGTTATTGAGTTGTGACTAAGAAAATGTCAGCTTGACAGCAATGACAACCTCAAAGTCTGTTTTTTTTTTAACTCTGGTAGTGAGACGATATCAATTGACAGTCTTGTCAAGCATGACTGTCAAATACGCATTCAAAAGCCTAAGTAAGGCAGGTATTATGTAAATGTGTATACATATGTGAAGAATATGAGAATAAGAAAAAAAGAAAATATTTTAATGTTAATAATTAAATGTCAAATGGGCGTTCTGGTAATTTGAATACTCTTGTGCTGTTTAATCTTATCGTCATATAACAAAGTTATTCCCCTATATACTAATTTTGCATGTCAATTTTCCTGCCATAGAATAAAATATTTAAAAATTAAAAATAATAATCAAAATAGACATACCTCACGTTATCACATGAAGTGCCTATTCATTCGATTACTAAAACGTCAGGCAATTAGTACGCAAAATGTTCTGAAATTCGAAACCCATTAACAAAATGAAAAAAAGGTAATGAAATGCAATAGCGTCTTCTCAAGTTTCCCTAGAAGGGAGTCACAACTGAGTGACTTTGAAACCTTTACAGGAAGTTGGTACCATCATCATCATAAAGACGAATATTCTGATTAACTTGCATGCCAGTTGATTGTCGCTCCCCATAACTTTGATAAGCAAAGAAAAGACAGTTGAGCAGAACCTTCTTGTGCACAGATACGAGTAGTTTGTCTCAAATTGCAGCCCTTTTTACCTTGACTATGTTTCGTGTATGTTTATGCTCGACTTGACGTTTTCAAGGTGCCAACACGGCTACACATACTCATCCGACGATGAGCAGTGTTCAAGACGACTAGGTATGCTAGTAGTAATTTGTTGGTTTATAGTTCAAGTTGTAGGAGGAGAGCTCATGCAGAAAACATAATTCTTGGCAGTGCCATCAGCCTGCATATATGCGTTACGGTTTTGAATTTAATGATGTTTTAAAAACGAAGACAAAGGAGTTGACGTTGAATACTGTGGAGGCCAAATTATCATCATACACAGACCGCATCTGGTTAACTAGGCACGTACGTTAATAGATGAGAAGGAGTAGGTGCTTCATGTTCTTTGTGTGTAGTCGGTGAGAATTGTCCACTAGACCAGAACATGAAGAATACAAAATATACTCTGTTCCTGGTATAAAGGGATTAACTACTGAAGGGAGAGCATTGCATATCTTGTAGTCTTATCAAGAAAATGTGAGAACGGATGGTAAGTTATTTTCTTTTTTATTCCAAAATGTGGGAATAGTAGCACAACACCAATTTGCGGACTAGTGAGCACAGTGCTAGCACGCAGCAACGAGAAGCCAAGGGTATCTTCACCTTCCGTTTTAATGAATGGAAGAGTTCACGAAGACATTTATCATTCGCTAATTTTCACAACACGTACCTTCATTTGAGAATAGGAGAACCTCCGGTTCTAAGCTTAGCAATCAATTCTTGTATGTTAGATACTGTACTGATGATTATGGTAATTTTGGCAGTTTCTTTTTTTTTTGTATTTTGTGAGGAATTAAAGAATGAAGAAATTGCGGTAGGAAGGTTTAAATCGTAAATTGAGTTCATTGTTGGCGGTTTGTATTTTGTTTCACTGTTTTACAAAAAAAGTTCATCACTTTCAAAATTTTAAATTTTTGTTTTAAATAACAACTTAATGGTAAACCTAATGGTAAAATACATATATAACATATATGACATGGTTCGTGTCCAAATTAAGCAAATGAATATAATCCAGATAGCCTCAGGTTGTTTGTACTTCTTTTGCTGTTGGTTCTTGATTCTCAAGACTCATTGTTCACGCCCTTTCCTTAAAAACAAAATGACCATACAATATCAACGTTCGATTACACATTCCGTAGCTGAGTAATCAAAAGCAAAACCAACCCACATATACTAAGCCGATTACTAAGCATCTGTCATACAACAAGTTTCCATTTACAGTCCAAATGATTACGTGATTCTTTAAGTGAATGGTAGCAATTCAATTAATTTGCCATAAATTATGTCCAACTTATGGTATGCAGAACAAAACAATCCTAAAACGCCATGCGCTAGCGCAACAATGTAGATGATCCACATTGCAGCGATTCTAGGTGGTAATGAAGTAACCACACAAGAGTGTGTAACACTTCTTTGTCATTCACACTTTTTATGCCATTCACATCAGAATTTTATTTCAATTGAGTTCAACAGCTTTTTATATGTAAAAATCGCAGTGTCATAATTATACCTAAATAGTTAAAATCGCTGAAAAAGGTGATTACACTTTACGATATTATATCCCGAGTTTGATTGAAAAACTCAACATTATTTCACATCACACTCGCAGTCAACCAACCATCGATAAAAACTCAAAATACCAGATTGTACTCTGGTATCCACTCATCTCTGCTAGTCCGGAGAAAAGTTGTCGCCGTCCGTTCATATTTGTTTTTTTTTTCAGTTTTTTTTTTTCTAAAAATAGCTAAGAAAATTCTTTGGAAAATCACTAGTCTCTGATGGCACTGCTGCGGCTGCTACTACTGCTGGGATGGAACCGGCAATTTGCTAATTTTAGCGCTGCACGCTGTAAAACTGTCTTCCTACTGTGTTGCTTATACACATCAGAACTCCGAATTCATTGCATTTGCGGCGACAAGTTATCGCCCAAATGGAATGCCAATGGAGGAATCACTGCCACAGTACACAGTGACGGTATGCTGTGTAATTTCAATCGCAATGTATGCGTATACCGTTGTTTTTTGGCTTTGCTTATTCTCTGCCAAGCAAATAGGTAAGTGGCTGAAGATGTGATAAATCTTTAAGTAGCCGAAAAATATGAGCAAATCGATACACACGAGCCCATTAATCAAAACTCGGAAAACAGTCAGATATTGATAGATAAAAGGCGGAGATTTGGGTCACCTCCAAAGTTGGAGAAAAGTTTTTCTTTTGTTGTTTTGCCTCCACTGGAATATTTATAATGGAAACTCATTATATACTTGGTGAAAGGTTGGTTATGGTATTTTTGAAACATTTTTTATTGTGTATGAAATGTGAACGAGAGAATTGTTAATTCATAAACAAAATCGACTTAGGAAGCTATTAACGTTTGTTCTGATTAATCGTTCTTTTTTAAGAAATCATTTGATTTATTATAAATCTTGTGATCTAACTATTCTGTCACCCTCTTTTTAATTTGAATTACGTTAAGTAGCACAAAGACAATATCGCGATTGTGATTGGACGCAAGACCAATATGTTTATTTTGTCAGCTGGTTCTTTTCATGAAGCATGCTTGATTTTTTGTGGTGCTACTTTGTACAAAGTGGTTGATCTTAACCATAACTGAAAGATAATTTGTATCAGCATTTTTGTTTGAGTTGAGTTCCTCGGTATTTTAGGATTTAATGATAAGTAAAAATGAAGCATTAAACACACAAACTTTCAAGCAAAAACAAAGATATCTCAGAAATATTAAAACATTTATTCGTGTATTTACCTAAAAGTTGTTCATAAGATATCAGAATTGTCGAAATAAACTGCGTCCTTCAGAATGTCAAAGTATTTTTTTATTATTTACTCTTTTTTAATTAAAATTTTAATGTATTGAGACAAAGCAGACACATATGGTACAATTTCTACTCATCTGCAAGATTTACAAATACATACTTCATAGAATTTAGATTCTTTCGCGTATCTAAATGTCATAGAACACGACTTGACTTGAATTAAGCTCGTGCTATTAAGGGCGGGCAAGATAATGTTCGCACTTGGGTGTAAAACAGGAAAATTTACTGCACAACCCTCCCCTTGAACAGCAGACAAACACACTTTAAAGTAACACCGAATGTCAGAATCATTCAGGCTGTTCTATTAGACAAACAACATAAATACACAAGGTTACACCATTTTCTCGAAATGTTATCGAAGCATTAACCAACTTTATTCTTAATGGATTGACATTCAAAATAGCACAAGAAAAAAAACGAAAGTTTTGTCATTGAGTTCATCCGATGACAATGGACCAATATCAGTTATAAGCTGATTACTTCGAAAAAAAAACACAAACCGGCCACTTAATCGACAGGTCAGTAAATTCTCCAACACAAAATATGCTTAAAAATCTGTAGCCAAACGATATAGTTGGCAGCTCAAAAAGAAGAAAGGAAATAAATGTATCATCGTGTGTTAACTTTTACTTCACTTCGGTAGCACAAAAGAATATTGTCTATGTGGAGCAAAATTAGCATAGGAATTCGATATCAAAAGTGTCATTTTTCTTGTCGAAAGCAAGTTGGAAAGTGAAAATTTTCACTTTTACTTAAAACTCAGAAACTTTTTCGTGGAATATTCTCTCTGAAATGTTTTTCTTTGTTGACATATCGCTATATTGAGTAGCTTATCCGAGGAAATAAAAGGATGAATGTGGTACAAAAAAATTATACTTATCTGAATGAAATCTGTCACTAGTGGAATTCGATTCTCTACAACCCTTAGGACACTATGTGGCAATTCCATTAGAGTTCGCAAACATCAATTCGCCCTCTTTGAGGCTAACTGCCAACAAAGGGGAGCGCTTGAACGAGAAGAACGATGACTCATCGTCGATGAGCCACCATAAACAGTCTGTACATGTACATATATCGCTAGAAAAGTTCCTCATCATACATCTATCGGTCGGTTTGTAATTATTTTCTTTCAACCCTTACAGCCTTTCGCTGAAGGATATAGCATTGCCACACATAAATAAATAAACCTCAGAGTAAGATGGAACGAGGAAGTAATGAGGGTCGTAACACCGCAAAGAAACCATTGAAATTTTAGCCTCTGGTTTCATCAAAACAGCGATGGATAATCCCTTAGTTGAAGGATAATGGTAACACTTATGCCATACTGTGTTGTGTGAACTGAATTGAGACTAAAAAATCTAAATTCAAGAACCTCTAAAGCAGCTGCTATTTGATGCTTTCCACTTGTCAATCCCGTATACGATTTGTACACTCGAAAGTGGGTAAGCACCAGAGTGAAGGGAGGAACCTTCAACCAAAAGCAAATTGTTGTCACTCAAAATGTGTACGGGATTGAAAAGTTGGGAAATGTATTATCATCTTCCCTCAATTGAAAAGTTGCAAAACTATTTGGCATTGTTCTATTCGGTTTTTGTTTACTCTTCCGACCCAAGCCGGAGAATAATAGTCTCAATTAAGATTGAAGAGATTTGAAGCGATGATGGTAGCATCGTCAAGGAATGCGCTTTTGTTGTTATCTGTGTGTACTTGTTTTTGCGCACACACACATATCTACAGCTGAATCAGCATCATCAACATCCCATCACCATCAGAATCTCCAAAAAAGAAACAGTTGCTGAGGGTATATTATTTTATTTGATATTTCATTCCCAGAAACGAAATGAATTCATATGGAATAAAAGCAAAAGCAATAGAATTGCAATCCAAAATCAAGAAAGTTTTTGGGATGCTGCCAAAAACCAGAAATTCTAAATTGGCGAAAAAAGGATATGAGGGGCCCTCTGTTTGATGTCGTCTGTTGTCGTTGTCTACGAGGGTTTAACAATACTTTGCTTTAAAATCAAATGAATATATAGGAAGAGTTGTATTTGAATGTAGCTAAAGTCTTTAATGATTGTTAAGGCAGCATTCAAGAGTTTTGTCCATACCATACCATACAAGTGGAATTAAAATGATTTATATAAACCTACGACTACGTTAAAGTCTCCAAACATATTTTCCCCATAATAAATATATTGAGACGGGATGTTATGTTATAGACGTATGCGTAAACAATTTTATAAAAAAATATATTATTACTCTCATAACCTAATCAATATACCAACTCTTCACCCTTCATTTACAAAAAGCCTATGCATATATGTATATCCCTTGCCTCTTTTTGCGCATCATTAATCGATTCAAAATTTATTTGCTTGCGAATTACCCTGCAAATTTATTGGGCATATTCCTTTACAATCCACTCTATTGTTTTGTGAACAGATTACTTTATCGGCGCCATTACCCAAAAAGGGCTAGTAAAATCTCTAAATGGGGCATATCCCTACGTCAACATAGATAATCATAACAGTGTAAAATGACCTCACGTTGCCTTTGTTTACAATCATATCTGAGCACAAAATAGTTAATCAATCCTTCGCAAGCTTCTTAATACTTCTATACATTCATTATCCCCATTAACTCACAACATAAAGAAACCCAACAACAAGATACTTGAATCAAATTCGCAATCAATCAAAGAGTGTTGATTATGATTGCATATTATAACCCAGCAAGGCTAATTAATTATTTGAACAACCCTACATAATGAATGTAGGCCATTTCTTCATCTTCTGCATCATGCTCATCATTAACATGTACATTGCTGTCATTAGCTTATTGGCCTTGAGACGTTGGACGATGAATATTATAAAGTTTGTTGCGCATAAAGAGATTTCCATCTTGTTTGTTGAACTCGTTTACATGTTGCAATTTTGTTCATTTGAATTGTTTAATACTTGTAAATTCCAGCTATATAAATGACCGTCGTTGTATTTAGCTTGCATTTGTTTTAATGCTCTCTTAACCAGTTTTATGTGGAACTACGAGTGCGATAGATAAAAAAACACTTTAAGCACCTTGCATGATATCGGGCTGTTGACCGATTTGCATTGATGGCTGACATACTTTGCAAGAGGAAAAGTCTCCATCTGGAAATAATACCTCACAATGTCTTTGAAAGTCACTAGAACTGCACACTTGACATTACCAACAATTGAATCTGATAAGTCTAACCCTATTGAACTAAATATTGCCACTTTTTTATGCGATATAAGATGTTACAGTAGTGAGCAAAAGTAAAAATAAACATTAATAAAACCATTTGTATGGCATCACTTTTGTTCCATTGTTTTTTGTTTTAAATGTATGTGTACTTGGATGAGAAATATTATTTTAAAATGAGAAATGATGATGATGAGAAATATTATTTTGTAAATATCCATTTGAGAAATAAATACATCTCGTTGATTTGACAGATGTCATTTTACTATTCACTTTTATATTCTAATGACTGTCAATGAAATTCGCAATATAAATAAACAGAAAATCGAAATGTTCTTTTAATTTATCTCTCTTATTATTTTCTAAAATCGTACAAGATTTTTTCTTGACATTAATTGATATATTGCAGAGTTTACAAAAAATACAAAATGAATATCGGTGTTCCACAAACGATTCTAAATGTTTTAGAGCGCTTACATCTTATAATTTGTCAGACGAATGGTTAAATATCTGTCATGTCTACTGAGAACAAAGACTCATCTTAAGTAGTATCAAATCTTAACATGCTGATCTTTAATTTGATAATAAATTAATTAAATTAAATAAATTGCTACTTATGGTAATTGACTCAGAAGGGCATGATTTGAATACTTTAAGTGGCATCTCATGAACTGCATAAACACTACGCATATCCTCTAGGTATGAACGATTTAAAATAAGACAATCTACAACGCCATCTACGCAATTCGCTATTGCTGGATTGTCCTGGCTTACAAAATATCCCCAACCACTCTTTTGGTCTTTCCTATCTGCAGCATTTAGTGCGTCAGTTATCGATTTGATTGGTTTTTCACCGCACAGCCTACGGGTAATTTTATTTTAGCGATGTCTAGAATCATTAGTAAATCGAACGACAACGTCACTTTGGTGGTAGGAGTTGCAGCAGTAAATTTAAAGTTACGTTGATGGATCGTTTTGAAGAACCAGTATGAGGTAAAGCCCACTGAATTATGCATTTTTAACATGCGTTATGCGTACGCATAGATGCGACGTCACACTGCTTAATATTGTATATTGTGTTTTTTTTTGTTTAGCATGGCCTATTTAATTTCTTTTTGTTTTCTTTTATTTTTAGAACCGCAACGAAGAACGTGTTCCAAATCCACACTCACCCCATGAGCCTCACACAAATGGACTGCAACACTCTGGATCTCGCTCCACCCTCCGCCACTCGATCAGCACACAATCAAACTCCACTCCAGCATCACCACAATTGAGTGGAATTCAGCAGCAACACTTATCTAACGGTCATCACTATCAGTCGCAATCTTCTGTATCATCACAGTCATCGATTGTATCGACAATAGCTGCATCACAACGTCTGTTGGAGGACGCTCTTAGCAAGCCAAGCCCATACCCTATGATAATTTTGCCAGCAAATGGCGGTTATTGGATGGATGGTACCGATCATGAATGTGCATTCGATTCCCGTGGCAATCCAGTGCTGCCACAGAGTACCTGGATGGCAAAATTTGAAACTGATGACACAGCAAAATGTTATCGTCGATTCTACGTCGCACGTGATCATTCGAACTTGGTGGGGCACGATGATCAGTTGGGTCCTGTATTGCTGTCGATCAAAAATGAAAATGTTGCTAATCAGGAGCATGTTCGCATACTTCTTCGACTGCGGACAGGTACAATGCATGAAATTATCCCGTTGTCATGCCTCAGTCCGAACCCGAGTCCATTCAAGATGGCGAGACTTTTAAACGGACAAATTAACGTGGACAACTTCATGCCAGTGCTGTGCTCAAAGGCATCACAGCTTATCGCTAGCTATGATGAACATGTTCTAGTGTCGAACTTTAAGTTCGGTGTACTCTACCAAAGATACGGACAGACGACCGAGGAAGAGTTGTTCTGCAACAATAACTCATCGCCAGCTTTCGAGGAGTTCCTAGATGTACTTGGGCAGAGAATTAAATTGAAAGATCACAAAGGCTATCGCGGTGGTCTCGATATCCAAAATGGTCATACAGGAGATATCGCCATTTACGATGTATTCAAAGAGCGTGAAGTTATGTTTCACGTGTCGACGCTGCTGCCGTACACTGAGGGGGATCCACAGCAGTTACAGCGCAAGCGGCACATTGGCAATGATATTGTAGCTATAGTGTTTCAGGAGTCAAATACCCCCTTCTCTCCAGATATGATCGCTAGCCACTTCCTACATGCATTTGTTGTGGTGCAACCACTTGAACCAAACACCCCTAACACTAGGTACAAAGTGAGTGTGACAGCCCGCGATGATGTTCCTTTCTTCGGGCCCACACTCCCGAATCCCGCAGTGTTCCGAAAAGGTCAGGAATTTAAGGAGTTTATTCTTACAAAGCTTATCAATGCAGAAAATGCCTGCTACAAGGCTGAGAAGTTCGCTAAGCTCGAACTTCGCACAAGAACCTCGCTGCTGCAGAATTTAGTTGAAGAATTGAAGGAGAAGACAAGAGATTTTCTCGGAGCAGATATGTCAACGGTGTGTACCGCCAGTCCAACGCCTGAAACACCTAAATCT
The DNA here is from genome assembly GCA_949824845.1 of Rhingia rostrata. Taxonomy (NCBI): domain Eukaryota; kingdom Metazoa; phylum Arthropoda; class Insecta; order Diptera; family Syrphidae; genus Rhingia; species Rhingia rostrata. The sequence goes on along the minus strand of OX463755.1, from coordinate 3,179,501 downwards.
GACACCAGCAGTGCTGGTACACGATTCATCGATACTGTTAAAAAGGCGCTGATATCGCGGGTACGATCGCAAAGTGTCGACACTAGCAACCTAACTGGGAATTCTGCTGATAAGTTCTGCGTTAATACTAAGTCGAAGAAGGACAACAGTCTGACAGAGACTCCTAATCTCAATGTAAGTTAAATTTTTGAACCTTCTCTAAAACGTGTTGCTGACCTCTTTTATATTTTGTATAGACATGCAGTCGTAACGGATCAAAGTCCTCCTCGAAAAAGTCCTCAAATGACTCGACCTCGTCGTCGCCAGATATAACATCACGCGGACCACTAAGCAGTAGTGGTTTGGCTGCTGGAAACAACAACAACAATAACAACGGTGGCAATCCCCCGAAAGACCTGCAAAATGGTAACAACAACGGAATGGCAACTATGTCGGAGACGAGTGACGATTCCAGCTTGAATAGTGTAGATCTCGACCCAATGATGGGTCACTTGGACGGTGGCGCTGCTTATATTGACAGCGATACCGGTTTAGAGTCGATGTCATCGGCTGAAGCAACAACAAAAGCTTGCTCTCTTTGCTTGGATGGCTCACAAGGTGTTATGGGAAGCTCCCCGAGCAACGAATCTGTAGTTGTGATTGACAATCTACGACAGGAAGTAACCCGGTTGAAGTGTGACAAGCTGGACTTGCTCAGACAGAATGTGGTAAGTAAATCAAAGGAAAATAGCCCGTCTTCCAATCTACAATAAAAATTTTCTCATTTTTAGACGTGTCAGCGAGACATTAAACGCTTGCGAGAACGAGAACTCTCCCTACAAGGTGATCTAGCTGCCGCCGGTAAAGAGATACTTCGCTTAAGAGATCTTCTTAAAGAATACATGCCAGATGCATCCACAGCGCCACTATCAATCTCACCAATGTAATTTGCCAAGCAAAAACTGTTGAGATCGATATTCCAAAGTGTGTGTGTCAGTGTTGTATATATATAGAAAGACATTTAGTTGCACGAATGATGGGCGAGGAAATATCATTACCTTTCGCAAGAAATACACCAAATATATATTATAAGAGCAACAATCATCAAATCCTTGTTAACCCCCTCAACTCACTACAAAATGAGCTTAAATCTCTGAGTTTCTGTCAATTATTATAAGCAACTGCGTAAAAGAGATGAAATTACACCATTTCCATTCATTCGTTTGGTTTTTTGCTCCATTTAAAGACTTTATGTAAATTAACTGCAAAGAATTTTATGAATTTTCTATTCTTATAAGTTTATTTTTTACGTTAAACTTTCGAAGTAAAGCTTTATCTGTATATACATAAATATATATAAAAATATATTTGTTTTCACATAGATATTTTGAAAAATATATATTTTCTAAAATAAAAACAAAATAAATATTTTAAAGAAAGTCGTTACTAGTGTAGAGATGAAATTAAAGTTTTTTGTTACATTTTTGGAGAAATATTTATTGTGGAGAGATGATATTTTTTTCTATTTTTTAAGTTGTAAATATTATATTATCTACTTTAGTTTTCTATATATATACATATATATTTGAACAAAAATCACACAAGATTTGTGCAATAAGCCCAAAGTTTTTTTGTATTGCATTTTTTCAGTGCTTCTCACAGGAAAAAAAACACAAAAATATATCTGAAACATCAGCAATGAAATGGGTACATACACATAAAAATAGAATTCAAACTAACATACTTACAGCAAATTAAAGCATATAAAGTTAGGCAGTAGGTGAACAGATTATTAGTATATAATAAGAATTTGTGAAAAACAATTGAAATTGCATCACATTTTGACACCAAATTTATTGGTGCACATATAATTATCGCATTCACAGTAAAGTTCACTTTTTTTAATTTCATGCTCTATTATGGAGATGTATACATTTTGCATAATGTATATAGTTACGCTCACACTCACTGACATATTGCGCAAAATTAAATGAATATGAAATGATACCAAAGTTAACATTCCTTTCAGAGTATAAATGAATCAAACAGAATGGCATTTGAAGTTGAGATTTTAAATTTCAATCTTATTTTCATTTGTATTCGTTTGATTCGGTTTAATTGAATTTTAGCTGATTGAAAGATAAATAAAGTGAAAGGTTTTTTTCTTTAATTTCCCCAAAAGCAGCAATGAGAATGTATGTAAATTATACAAACAAAACAAAATGAAAATAAACGTTTACTATTATAATAAAATATTATTAAAACTATGTAAGAAATTAATGACATGAAAATACATAAATATATATTAACATATATTATGAGTATATGAAATATATGAATAGTTCTATATATAAAAAATGAATAAATTAAAAAAAATCATTTGTTGATCTAAAAAAAAGTTTTTTATTTACTTAATCGATATTGATCTGCATTTTTACGTCCATGCTCGTGAAGTGGTCAAATCGTCAGTATCTAATCTCGACCTGGTCAGTAATATTTGTTCTAAACCAATTAAAAAACATCTCGTTTTGCTTTTTTCAAGAATAGTTGAGCATCAGTTCATTTAGCAATCTCAAGGGTAAGTCAGCCCCTTGAACAGAGATGGTGGCATGGCGGATGAAAAGAAAGGTCAACGACGGAGCTCAATCAATCCCCCCCCCCCCCCCCCCCCCCTGGAAAAACGAAGCAACCAATAACCTCGGAAAGGACTGATTTTACTGTTGACAACGACGTTCGTATGGACGTGGGAAAATAAATCACGGATGTGAGAACATTAAACAGTAGAGGGAGACATTACTCACGTCCCAAAACAATATACCGAAAGACTGTTTTATCGATCTCCTTAAGAAACCTACTTAAGTAAATAACATTCACCAACTCATAACCCAAATATGGTCGAATGAAAGTAAGCCTGAAGAATGGAACCTCAGCATCGTTTGCCCGATCCACAAAAATGGAGACCCCCTGAACTACGCCAACTACATAGGCATAAGTCTCCTCGACATCGCCTACAATATTCTATCTGCCGTAATATGTGAAGGCCTGAAACCATTTACCAATAACCTGATTGAACCATATCATTGTGGTTTCGCCTTGAAGTCCACAACTGATCAAACCTGCACACTTCAGGTGATCCCGAAAAAAAAACAAGAAGTCCAAATCGATACCCACCACCAATTCATCCATTTCAAAACTGCATACGAGAGCATATAGAGAGCCATGACTAGTTTAGGTATACCACCCAAAATCGTCCGTCAGTGCACGATGAAGATTGAGAATTCTTGCTGCTCAATGCTCACCAACGCATTCAATACCAAAAAAAAATAGGGCAATGCAATGCACTGTCATGCAACTTTTGTTAATCTGTTTCTTGAGCGAATCGTGTAAGACTCCCGAGCCAACACCAGAGGCACAATCTTCTTGGAATCGGTGCAAAGGGATGTCGTAGCCACGTTTGTAAGGAAGATGCAAAAGGAAGATGTAAGGAAGATGCAAAAATGGGTTTAGCAGTATATGAGGGTAAGACTAAGTATATGCAGCCAACATGAAAGGACACACAACATCAACGAATTGGACAGAACGTCACCATTGACATATATAACTTCGAGGTTATACCCTGATATTAAATCTGATAACAACATCTCGTCAGAAATTAAACGAAGAATTACTCAATCAGTCCTAATCTACGGCGCTAAAGTATGGACCGTATCAAAAGTGGATAAAGAAATTCTTGGTCGTTTTGGGTGACAAATTCTTCGAAAAATGTATTTGGAGGAAGATTCAACCAAGAACTATGCGAGCTGTACATCGCCCCTAATCAAAAAAAAAAGTTCGTCATTGGACTAGGACATGAGGACATGTAGAACAAATGAACACCAATAATCCGGCTCGCAGATTCTTCGATTTCCAGCAGAAGTCGGACGCAGTAGAGGAAGACCTCGCCTTAATTGGCGCGCCCAATTAAAAATCGACCTTACGCCACTTCGAGTGCACAACTGGTTCATTACGGACTGCAGCGTCACTTAAGTAAGTTAGATAGTAATTAATACTTTCAATACAACTATCAATAGACCTTAGAACAGCAAAAATTACTGTTGTTTTAGCTCCGATAACGACAGTAAAATCATTTTCCCTTTAATGAGGATCTATCAAAACTCTCACATTTATTGGAGTTTATTCTTAAAGAGTCAGGAGAAGGAGGCCATTCTCCACTTTCTCTGATAATTTTTACAGGTCTCGAATAAAACCCAACCCTCATTTGTGTGTGCCAAATTTTAATTTTTGCTACAAGGAAGAGGGAGCTCTAGCTAGTATTTAGCAATGATGCGAGTAATGTTGGCTTCTGGTTGCTTAATCGAAGCCGGCATATACATGTATACTTTCGACTTTAAATAGGCCCAAATGAAAAGTTTATAGTCGTACAATATCGACAATTCGCCGGTTCAAAGATTGAAATTAACGGTTCTCGTAATTATGCAATGGTTTTACATTCAGTGTAGCCATCGGTAAACCGAAGGTTCGGACTTCCTTGAAACTGAACCTGAAGGCTAGAATTCGAAGATTATCTTGGCTGGATCAATAAATACTTAAATGCTTCTACAACGACATTATGTGAACGGCGACGACTGGACAGATTTGTTGAAGATAGTGTATTCCGTATCGTCACCTGTTTGCGATCTGTTTTACCACTAGGTTGAAGAATTGTCGGAACCCGGAACCTGGTTGAAAAAGTTTAGATGATCTGTTTTCAAAGTAATCGTTGTATCGCGTGTGCTCTAGTGTTAAGCAACACAGCTAGCTGTATGAGTTTTGATGGTGTTCCGACTTCAGTCATTGTTTGTAGAAGTTTAAGTGAATGAAAAGATGGTGTGTCTCGACTTAAAATACGTTGGATTTTTTTCATTACTTCTCAGTGTAGAAATTTGGTCTGTAGTCGACCTTCCGGGCCAGAAGCCAAACTGTTGCGTGCCGATTAGTGGGTTGCAGGGAGGTTTAAGATTTTCACACAGTACGATTATAAATTCGATATTTAGCAGGGATATTATTCAATAGAAAGTGCATGACATGGGACACCTGGAGCTGATATTCCATTCATCGGAATATCTATTTTTATTCTGCTGATAATCAGTCCCAACCGGCTGCCTTGCTGTTAATCCGTTTTTTTATGGCTGTAGCATTTTCTCCAGGTTTCCAGTCCTACCAATTTTTACAACATACTGCCTGAATGCATCAACAATACCCTCGTGACTAGGTTGCCGTTGGTCGTTGTAACTTGTGAACTTAGCCGTTCGGAGTCGGCATAAAAGAGGAGGTACTGTGAGAAAGCTAGGCCCTGAGTATTAACGATTCTGCTGCGACAAAAATTTGTATTTTATTTGGCACAACTTACGAGCTAAAACGGTGGGTTTAAATTTATTAAATACCCATAGGACACGCTTTCCAGCTCACCACCATATATGTTCAAAAGATCTGACCAACTCTTGAGATTCCTAAACGACCTCTTGTCCGAATATTTCGAAGCAGTCCATCATAACTGGGACGGTTGACTCCATTTTGAAAATTATTTCTCGCTTTATTGCAAGGATAAGACTTTCCTTATCCTTGGGATTCAAACTCTATCTTCAAGGTACAAGGCAATTAGCGGTCCACGTGAAGCTTGAGAGCCAGATTTTGTGGATATCAGATTGCGGATGTGCTCGTGATTTTAAAAGCTCATACATATGTAATTTGTGATTCAATGTTTATTTGTAAATAGTTTTTAAATATTGTAGCACTTTTTGCAACCCATGTAAAGATATCAAACTTTGATGTATTTTTAAAACTTGAACTCTTTATACTTCTTGGTAGTCTTTGTGGTGTCGGCTTGCTGACGTTTGCGTTTGGACTTCTGACGTGCTACGTGCTCTGCTAACATGTCAGACAAATCTTCTTTCTGCAAATGACTTTGTTGCTCGCGCATTTGTTGTTCATAGCGTTGGGCCATTGCATCGTTGTCAAGATCCAATTCTGATGGATCCAAGGCCAGCTCAACAGTTCCTTCTCGTTCGGGAGCAGTTCTTGTGGTTGTTGCTTTACTGACACCACTGATGTCATACACATGGGTCGAGGCCATCATTGATCCGCCAAGACGATCGTTTCGTTTTTCAGGTAGAACTTGGTAAAGCACAGGTGTTTCATTACTAAAAGGAAAGGAATGTTATGTTTTTTCATTCAAAGTTGCAATTAACTTACTCTTCCATTTCTGCTTCAATCTTCTTTTTACGAAGCTCAATATTCTCTGGAGTCTCCATACCGGCAGGTACACTAGTCAATCCAGATGGTGTTACCAATCCTTCCGCAGGTGTTACCAATCCGCTTTCATCTGGTTGGTTAGCCATATCTTCGCCTTCCTCCTCTTCTTCCTCTGAAGATTCTTCAGATTCAGATTCGAGTTCTCCCCATTGATTGCGCTCAATGTCTCCTTCATCGATGCCGCTCTGAAAAGTTGGAAAAATCATAACACAGAATTGGAATATGAAATGTACACTCTTACGTCAATGTCCATCATGTTGGTTCCAAATACATCACCATACAACGGCTTGCCATTCTCGTCTACTGGCGGTTTGCCCCAACCACCAGCGTGGTAACCAAACGAAGTTCCTTCTGGAATAGGAGCATTTAGACCGGGTATCTTAAGATTTGGATAGCTTGGCGGTGGACCGTAACGCTGCTGAGCAATGAGCCATGGTGGCGGAATTTTGTGTGAATTGGGCCCGACTGGCATACCCAGGGCTATACGTAGCTCCTCAGAGAGATCTCCTGGCTTTTTCTCCTTGAGACGTGTTTCGAACTCCTTGCCTTCGTAGTAGAGATCACCATGAATGGTCATGCGTGGCTTAGTTTGCCACTTAAAAAAGGCGTCGTGTAGTTTTTGGTAATCGATGTCGATTTTACCCATCTTTGGACGAACTCGTTCACGCATTTTTGATTTCAGTGATTTGGCATCGTCTTTTTCTTGAAGTGATTCTCTCATTTCCATAATGCCGGTCTTCTTAATAAATGCTGGTAGATCAAACGCTGGTTTCTCAATGCCACGCTTACCTTGCAGGTACTTTCGTTTGAAACACCAGTGCCGGGGAACTTGTACTGTGTTTCTATGGGCTTTCAATTGCACCAGCAACTTGGGATCTCTGGCCGTGACATCGTGCATTTCGACAACATCCGGACGGTTGACCAATTGCTTTAGTTCGGCCACACTTAAGCGAGTTAGCTTTTTGAGCTTCCGCTTAGACAGTTTCTCTTTATCATCCTTCATATCCTGTGGGTCACATGCGTTAAAAGGTTTAAGAAAATATATGTTTTACTCTTACCTCTTCCAGGTCGTCGTCATCGTCATCTAATTCTTTGTTATCGGCCTTTTTTTTTGCTTCGGCCGCCTCATTTTCTGCAGCTTTATCTTTATCTAGAGGCTTTGGCTTATTCTCCAACTTGAATATCTCAAAAACTCGATAGAACTGGCGATACATGGGAGCAAGATCAGCAATAGTAATCTTCTCTGGAATATATCTGCCAAGAATGCGAAATTGTATTACCATTTATTTTTTTTATAGATGACCTTACTCTACTGTAACGTCATCTGGGATGTCATCCTTGCGAGTGGACTTTCCTTCGGTCTCGTCTTTCTTGGGATCCTTTACTTCTACGTCTTTTTCCTCGTTGTCTTTTGGCTGTTGTGTGACCTGCTGCCGGAGCTTGCGATTCTGTTTCTTTCTTCGCTTTTTCTTTTTGTTCTTTTCAGCTTTGCTTTGCTTACCACTTTTTTCCCCCACCCCGTTTATTTGAGTTTCAGTTTCGTCGTCTGAATCGCCATCGGCGTCAGCATAATCTGTGCTTATTACCCCACTAGGAATTGTTATCGCTTTTTCGTCATCAGCAATGGCAGACGAAATGAGATCATCTGGATTCACATCGAACTGAGCTGCACGTTGATCTTTTAAAGCTAAAACATCTTCCAATACCTTAGGCAGAATGACCTCTGTGACTTTTTTGTCCTCTTCATCTTCCGGCTTATCTACTGCAACCGACATTAAAGAGGGAAGTGAGTCGCTGATTTGGTTTTCATCCGGTTGTGGACTATCTTGTTGCTGCATTGCTGTTGGGTGCTGCTGCTGCTGTGTGGATGAAGTTGCTTGAAGCTGCAGTGAAGTTGGTTGTTGTGGTTGAATAGGTGGCGGAACCTGCTGTGGTGGTGGCTGCATTTGCTGCATCGGTGGCGGCCAATTTTGTTGTAGTGGAGGAAAGCCAGGAGGACCCATATTCGAAGGGGGTCCCATGCCGGGTGGGGGTCTCATATTAGGTGGTGGAGCCATACCCGGTGGCATACTCGGTGGACCCATTCCAGGCGGATGCATTAAAAGTGGTGGCGGCGGACCTGCCATTAAGGGTCGAGAAGACTAGAAATGTGTATTCAATTAGTTAAATGTTCTAACCAAAATTGTGGGGTATTTACTTCTGGATACTGGTCCCCCATTTTCGTCCAAAATGATATATTTTATTAAAACACAAATGTTTAAGGTAAAATATATAAAGCCAATAAAAACTTTTAAAACGTTTTACCAGCTGTCAAAAATATAGCGTTGCCAATCGTACGTTTTGAATTGAGAAGCACTGGATTTTTTGAAAGTAATAGAATTGAATTGATTTTATTTTTGGCTTGGAGGTTAAGATTAGCAAGAAAAACTAAATACAACTTTGATGGTTTTTTTTTTTGTGTTAGTTCATCTGCAACACGTGAGCTCTTCTCTGCTTTCGTGTACAGATAAACTAACACATATAAATACATCCAATCATACTATTTTTTTAGGTTGGATTGGTGTTTTTTAGAAAAGTGTGCTAAATTATTCTTTCTTAGGGACATTATTAACATCCCTATATTGTCTAGTGCGGTTTTTTGAATTTCTAAAAAAATGTTTACTTTGTATTATTCTACAACGTGAATGTATACTTGAAGAGTTAAAAACAATTTTACAATTAGAGTCTAATTGATTTTTTATTTTGAAAATATATTCTGAGTTTTGTGAATTTCTATATCTTCTTCTTTGTGTAGTGCAACATTTTACGATATCACTTTAACACACTAGTGATGATGTTCTATGACCTCGTTGCATTCTAGACAACCCTGAACTGTGAATTAGTTAAACTACTAAATTGATTTTTTACCCATTTTATCTTGTATTACAATCAAAACTCTAACTCTATAGCAATAGAGAACTTTGCGAGGTCAATCTGACAGCCATAAGATTTGTATCATGTATGTGGCTAAACTTAATAGTCATTGGCTGGGGTCGGTAGTTGAAAAAAGGAATAGGTAAATTTTGTAAAATAATTCTAAAGCAAAATTTTCAGACTAATATTGAATTAGCGTATAGTAAATCTTCAAGGCTGTGTGTCGATTACGTTAAAATTTAAGCCAGGGGATACTTTTTGACATTAGTATGGTGAATAGAGACTTAAACATTTTAACCTGCTCAACAGCTCGCTAATATTTATGCATTTACTAATTTTTGACATTTGGTCCTACTGAGATTATTAAATAAAAAGCAAATAGCATGTATTTTGTGTCAGAAAATGTAATTTAAAATGGTTTCAAAAATGTTATTGTTACATTTGTTTCGCTGTATGTGAAATATGTTTAATATGAACAAAGTATTTTATAAGATCTCCTTAGTAGTTCGAGTGAGGGCTGTACTACTGAATTGCCTTCTGAGCCCGAAGAAACAGCGGTTGGCAAGAGTAGTTCTTCGTTTAATATCTGACGAGATGTTGTTGTCAGAGTTAATAGAGGAGCCGATATAGACAAAGTCCCGTACTACCTCAAAGTTATATCTGTCAATGGTGACGTTCTGTCAAATTCGTCGATGTTGTGTGTCCTTTCGTGTTGACAGCATATACTTTGTCTTGCTCTCATTTACTGCTAATGAAATTTTACCTCCATAGCTTCTTATAGAAATTAACGGAAAATTCCGTTTCAGTTTGGTGGAATGGCAATCATTACTTCATAAAAGCAAATCAGACCAGTGAAAAATAGGAAGTGATTTTCTGCGAAAACTATAATTAGAAATTTAAATATTTTTGAATAATCGTGTCCTTAAATTCATATGTCATGTTTTGACACCAACTTGCCAAATATTGAATATATTTAAAAAAAAAGCCACAAGTAGTAAGAGAAAATTTCCAATGAAGGTTTTCAATTATAGCTATAACTGGGCCCGGGAATCTTAATTTATTTCTCTGTGCCTTTTTTGCGGTGCTCAAACTAGGGCCATATAAATTGACTTGGCAACTCAGTGGCGCACATGGTGAAATTAAATGGAAACTTGAAACATACCTTCACTGCCTTCACATCCTAGATGTCACAGAAGAATTTGTTTGAAGTAGTTTTTTTATTTTTTTTTATTTTTATAAAGATTTGCAAAAGTCTATTAGTTCTCAAAAAATAATTTGTTTCATAAGTTCAGCGAGAACGCATTGATATTCATTTTAAAAGTATGGCAAGTGCATACTTATTTTTACAACAAAGACTAATAATTTCACTTGTTTATAGGGTGTTCCAACATGTTTAAATTTGATTTTAAAGTTGATGAGACTGATTTGGACGATAAAAGTGAATTTACTAATAAGGAAGATAATGCTCTAATTGATCCGTATGTAAAATTATATATGTATGTATTTCTATTAATCACACAAATTGCATGATATAGCACTCATGGTATTTGTATAATATTAGTGTATATGTACACGAGAGCTATTACTAACAGACTGATTGTAAGTGTAAAGGGCCTGCCAGAATGCGTATCTGTAGCTGAGTCAAAAGTTAAAAACAAGACAAGTCGTAAGCGCTTACACAATGTGAATCTGTAGCTTGAATTTGAATGAATGGCAACTTCATGCAAGGAATGTATCTCTCTTTTGACAGCGATTCAAGATACCAGCTCCAGATACGCATTCTGGTCGGCCCTTACGAATAGGTCGAGAACTCCCATGAAAGTGAATTTGACATAGACTAGTGCATTCCGCAATTATCGTATATCTGTCACTTTTCCTCCGGGTATAACAGTTGTATTTAATGCCAGGTAATTTCATGCGTGCAGTTAGGTATGGATACCATGAAAGTTAATTTTAATACTTCTAAATATAAACCTCGGGTCAGTTAAATACTTTAAAAAGAATAGGTACTTTTTTTTACAAGGATGAACTATATTAAATGCTTCATTAAACGACTGTTTCAGTATTAAAAAATCATTTAAACTGCGTGGATCTTGTACTGCAATTAATACGTTTATTTTATCATAAAATACTCCACAGAAACGAAAAAAATATAGTTGAATGCTATGATTCGAAAGAAATTGTCCCAGCGGACGACATCTTGGAAAATATAGGTCTTTACAAAGCGAATTCAATGGAAGTCATTGCTGGGGATGTAACATTGAGTTATATAAAATCAGGATATTTATTGCAAACGTTGGACTCTGAAGGTACAAAAGATATCACAAAAGCTGAACAGACTCATTCTGATTTAATACCAGGAGTTTATGAAGGTATGTATACAGCAAAAGGCCACAAATAATTTAAAACATTTTTTTTTATAAAATAGGCGGAGCAAAGATTTGGGAATGTACAGATGACCTAATTGCGTATATGTCATCTAATTATCCTCCAGCTAAATTAAAAAATAAAAGAATTATCGATTTGGGATGTGGTTCCGGAGTTTTAGGAATCTATGCATATGCTTGTGGAGCATGTGTTCATTTTCAGGACTATGTAAAAGATTTAAAATTTATGTTTCATGCAATTTATAATCGACATTTTTAACAGAATCAGGACGTCCTGGAGAAGATTACTATTCCTAATGTTATTTTAAATTTCCCCGATAATGAATTGAGTAATCTAGAGAAGGTGAAATTTTACTCTGGCGATTGGAGTAAATACAATGAGCTGACTAAGGATGATTATCGATTTGATGTTATTCTCACGTCAGAAACTATTTACAATACTAAAAATCAACAAAAATTGTTGAATATATTTGATGAAAAACTTGCGGACGATGGAATTGTTTTGTTGGCTGCAAAGATTTATTACTTTGGTGTTGGTGGAGGTTTGCGCCAGTTTGAGGAATTAATCATTAGGGATAAACGATTTTCGTCCAATGTCGTCTGGAGTTCTACAGAAGGGCTTTCAAGAGAAATTCTAGAAATAAAACGACTAACGTAACATTTCATTTGAGTCAATTTTTATAATTATGTATTTAACTTTGTAAATCTTTTAAAAATCCTGAATAATATTAGTTTGGCTTCTCAGCTGGCTACATTGCAGGATTTGGTTTGAAAGAGGGCATTTATATTCAGACCAATCATGGATTTTATTTTTCTCGAGAATTTAATACTCCTTTTCTGAATCAACGGAGAAAATGATCAGTATTTTGTTAAAAGATAAGTGATTGTTGTTCTATGGAAAATTTGCATTGATATTTATAATGTCGCATATATATTGAGGGAGGGGCGAGTAAGCAGCTATTCGAAACCAAAATCATTGAAAAGTACAAACGAAGAATTCCAATGCATTTAAATTACATAGAAAAATATATATGTACATATACGTTTGTTTTTGCCTTCATATGCAAGTGTTAACCTACTTTTAATAGATTAAACAATTATTATTGTCTAGAGTCGAAAAGTTCCCAACTAACAATAAAGCACTATCGAAGCTATTTCCTTCGCAGCAATGTTCACTGTATGATGTCAAAAAGTCTATCCGAAAATATTTGCAAGCCTTCTCGAAGTTGAAAACATAATTTTTTATTATTTTCTTTTTGTTTACATTTTATTGAATTATTTACTTTTATTAATTTTAATCCTTTGTTATGTTGTTATGAAATTATGAAATTCAATGCAACTAATTACATAAACTCTTATCTTACTGGGACTCGAACTAGATCTTTGGCACTATAGTCCAACACGCTATCCACTAGGCTGTACTCTGGAAGACTGGATCATGAAAGAATAGTAAGTGCAACAATGTATTTGAATTGTGAGTCATTCTCCGGTTTCCGATATTTTCACCTTTTTCCCGATCTTATCATCCTTTTTCCATCTTTTAACTTTAACTCTTTTAAGCCTTCATTTGTAAGCTCTAAACATGCCTTGCTTTGGATTAATTTCTTGCGAAGTTCTACCGAAACATCTTAACGTGTGTTTCATGTACACACATCTCCAAAAGCTTTAAAACAACCTTTATTAGGTCATTCCATCATGACTTCGGTTATGCTTGAATTTGAATTTTCCTGCGTTATGTCTTAAATAAGTTTCTACCCAAACAATTGACTGCAAAAATGCTCAACCTCCGCGCATAAGTACCGTATTAAGCGTACAGAAATAATTCTTGTGGAAATCACATTTTATTGACTTATAGAGTAATAATGTTGGTTTAATTTTTTTGATTTATGGCTGCTTTCTGACCTTAAGATTTTTTTAGGCATCTCTCTTAAAGCGTATATTAAAAGTTAAATAAGAATAAATTACAGAAAATGGGATTGTCACTAGATCTTCTCCAAAAAGTTTATATAAACCTTATATACTTTTTTGTCAAACATTTTTTGTTGCACCCTGTGTGCTCCATTTCCAAAACGTCTCATATTAGAGCTGACAGTTCTTTTCATTTTGTTGTTGCACGCCGGTGTTAAGATGTTAAATATTTTCTTGAGAGTAAAAACGAATTAAATTATCTTGTTTTTCGAGTTTAGTGGTAATCAAAGAATTGCAAGCTTTTATTGCCTGTTCTATGTTATCTTTATTACGCAAATTTAATTAATTATGTCTAGGAAATAATTTTAATCCTCTATATTACATGCTGCGAACATGAACGAGCAGGTGTTAATAAATAAAGAAGAGCAAGAGGAGACAAGTGACATCGATCCACTTTGCTGTTGTGAGTACTTTAATCGGGAAAACGAACGTTTTCACATACTAGAATGCTGCTGTAATTGCAGTGATTTTGACAACGTTTTTGACAGGTTTGTAACTCTCTCCTCATGTATCGATGCACTATGTGCAATTTACATTTTCCAGAACAATTTGCTGCAGAAAGGCCGACCAAAAACACCGCATAGGAATGCTACTTACATTTCAAGATCGCCTGCGCATTCCATGGCGGGGTGGAGCAAAACAAATATCGCTGGATGCAGTTGTACCAATGTTTGTTATACCCCTAGTGATCGGAGTTGCAGCGATTAACTCGTATGCTGCTCTAATCATGTGTATTGCTACAACAATGTTCCTAGGATACGCATATTATTATCTACGAAGCAGTCTGCCGAGGACAAAGTTTTTCTTTATGTGGACTTTCTGGTCAGTGGTTTATTTGGTAGTTCTGTTTGAGTTTACTGTACCCATGATGGAGCTATTGCCTGAAGAAAATCTTGTACTAGTTGTTTTGGCATCACTGTCCGTGTTTTGTTTATTTCGCACAAAGATGCGTGCTCAGCTCAATCATGTACTTCAGAGCAGTGTCTCGGAAGATGAGCTGCCGGACATTACCGAGGAGCAAACTTCTCTGCTGGTAGAGAATAGTGAATCGGATGAATGTGATCACCACCATCCGAACATTTGTGAAGTTTGTCGAAAATATGTGGAACCACGTACATTTCATTGCATCGATTGTCATGCATGCATTAGGCGTCACGATCATCACAGCTTTTGGCTAGATTGTTGCATTGGCAAGTTCAATCATTTTTATTATTTCTATGGTTTGTTTTTCGGCCAGAGTGCATTGATTTTTGGTGCTAACCTGGCCAGCACAGCCGTTTGCCATCCGATATTGCTGTTTAGGTTCTTCGGAGTACCAATATTATTGCCCGATGATTGCAGTGATGTTTTTGATGATTATGAGTAAGTATCAATGTTTGTTTTATTAGTTGCTTTAATTTCATGGTTTTCTTTTTTTTTTAGGATAAGCTTGGCCTTTATTATGAGCATCTACGCTCTCATTATGGGATTCTTTGTGGTTTTGGCATGGGTGATGCAGCTATATTTGATCGGTAAAGGTATAACGTTGTCAGAATGGAGACGTGGGCAGCCGGGTAATCGAAGACCATTCTTGCATAATTTAAAAAACTTTTTCTTTTTAAAAAATAATTAGCGCATACAATTTTAAATCTTTCAAGTCATTGATAAAACAAATGCACTTCCAATATAGTAGAAAGTGCAAGTGTTTTCTTTACTTAATTTGCGTAAATTATTAACGCACAAAATTGTTAAAAACAAGCGAAAATTATTTCTTCATAGTCATTAATTTATAAAAAAAAAAAAAAACGACTGTACGGTTGCTGTTGCAGCACAAAAAAAGCAATGAAAGCTAGTAGGTGCTTTAACTTAAAATTGATGTACTCTGTAGTAAATTATTGTCATATATGTATAAGTTTAGTAAAAAAGACAAAATGTTTAATTACACATAAATACTGATAAATAATAAAATACCACATAAAACTGGTTGAACGAAATATGAAACATTTAGTTTGTTATTATAGGAAAAAGTGGCATCAAATCTAGACCTTTGACTAACACTCTCCAGTAGTTCCTCATTTCAAGTTGGTTGTGCTTTAGACTTGTTTTCCTCCTGATCACCGAGTATGAATGGAATCTAAGACTTCAGGATCATTAGCTCATAATGTTTTAGGTTACAGAAGTTGTAAAATATAAAGTAATGAAAACAAACAGAAATTAAGTAATATAGAATATAATGTACCCTTCGTCTTGAAACTGCAATTTATTTTTAAAACAATAAATATTTTGTTTCTTTTAGCCTCATCATCCATTTTATTAACTATTTAAATTCTTGATAAATTTTAGAGTTTTACCTGCATTTAGTCCTTAGGAAAGGCAGTCTATAATTGTTAATATTTTTTACGTTGGCCAATATATTGCACATAACTTGACCGTTCTTTGCATTTTTTTTCACGCAATTTGTTAACTGATCCTTTATTATAAGTTCTTAGATGTACCTATACCTACGTCTACGTTTAGTCTTTGCGAGCCGTAAAATAATTCACTAGAGTAAATTCTCTCACAAGAGTAAACTCTCCCTTCATAAACAAACAGATCACAGATTTGTGCCAATATTTAAGAAATGTACATATATTTAGACTTAGAAGCGGTTTTTCAATGTGAGGTCATCCTGTTTTTGGTTGTAAATCGAGAAAGTAGTTTATTTTTTATTAAAAACTTAGTTTTACAAAATTGTATACTCCCACTATCCTACAATCAAAGTTATTATAAAATCATATCACGATTCGGTGTATAGTCAGGGAGTAATTCCCATATTTTCAATCGCCACCTTTGGCGGCGTTCATCAGTCTCCTTTTCGAGTTTCATTATCTGAGGTAGACGCTGCCAACGGTCTACAACTTTCCACTTCAAATGCCTGAACAAAAATAAAAGTGCTAGGAGAAAACAAATCGATTTTAAATAGAATATGCACACGAACCATTCATGATGTAGTTCTGCCTGTTTCATCTTCATATCTTCTACTAATTTCTGTAACTTGGTGTACCCACACCACTGTGTGAATACTACTTGACTTAGCTTTAATTCATACCAGTCGACTGCTACCAAATATTTGCTACGCTCCTCTTGCAAATAACAAATCCATAATTGTAGCGATTTGCGCTTGAGGATTCTCTCATGCAATTCGTCCGCCATATATATCTTTCTCTGAATAATCGATTGGTATAACCTCTTCCAGGCGATAAATACATTTTTTTGTACAAGTTGCATTCGAAAGTGATCGGCTTTCCGTTGATTTGATTTTTTTCTTTCTAATAATCGCTTGAACCCTTCCATTCCTATTCGGCGAAGAAGGTAATTTCTACAAAATTGTTGTGCTTTCTTGTTGTTGTCAACTGCTTTCTGCCGTTCGCGTTCTTTTATTATTTTGACCATTTTCTCTTGCCGACGTTTTTCTTTTAATACTTCAATACGCATACGCTTTGCTTCTTCATCCTCCAAGCGCTGTGAACATTGTAAAATATTATATTCTATTTGCTTCATAAAGATCAACAAAAGCTTCCCCACCTTTGCCTCTTCGATTGCCATTTTGGCAGCCTCCCGTTCTGCTTCTTGTTGCAATCGCCTTTGTTTGGCTTGTTCGTGTTTTACACTTCTCTCTAATGCTCGTTCTTGCATGTTTGTTAGGAACCTCGGCTGAATCATGGCTTTACCCTGAAGCCGTGCAAATTCATCGTCTTCCTCGTCACGGAGATTTCCCATTATCTGTAAACACTTTGCTTTTGCTCGCGACTTTGAATCACCCATTCGCAGAGCATTTTTTAGTTCAGCTTTGATATCATCGCGGGCTTCTTTAGCTTCCTCGGTAAGCTTGTTAAGTTTGAGTTCGGTAATAAGACGCTCTTGACGTTCCAGCTTTAATTTCTGCAAATCTATGATGTCTTGTTGGATTTTGATCCTGAAAAAATTTAAAGTGCATAAATTCTAGCTTACAAATTGTAGGTACTTACTTTGATTGATACTTTTTTGTAATGTTAGCCGTTTGTACTTTAATTTGACCAGTTGACTTCGCAGCCGTTTTTGTTGCTTGATTCTTTTTGTCTCGTCGTATTTGATCCAAAAAAAAATTGATCTTGTGGATGCGATCAGATTTACTTAAAACATTTTGTCGTTCAATCTTTTCAATGGTCGTATAGTGAATCCATTTAAAAAAGTAGTTTCTTAGAATTACGCTGCTTGAATGTGCCTTGGCCAGAAATAGCTGTTCAATAATTGCGTTCTGCTCATTTGAAACACTCTCTTCGTTCTCATCCGATGAAATTGATGCTTCTTCGGTTATTGCTATTTTCAGACCTTGGTCTGTAATCATTTTTGTAACAATTAGTGGTTCAACGTCCTCTCGTTTAAGTGATGATCCTTTAATTTGAATGCCTAATAAATCATCACGAAGAGAATCTTCTGCACCTATTTCATTTAATGCTTCCTCAGCTAGGTCGGAAATAACCGAGTCTATTCCATTGCTAGTGTTGGAGCAAGTTGAGTCTCCCCTGTTGTATTGAACTACTCCTACTGATTCGTCGAAACGAACACAACGTGTTTCTATATTCTCCAGTTGATCCTCTCTAGCCGATGACAGTACTGAAACTACACTGCACGCTTTTTCATCATCGGAAGCTAGAGTGGGCTGCATTTCTTCATGGATTAAGTGGCTAAACTTCTCTATTGCTTGCAAGGGAGCTTCATAAAAGTCCTTTACATGACTATTGGTTTTCTCAAGACTTTTGAGTATGTCATTGTTATTTAGTCGAAAATTATCACTATTAAGACTTTTAGGTTTTATTTTGCATTGCTGCCTTTTCTTCTCTAACTGCGCTCTAAACTTGGAAAGTTCATTGAGAATATAGTGTTCTTCCACTTCCAAATTATGAAGAATGCATTTATCGATATTTGCCTTATATGGCTTTGTATTGGTATGACTTTTCTTTGATGCCTTCTGGAACTACGTGATATATATATATATTTTTTTTTTCTAATATTTTATTGTTACCTACTTACCATTTCGTGCCTCAAGTCCATCACCAAGACAGGATTTAAGTTTTGTTTCACATTAAAGTCCCCATTCATAAGTTTAATGTTGGTTTTTCCAATGAAATCCTTTTCGATAAACTTCTTTACTACTGCAGTTTTTATCATGTTTAAATTGCCGGCATGTTTCTTCCTTATCCGATCCCATCGCGTATCCTTGTTCAATAGTTTATTGTCTGATTTTAAAATTGTCCAAACCATTGTGGGTAAATTTATTTCGTCAAATTAAATGGTAACAATTTTTTGAATGCTCCTAACAATAAACAAACAATTATCTGAGGTACATTTTTCCATGACAACATGAATATCAAATCAATTTGTTCAGTGTGAACTTAGAAAAATACCTTAAGATGGTATTGGTAAACCATTTGATTTTAACGTTGCTACCCAAAGCAACATGCCTATTTGTGGTCTTATTTTTCATACTAACCCAGTTTCCTTGCATCCTCTTTACAACTAAAAAATTATATATGTTACAATAATTGGAGCTGAGTTAAATAATTTATTTGTTTATATGGTTAACAGCCAGAAACATTTATATAAAAGCCGAATATGATTCTTTAGCAGTGTACTGTGTGTTATTCGCATGCCGTGGCGACTTTAAGCAGCCGCATCCTTTTGCTTCTTGTTCTTCTTGTTGGCAGCAGTTGCTGCTTCTACATCGATTGGAGCAGGTTTAACAAACGGAATCTCATTTTGCAATTTCTCGGGCATATATTTCTTCAGAACCTCCGGTACTTTAATACCCGTTTCGGTTTGATGTGTTTCTAAAATTGCGCATATAACACGAGTTGCAGCGCACATAGTAGCATTCAGCATGTGAACAAAGTCAACAGCTGCATTCATCTTCTTTGTCTGACCAAAACGCACCAACAAACGGCGAGCTTGATAATCCAAACAGTTCGAGCAAGAAACAAGCTCACGGAATGCTCCACTTCCTCCAAACCATGCTTCCAAGTCAAGTTTCTTCGAGGCAGCATGATTGAGCGCACCTGAGACAATGTTGACAATTCGATATGGAATGCCTAGCGACTGACAGAACTGTTCAGCGTTTCCGATCATCTCGTCCATCATTTCCCAGGATTTATTGTCATGTGGCGAAGTAAGTACGAATTGTTCAACTTTTTCAAACTGATGGACACGGAAAATACCGCGAGTGTCGCGTCCATGGGATCCAACTTCCTGCCGGAAACAAGTGGAAATGCCAGCGTATTTAATCGGCAGTTGCGATTCGGGCAACCATTCGTCCCGATGGTATGCGGCAATAGGTTGTTCTGAAGTAGCAATCAAGTATTTTTCGTCAGTACCACCCTCTTCGGCTTTCTCACTTCCCTTGCCCACAACCTTATAAAGCTCCTCGTCGAATTGCGACAATTGTGCAACTTCTTGCATAACTTCTTTACGCATAAAAAACGGAGTATACAAGGGGGTGTAGTCCTTTTTGTAGAGACTTTGAAGGGCGTGCTGGATAACTGCCTGTTCGAGAAATACAGCTGCACCGGTGAGGAAATATCCCCGACCGCCCGAGACAACGGCACCCTTCTCGGCATTCATACCGTCAATCATAACTATGAGATCAACGTGTGAATATTTGCCACGTTTTGTACAATCCCCAAAGGTACGCTCCACTTTGTTTTCATCCTCGTCATTGCTGACGGGCACGCTTTCGTGCAAATGATTGCCAACTTCACGAAGTGCGGAATTACGTGTTGCCTCAGCTTCTTGCAAGCGTTTTTCATTTTCGACCATAGCTTCATCAATAAGAACACGAACTTTCTTTAAAAGAAATAAATAATGAATCGATTAGATTGTATAAATTTAGCCAGATTATCTTACCTTAATTTGGTTAACTGTCAGACTTTTAAGTGTGTCTCCGGTAATTTCTGTAAGTTCCTGCTTTAAGATTTCGGGTACCGCTTCGTTCTCATCGCCTACTGGTTCTTTTTTCTTCATTTTCTCACCAATCTCCTTACTGCAGACATTCTTAACTTTGTTAAGATTGTCTGCACGATGTCGACGTTGCCTCCATTCGGTGTCCTGAGCAATTACAGTCTCGACAAGAGCAATGTCTTTGAATCGCTTTGTTTGGTTTTCCCGAACTTTGTCGGGATTCCCACCCTTATCACTACGAAACAGATCTAGATCGAGAACCATGTTTACAAATATAAAAAAATACTTTTATTCTTCAACACTCCGGCCAGAAACAACGTGGCTGCTGCAAACTTTTAGAAGAATGACGAAAAAAGCAAAAAAATTAGTAATGAGGCAGTGCAATGCAGTCGTTGCGGCACAGAAAGTTCTGTTCACTAAGAAACAAGAGTGAAATATCTGCCATGGCATACGTCAATTATTACCTTTAGTACATGTAGGGTTTAAATATTTTCTCATAGTATGTATAATATTTTTATAAGTCATCGAGATATTTTAATTTTTGTTAGAATCAATGGCATTGCATATTATCACATACATTATTTCGCCACTCAGAATAAAATCTTATTTTCAGTATATCTAATATCTGTTCGGAAAGACGCAATAACGGATTGGTGTACGGATACCCCTCTCGGGCAGATAGAGTGCAATATCCGAAGCGAATTCACTTCTTGGAAAGGATTTTTCAGACATACAAACTCTTAAAACTTTGCATTGTTCCTTAATAAGATCTATTTAGAATACTGTTCTATTATTTGTTCAACAGCTTGTCAGGTACACATAAATTTTATTGAACGTATACAAGTCTTTTTTCAAGATATTGCCTTCTCCACTTAAATGGGTCAGTAGAAATTCCCAGTTATGTAGAAAGATGTCGGATAATAAACTTTAAGTGTTTGGAAATGAGAAGACATATTCAGGACTAACGTTTATAAAAGACATTGCTTCTTTAAGAACAAACATACGTTTGGGGTAAACCGTTGGCATGGCTTGTTTTATGAACCTAATCAATCAATTTTTTTTGTTTTTTGTTTTTTTTTTTACATAAATTTTTACCTTACGCGGTGTATCAATTGCGTTATGAATTTAGCCAGTGGCTAATTTTTGACATTTTGTATATCTACTAAGGAGTGGGAGTGATGGAAAGCACTCCCATAGACTAATCCACAGTGTTCACACATTATTTAGATTATAAATAACAAGCAAAGAACATTATTTTTTTAAATAAACTAAAACTCTGTTTTTGAAAATGGAAAGCTACCAAAATCTTTTGAAATATGCTTAACATGAATAAAGTATAATAATAATGTTTTTGTTAGTGATAATAATAAATAATTTAGGGATTTTTGATGATCTTTTTGAAATTTATTCTATATTTTAATACAAAAAATGTAAAGAAAGAAATTTTGTTTCAATAGAGTTGTTCACGAAACTGTGTCACTCACAAGTGCGTTTTCTCTTTTTGGAGGAAAAAAATAAGAAATTTGAATTTGAAACACAAATTTGTAACTTATAATAATACAGAGTGAGTGTGTTTAATCATAAAATTGATATAAAAGGAGTGGAATTCTTAACCAGTATCATTGCAAAGTGTGATTATAAATGCAATTTCAATGACATAAAAACAAAAAGTATTCTGCGCAAAAGTTTGATTCAATGTAAGTTTTCATACAGATGATGTCAGTTGTCATTTGACAGTTGACACTGACGTTGTCCCAAGCAACTTTATTATTTGGAAAATGATTGGAAATAGTATGAAAATAAAATCCCATTTAATGCAATTGACACAGCAAAAAGCCAATATTTTGGTTACCACTGCACAAATGTCAAAAATAGACAGTGGTTAAATGTAATCCCCGTGTTAACGCAGTTGACATACGGCCTTAATATATAATAACATCCAATTAATGGCGTTTACGTTTTACCGCAATTAACACACGGCCTAAGAGTTTTTTAATAGAATTATATAGTGTGTAGATTTTTAAAGCAATGGTAGACTTAAATAAATACACGAAAGCCACTTTCTACGAAAAGCAAAATCAGTTTTAGGACAAATGTCAACACTTTTCAGTTCTGTTTGATGATATAAACCATTTAAACCACCTTAACTAAAAATGTCAACTAAACGTCAATTTTCCTACTAAACTCTTGACAATTAATTCATCCATTCATTTGTATTGTATTCTCATTCTAAAATTTGCTGAAAATACATTTACTTAGCTCGACAAAGATTCCGAGGTCTACATTCCCTGTAAGGATTATGAGCATAATTGCCTTTGAAGTTGAAGACATACAAAAACTCTGTGAAAATGTCGTTAAAAACTCAAAAATAATAACCTGCACATCGCTGCTTGTTCGAGTGGATATTAACCAAACCAATAGTCGTCAATTAAGTGTGTGTCTAAGATTTCCCGAAAACTATCCAAAAGCAGCGATTTTAGTTGAAATCAAAAGTAGAACACTATCTGGAAAATTTCTAGAAGGTTTGGCAAATATCGCAGAGGCCAAGGCAAAGGAAATTCTAAATAAGCCGCAGGCTATCTATGTTCTGAAATTTATTGAAAATTATTTGAAAGAAAATCCTCTCTGTGTGGCATATGACGAAATCCTAAATTTGAAGAAATCGTTAGGAAGAAATGCAAGTGATCAACTAAAGCTAAAGCAAAAATCATCGTGTGTACAGTTGGTAGCAAAAGGAGGTCACTACTTCTATAAGGTAAAGGCTGACATTCCAATCGAATATCCAAAAGAATGCGTCGTACTCCGAAATGCAGAAACAAATTTACCTGTAGTTCTTCTAAGGTATCTTAATGGACAATCAAAGGAAATCGCCAGACAGTGCGTCGAACCACCGCTCAGAGTGACAAAGGACAAGAGTGCTCAACCATTTCAACCGTCACCTAGCTTGTACAAGGCTCTTCAGTTTTGCATTGATGCTACTCAAGATTTTTACGAAGAAAAATGTCCCATTTGTGAGAAGGCAGTGCTTCCAAGCAATGCAACCGATATAATAACTGACGACACAAGTGATATGCATTGCGAGCGGGTATATTGCGGGCACTTGTTCCATCAAGGATGTCTAAAGAAGTATCTGCACGAGCCGCCATTTCCAAAGGGCGGAAAATTATGTCCCGCAAAGAAGCGACATCCGCGTTCTGACACTTGTTATGCTATTCACATTAACTTTATTCCAAAAAACGAAGATCTAACATGCGGTATTCGGTTAGCACATGACCGATGGGTGTTGAACGTTAAGGTTGCAGAAACCAGATGGGCACAAAAACAAGCCAGAGAACGTGAGCTCGAAGAAGTTGTTGACTTTTTGCAATAAAATGTATTTTCATTTGATGGATACTTTGAATTAAATAAAAATACTTCTTTTTAAGGAAAAACCATCATTCTTCTATTATTTTTGACATGGCCATTGATTTCACAAGTCTTGAAAAAGTTTCACAAATAATTATAGGTATTTCCCCTTTCATGACTCATTCTTCATTATTCAACTTTCAGAATTTAAACCATCATGCACGTATGTACCTGTATTAATAGTATTTAGTTATACCTTAATACAATACAAAATGAAATTGTGCACCATATTAAAATTAAACTAAATTTCTGGAGAATAAGAAAGAGATCATAAAACATTTCATTTGACACACAACAACAAATACATGGAATCGATTACAAGAACTCAACTTACTCGTGTTTTATAGATTACGAGCAGAGCTGGTAACATAATATCTCTTAATAAAAAATGTAACTTTATGGCGCTAGAGGTTACACGTTAAGGATTGTTATGCATACAATATGCATGGATCTATAGATTTCTCAATTTTTGAAAGCTATAAAAATATTGTTATCCGGAAAACTGAAAGGCTATTAATAGGTCCCTTCCCGTATAATTGGTCTTCTAATTACTGCAGAAATTGCGTACGAAAACGGTTTTAAGTAAAAATTATTTGTACGGAAATACTGTTAAGAAACAGTATTAAGAAAACGTTCAATACGTATATAGTTATTCGACCTAGCATAGTTCTTCGGTCTCCTATGCAAAAACGTTCACTTCTATATGTTCTTGAATCGCATAAGTCCATACGCGGTTTACAAAGCTTAGCACTTGGGTGTTTCTTTCGAAACACAAAAACTTTTTAGGTATTGACAATGCTGGTCTTCATTTATTTTCTTTTGAAATCATGTATGCAGCAACTGGGGAAAACCTTTTTTTAATATGATAGATAATAAACCTGCAATAAGTGGGTAAAATCGCAGGTATCTATTCATTAAGTTCAATTAGGTCCGTCAAGCTCATTAGCTTTAATAAAGTCCACATTGTTTGAAATGCGTCTTATCGCTCGAGGTTGAAAACATTAAATAAATAATAAATTTATGCTCTATTTTAAATACGACTATATAAATATTGTATAATCGGTGAGTAATAATAAAATTGGCGAGCTTGTACTCAAAGTGAGGTTTGATCATTACATTGAAATTGTGTGAAATTTTATGACGTATTCTTCTTTTCAAATAATTTACATGTAATTAATTTTGAATTGATTACTACACCATTATATTTAATTTGGTCGACTTATTCTATTATTTGGCTATTTACAGTAAGGTTTAATATATGGATATATTTTTAAAATATCATACACTTTGTTTTAGGTACATTAAGCTAAGCCAAACGTTGAGTTCCTTCTTAGCCCAAAGAAACAGCGGTTGGCAAGATTAATTCTTCGTTTAATTTTTGACGAGATGTTGTTGTCAGAGTTAATAGCGGAACCGAGGTAGACAAAGTCTTGTTAAAAGTTATATCTGTCAATGGTGACGTTCTGTCCAATTCGTCGATGTTGTGTGTCCTTTCTTGTTGACAGCATATATTTCGTTTTGCACTCATTTACTGCTAAACCCATCTTTCTGTCTTTGGTCTTTGGACTGAAACCCCACATCATGTGACAGGAGAATGCTGCTACTAATGGCCTCGAATGCTATTTTAAAGTCAAGAAAGACAGCTTTTTTTTTGTTGAATTTCCGCTTTTCAGCAAATTATGACTCCTTTGTGCTATAGTTCACATAAGTGTCTATTTCTAATTCGGACTGACTTTAGAGGAATAGTTTGTTGAATTCAAAGTACTCTGCTAGTGGCATTTAGACTACACTTTGCAGTATTTTTTTTGTGTACCTACTGGGAATAGCGTTGATTGGGCGAATATTTTAGTACAGCCTAAGTGTATAGAACTACATAGAGTACGCATCACAGCTAAAAATGCTGTAGCCATTTCAGACGCGTTAAGTGCTAAGGGGAAATTTCGTAGATCGTATGCGTCGGTCGGCAATGTGAACACTGGGATATCAATATCAGTACCCCACATAGAAAATATTCGTTGTATGAGAATCGCAACCTTTGGTTAATACCGTTAATACCATTTTTTCCTCGTTTCAGATTATTTGATGATTTACTGAACCAATCATTTGTTTTTATTTTTTGTCCTTTTTTTGTACACACATTAGTTTGTTATACATATATAAGCTCATTTTCCAGTATCTTACTCAATATATTTACTCTAATACCCAAAGCATTGTACGTAATAGACATTGAGGTCGAAAAATGCGCAATCAAAAGTTTATATATCTATATAGTTTAAGATCTACAAAAAGAAAAAAAAAACCTAATACAAGATATTGGTTAAAATTCAATTCATAATGTTGTATTGGAGAAATCATTAACTTTATGCATTGCGTTACCGCTATAAATTATTGTATGGGAAAAACTGACTTGTGGCAATAATGAAATGTTTTTCAATGGCCCTCTTGTCGCGATGATCTGTCAAATCCGTCGAGTACTATTAACTTACAAGAAGCCTATTTGAACTAAGGCGTTCAACATTAAACTAAAGGTTAATCTTGCTAGAAGTAAACACGCACTTATGAGCGATTGTGAGAAAAAAAGCTAGAACCTATAATATTAAAAGACTGTTGCTCTTTAATTTTGTTATCGAACACTCATAAGAAGCAAGTACGACAAATAGACAAACACTGTTTCCATTCCTCAATTATTATGCCATATATATTTGTCATTTAGTATAAATTAATTTTGCATAAAATATTTTTATTATGATTCGTTGAAAGTTTATAGCTGCTAACAGCATAATGCATTCCTTTTAACAATTTTAGTTTACTCGCTTTACATACTAAATATTTTGTAATACTTTCTTTTATTTTTGCTTAATAAATTTTGAACATGCATGAGTTTCTTTCTTACAATTTGTGTGTTTTAAGATTAATTTTTAAATTTATTTGTTTCCTCATTGAATAAAACTTCCACGCTCTTTCATATTCATATATACTTTTACTCTCTTTGAGATCTTGAAAAACAAACTAAACAAACGGAAAAAACATTATTCCAAAAGTCACGCGGAAATGTATATGTATGTAAAAAAAATAACTATAACGTATAGAATCAGTTCAACAGTAATTGCATTCTTTTAGATTTATATAAGTATGCGCTTACATCGAAACGCTAAATAGTCTATTAAACAAAAAAAAAAAAAACGTATAATAAGAGATATATGAATAAATATTTAAATAAAAAAAAACTTGTAATAATTAGTTTTCTTTTGTATTAAACTATCTAATGGTGTAGAAACAAATTCTACTCTGAACAAAAATATAATCTAAGGGACTTTTCGTTGACACAAACACACTTATCACTTTCATAAAATCTCTATCTTAGTTGCAAAAAATATATGTATAGGTATATATAGAATTATATAATATTGAGTAACATGCATGCAGTCGAACTGTGACTATCCTAAAAGTATCACTCGAATTTTTATCTTTCTTCCAGTGAAGTTGTTTTCCTCAAATTGAATTTATTTACATTTGTGTTTTTTTTAGGGGAGATTAACATACATATTTACATGTACAATTACGATATCCCACATCGTTACTCTATGTACTTTATTTCTATATATTTAATCGTAATTTTTGATAAAAAGCTTTGCATTTTTCTGTTTGTGTCACTGAATAGACAATCGCTAGACTAATCTATAATTAATTTGAATGCGGACTAACCGCGATGATGAATAATCAAAGTTCGACCATGTATACATTTATATACCTGATGGAGTAACAATCCGGCACTAGAAATTAAGTTATTATAGTTATTTGGTGCTATTTTATGTTGATTAATTTAATTAGTTGCGATTAAGGCATTCCCGGTAGACCACTCAAGCTTTGGTGCTGATGGATGAGGTTGACACGACACATCTGCTGCTCCAAACGCTGTATAGTGGCAGTGAGATGTGAATTTTCTACATACAGTTCCTTGACAAGTACGTCTGCGTTCGCCAAACGTTGTGTCTGTTCTGTCATTATCATGCCTTGAGTCTCAAGGCGGTTCCGAAGATCAGACAGTTCTGCGTGCTGCTGTTGCCATGTTTCTAATGAAATTAAACAAAATATCAAGTAATTTCAATTAAAAAAGCCGGTACTCTTTTGATGCTTACGCTGCAATAAAGACTCGGTATATTGATGCTGCTGCTTGATGACATTTTGCAAATGTCGATTCTTGAGCTCCAGATGGTTCACTCTTTGAATTAACGATGGATGTGCTGCCCGCTGTCAAGTAAAATCATTTTAACATACATTTTTTGCAACCCATCATTGCTCTGAAAACTTACAGCATATGCCTTCTCGAGTACAGGTTTTGCCTCCTGTAGTTGTTGAAGTTCCATTATAAGGCCATCGCGTTGTAAAGCTAAATCTTTTATTTGATCTTTCAATTGAATCTCAAAGAATTTCAAGCGTTTCAATTCTTCTTTCATAATGTTCGGACTGGAACAGCTGCTGGGAGCATTAACTGAAGACTTTTGAATACTGTGAGTTGAGGCAACACTTTGGCTCTCAAAACTCTTTGCCGACGCAGTTGACGAAGAGTCTTCAGAATCTTTATCTGTAGCAGCCATTTTCGCGGAAATAGGCTTTTGAATAGGCGATATGTTTTTGCATTCATCGATTACATTTGCATTTGTACTCGGCTGTGTTGTACTAAACACAGTAGTTTCGGATGTAGATAAGTTGTTTAAACTAAAAAAAATTAAACAAAATCATATTGCAATTATTATGATAATAAGGGTGGATGTTAAACATTTTTAACTTTTTGGTTAGACAGTATACTCTAGATATGGTAACTTATACATCATTTAGTTATGCGAGAAACTGAGTTCAATAGTTAAATGGACTTTTTTTCTAAAAGTTAGATAATGCATGAAGTCATTTTCCAATCAACATTTCAACCTGCACGTACAATGTTAACCATCACTACTTGAAGATTAAGTGTTCAAAATGATCCACTGGGTTCAATTCGTCTCCGAACCAAGTAAAGCCATTGCACATCTCACGCTGCAGCAGTCATTTTGCTTAATGTATGAAATGAAATATCTAACATTTGTATGTGTGAAGATATTACTATTTAACGCCGAATCCGAGAAGCTTTACATGATAGTGTTTCTCTTGGATGTTTGTAGGTGTTGTGATTTTCGGGATTTGAACACTGCGCTAGTAGTCTTACGCACTTACTATGCCACGGCACCCACACTTTACATATGCTACAATGAAAAGTTAACAGCAATCTACTCCAATGAAATCTATTATTGAATGGACGGGTGGTACGTAAAAATAAAAAAACAAATTGTGACAATTGGATTGCCTGGGGAACAGAATTTATGTGTTGTTTGCCCGATTAACAGATCTACGGACGCGTAAGCCTCCCAGCAACGCTTACAAGATTGTGTCTAGTTATTTTGGTATGCAGCCTAATAGGTTACGCTTGAGGAGGATGATGATAAACAAATCTCACGTATTTGTATAGGTCAGCAGCAACTTACCGAAACATTCAATAAAGGTTTTGAACATGAAGATGCTGTCAATTGATTTTAACATTGTAACTGGGCGGAGATCAACGAGATGTTGCCATCGTATTTGCGGGTATAGGAAAGGGGATTTAGTAGTAAAGAAACAAATGAATGTATCGAGTTTTTTTTTTTTGTATTTTAATACATTTTTAAATGTCAAATCTAAATGTAAATAAAAGTACCAAAAATATCGAAATGGTAGGTGTTTTGGTAAAAAATGAGCCAAATCAGACGATTCCATTTGGGCCAGGCAAATTAGAAATCACTCAGTGCCCATTATTCGTACAAGGGCAAGAAATTTCAATTCAATCAGTTATACACTTTTTTTTAATTAAATACAAAGTTTGTATGTCCTCATAAAAAAAAACCTGGGGACAAGGAGCACTTTTTCGTACCAATCGAAAAAGCAATAAGTAAGCAAGAACAAACATCATAAGAAAGGCGATACCTAGTCGCATTTAAACGATATCGAAGTAGTTTCAATGTTAATCGTTTTATAAAATACACTTTATATATATTTATATAATAAATGTGCCGTAGATTCGCGGCATGTGCAAAATTTCCTGGATGGTCCTAACGACGACGTCTACAGTCCCAATAAGGATTGACCCTTAGTCAGGTCCCTTCAACAGAAATGGTGGCGAACGAGCCGAAAGGCCAACGGCAATGCTCAATCATATAGTGGATACTCATGGCAAATGTTTTAGGTATCTAATAAATTGGAAATGATCCTCCAGGTTAAGGTTGTGATGTCTGGGTAACTTTCTTACCATGTACAAAATAGCTACTTATGAGAGGAGAGACAACAGCCTCGGCTTACGGATCCCCTCAAATACCCAGTACTTGAATCTCGCGCGATACAAGGCAGACATTATTGCGATTCACGTTGAACAGTATCAGGAATACATAAACGTAATCAGGAATACATAAGAATGTGGATTCGTTGTGATTACCCGATTTAGGTGAAGAGTAATCGACTTTAAGCCGATTAGTGATCACCGCATCAGAGCAACGTTTTGCAATATCAAACTTAATGTGGACACGCCGCTACCAATGAGACTGAAGATGAATGTTACGACCTCCTGGAAGGAATCTACGAAGCCTGTCCGGAACGCCATGTGATAATCGTACTAGGGGACCTCATAGTATGTAATACTCTATCAGCATCACTGAGATCCCACAACTTCGAATCTACCAAGCAAACTGTCTACCGCAAGATGGTCGAACCGCACGATGGGAGGCACGCAACCACCATTCTGACTGTTCTCGTCAGAGCCAAATTCATAGCCTGACTGCCCAAAGAGAAGAAGTATCCACTAAAATATCGCAATTTTATCAAAGAAGTAGCCGAAACCATTATAGGATACTAGCCACCCCCAAAAAATGTTTCGTGGTAAGATTATATTTGCAAGTACCAGAAAGAGATGACACAAGGGGCACTACAACGTAAGAACACGCAGCATCGAAGCCCAGGAAAAGCCTATCTGCAACTACCAATTTAGTTTCCGGCCCGGCAGATCGATCGATTTTCACATCAAAAAAAATCTTAACCAGAAAGACCAAATGTTGGGAGTCCGTTAAGTAAGTAAGTAAGCTAATGATTTATCAGCAGATAAAGCATTAGAAACCTAAATAAATAAATATCGTAAGTATTCCGCAGACAATAACAACAATTACAATTTGAATTCCAGTTCCATTAAACCATCAAAGGCGTTAGAAGAGGAATAAAAGAGATGTGCAACATTTTACGTTTGGAAAACATCCAGACCTAACAACCCTTTCACATTTCACAGGACATAGCACAAAGTCATCCAACAACCATCAGAAAATTTAAAGCAACACATTCAGGACCCAGTCTTTTACACGTGAAAGAAAGACGCAACTAACATTCATTAATCGGCATTCGCGGAACCCCGTGCTATTATCAAGCAAACATTTTCATCGACAATCTGCATAAGCAGATAACAGATACCGATCTTAAAGCAGTTAACATAAGTCCAACTTCACCATATCATAATAAAAAAGAGGACAACAAAAAAATACTTATGAAATAAACTAGAAATCAAACATCAGAAATACTATATACAACGCACAAATATTTTTTATTTTTGCCCACAACGTGAAACATTTCTCTTATTTTTCGGTTTTGTACTAACTGTAAACCTAAGAATTGATAAGATTACAGTAAAAAAAAATAAACGTTCAATTAAAAGTGCTAACAATTAAATTAAAAAAAAATTATGTGTAGAAAGAGTTAATTCAACTTACCGATTTCTTGAAGGAGATGTTTGCAAACTTTTCCTGCTCTTGTACTGTGTTACTGGTGACTGTATGGTACTTTGATGCCAAAGATAGCTTATTGGGGAACTAGCAGGACTCTCCAAATCCGACATCTCCCTTTGCATTTCATTTGCGCCAGTCAAAATCTCAACACTTTCGCCTAGCTTCACTCGGAGATCTTCGATTTCACATTGCAGTGACTCGATTTCTTTACATTTCACTTCGAAAATTTGCCTTGCATTTTCACGAATTTGATCTGCTTCGGCTTCCAAGTCTGCGTACTGCTGCTCGAGTGCGTCCTTTTCTTCAATCGGTGACAAACGCCCGTCTTTGCTAAATTGTTCTTCATATTCCCGGACCTTTTCGACTAGTTCGGTAAACTTGACATCACTTTCCTTTTGTTCCTCTTCGTAGATTTTTCGTTCCTTTTCGAATAGTTGACGTTCCTCGGCCAATTTGTCTTGCCAGTAATCCTCACAGTCTTCGTATGCTTTTTGCATTTGTTCTAGGCTTCCTTCAAGCTCTTTGCAGCGTGCTTCTAATGTGTCTTTTTCCTTTTTGACCGTTGATGCATCTGTACTTGGCGTATCGTTGCTCAACGGATTTTCTTTGAATGACTTCAATTGTTCTTCCAACTGAGATATCTTTGTTTTCAGGCTTGTAATCTCTTGATCTTTTGCATTGTGAGAGCATGTAGAGCTGTCCTGAGAGAAACCCGATGATGTGCTGGGTGATGTGACGTTCAAAGGATTTTTCAACTCTGAATTTAGTGCCACCCAGTCGCCGCTTGTGTCACTCTCACTGTTAGTGTCTGCGTTACACCTTCGGAATTTTCCTAATCGCGGACTTTCCTCAGTTATTCTCGTTTTACTTGGTGAATCTCCCCGTCTTTTAACAGCTGCAGATGCATGATCAGGATCTTCTTCAGCATTTGATGGTACTTTGAGATTTCTCTTCGGTTTTTGTCGTGATATTTCGAAGTTTAAGCCCTCGACTTCGGCTACTAATTCGTCGTTTTTATCCCTCAAATTCGAATTCTCCATCTGTAGACTTGTTATCTTATCTATTAGTTCTAACATCTCTTCTGTTTCTTTTTCATTCTTAGACCCCTCGTCGCTTCGGTTCTTCTCCTCAAACTCGACAATTTCCTTGTTTAACTGAATGTTGGTTTCTAGAAGATTAGTTATCTGTTTTTGAAGAACTGTTTGTTCGTTTTCTAAGGCACCGTTTTCTTGTCGAAGGGATTCTGTCTCCAATCTCAGCTTAAGCTCTTCCTGTTCTAATGATTTGATTCGTGTCTCTAAACGAGCCGTCAAATTCGACCAATTTTCGCGATCGTTTGCCATTCGGGCTGTCAAGTCGCGTACCACCTCCGCGTGTCTTTGTTCCAACAGACGTATCTGAAAGACAACTAAAAGTAAATATATGCTAAGAAATGAATTTCCTTGAACTTACCTCTTTTTTTGTCGTATCTTCCAGATTTGCGTGCCTTTCGTCTATTTCTTGCGCCAGCATGACTACTCTTCGATTTGCATCTTTATTATCGGAATGCAACTTTTTGTTTTCCTCGCTTAATTGAAGGTACGACTGCTTTAATGTGGATAGCTCTGCCGTTTGCAGGGCTATCGAGGCTTTCAACAGTGTCGTCTGGGCTTCACCACCTAGACCACGGAGTTCTTCTTCTAAAACTTTCGACAACTGCAATATGTTCACTTCATCCTCATCGAACCCAAGACTTAATAAAAGTCCCTTGGGACTGCTGATGTTGGCGCGTTCCCACATTTCAATTATACTGTGTGTCGGGGCTGTCTCTAACTGAGCTGGAATATCTAGAAGGGGAAAGGGCCGCTTTTATTTATTTCTACTTTATGAAAGTCTAATACAATCAATATTTACACAGCAGAACAGAAATATAACAGAAAATCTGCGAACAAAATGGGGAGAGACAGATATACTAACAGTACAAGCACGTACTAAAACAACATATTGATTGGGTGTGCGTGTACATAGAAAAAAAACAGGATCTATTGAAAAAGCCAACACCAAAGGGCCTCTCTACGAGACATATACCAAAACAAAGTGAGTTGCGAGCCAATTTTTTTCAATAATATTGTACATAACGGTGCAATATACTAAATACAAAACAAAAAAGAAGATAAACAATACGAAATAAGCTTTTTTTTCTGAAACAAACCTTTCACATTCGATTGCTTATCGTCAAACGCACGTGAAATTGAACTCTGACTCTGATTATTGTCCGCATTATGACCAGAATATGGTAGTGAATTATTTTGCCATATCGGTGAGAGTTCACAATCAGAATGCTTTGCTGATACAAATGGAATATTGTCACCGCTAATGAGAGTTAAGAATTCGCTAAAGGTAATCACGGGTTCTGTTTTGATTTTGCTTAACTTATCAAACACTTCTTCGACAACACTTTCCGCGAACGTCTTCGAAACTCCGACACGTTCGCAGACAACTTGTAGTTGATCACAAGTAAAGTAATATGTACCAATTTCGCTGCCATATATTTTCCAAACGTCTAGAATCCTATTCGGAAGATTTTCGAATTCTAAGTTTCCTATTTAAATGTTAAATAGTGATGCTGTTTAGTTTTTAAATCAAATCAAGAGAAAGGTGATTGAAAAATTAAATAAAACGATTTCGTTTTGTCAAGGTGCTTCAGCTATAAATTGACGTTCAACTTGTTGGTATTAGATCAAGCTTTGTGTTAAAGACTGATTAATGTCATGTAAGTGCTGTATTTATAGAATCATAAATATCTAACTGGCAGAAGATAGAACTTACCTAAGGATTCAACGCTACTGCTAACTTTGCTTGCTGCTTTAGCTGCTTTTGTTTTCTCCAAGATCGCATCTCGAACGCGTTGATTTTTTTGAGCTGGAAGTGAAGCGCAACGCTTGAGCTTGGCTCCACCACATAGTGGCCGTCTTCTGTGCGATGACAAGATATCGCTTTGAGAAGATGACCGTTGTACCTAAAGGAAATATCGATTTAGTCTTACAATTGGCGTATGAGTATTTCAAAACTAACAATGTTATTGTTGGAATTTTTCGAAACTATATCCTGGTCATCAGACTCTGAGGGTGAGGAATCTGTTCCAATAAATTGTGGTCTGGATCTTCTGCCGTATTTTTTAGCGCCAACTACGAATTTTGGTGAAACTTCACGATCTGACGATTCCTGTGGGCTCTCAGTGTGTTTGCGTGCAGATTCATCGTTTAAAATAAGTGTGCGCTCTGAAAGTATACAAATTGATTGTTTATAATATTTTTTTTATAGAAATGCATGTTTTAAAATTCTACACTAAATTACCAAATTGCTTAGCTAATTCGTCCATAGCTTTATCGTAGGATGTCTTGTAAAAGAAACTGGTTCCCATGATTACAACAAAAAATAGTACTTGAATAATATATTGGAAGTTTAGCTGATCGAGTGTGTCTTGAAACTGACATAATTCATCATCGATACAACCATTTAAATAGTACTTTTGGCAGAGATAGGTATATATCCTTAGGTAGCTAACAAAAGGTAATGGACTAATTAGTCGCCTTATGTAATTTTCCATAAGATTTAATCGCTTATGTTTTATGTCTAACTTGCTACCTGAATTGGGATGACAACTCAAGCGTGTGCGTATGGCTTATTAAATTTAGATAACCTGACGTATATTAAAGGCGGATTATATCAAACACATCATTATGCGGGATTCTTAAAATTCTGTAGTTGCTGATTTTAACATAAAGTCATTGAAGTGACTATGAACCTGAATGTAATATTGTTTTATGTCATTTTAGTCATTTAATTGAGAACAATATACAAAATATTAAAAAATAATAAACTTCCAACTAAAATACTTTCTTTAAAAAAAAATTTATCAAAAAGATATGATACGTGTAAGGCAAACTATTTATTTCCACATATCTCAGGTAAGAAAACCCCATGACGCTCATTAAACATCCTGGGAAGCCGATTACAAGCAATTTACCTGAACTTTGAATCATCATTGTTTTGGTGTTTAGTCTAAGGACGATAAGAGATTTTCTTCAATTGTTGTCTTTACTGCCCACAATAAAAAAAAAACACGAGTTGGAACACCCTTTTCAATTGTTACCCTTGATATGTCGTTCACATGCCTAATACCATTATTATTTCTATTCGAAAACATATCATCATGTTACTTGTACGAATGTAAGAAAAGTCGTGTAGATCGTTGTGGGTGAGTGTGATTTCTTATTTTGCTCCTGTTGGATATTTTTAACATATTTTTGGGATATCTTTTTTTTGTAACAAAAAATGTGCTAAGTAATATTCTCTGAAAATATTTGATTAGACGCGCCGTGTAAACTGGTCAGATAGCGACGAATAGTTGGACCAAGAAAAGTTTTAAGGGATTATTTAGCCAAAGTTAAAGCTTACATTTGCAGTCTATAAAATTGTTAGAAGTTCATAAAGGTATTTTTATATCCTACTGAATAAACCGCAAATGAAATATCGGAATACTTCTAATAGTATTGTATTGCAAGCATCAAATTCCGCTATCTACATCGGAAATTGTGAAGGGGTTTCCAGTAGCAAATGTATCGTGTTGTTATAAATGTTACCCACTAGAACCATATACGACTTCCAAAAATAAAAATATTATG
Organism: Rhingia rostrata; assembly: GCA_949824845.1. Taxonomy (NCBI): domain Eukaryota; kingdom Metazoa; phylum Arthropoda; class Insecta; order Diptera; family Syrphidae; genus Rhingia; species Rhingia rostrata. The sequence continues at coordinate 3,143,111 of OX463755.1, read as the reverse complement.
TAAGAGTAAACCCCAGCAACTCCAGTATTTTTGGATAAAAATAAGTAAAATAAAATTAAGGAACCTTTATCATTCGAGACAAGGATGATTTTGCAAATCATATATTGGCTATTTTAACCAGTAATCGTTAAAACAAAATGAGTGATTCATGCAAAGCTGGTTTGAAAGCAGATTTTACCGCAATAAAATATATTCTTTGAACTTATTTTATTATTACTTTTGAGTTTTTAAAACTTTATTTTTTGCAGATTGAATAAAATGAACCAAAAAAATGCAAATGCAAATCAGCATGGTATAGTAAAGAGGTGTAAAACTACCGTTTATCAAGATCAAATTTTTGTTTGTTATATTTAGTATTAATATAGGTACTTTTCTGTGACTTCAGGTGCATCTAATCGAGTGAACCGGAATGTATCAATTTATCACATATTTTGGTAAATAAAATGTTTCTAAAGTTATTATGACTACTTTAAAAATGAATTACCAAATGTCAAAAATGGGTGCCCAAAACATGATCAGGAATAATATTTTTTAGAGTAACATTACAATGATAAGCAGTTAAATGAAAAGCCACATTTTTTATTTTAATTTAAGTTTCAACTTTTTCTATCAAAGGTAAAACCTTCTTTTAACTGTCTTGCATTCAAATGCGTGTGGAAACGTTTCTTACTGATACCTAACATAAGCATAAGTTTTGTTCTTGCAAGAACCGATTTTTAATATAAAAAGCTAATTTTACATATACAGATGCTCACAGCCAAAATCTGGCCTACAAGACAAAGCTGTATTGTATTGAACGTTTAAGATGGCTTAAAAAATACCCAATTTTCGAATCCCAGCCAGTCGTCGGACGCGGTAGAGAAAGACCCTGCCTTAAATGGCGCGCACACGTAGAAACCAACCTCAACAAAATTAAAGGCATGTTGTTTGAGGCCAGGGTTCTAAAGCGCCGCTTAAGTAAGTTAGTAACCCACAGCTTCAGGTAAACACATTTTTGCAGTAAATGCGAATCCGTGTAGAAAATAGCATAGCTTATTTCTATATTGCAAACACGATACGATTCTTCCCTAATGTGAACTTAAATATAGAAATACTGAAATATATTTTTCAATAAATACCTCAAAAAGTGCTTGTGTATCTATTACCGATTAAAACAAAATAAATTTTCTTTAATTGAACCTTTCTTGAAGCTCGACGGGATAAATGGTTAAAATATCAAAAAAAATACATTATAACTTCAATACGCTATGCGAATAAAATATAATCCCAATAGGTGGTTAAGGTTAAAATATTTTACTGACGAAATGTTTTTTTTTAAACGCCACCATAAAATGCACGGTGTTAAAAACTTTTCATGGATATCTTAAAAACACACTTTTTAAAATACTTAATGATTTCACGAAAAACAACGTTTTTTTTCCAAAAAGTAAAAGTGGATGTGTGCGGATATTGAAATTTGTTCTGCTTTGTCCAACAAATAGTTCATATACCAAATTTGACATCAAAATTTAAGGCCCAAACATCGGTGGTACACAGATGTAGAGGCATGACTTAACAAACTTAGATTTCATTTCATTCCGAATTCTTATCAACATGTGTATAAATTATCGGTTATAAACACAAAAAAACGAACATTAACTAGAAAAAGTACACACTTTTTTTTTACGAAAAATTAAATGTAGAATACTTTCTAAATCATGGTACCGAAACAATTAATACTATACAATTGATATAATTCGACAACATTAATAAACTTCAACTATTAGAACTTCTATTTACTCTATTCAAATAAGGACAAATATACTACTAACGGAAGACTACAAATATTTGTTAATGGTGTTTATTTAAAGACAGTACTTCCGTCCGTTTAAAAAGTGCGCATACTTAAACATTCAAAACTCCTTACCCTTTGTCGGTTCAAGAGTATGTGCGTGCATCTAAAACAAATTCAAAAAGCCTACGGTTTTGTTTAGTGTTTGTAGATAGACAATTGAAATCGGTGGTCAAACCACTCGAGGACTCAGTAGTGCAGTAGTAAGTATGATTAACTGGTGTGTGAGGTCTGGGTTTAATTTTCAACAGTAGAAACATCAATATGATTGATTGATCGCATTGATCTGTCTGTTTTATCTCAAGTTAGCCGTGCGCGTAAAATGTACACACACCTGCATGGGTGAAAATACTAGGCCATTTGTTTATTTGGTATATTTAATTTTTTTAAACAACTTGAAGTAGAAAACTTATGAAGTATGTTCATTCGATGTTGCCTTACCTTTGTTACATTTGTGGCGAATCGGTAAGAGTGACATGTTTTTTTTTAACCAAATATTATTTAGACAAACCAGGGCTCGTGATTTGCAAGCTTCTGTAGGATAACACTTGATGAGGATCCCTAAACCTATGCAGAATAAATTGTTTATATAGACCTAATTATAAAACGAAAAATGATATGCATGATTAGTTGTATAAGTAGACTTTAAAATAGAAGTGAAATTGCATGTTATCAAAAGCTTTGGCAAACAAAAAAGGTTGAAAAGCCTGCGTAAACATAAATGAAAACCGTATGCAATGTTTATACTTTAAAAAAACAGTTATTATAAAGAAGATATTACATTTTCGGAATAAGGCTTAAAAATGCGTTAATATTTAGATGGTATGCTAGTGGTAATCAAACGGTTTAAAATAAAAAGTACAAAACTTTCCACGTTTATCAAAGCTTTCTGAGATTTCTATATTGTTGAAAAGCATTGTCAAGAAGTCTTTCTTCATCGAAAATATATAACTTCAAATAAGCTACATGGTTTTCCTAGAGGTAGGTCCTATATTTAACAGCTAACGGTTAGAAGTTGGTTTACTATAAACGATCTTCAAAAAAGATTTAAATAGAATGCACCATAACCTACTTTTAGCCAAACTAAAGTATCAATTGTATAAGTTAAATTTATTTCTCTTATCATTTTATATGCACCCAAAGTAACGATTACACGTTTAATTTGGTAATAGAACTTGATTGTACTTGGTAGTAGTAGCTCCCACCTATTAGGAAATTTGAACGGAAATTGAAATGGTTTAAACTTTTTATAGAATAAAAAATATTGAATTGGGTGTTGGTGTACTATTCGCAGTAATTTTAAATACATAATAGGATTTCGCAATCCAGATAGTAAACTATGTTCATGTGATCACTCTAGGGATCGATTAAATAGCCCGCCAACTTATTAAGGGGAATTGCGTTGAAGTGTCAAGTAGAGAAAGCACCAATATATTTTATTATGGTAAGCCCGTTTTTTATAGCTCATATTTTAGGTAAACAAACAAATTATGTCTACCACATAATAAATTTAGTAAAATATAAAATGTATATTTCTATTGAAATGGCGGACTACGAAACTAATGAGTAATAATGTAAGTCACATCATTAAAGCTAGTGATGATGTTCCAGTTGGAATCATGTGCATTGCTATTGCTCAGACCCATGGGTTTATCATTAAAAGAAACGTTTTATTTAAAGAACAATATCTATTGTAAACGTTTAATTTAGTTTCAATTCTCCATGAAGACTTCACACGAACAGAACAGAATGAAGCATTAAGTCTGTTTAATGTTTCTAGGCTGCACAGAAAAGTAACGCTTTTTGTGTTTTTTTTTTATAATAAAATATGAGGTGCAAAACTGTTCTGCTTTTTGTTTTATAAACCTGACTAGAACAATTCAAAATTAATTATGTGGAAATGTTGCAAACAGTAAATTTTCCTTATATGTATGGCCTAAATGGAAAAAATCCGTTATATGAGTGTGCTCGAAAAAAAACTGGGAATGTATTTTTTTTGAACCAATATGCTAATAACATATATTCAGTATAGTTTTTGAGAAAATTGAGGTTATGAATATTTTTTAAAAGGCAGGTAGCGTTAATAAAATATCTAAGAGCAAAAAAAAAATGCCTAGAATTATGACCAAAACAAACGTGGGTTTTTCACGAAACCAATATATTTCTCTTTGCAAGAGAAAGTTAAAAATATGGTATGTAAATAACAAATTATGCTTATTAGAAAATCGGTCAATGTCATACTTCCATGTAGAAACATTTTGTACCTACTTTCCTGATGCGACAGTTTTAACCAAGCTGTGCTTTTCTGTTCTAAGTTGATCTTTATTTAAGAAAAGCATTGAGAGCATTAGTGAGGGCATTGAGCTATTGAGGGTAGGTATTAGTGCGCGGATTTTAAAAATGTATTTGTAGTGAAGGCACACCAAAAAGCATTTTTGACAAATTTCATTATCGTAGCTCAAAATATTAAGCCTAAAGGGCCTCCCAGAATTCGTATCTGTAGCCGGTATCTTGTATCTTTTGTCGCTGTCAAAAGGGAGATACATTTAGTGACGTACAGACGGACAAACGACTCTGAGCCTATAATGAGCGTTTTTGTTTAGAGGTATAGAACTTTAAGGTCATTTGGTCAGCTGTCAAGTGATTTAGTTTGGTTTTGGTTTGGCATTTCAACATAATAGACTGACGTCTGATCACCGCTTCCAAATTATGAAAATTTATAATCACGATTACTCATCGCGCATAACGTCCATTATACGGTAAACATAATCGTCCATCAGAGCAATTAATACGATTAATTATGGAAGGTTTTCGCACCACGTTTACCCTATATGACGCATCCACAGAGACGTCGTACAGTGCGCACAGAAAAAGTCTTTGCTGCTGTAGGGCGTAGCGTAGAGGAAGACCCGAATCAGTCTATGGATATGTGCCCATCCACTTTATGAAAGGTTTTGCGGAAAGATCTTGGTTTGCGTGATTTCAAAATCTAACTCGTGCAAGAATTAAAAGCGCAGGATCACCTAGCATAGATTCGGTGAATGGGTCCAAAACAAGATTGCCGTTGATGCCAATTTTCATAAGCGAATTTTGTTGCTCACAATTGATTTGTTGAAGGAAACGTTCGGTGAGAGCATAATTTCGCGTTTTGTCCTGTGAATTGGCCCCTAAATTCGTGCGATATAACGCCACTTGACTTTTATCTATGGGGATATGTAGAGTCAGTAGCCTAAGCCGATAAGCCCAAAACAATTGACTATGTGGAGGACAACATTTGCCGCGCTATTCCCGATATACGACCACAAATGTTTGAAAAGGCATCGCAAATTGGACCTTCGGATTATTTAAATTATAATGCCAAAAGATTATCTTTCGAATAAAGTAAATTAAAAAAAAACATTTTTGATTTATTTAAATTGGATAAATCATTTGAGAACATAATTTTATACTAAGAGCTTATACACTTTAAGACATATTTCGTATAAACTAATAATACGATTTGAACGAAATATTTTTCAGCATATTTGTATATGAAATCCATTAAAATGTTATTTAAAGCTGCACTATGAATTTTGATATTATAAATATAAATCGTACTTCAAACAAAACCTTGACATTTCATTTACTGAATAATTTGGAAATGGAGTGTACAAAAACCGGTGATAATTTTTATAAGTCATTATTATCAATTAATAAAATTTGCGTCTTTGATACTGAAAATTTTCAAAAACAGAATTGCAATTCGTTCGTTTTGTTATGTAAGCGAAAGCGCATAACATTTATATTCGAATCGAAATGCAGTACGCAATTAGAGCACAATTACTCACAATAATGGTGCACTTACCCCCCGGTGACAATGATCCATCGATTTCTGTGCCAAGAAAGTTCAACAGTGCTTCTTTGAAGTTCCCAAAAGAAACCCGTGACCTTGGATTTTTAATTAGGCTCTTTATGATTACAGATCCCCGATCCTGGAGTTCGAGCATTTCACATAATTTGCTAAGGGCGTTTTCGTCGAGTGTACCGCAATGATTTGTATCACAACTCGTGAACATTTGAAATAATTTTTGCTCATAGGGGTCCGATGAAACTTCCATTTTTTGTTCACTTTTGGGTCACTAGACGGTGTAATTGATTGTTCTCAATATTGGAGTGTAAATATTGGATTTATTTTACTTAAGTCAAAACTATATTTTCCATGTAAAAGCCAGACGTGCGAAAAATATTTTTGTTAACTCTAGGACACACAAAAAGCATAAATAATAATAAATATATACAAATATTTTTTTATTCCTTTTCTACACACAATTTCACGGAATTTCCCGTGTGGAGGCAATTTTCTTGTACGTGTGTAGACAATTGACAGTTTTCGGAAGAGAAAATCAAGAAAAAATATATCTTAAAATATGTTTGTACTGCTCTCTCTTGCACTTATAGACGAAGAAATACAATTTTACATATATCATTATCCCTTTCATGGTTCACAACATAATTATCGATAAATGTAGTATATCGCTGTAATCGAAATTTGTTTTGTAAGTGTGGGTGTGTGGTGTTCTAACGATACCACCAGTCACAATAAGAAAATTGGAGATGAATTTATGAAATTTCATATCATTTAATATTGTTTAATGCCGATAAATTAAAACGAAAATCAGTCTTATCGAACTGTCGTCTATCAAAAGTATTTGTGTTAGTGCAAGAAGTGGTATACCGCGAAAAATGCAGGTCCTTAAAATTGATCTGAAACAAAAAAAACTAGTTTTGAATTTTATTTTTTTGTCAGAACATCTACCACACAAAACATGATAAAATTAACCATCATCAACAACTATGAGGTAGTTAAAAAGTTCATCTAACTCGGAGTCAACATCAACATCCAGTATAACAGTTTAGTGAAAATACGACGAAAACTTTTACTAGGAAACGATGCGAAACAAATGGGATTAAACTCATTAACTTTAAAGTCGAAATTTCGCTCTACCAAACCGTAATTCCACGCTTCTACTTCACGTCTCTGAGTATTGACCAACAAGCAGGACAGCAGAGAAAATATTAGGTATTTCCGATCGAAAAATTCTTCATTTGGATTTATATGTGAGAAAGACGAATGAAGAAGAAAATTTAACTGTGAGCTGCAGTATCTTTACCATGTTTACCATGATGATATGTTTTAAAGGTAAAAAAATGTCAAACGGATTTTCCATTGTAAATCGCGGTTATTTGTTTTTGATGGTAATTTATGTTATTTTTTCGGAAAACGATAGTATAGGTATTATTAATCAAACAAGGCATATCAAAGAATATTGGAATGTTTTCAGATAGTCGATTAATTTTAACATAAAATGTCAAAGAAACATGTAAGCCGATCCTACAATGTGATCATTTTCTTATGTTGGGCATATATGATACAAATTGTGGACTTCATCTAAACGACGGCAATCTCAAGGATATATATCTTGAAAAATCACGTTTACGCTTTTGATATTTATCATTTATATTGCCATTTGCCCTATCTTTAACGATATGCCAATAATGCCCTATCTAGTAAATACAAATGAAGTAAAAACTAAAATAAAAAAATGTTGCAAAATTTTAAGATAATACTGTATTTTTATGAATCTAAATATAATTTTATTACAATTGAAGAAAAAACAACACTTTAATCCATTCCTTAGCTAGCTCTTTTTTATTTTGTATATACTAGATTAGTGAATTATATTGCATCACTTTCATCAACTATAGTCCAACGGCCCATTTCTTCACCATGTACTAGCGCTAGAACCGGTATTAGGTCTAAACTTAAGTACCCAAATTGGTACCGAGTCATACCAAGTCCCCAATTGCTAACGCAAAATTTCACAGTCTAGCGTCGATAATACCTGGATTAAGAGAATTCAATTTCTTCAACACAAGCGATAGTACTTGGTTTTTATATTTTGCTTGCTGTTATTTTGAAAAGATGTTTGTGTGAGTTCGATTGTAATATCTTGGGATTAATATATATTGAATTTCGTTTTTTTTTGTGTTCGATCATTTTGTGAATTCTGTGATTACTTTTATTTACTTTATAACTCCTTCATCTTTCTCGACATAGTCGAGAATGCAGCACCCACAGACACTGTTAGCAAAAAATGAATATATTTTTCTCAAAATAAATTGATAGAATCGTGTTCCTATTGTTCTCTTTCCGTTTAATATAATTTATTTCAGTTTAACACATACGTTTGATGTGTGAAAGTGACTGTCTAAATAGCATTTCAAAAGTTCCTCAGTTTTCACAACCAATTCTTGTGAGAAACACATCCAATATTGTTGGAAAAGATTTCTCATTCAAATTTTGACAGTTCTTTTATCAAGCTTATGAGTTTACAACAACGTTCCGACGTTGCATGAATACCCCTAATATAAAGACTTACAGACGACGCAAACGAAATAATTTACAAAAATTATGACATGTTAATTTATAACGTAGCGTACATATAGGTATTGGACCAGTTTGGAGGTATTAGCAACTAATACTGCTTAGCAATTTTAGCTCCGGTACTAGGGATGTGAAGAAATGCAGAAGTCTTAACTTGTCGTAGGTACTGAGTACTAGAGCTAGTACCTGGATTAGCTGGACTGGAAACTAAGCCAGTTTGTACTAATGTGAAGAAATCGGCTGTAAGAAAGATATTCGTTTAGTTAAGTAGCAATCGAATATATAAAGCTGTTCCTATTACCTGATTTAAAATATATTCTACTACAATTTTGACAATGATCTTTAACGTCCCTGTTCGTTTGAAGTCAATCCACCATTTTCAATTTTTACACACGTCAAGTTAGTACGGATAAATTTTCCAAAGTCGTTTGCGGTTGTTTGGGTATTTTTATTTGTATCATCAAAAATTTGTCAAAATATATCCAGTGATTCTACTTCCAGAATTTGAAAGGTATGTTTCACAATAAATTAACTGCTATTTGCATAATAGATGCATAAGAACCGCGAAAGATTTTTGCGAATAAAGTTTGTGCCCATGGCATGCACATCTTCCTAAACCTCATCTGTCAGATGCTTGCTATTTCGCTGCGCTATGTGAAAAAAAACTTGTGTTACATTGCAATTCTAGGAAAATGATGAAATTCTAATATCTTTTCTAGTTCTCGCGGAGATGAATTCCTTTATGCGGCGCAATATAACTGCCGAACAAATGCACAGCTTCCTAAAAGACAAACAAGCTTGGGAAAATGCAATTGCAATGTACAATGGACCTGATCCACTAGAGCACTGGTACAATTATATTTGCTGGTACAACAGCAACATCCATGGAGATCCGGAAAATAAGTTCCGGGAAACTCTTGAAAGATGTCTTACCCAATACGAGCACAATGAATATTATAAGCAGGACAACCGTATGGTAAAGTTGTGGGTAAAATACATTGATCTCCAGGCGAATCCGTTGCACTTCTATCAAATATTATATCAAAGGGGCATTGGTCGTCAATGTGCCTGTTTTTATATCAGCTGGGCACACTATTACGACTCGGCGAATGCATTCAAAGAGGCAGAGTCTATTTACAACCTCGGATTTCAGGCAAAGGCTGAGCCGTATAACGAACTAGAAGCTGCTCACACAAAGTTCTTGTATTCATTATCTCAGCGTATGCTCTATGAAGATAATTCTTCAAAGAAACAAAACGCCCAACAACTCTGTGAGCAGCGACAACAAATAACGACACTAGCACAGCCATCAGCTAAGCGCACCAACGAGATGTCTAATGTACGCGAAATTCCTGAAGAAGTCGATCAATGTACTGAACTACAGCCACAACACTCGCAGTCTACCCACCAACATGGTGAAATCCCAAATCAATCCCAACTACAAGTTCCCATTGCCACGAACTGCCAGTACACTGAGCTACAAAATTCTACTGCAACTGCCATATCTTCTTCTTTGAACTACATATACAATGAATCGCAAGTTGCAGCTCCAGTATACCCACAGGAGCCGCACTTTAGCTGTCAACCTAACGAAGTTCCGCTTGGAAATGTAAAATTACCAGCACAGTTCGCTGCATATTGTCGCAACAACTATGAAGTATGGAGGCCAGCTCTCTTTCTGGATGAACCATTGGAGCCAAACAAACGGTGTCAGTACCAAAGGGACTTAGTATATCCGGGTGGTGATATAGAGTTCAGCCCCGAGGAAATTCGTGCTCGTAAATGGAAGAATAACATTCGAAAGGCAAAGGCTCCCCAACAGTCAATCTCGCAACAAACACAACAACCACCAACAACTGCCGCAGTACCCGTCGTGTCGCAAGACCTCGAAGATCAAATCGAAGCATCTACCATTCGATTTAGCACCCACGAAGAAGATGGTGTGACTAAGAGCAAATCAATCAAAATCAAGTTCAAAAAGGAGAAGCCATCAACAAGTGCGTTTGATACTTCCAGTAGTTCCACCAATGGCCATAACAAGTACAACTACACAATTGAGAACACTTACGCAGTGGAAACGGCATCGCAGGACGATGGCTTGGCAGAGGGCGCTTATTGTGGAAATGGCTTCCACCCATATCAGATGCAAACTTCAACGCCAAAAGTAAAGAAACCCAAAAAGTTAAAGAGCGTCAACAGACACGCAGCTGCTGGTAAATACTTTTCTGTCGCCCATGGTGACAGTAACTCATCCGACTACGTCAGCAGCCAACCACAACAGGCTCAGTATCAATATGAGGAAGCAAATCTTTTGCTTACCTTTGCCAAAGAAACTACCACTACCACCACCCAGCAAAATAGGACCCCTGTCAAAATAAAACCGAAAAATGGTAACTCCATACACTACACTGCAAACGACAACGCTAGTTTTTCCTTCCATGAGAACACCTATATGGACAACTCAAACTGTTCTGTGAGCTCAGCGGTAGGGCGTTTAAATTTCCATGACACGCAGCGCGACGACTACTCCACATACGCAGAGAATAGCTTCTTTGCGTCAGAGAACGACAAAGAATTACAAGAGAGACGCATGGAAAAGGCAATCAGCATAATTAATACACACTTGTTGAAACCAGCTATCGATCCATTCAACAATGAACTGTGTAAGGCGTTCTTAACAAAACTTAACTTTCCGTCCTATGATGCAATTGATAACGTGTACAAAGTAGTAAGCACTCTTTTGCCAAAAATGGCCAACACAAAGCTGATTAACCTAGCGGATACGCGTTTCAGCATCGAAAAGGAAGTGGGACGTGGTTCATATGGGTCTGTATACAAAGCAGTAGACTGCAAATCTGGAATGGTTGTTGCTTTGAAGTACCAGAAGCCTCCTAACATCTGGGAAATATACATTTGTCACCAGGTTCGAGATAGAATCCGTGCGGATACGGTTCTTCCCGGTGTAATGAACATTTCATCAGCTGTTATCGCACCAAACGCAAGTATTATTGCCACCGAATTTTCGCCGTATGGCTCTCTACTCGACATCAACAACAAAATCCGCCAAGCTACTAAGAAGGTAATGCACGAAAGCCTTGTGATGCACTTTAGCAGCCAGATTTTGAATATCGTACACAGCTTGCACAAGAGCAAAATTATACACGCCGACATAAAGCCAGATAATTTCTTGTTGATGCGGGTGCCCAATACAGATCTGCATTATCCGTCACTCCGACTAATCGACTTTGGTTGTGCAATCGATATGACACTATTCCCGGAACGCACCCAATTCAAGAAAATTATACAAACCGACGGCTTCACATGCATCGAGATGCAAGAAGGGCGTCCATGGTCCTACGAAACAGATTTGTTCTGCGTTGCTGGCACGGTCCACGTGATGCTCTTCGGGGAGTACATGCAAATCGCAAAAAAGTTTGACACCTGGGACATCAAGCAAAAGTTGCCGCGCTACCTGAAGAAACACGTCTGGACCGATTTCTTTGGCAGCATGCTTAACATAAAAAGCCAGGACATTCTACCAAACTTGCTGGACATCAAGATGCGCTTCGACGAAGAGGCTATGAAGATGGACTCGGAATTGCAGTCTCAAATAAGGACATTGTCCAACTTGTTGCATCGTCGATAGTCCGCTTGACCGAAATCTGTGAAAGATTTATAGTAATTTATTTTTATTTTTTCCAGCGTTCATCATAGATTAACGAGAAAACAGAGGAAAAAACTTTTTTTTTTTGTTTTTCTTATATTTTTCTCATTTTTTATTAAACATTTGCAGATATGAATATAATATAATTAAAAACATTTGAGTATAATAACAAAAAAAAAACACTAATTTAAGTGTCAACTCGAACTATGACACATATAGTAGGAGTTTCTTTTACACTTCAGCGGTGTATTGTAAGAATGACTTAAAATTGAATACTAAGTTGAATTTAATATGTGCACACAACTTTTAAAGTAAACCTATTGAAATAATAATTATGTAAAGTGAGAAGATTCTATATAACGATAATAAAAAAATATATAAAAGTAAGTCTTGTCGTCCGCATAAAAACTCTGATTAGTTTTTAAACTATTTATCGGGAAACGACATCCGTTCATTGATGTTGAGTAATTGTCTGAAATTCGATTAAGCATACTTGAATTGGTGAAGAGCTTAGTTGTAATGGTATGGCATTGTCAAGTTATTTGTAATATTTCTATTCTTCAAAATATTAATGCCACAAGCTATTTCAAACGGTCAAAAAATTGGAATGTAACTAATATATAACCATAAAAACGCTTTTCCCCTTCTCTCTGGAGAAAAAAATATTTGAAATTAAAAAAGGTCAGATATCCTTTTTTGCACTAGCTCTTTCTAATACCTATTGGTGGCAGCAGATCAGGAAAATGAGTTCATTGGTTATTGCACTACATTTATGTCGAATCAAGGTATCAGAAAGGTATCAAGGTATCTCAAACAAATCGAGTTTCCGCTTATTGCATTCAGGTGACCATATAATACACAACTTGGCTTATGAAGCTTGGAATGGTAGTTTTGATCCCATTTGTTTTGCTAAATGGAGATGAACACTATAACTATCTCAAAATTGTTGCTATCAACAGTATTATTTTTTCCAAGATCGTGCAATGTGCGTCGACAGTTATTTGATTGTTAATACTTTGTCTTGTCATCGTTAGGTAACAGTCTGAATTTGGTACATGTTAAGAAACGTTTAGTAAATCAGTTTCCAAACCGTACATGTCGTGTAGTGTTATACCGAATTCTATAATCGCTTTATAAAGCTTTATGCAATGGATGCTATTATAAGGTGGCCTTGAAGTCAATGAAAAGATAGTGTGTCTTGATTTTAAATTCGTTGGCCTTTTTCAGGATATGCAATAGTGTGAAAATCTTGTCTATGGTCCATCTGCCGGCCATTATGCCACACAGATACGCTTCGATAAGTGCGTTGCAGAAAAGCGTCCAAAATCAAATGAGGATGTTTAAACTGGATGGAAGAACAATTCTGTAAAAGTAAATTGGAGATGACAAATTGATGGGAACCGATCTGGAAATTTAGCATCAGCTGCTAATAATGCTGCTTACATTTGCTTATGCCTGGATCCGTGAAGTTGATACTATTGCGGGCGATGAGACAATCATTTGTGGATGCGAAGTTATAATTTTTCCACAAAGAATGGAACCTCATGACTAATGCCTACTCCGATCGTCAAGTTTGAGAAGCTTATTATGACAAATTGATGATCTTCGATGTAAGACTATCGCCACCACGAAAGTAACAAAGAGGTTCGCGTCCTCAGAAGGAAGTCTTTTGTATAAAATTACTTAGTGGAAAATTGCGTTTGGAATTTTCTTCATCAGTTATTCCAAAATAAGTTACTTTTTTTGCACAGCTTCGACAAGGGTCATAGTTTTGAAAAAAAAAACAGTGCCGTTGATTTTTTCTCAACTTTCTTCACGCAGAAATTCGGCCGGTGATCAAATGAAAACTGTCAAAGTATGACAGTCCAGGAGTTTGACAGAAACCAAGAAAATATTTTTTCCTTTTATTCCAAATATACGCAGATTTTTTTATTTATTGTTATACATATTTTCCCAAAAATATTATTTTTATTGTCAAACTTTGACGTTTTTCATCTTCTTTGCAAAATAGTTCGGGCAGGTACTTTTCGTTCAAATGGAATTTTCTCTCGATGTTATAAAGTTGACAGTTTTTATTTTTCTTAACACAAAAGTGCCCGTACGGACCTTTGGTTATTCACTTTATTTAAAAAAGTTCACAAATATTAGGCATCAGCGCAATAAATACATTTTACATTTTGGTGAAATATTACAGAATGTTCTTTACAACTAAAAATTGAATTCAGGTAACGTGGAACGCAAAATCTTACTAAGTTGAAATGTAAATGACAAAGTATTCCAACTCAATTTTTTTTTAAATTAATATATATATATATAAAGATTTCTATTTACTTTTATCTATTACGTATAATTATTTTTTATCAGAAAAGTAAAAAATAACTTAAATAAACCTATAGGTATTATCGGGTAATTTTACTGAAGTCAAAAACATCTTCATGACAGGTCGAAGAAAATTCAGCTGTTTCACTCATATCTGAAATCCCATGTGTAAATTTTCAACAGTCATTTCCTCTCAAATGTCACGTTAAATGTTTGATTGACCAAAGAGAGCGACGGGCTCATTGCAATGAACTGCCGCGCAGCAGGTCTGGGTTCGATTCCCAGCCGTGGTCTGGTAAAACTGAAATCCAGAACGCACCCATTGTTTAAAAAAGGTGAACGTTGACTTTTGCATTTGACTGTGTATCAATAAAATACAGGGAAACAAAGAAGCTGCTACCTTTCAATTCCAAACGTCAAAAATCAGCTGACAAGATACCTATCTTTAAAGCAATTTGATATTATATTTTGTAAAAAATGACCGACGAAGAACCGCGTAAGGTTAGTTTTGATTGAATCTTATAATTGATAATTTTTATTTAAAACAAAACATAAAAAAGGACATACTTGCTATTTCGATAATATCCTGAATTCGATGATTCTGTTTATTAGTTACTTGCAAAATTTGATTTGTTTAATAGTTATAACGTTTATGAAACTTTATAAGTCAGACAACATAAACGTTCACAAAGCTAATCCCTTTTATTAACTATCCCTTAAACACAACTGACATATGTGCATATATGTATAAAATAAGTAAAATGCAATTGTCATAAACATCATTAACCACTTTCAGAGTCTTGTAATTTTTGGCAGAGATGTCTCGCAAATACCTTGCTTTAGAAATTCGTTTTTATATGGTATAGGAGGAGGAATAGTAGTTGGTGTTTTAACGTTCCTTGGAACATCACGTATTAGGTTTTCAACAAATGTAGGATTCTCTTCGTTCTGCGCGGGCACAGTTGGTTATTGGTTTGTTTGCAGGTAATTACCATTTGCATGGCGTCGCCTTAGTGACACAAAAACGTATGTCAATATTGGATATTTTCAATTTTTTTTTTGATTTTTTTACCACTTTTTAATTTTTTGAGTTTCATGAATACATTTGAAAATTGCTAACTTCTATTCTGCTTCCCTTAGAGGTACAATTTTTTGTCACAATATAGAGTTTATATTTTAAATAAGGTGGCATCAGCCCGAAATCGTAAAAAAAAATTAGTTTAGTTCTTGTGTCACCAGGGCGACAATGGGTACCTTTTGGTATTTATTTATATTAATACATTTCAGATACCAATGGTCAGTAAAGAAATTTGAGTATAAAAAACTTGAGGCAGCAATGAAAAAGCAAGCCTTGGGCGAAGGAACGCAGCTTGAGAAGGATTTATTCAGGGATGCATAGCATGAAATCAAGCTGTCAGTGTGTTGAAAGTGTATAGATAATAATTTGTTATAAATAAAGCTTGTTTAACAAAGTAGAGAAGATATTTAACAACATTTCCTTTAATGTTATTTTACTCAAAACGTTGCTTTTGTTTACTTACCGTCTGATTTAAATAAACTTCAAAATCACATTATTTTTTCATAAGGATGTATTAAATATTTATACAATCAATTTCTGTTTATTTAAGACATTTATTGCCGATAAAGTTGTAAAAGGTTGTAATACATTTATGATTCTTTCTTATGTTCATTGTTTATGGCCAACAAGATTGTTGTTATAAAACGATATTTAAAAGTATTCATGCACAATGCAAAGTATCTTTAAATGTATTTAAATAGCAACCAAAATAGTCACGCAATGTTTTTTACTAAAATATTCTACAAGTTTTTCTTAAATTTAATACCAGTATTGCCGGCGCGCTTCGGAGGCATCCAACGTAAAAATGTCGAATCTATGGTCAGTTTTGGCTTTTTAAACTGCGGCAATTGTAGATGTTCAATCACAGTTCTTGGTGTAACGCAAATAACATGCTGTCCTTTCCAGTATTTAACCATCTTCATCGACTGCAGTGTATAAATTATATCATCCTGGGTGATACCGCTAAGCTCGCTCAACTCTTTAATACTCTGTGTAGTCGTTCGGTTGTCCTTCATCAACTCTAACAAAGTGTATGCCCAGTAACTTCGGTAACTTAATCTTCCAAGATCGCTTAGAGGTTTTTCCGGACTACCAACAACTCCTTCCCTGCGTGAAAGTTCGTAGCTAAATGCAATAAGTAGTTTTCCATACCCTTTGCGCTGATAAGGTGGTAAAATCAAAATGCATGCAACGTTATTACTTTCCGGAGATTCCTTTTCCTTAGAAAAATAGCCCACTATGTGAGCACCTTTTTTGTCAATCTCACACAGGACGTAGAAGTAAAACGGTACCACGTCATAGTATAGCGTCTTGTGGTCCAAAAAGAGCTTTGCCATTAGACATAGTGTCTGACAATAGAGTTTGTGATCTTTCCCATCAATTTCAAAAATAGAAACTGTTCCTTTCCGGTAAATCTCATTACCTGGTGGTTGTCGTTGGCTACATTCTGTTGTGTGATAACGATAAGTCTTCTCTAACCTCATGTATTTCAGACAGTATTCGCAGACAAATAAAGTGCTGACTTTTCCGTACTCATCAGGATACGGACTAAAGTACCACGAATCAATTTCAAATTTTCCAATTCTCAACTTGTCTATGTACTTAACCTTTGTAATAGCTTCATGTTCTTTTTCAAGAGCCGCTGTTGTGGGATCCATTTCGGCGTAGGTTTTTTGGACGTGGTTAATCTCATCATGTCTTCTCTTTTGATTTCTAGTCAACTTTCGGTCACTATTCTCGACCGAACTGGGATTTTCAAGTGAAGCTATCTGCTCTTTACTTAGCTGTTGCAATGTTTTCGCACTATTATTGGATGGCGTCGTCGAGTCCCCTGGTTTGATTCCTGTTGTGAGGTTGGTTATGCGGTCTCGTCGGACCCATTCGTCTAGTCGTCGGTTTAGTCCTACATAGTGAACATAGTATTCGGTATTAGTGGAATCATTTTCACAGCATCTAGATTGAATTATTTGAGCGGGGTACACTTCCCCATCGGTGCGACGTATTAAATAAACTTCTCCTGTATTTAATTCTTTGCAATCAGAACTCCTAGTGGGGTTATCTAACTGCTTCTCTTGGATTTTGTTTTCGTCGTTTGAAGTCATTTTTACATTGATCTAAGGCAGAATGATTGGAATTACCAATTACACAAGATTTTGGAATGGCGGCTTTGTTTTGACATTCACATATTTTGAGAATAGCATACAAATACTATGCTGAAGTTTGGTGCATTTGAAATTTGGTAAAGAGTGCGTTCGGTGATAATTTTACAATTTAATACAAGACTCTGAAAACGCCATTCATATACGAGATCACTAAAGATTGTAGGTAGCAAAATCACACTTCTCACTTTGCAAAGCAACGATTGCCAGGGCCTACAAAAAGTTTTTCACTTGTATGTATTTATTTTTTGGCACACATTTTTACAGCAAACATCCGTTTTTAAAAGTCATCGCTCACATTTAGTTCACAAGTTATGATTAAAATAATATTGCACATTTTTGGTTATAATTCCATAGTCGCAGTTCACACGAGAGGAAAATTTGGTGTTGACACGTAATGTACATTACTCCGCATATTTTCTTCCTTATTTAAAAATGGCGAATACTGAATTCTCGCACGATATCGAGTGTCTACGACAAAGAGGAACGTGTGGAACTGGTATTTCCATCATGGCGGAAAGTAAATTTTCTCGTGCAGATGGAAGCTTGTAAGGGAATGTTATCTTTCTATCCGCGAGCTCAAACATAAATGGAATAAATTTGACTTATCCGGAACGATGGAATAGGACCACAATAGAGAACGTCAAAGATACTCACCGCATAAATCTAAATTGTGTAGTGTTTTTTTCATTTCCCGGCTCTTACACATTTTTCATTGCGTACCATCACTAATCGATGATTTTACTCTTTAAGCATTTACGGGCACATACAAACTGTGTGTAGTTGGACTTTTTTTTGCTACTGTGGTGTTGCCATGTTGAGAAAAACAAACCAAATACAAATATTTTAACAGACAAAACTGTTGAATAAGGGGCCTGTTTGACGTCTTTACATACGCTGATCAGACAAACGAAGTTGAGTGAGCGTAGAAAGAGATTTAAAATCCTTTGATTTTTATTTTTATATTGTGGGAAATAAATAGTATTTTATTTATTTTTTATCTGGCAATGTTGCAGTGGATCAGTTTATCATTCAGCTATGTGTGAAATGTCGAAAAAAAAATCTTGATTTCTATAGGCATTTTGCGAATTTTGACGGTTTAATAACTTTTAAACTAATTGGGAGCGACGATTTACAAAAAATGCTAAATTATCAGCATAAAATAGTGAGTGGAATAAAAAAAAGTGAGTTTGCGCAAAAGTAAATTTGTTCCTTATCTTTTAGGAATCAATGAAAATGGTAAATATCATGCTTCACAAAAATAAATCTTGATCATTGAAAACAAAAGGCGACTTTCTTTAAAAACTCATATTAAAAATAAAACTATATGGATAATCATGTTGTAAAATTTATAAGCTTTGTTTTGACACCAACTCGCCAAATGAGTAAAGGAAAATTTCATACGATGGTTTTCGATAATACCTAGACTTCACCCTTAGGAAAGATTTAAGCCAAATAATATGAATCTCTCAACGTTTTAATAACGCTCTTTGAAAATCAATAAATAGTGCAATTATTTTATGTCCATCGTGGATCATTTGCATAAAATTCATAATTAACCGATTCAGTAATTGTTCGCATGAGTGGCTCGGTCGGATTCCTAATTGGTTTTCTCTTAACATCTCCCTTTTTTTGTAGGTATAGCACTTTAAGTTGGCAACTGTATTTAAACTGGCGGCATCCATTTTGTCAGCTATCAAGTGAATTATTTTTAGTTTGTTTTGGCATTTCAGCATGAATAGACTGACGTTTAGTGTTGGTTAAACATCGATAGCTTCCATTTTCGATGATATCGATAGTTTTAGGGTAAAACTATCAATATTTTTTACCAATTTTCTTTAAAATCATTATAAAAAAAACCTTTCTATGTCTGCTTTTACACGTTGACTCTGGATTCATGACTTTTTTCGAAGTTTTCTTTTGTTATTTACTTTCGTGAGTCTTGCGTTTTTACACCAGCGACTTTTTGTCTTGACTCAAATTTGACAGTCCTCTTTTGTTCTGATTCACACACTGCGACTTTTTTCTCAAATTCTATGTGCAAAAGCAGACGGAGCGAAACCGACTCTCCAAGCAACGAAATGATATGAAGCAACATACCGATAAAAAGAAGGAAGAGAAAAGAAAATGTCAAAAAGAGTCACCGAAAAATTTACCCACGACTCACAGGGCAAAATATTCTCCCTCTCAACTTGTCGAACTTTCTTTCTCTTTTTTATTTTATTTTGAAAGTCAGTACTTCTTTTTAAATTCGTTATGTTTGAATTGTGGTGCGGCGTTTTAGTCCTTTAAAAGAGAAGAAAAACTAAAGGGCAGTTTTCGTTTGTAGTCCAGTTTTCTTATGAGAGTTATTTTCACTCTGTGCTGTTTTTATTAATGGAATGCATAGCGTTATGCAGTCACTAAAAAATGAATATGAATGAGGCCAGCTAAAAACTGATTGGGGTTGAAATATATGAAAATAAATGCATATTTTGAGTTCATGTTTCCGTTATCTTTAAAATACATAAAAACAAAATTCGACTTTGAAAAACGAAACGAAATTGGTAATATTGAAGCAAGGCCACCGTCGTAGACGTAATATTATCGCAAAATGCAAAAAATTTTGAAAGAGAAATCAATACTGAAATGTCAAATTCACATTCATGGAGTTTTCACTTCACTTGCAAGCAACATCTGTTCAACAATCAGCCATCTAGGAGCAACTCTCATGTACAGATATAATAACCCATATCAATACCATGAAAGTTGGCCATAACTGGGCCCTTATTGTATTTTACTTAGGACTTTTTTTTGTTTGCTTACAATGTAAATGTTAAATATAAACTGCCACAGGAAATTCGGAAATATAGTAAGTTATCAAACACCTTTTTAATGAAGTTGGTGAATTACCATTGAGTAAGATGTAGCGTTCTAGTTACGGTGACACTCATAACCTATTTCCCAGGTGTAATTTGAAATCCGAAATATGGGTACCACACATGAAATACGATACTTAAAACAAACTACCCTTCGGGCTTGTATCTTGACACAATACGAACATAAAACGGACAGAACTAGAGTCCCCTATCTCAATTTTGACATGTCTTCTTTTTAACACACTTTTTCACGGAAGTCAACACAAACTCATTGAATTGTTTTCAATTATTGTTAATTGTTTTCGAACAATATTCCATCAACACATAAACGTACAAGTGTCAAACTAAATTGATTCACTCATGGATAATACAGATGAACTAGGAACACAACAAATAGAGTATACTCGCACTGTCGTCCCACCAACAATGCGTAGCCCGTTCTGGAAATACTTTGGATTTCCTTCGGATAGTTCCAACAATGTTCTGACAAAACAAAAAATTGTATGTTCACTTTGCAATGCTGTTATTGCTTACAATAAAAATACTTCAAACCTCCGTACACACATAGTGGCTCGTCATCCGGAACTTCTGATAGAAATGTACAAAAACAAAAAAGCTCAAGAAGCATCACCGGTAATTGCTTCACACAATAGGTCCTCAACGTCGGAGCCACCAAACAAACGCCCAAAAACATTATATATGTTAGGTAGTAACGAAACTAAGGGAAACATTATAACCCAATCTTCCTATGTTTCTACGCCGAACGTAGCAGAAACGAGTGTACTAAAACCATATAATGAGTCCATTATCGAAGTGAATGAAGGCATAGAACAGCCTGAAGACAAGACCACAGACAATATAGACTACGACGACTACCCGGGTTCCATCACAAACAATACCGAGTATACTTTTGAAGAGATTGAGGTTAATAATATAAAAATTACGGCATCAATGTCAAATAATCCAAGCGTTGAGGAGGAGCTTCTTGAAATGCTTATTACAGATTTGCAACCAACTTCTATAGTCGAAGAAGCTGGATTTATGAAGTTTGCAATGCATATGGGGACACCTGCGACATTACTTCGAAAAAGTCATGTAAGATATATAAAATCATTATTTACTACATTTTGTCCTAAATACATTAACTTGCAGGTAGAACAAGAAATCAAAAAAATGTATAATAAACATTTTAAGAAAGTTCATAAACAATTAAAAGCGATTACCAACACCATTCCATACTCATTAAGCATGGAAAGCTATCAAAATATTGAAAATAAAACTATGATGTGCATATATTTTAATCACGTTATACCATCTGAAGCTCGCTTAGAATACACGGCTTACACCACCATTGAAGCAACTCCAAGTACTGACTACGACGGGATTTTCAGCGATTTTAATCTTAGTAACTGTTCGGCAGTAATGATGAGCGAAGAGATCGAAAGTGTTGAGCAATTCTTCGAAAGTCATGGTAAGACGCATATTTTGAGAATATAAAAAAATATTTTACATCTACTTTTAGGCATACCCATTATTCCATGCTTTGAAACGGTTATTAATAACTGCATGTTGGCTATATTCGCTAACGCGTCTATAAACAGTGCATACAGAAAGATGCTGGAGCTCATTGAAAAACAGGATGATTACGGCTCGATGGTAAGGAGAATAGGAAAAAAAAATTAATTTATATATAATTGTGTACAAATTCCTTCAAATCAAACTTTAATGAATCAAAAGGCGGCTTGAATTTTGCTTATGGGAACAAATAACAAACAATTTCTTGACCAGTTCAATAGCGCTGTACGGCTCGTAAAGCTCTTGTTTGAATCTTCAGCCCGTCAGCGCAAACGGAACCGAGGATTTTTCGCATTAAACGACCAAGGATTCTTCATCCTCTTTTGTATTCTATGTTTCAGCTCCGTAGAGCAGGACTATTATAATCAGGGTCTTGTAAAGGACCACCTTTATAGATCGAGTTAGGGCTGTACTAACAATTTTCCTTCTCAGCCTCAAGCAGCAGCTTTTGATATTGTCAAAGTTAGCGGTCTGCTATTTGCGGATCGGGAAACTATTCTTTAGGCAGAATTCATCCAACCAAATATGAATGTGAATGTTATTCACCAAATCATCTCCACCTGTTTTATAAGGCTGTGCAGGAAGCCCTTTATATTCGTCATTGCTATCCTCACTTCACTTAGGTCCAGTGGTTGGTTGTTCCGCTTTCTTCCACAATATTGAATGGTTAGATACTAGGAATATATCTGGGTGAGGAAACCGTGTGCTGTCTATTAGCCTTAGTCTGTGGTGTTGTGTAGGCTGATTATTTCGACAATATTTGCAAAGATTTCTTCTTTCTTACCTTTGCTTTACTTTGGTAGTCGCGCATAAGTTTTGTCAAAGAGCTCATAGAATCTGCCTTGCAGTCCCATTATTTTTGCCGAATTTGGCCTTGACACGGTTCGTTATAATGCGTTGTCTTCAAGGCATAAGATGGTAGTAATGTCTGCTTTGTAACACCTTAGGGCTTTTGCCTCACATTCCAAGTGCAGGTACGATCGTGGTCGAGAGCCATGCCCCTGTGCTCACCTGAGGATCAGTCCGTTTAATCTGTGCCAGTCATTCTGAACAGTCTCTTTTACGTCTTGCTATCAACACTTACACTTTTAAGTTTAGCCAGTCAAATACGTGTGGACTAGTATTCGTTATAACGACTGGACTCCGATAAGATAACACGGATCATAGTTCTCCATCGTTCTACAACATCCAACCATTCCCATTGTTGCGTACTCGATATATAATTTTTATTATTTGCAGATATCTATTCCCGAAGTATTCGAAGAAAATCCATGGTCGAAGTACAACTTTTTGCAATTTGTCCAAGATCATGTCACAGTGTCGGATGAGGATAACAGTGAAGCTATTGAAACATGCAAACAATTAGTTGCATTTTTAAACCCTCTCAAGGTAGCGCTCACTTTTGATAAGATAATCATTATGCTTGTATAAACAAACTCGTTTTTTTTCAGGTTACACTTGAAACGATAGCTGATGAGCCACTACCCCTGTGTTCGCTTATGAGACCACTTGGTAGAAAACTAATCGAGGAATATTTTTCGACATACTATTGTGAGTCAGAAGTCCTTTGCGATGTTAAAAATACAGTCTCTATTGTATTAACTCAAAGGTGATTACTAGTAAAGTTTTACTTTTTAATTATTAGAACTTACGTTTATTTGTTTTGTATTTTAT
This sequence comes from Rhingia rostrata, assembly GCA_949824845.1. Classification (NCBI taxonomy): domain Eukaryota; kingdom Metazoa; phylum Arthropoda; class Insecta; order Diptera; family Syrphidae; genus Rhingia; species Rhingia rostrata. Next base: position 3,119,529 of record OX463755.1, on the reverse strand, counting down.
TTTAGAATTCTGAACAATATGTTTTTAACAGAATCATCATTCTTAGACCCACGGTTTCAAAACATAACTGTTGATAGTGAAACCCTTCCGGAGATAAAAGAATCCATTGCACAACGTTTTGAACATCTTTTAGCCAATGACATCAATGAAGAGAAGCCGATCAAAACAGAAGTGAAAACAATAAAAAGAAAGTCATGTAAGTGTTGATTTGGAAGCCCAATGCGGTCCTATTGTTTTTTTGTTTTTGATTTTTATAGCGTTGAAACAATTTTTTAACCGCGGCTTGGACAGTGCAACAAAACCATTACAAAGGAGTATGAAACGATCTCTGGACTATGAAATAATGAAGTACACAGCAGAAACTGGAGCCGAATTGGACCAGTGTCCTCTCAAGTGGTGGGAAGAAAATGAGTTTACCTTCCGAAAGCTTCAAAAGATATCTGATTATTACATGTGCGTACCTTGCTGTGCAACAAATCATTTTAAGTACTCTCTTAACGATCGGATAGCGCTCACAAATCGTCGGTTTATGTTGCGAAAGAGCATGACGAATCAAATGTGGTTTCTACATTTTAATAAAGATATTTTGGGAAAACTAAACGCTGACGAGCAGTTGAAAAAATAAAAAATCTGTCTCATGTTCGTAAGTTCAATATTAAGCGCTTATTCAACTAACCAGTGCTTAGGTCAAGTATAGTAGGCTGGTTGATTTCGAGTTGCTAACGACTGGTTGGTTAAATAAATGTGTTCATTCAAATGGGTCTTAGAGGGCAACAGGCTTGTTAAAGTGTAGTTAATTAAAAATGCATTTGCACAAGTGGCCTATAGTAGGCTACTGTTTTTAACAAGCATGTTTACTTTAAGTAAATCTCTATTAGGTCTTAATACTTGTAAAATGTGTATAGTGTAGTTGACATATTTTTAAGTACATAATATGCATTGTATAAAGTAAAATTGAAAACCCAATAGAAATTAATTGCGTTTTTAATAAGCGATGTTGCGAATTTACTGCATATAAAGGATAACAAATATGTCTATAAAAAAATATTTTTTGCATTCTCATCATAATATCTTTCAACAACATATCGGTAGTGTAGGTAAGCGATGAGCACAGCGAGAGGTTCCACCAATAAGTTTCCGATATAGAGCAACGGAACCATCGAAAACGGAAACCATCAATGTTGGCAGACTACTACTGGTCGCTTTCAAGAGAGACTCCAAAGTGTTCCTTAAACGCAATGCAGTTGCTTCCAAAAAAGAATTTTTGGGTATCATTATCGGTTCTATTCTTATGTTCAAATAAAGCATTATCTCACAAAATCCGGACGTGACCTGGCTCTTTTATATGTTTTCTTTTTTTGTTATATATTGAAATATTAATAAATGCACAAACGAACATAACAATAAAACAAATACAAATCTGTCGAATGATCCGGCTCACTCAACAGAACTGTCCTATACCATTACTTCTAAATTATATTTAAGATATTTTATACATTAGTATGATGGCTAAAGTGGTCCAATTTTTTTCTGACGACATAATTTAAAACTAGTGTGTCGTCTATTAGTTATAAAGTACAATATATAAATGGCTAAAAATTCATTAATTCAATTAAAAGAATGTTTCCTCTCAAAAACGGCTGAGAATATACAAATTGATGAAGTGAAACACCTCAAATATCTCTGGTAATAGATAGATAGATAATAAATTGTCGCTGAATAACGTAGACTATATTTCCAAAAAAAAAAAATGTTTGTATATATATATATATTAATTGTCTGCGGGGGTGGTTCTACAGATTTGCCTTTGCAGTACGCATGTTGGGATGCGGATACATCAATGCTACTGCGGAGATGAATATCAACCAATCTTTTCAAAAATTGTTCGGCCTCACATTGAAAAGTTTTCTGCACTTAAAGCAGTCCTAGATATTCAGACAGCCATAGAGGTTCTGGGGTCAGGTGCGCGACACTTAACTACATGGGTTTTCAAGCATTCAACAATTATTCGAATGACTTCAAAAATACATCCAACATTTTGACATTAAATATAAACAAAGTATGCTAATCCCTATCAACACCAAAAATTAACGGCATAACTTTCTTTATCTCTTCATCACTAGGCAGCTATAAGCTTAGGGCTGTTCTCAAATTAATGATTCCCACAACGGATATATAGACATTTAGATATTGGAATAAACCACTGTGAAATCCAAGCAAGATGGTTTGGCTTATCAATTTGAGTTTAAAGGAAAAGACATTTATCGATAGCCTACCATGTAGTTTGGAATTATATATTTCTCATTTTCAGTTGATATAATTCCTAAGCGATCAGTGAGTATTAAAAAGCATGCATATTAACTATTAAATCTAATCAACATTTAAAACACAAACAATTCGTTTAAACTAAAACTGGCCGCTTTCTATTTTGTTATATTCGTTATTCAATTCAAGCCAAAACTTGTGTTTGAAAATTGTTCATCAATTAATTTGGTAATTATGTAACTATCATCCTTGAAGACATATCAAGAAATTAAAATAAAACTCAAAACCAGCTGTCAGAGCTCCTTCCATTCACTAAAATTAATTTTTATTCACAATAATCTGGATCTCTGTCATTGTCTCACACAATACCAAAACCAAAATCAATCGATCGACATTCGTAATATGGGACAAATAACCAATTCTTAAAAGAAATAGTTTTTATTTAAAAAGATAATTGGGTCAATCATTTGTCCAGTCAACATAAAGCGTTTCCGGTGCATAGAAATTTGATCTTTTAATGATTTTTTTAAATTCATATTTACAAACCCAAGTATACAATTGTACGCGTCCGCCAAGTACTTTAGAGTACCATAGGAATTACCCCACTGATTCCACCATATCAAAGGGGATTCTTCTAGGCTAGCAAATGCATCCCCTCTATATCGTCGCAAGTCTTGTTCGATAAAAATATCAGCTTTTGCAGATTTTGTTGGTGTTTCCGCATATACATCAAAAAATAACTTAAGATCTATTAAAAGAACACAAATTCATTTAAACATTTTTAAAGTTAAATGATTTAAACATACGTGACTTTCTTGAGGTTTTTGGTGTATTTTTCATTTCTTTTCCAGACTCAGTCTTTGGTGTATGACCACGCTGTTTGCGAATTTGCGAATATTTCTTCTCTAAAATATTTAAACAGATGCCTACGTTTTTCATCGAAAGAAATTTATGAAATCTTGGATCGAGCATGGTAGTCACCGCTAAGTAGTTATTTGAACACACACTGTAAACAAAAGAGAAAGATTTGCATTAGGTAATGATGCGATGATGTTTTTTATACGTTCACCTTCTTTTGAATTCGCTAACTACTCTTGTTTTTATTTCCTGTTGAATAGTGTCATCATATTCACTAAGGACAAAATGTTTTTGAATTATTTTGTCCGCAAATGGCAAAAATAAGCTGCTCAATGGTATGTCTTCCTCTCTTAATGTATCCAAGGTTATCTAATACAGGGAAATGTATAAAAAAAAACATTTTTTAGCAAAATCTTTTTACCTCTATCGGTTGTACTGTATCTATTATCCGTTTGGCTTTTGATATAAGCATTTCCAACTCGTCTGGCCACGAAACACTTTCGCAGAAAAATTTTAGCAACTCGAGTTTTGTTAAAGGATATTCTTTATAAATCACGGGTATCTCAATGCCCTGCATGAAAACTGTGTTAACTTGTTGTTTTAACATTTTTGTAAGATTGCATTACCTCACAGGATATTTGAGAAGTATATCTTGTGATGATATCTTGAACATCGTCAAAAGTACTCGATACATCTGGTATTTTAAATATCTCCTTTATGCAGGTATTGACAATGTGCGAAAAACAGTACACAATTGGGATATCTAAATTAAAATAATTGTTTTATTAGAGTGCAGAAAGTTAAAAATAAACAAAATCCTTACGATTGCTAGACAAGTATGTGTTCAAGATTTTTTGATTGCAATTAATGACTGCTGCTGAACAGTTTTCCAAGTTAAATTCCTCAAATATTTGCTCAAACATAGTGTGCTCATTGAGTTGAACCGTCATGTAGAGATTATCACAAATTTGATTTTCAAATTCTTCAGATATATTGTTGAAATATATTGAAACGTATTGCTTGTTTTCGATATTTGACCATACATCGAAGCTTAGAGAATATAACTTCACTTGAGAGTAAACCTTAATTCGGTCTTTCAATTTAACAAATTGTTCGTTGTGGAGTTGCCTAATAGATGCCTCCATCTGTAAATAATCATTTGTGATAGTTAAATCCAATATAAGTCGATAATTATGTCTTTAATTTACCTTGCATTGCGGTGTCAAAGGCTGATTGCCTATGAATCCGGTAATAAACTCTTGCATTCCACTATTGTATATCGATGACACGTTCTGAATATCTTTGAGTATAACTCTTCTAAGCGCCTCCTCTATATCAAACTCAATTGGCATTTTAATCGGATTGATATCAACAGTAATATTTAATGGCGCCAGACTTTTGTCATTCTCATTTTCAAACTCATTCTTTGGTAATGCGATTACGTTACATGTTTTTTCAGAGAAATCATTACCAGTTTCGACATCCGAAATATCCCCATCCTTAGATATGTGATCAGTATCTTCGTAGGTAAGTGGTGTTCCCAACAAATTTATTGAATCATCATCATTGCTTGGACTACTCGAACAAGTGCTTGTTCTTTCGCGTTTCAATATGCGCCCTTTGTTGCAATCTATGGTATCCTCATAGTTAACCATCATCAATGGCTTTGCTTTTTTTTGGGTTTTTCTCGGTGGGATGTGAATACCATGTGTCGAAATGAGTTCAGCGAATATTGCTTTATGCGTTGATTGCATGTGAGCACGTATGTTTGTGGTATTATAGTGATTTCGGAGAACAGCAAGGCATAGAGTACACACGACATTGTTCTTAGTTAAAATTGCATTATCTTCGGACGCTGGGAAGCCAAAATATTTCCAAAACACACTTCGCATTTTCGGTACATGGATCTTTGCGAAGGATATATCCATATCTCTGCATTTTTGCTTTTTAGGTGGTGTCATTTCTTTTTAATGGAATATTACTTTAAAAATATAAAAAATAAACGGTTTTTTAAACAATTTCATCGATTACAAGTCGGCCACAGTATTTATCGTTCGACAATCAATAGAAATACATATATATTTCTGACAACCCCTATAACTATCAGTTTGATGTCGACTACCATCGATGTTGCGAGTATCGAAATATAAAAGTGTTGCCGTTCTAATGGCGTTTTCCGAAGGTAAGAAATCAATCTTTTTTGTTTATCAAGTTCTGTCAGACGACCTATTTTGGCAGTTCCTGTATTCCATTAAGCAAACAAATTGATTTTTTTTTTCAGACCAATTTTGCAGATCTGGATTTTTCGGCAGACTTACCCCTCTTTGCACTTACTATGAATGTGTGACTTTCAAGTGGTTATGAGTTCTAAACAACTTCATTGGAACACACAACATTATGGAATTGAAATTTTACCTCCATAGCTTCTTATATATAGCAATCACTGGAAAATTCCGTTTCATTTCGGTGGAACGACAAACATTACTTCACAAAAATAAATCTTGACCAATGTAAATTAAAAAGTTGGATATTCATGTTCTAAAATGTTTTGACACCAAATCGCCAATGGTTGAAAAGCCCCAATGAGTAATACAAAATTTCAAATAATGGTTCTCAATGATAGTTATAACTATGCAGAGTTTAATAAACCCAAATAAATTGTGAATTATCGTTTATCAATGTATTAAATTAGAAATCTCATTAATATACAAAATTTTAAGTTAGTTGACGTTAATAAATGTAAAATTAGCTAATTCCACAAAATGGGTAAATTAACTTGAATTAAATTGAAAGTTAAAGGAAATTTTACTTATTTTAATGACATTTTCCATAGGTAAAAAATATCGAAATTTTTTTGATCTAGATCCGTCAAAAGACCGATTTTGACAGTTGTTGTGTTCCATTGGGCAAAAAAAAATATTTATTTTTTTATCTCAGATCAATTTTGCAGATATGGATTTTTCGGCAGATATACCCCTTCTTGCACTAAAATTGATAAAAATGATAGCTGTCAGTTTGACTAAAGTGATTTTTGTTTTGAATATTGAATATTTCGGTTGTAAAAAGCTATTATTAACCATTTTAACTGTAAAAGAACGATTCGAAATATAAATTCGATCAAAAATAAACAACCTGTGTTACTGGAAACTCGACTGCTACACCGAAACTAACTTCACAGACACGAAATTACAACAATACAACCGCAAAAAAATAGCAATCTGAAATCATGTTCCAGTGGTAACAAAAAATATCAAAATCCAGATTTACCAATGGCAAACGCCATAAGTATAGTATATTCGTCTTATATCGAAACAAATGTATGCAATTGACACTCAGCCTAAGAGAAGTTTTTTTTTTTTAATTATATTATTTTTGTTAATTGTTTTACACATATCATTGCCGATTTGTAAACAATTTTCTTTCGTTCGTCTCAAACGGTTAGGTTCGTCGGTTATTAACAATAAATTAAAAATTCACAACATGATCGACTAAGTGTGACCTCATAAATCCATATCAGCTCCCATACCAAATCTTTATACAGTACATTAAAGTACATTAAAGATTACGACTTGTTATTGTAAGTATCATGAAGGAAAATTGTCATTATTATAACTAGCAAAGTAAGTAACTGTAGGCAGTTAGCTGAGGACCGACGAAACGTCTTTTATTTATAAAAATTATTAGATTGTTGTTACGGTTGATAGAGTTACCAATATACTTTCAAAATTATGTTTAATTTATAGTACATTCCAATGAAAATTCCGTTGTGTGAAATTAATATACTCTTTAACAAAACTAGAACCTTTGGAGAAATAGAAATGGTATGTATAATGACAGTTTTTATAATTTTTGTCTGTAAAACCTTGTTCTCATAGAATCAAAACCGATTATTCCCTTGTTTGTCTCACACCACCTTTATTTTTTTATTAAATAGAAAGTAGCTTTGATCAAAATAAACCAGTTTTTTCACTTAAATGGCCGGGCGGCAAACAAGTATGTGTGAATCGAAAATTTGTGCACCTATTTGTGCCGTGGTCGGAATTTATCTTTCTTATTTACCTGATCATTGACATAATGACCGTGTTTCGCATTTCAGTTTATATCTGAAAATTGAGGTGATGTAACGTGGAACGCAAAATCTTACTAAGTTGAAATATAAACGTTATATATATATATATAGATTTCTGTTACTCTTTTATCTATTCAGAATAATTATTCTTTATCAGAAAAGCTTTATTATCGGGTGTTTTACCGAAATCAAAAACATCTTCATATCTGAATTTCCATGTGTAAATTTTCAACTCGTGTCTTCATTCATTTTCCCTCAAATGTCACGTGACTAAAATGGTCAGTTGACCAATCAAAGCAGTGTACCGACAAAGTTAACTTGGTAAAACTGAAATCCGGAACGCATCCAATACATTTGCATCAGCGCTAGTCTCGTCATTTAATCAAACCTAACCACTGACAACTCAATTTCAATACGTAGACAAATCAGGATTTCTCTTGGCAACACCGTAATAAATATACTGGTGGCGAGTCGAGTCTCGACCAGCTGTTGTAAAAACATAGATTATTTTTGACATCGCGTAGTAAACAGAGGACGAAAAGAAAGGGCTTCTATTATTTATACTTGTTTTCTTTTTGATAGATCTATATTTTATCATAATAAACGCAAAACCCTTTCAATACCATTATTAATATCAGTAGTCATATATTTCCATAAATTACCCATGTGGCTTTCAAAGAAAGCATGAAATTTGCAAAAATATACGGCAAAAATGTGTAAACTGAACTTTCGACATTTTTGCGAAGAATGGCGAATCTGGATTCGTCCCCTACTCATTGTAACATATGTGATATTCGCTATAATAGTAGTACCGCTGCTAATAGTTAATTCGGTTAAGGATGGTTTTTCACGCAAAGACCAGTTAATACTAATTGGCGGACTGTTTGTACTTTCGGCTGTGCCGATTTCCATTTGGCACATAATACAGCACGTCATACATTTTACGAAACCGATTTTACAAAAACACATAATAAGAATTCTATGGATGGTGCCTATTTACGCCTTGAATGCTGTAAGTTGCAATTTATTAACTAATTACTTTGCAAATTATTGATACATATATTCATGTATTCCAGTGGTTGGGACTCCTCTTTCCCGAGCATTCGATATACGTAGATTCTTTGCGAGAATGCTACGAAGCCTATGTTATATATAACTTTATGGTTTACTTATTGAATTATTTAAATTTGGGAATGGATTTGGAAGCAACCATGGAGCATAAGCCTCAAGTCAAGCACATCTTTCCATTGTGCTGTATGCGTCCGTGGGAAATGGGCCGAGAATTTATACACAACTGTAAACATGGTATTTTGCAATACACAGTGGTTAGACCCATCACAACTTTTATTTCAGTGTGAGTATACTTTTTTTTATAAAAAAATGTGGTGATATTATTAATCTCAGCTTAGATATTTTTTTAGATTTGTATTGAGTTTATGCTACTGATTTATGTGTTCAACTAGTATATAGTAGTCGAATCTTCTCTGGCATCGTTAGATTTCTCTAGACATAGAATACCTTCACATATTATGTAGAGAGCGATGTTAAACATAAATATTAGTCACTTTAAAATATAATTGCTTTGTTTCGCTTCACTTCATCAGATAGAACAATAGTTCTAACAATCTGTAGAACTGTACAAAAAATATATAGATACATAACATTAAAGTGCGTAGATAGACTTGATATTCGACTTGATCCGACATCTATACTCCATGTATTTTAAGCCATCATACCTTATTGTCTCGGGCCTGAAGTTGGGATTTATTGCATTTTTATATTTAATCAACGATTATAAAGCCACACAGATGACGCATTGAGAACAAAAAACAGAAACTTTTGCTCAACAGCTTCAAGGTACGGATGGGCGGTGTGCACGTGCACATATGAGAATCCAGATAAAAATATATGGCGGGCTGTGCCAGTACGACCCGCCATAGAACTATTTTTCTTGTGTGCAGTGCGTCATCTGTATAGCTTTATAATCTTTGATTTAATACATACAACCGTGTACTTATGTCACTTCCGAATTATGTTCTGTTCAAAGATACTTTGATAACATCGCAGAACTTTTCCAATATCACATGTTTACCAATATATATTTATGGTTTCTCAGTATTGCTCGTAGAGTTAGTCCTTGTACTTTATCAATTATATAATTATCTTTTGTTTTACGTAACTAATATGATAGTGGTGCTTAAAAGTTGGTATCATTTATTTATTTATCCAAACTAGAATGTTTTATATATATTTATAGATTATTTTAACTTCATACTAAGAAATTGTTTGATTCTAAAAAAAAATATTTAAACTTAATAATTGATAAAAAAACTTTTAAGAAGAAGAAAAAATATATATTTCATAACAACTCTATAATCATAGAGAACGAATTAAATTAAAAAAAAAACAAACTTTTCTAAGTGTATAGACTAACCGAAGGATTGCTAATCTACTGTTTGAAATTTCACCTTCGTCAGAACTGTACATTTTGTTGAAGTATGTGATACACCTTGATATTGGTTCATTTTGGGCAATAAGCTGTTCTGTGCCTATTTGCTATAAACATATTTTTCGGCCGAAGATGTCTTAAAAGTGCATAGATGCTGACTATGCTATTTGGTAACGAGATGCAATAGTAAGGGCATCCGTTGGCGATGCGCCAACCTCAGCCCGCCCGTGATGCCTATTTCGTGCAGCCTTGTTAGTTTTGTGGGTTGTAGCCTTTACTCAACACAGGCCACCATATAAGAATTGGACATACCTACTACAGCTGTATACATCCACAAAGTCATTATTGGTTTAAGTCCCTACTTCTTTCCAAAGGTTTGCTGCAAGCAAAGAAGGCAACACAGCCTACCTTACTCTGAGTTTGATATTGTGTTTCCAGTAAAGTTTTGGGTAAAGCATGATACCTAGCACTGGAAGATAGTGTGAGTGGTGGCCATTTAAACGGATCTACAAAAAAAAAGCGATCTCATGTTTTGCTCCCGCTACGGATGAATATCTTTACTAAATGTCGTATTTAAAATCCTATCTAAAATATACTATACTAAAATAAACTTATCAACATGTATTATTTGGACTTCCGTCTGGCATATCCATCATATATCAATATTTCACATAATCTGGAAAAGGCCAACGAATTTCAACTCGAGAATCATTTCATCGACTTTAAGAGATGAGCCATTATAAGATTTCTTCAATATCATGTTGCAACATATAGAGGGCTTTGACTGAAAGACTGAAACCAACGTGCAATCGAAGAGGATGGAAGTCTGGGTTGTCTTACTTAATTTGAGTTAATAAATTTGACATATTTTGTTCCCCGTCGAGATTTTTATTCACCTCCCTTTAATTGCTGCTTCTTGAATTGGTTTATCTCTTCTAGTTTTCTGATATAACATTGAAAAATTGGAAATTGTAAATGAGTTACATTAGTTATATTTTCACTAACGTTACACGCTGATTTCTGTCAATATATTTGTTGGGCAACAAATATCTTCTAATATTAGAGATCAACATGCCAGAATTTGGCGAGAGGATGACCAGTGAATAAAAACATTTGATTTGCTACTCAATGAATTTTCATCATATTTTGAATGAATTTCGATATTTTGAGCGGATTAAACTATTTATACCTAAATTTCAGCATTTGTGAATTGTGTGGAGTGTATGGTGAAGGAACATTTGCTGCTAACGTTGCATTCCCTTATATTGTCGTCATTAATAACATCTCGCAGTTTGTTGCAATGTACTGCCTCGTTCTCTTCTACAGAGCAAACAAGGTATGTACATGGAGTTAAAGAAAATATTATGCTTTAAATTTTACACTTTACAGGACGACCTTAAGCCAATGAAGCCAATCCCAAAGTTCTTGTGTATAAAAGCCGTTGTATTTTTCTCATTCTTGTAATATGTGTACATAGGTTTATAAATTAGTTTCTCATATAAGAATTTCTCTAAAATCAACAGTCAAGGCGTTTTGATAACTGCTCTCGTTTACTATGGTGTAATAAGTAACATTTTTTCGTCCAGCTCCGATCAAGGCGACTTTAAGAATTTGGCCTCCATGCTTCAGGTAGGGGGTTTTTCGTTTGTTTACCATATAATTCTATAAAATGTTTTTTTTTTTTTTTAGAATTTTCTCATCTGCATAGAAATGTTCATAGCGGCAGTGGCTCATATTTACAGTTTCCCTCACCATCCGTTCCATATAAACTTACCACAGTATTGGAACAATCCAAGTAATAATTGGTTTAGCGCCTGCTTGTCAATGATCGATATTTCGGACATGCAAGAGGATGTGACAGAACACTTTGGGGTTGTGAGCAGCTCACTTAGTCGCCGATTTCAGGGGCGAACTGCATACCAGCCACTGTCGCGTGGACGCCGTTCGAGCAGTGAATCTGAATATTTAATGTCAACTGGGCAAGTTGGATCATCGCATTATGGACAGGCCTACCAGACCGACACCGACACAGGTAATAGAAAGTCATTTAGTAATCCGATGGTAACCAAAAATCGCTATGGAGCTACAGATAATCTTCTTCAAGTACCGTCAACGTCTGCAGCCGCTCAAGCTTCGTCTTCGAAACACTCATCGAATTTCGCAATAAATATCAGTAAGAAGGAAGAAATTAAAGAATACTCACCACACTACGGGGCACCCGTTTCGGGTAATTTTCTTCAAGCCCGTAAGAATGGAGGCGGTTCAAACTCCGACTCTAATACGAACACTCGAAACGACACCTCATCGAAGAGCGACTCTATTTCCATAGTAAACAGCGTCGGAGGTACCATTAAAAAATCAGACAGCAACAATTCCGACTGGCTAAGCACTCCCACCGACGAGATGTTAGGCATCGATGTGAGGGGTGTTGAAAAAGATCACATTATGTACAATATGGGTAATCCAAAGGCTTGAATCTTCAATGTGTTGAGGGTACGTGTGTCACCGTCATCAGCTCGAGTGGTTTGCTGAGCGTACTTTGTATTTTGATCGCTGCTCCCATTGTGTCACATTAACTCTAATCTCGGCTATATCTACGTTCATTTCACTTAACCTCTATCACATATATAAATATGTATATCTATTGCCAAAGACTAACCAAAATGAGCATGCTCCATTGTGGTTATTATAACATTCCCCGATTCGATCAATGAGAAGAGCCTTTTCTAAGGCGATTCAGACATCATCAGGTTGTAGAAGTAGTCTTGTTTCACTAAGTGCGCATAACACCGTTGGTTTTGTTTGTGTACTAATCAGTTGTGTTCACTCATGTCCAGTTACTAATCTACATGTCGCGTCGTTTTATTAACTTGATTCATGTATTTTTAGTCAATTTATACTTTTTAACATGCCACTTCGACGGTTATACATTTGTATTTATTTGAACCCACTTCTCATCCATTTTTCTTGCTTGTTCTCTCATGGTGGCAGATATTCTGGTGTATGGTCAAATCGTGCCCTCTATTCCCCTTGTTTATTAAACAACAATTTATATTTTTCTTTCAGGTATATATAAACGAAATTAGAAAAAAAAGAGTATTTAGCATATGTATGAGAATTTATTTTTAACCTAAGTTCAACATTTTTATATACATACTTAGCTTAACAAATAATAAATGTGTATATCTATTATCTTAGCATTATTTATTAACATTTATTGTTAAACAAAATAAAATGCTACTGTATATACTTTTAAATGGCGACAAGATATTTTATTTATTTCCTTGTTGATGGAATTTTTGTTATTATAATCTTTTGATCAAGTAAGCTTTTAAATTCATTCAAAAAGCAGGCGTATTGTTTAATTTAGTAGGATGAACTGCCGCGCAGAAGGTCTGGGTTTGATACCCAGCCGTAGTGACACCTAAATGATTTTTTACTGGCCCTCCTCTCGTGATCTCTGCTGTCGTGCAAGAAGTACACACGCACACATGAATGGTTGTGGAAAAGCTCGGCCCTGGGTAATAACGAGCCTGTTGCGCCAAAAATGTTTATTTGTATTTTATATATATGTATGTATGAATTAAGAAACAAGAAACTTATGTACATATGAAGTATGTTTAAACTGAGATGTTAATGATATTATAGACATATCGGACCATTCGATTTTTGCTTCTATCTTATATAGGGTGATCCATTTCGAGGTTCCGTACTTTTTTAAAGAAAAAAACACAGAAAATTCAAATTTAATGGAGAATGTTTATTATCATTTGAAAGAACATTCTTTGGCATTTATTTTTTGAAGATTATGTCTATCAAATGTTGGCCGTTACTACGTCGCAGATGGTCCATCCGTTGAGTCCAATTTTCGATCACTCGTTCGAGCATTTCGACTGGTAACTGGCGAATGACACGCGTGATGTTTTCCTCCAAGGCCTGAATCGAAGCAGGTTTGTCGGCATAAGCTTTTGACTTTACATATCCCCACAGGAAAAAGTCTAACGGTGTGATATCACACGATCTTGGTGGCCAATCGACCGGCCGGTGACGGTGTTGCGAATAGTACACTCAGTAGGCCGATTATGTTGACCATAAGTTGAGCGAAGTGCACGAAATACATTCCTCACAGAACGTGAATTTTCATAATAAAGTTGAACAATTTGTAAACGTTGTTCACGCGTAAGTCTTTCCATTATGAAATGCCAAACAATACTAAACAAAAATAACATGACAGCATGACACGACTCACACGTGATCTATCAAAAAAGGTTATTGAAAAAAGTATCTCTACTTGGATCACCCTTTATTAACACACTAAAACGTACATATTTTTAGTTAATTTTCTGCAGTATGAATCTGTAAAAAGACGGCAACCTACCCAACAGCGTTTATCACGGCTCTGGCATTTGTTGAGTAGAAGTAGATGTCGTTCCTTATTTCTTAGGTCTTGAAAACGCTGATAAATAGTCAGCTTTAACTTCTCTCCACCATTATGAAAAATGCAAGATTGTTGCACTTGAGATTTCAAAGGCATGTCAACTCAATCAACCCCGTGGTCCCACTAGTAGTGAGCTGCACGCTATCTGTGAATCAACAGAATTTATTTATATCTCAACACACATAGTCAGCGGACTTAATAAGGATCAAATCGTTTTCACCCCGATATCCTTGCGGCTAAAACATATTTATTTGTACTGTTTTAATTGCCTTTCGATCGTTCGATATCTTTTAATGGGGTTTGCATTAAGCCCTTTTGCCGATAATACATGTATTTAGAATTGATGAAAAACTTCTTCTTAGGATTAGAAATTAAACTCGTAGAATTCGGACCTTGACAGCATTATCAAATGGGGTAAGTCCAACAGAGTATAAATCAATGCTTCCTAAACATAATGCTGTCTTTGACTGTCATTATCCATGCTCGGTATACGTGTTAGTAACGATTTACATTGGAACGAACACATATTCCATGTAGCTAGAAACGCAGCGAAATGTAAAAGTTTAGTTAAATAATCAATAAAAAAAAAAGCCGGGAACATAGACATTCATAACGCCATTATTAATTTAGCCAAGTCAAGTCTTTTTGCTTTTTGACTTTTTTCTATATTTTCTTAATCGGTTTTATCTTTCCTCAAAATTCGGAATTAACAGATTTTTACCAGTAAAATATTTATTCAAAATAATTCAAGTCCGTAATAAAGTTGTCCAAAGCTCGGTAATATGGAGAATCCCTTATCAGCATTGATGTAGAACCTCATATGCTGTAGCACGTTTGCACTGACTTTCCTATGTTATTTGAGACTTCACATTTATTAATAGTGGTTGGCTTTTATTTGCATTTCCGAAATATCTGTAAGGTCAATAACCAACAATATGAATTAGAAAACGGCTGTTGTTTTAAGTAGGTTCGTTTTGATGTAATTTCCATTCAATGGGTACAATATTGGAAACGGGCGTTACTTTCTTTCTCCCGCACCCCCCTCTCTAGGTTACAGGTTTCTTCTGTTTCAAAATGTTCATTTGATAGTAGTATGCTCTACCCGTTGCTTTACATTGAATGAACAGAACTACCTAAACATATTTTTAAATTCTAAGTAATATCAACACTACCTAAGAGCTCTTCTACAAGGAAAGGCCGTCTTTGATTTCGATGGCTTGGAAGAGCTTGTAATGTGGCTTTTGCGTTGATGTGTATAAACTCTACATGTAAGGCAATTTCGACATCACAAAAACAAAGAACAATCGAGCGAGTTGGCTGTCATACAGTAGTTTAAGAATAATAAAAATGTAAATGTTTATAAATTATTGATAGAAACAATTTAATCAGCACTGATTAAACATAAAACATACAAACATTTATTCCTAATATTACGTCTTCTACACTTTATATTTTTAAAATATACAAGCGTATAACGGGAGCACATCTAATTCAGTCCTAGCTCCAATTCCTCCAAACGGTGCAGCTTTATTTCCATAGAAGTCTTCCCCGATAAAATTCCATTTCGCTCCATGTAGTTCCACAATGATCCCATAAACAAAGCGAATAAAATGATCCCGAAAAGAATAAATTTCAAAAGAAGATACAGTGTTTTGAATCCAGTTGGTACTGAATAGTCAGCAAGCGCGAGTAATAAAAACATTACAAACACTGCAATGCTGTAGTAGAGTATGCGATCGGTTTTCAGTTTCTGCAAGCTAGTATCACACAAAAGCATACTCTCTTGGAGTATAGTAATAGTCTTTAAATTGGACGTTTCAATTAGAGGCCCCTTATAGCAGTATTCATTGATCTCGTCAACCTTATCATTTGAGCATTGTTTAGATGTCAGCTTCAATTTAGCAAGAACCGCTTCATGATCGGAATAACTAATTTTCAGGCCAGGTATTCGCTCCGGTAGTGGTAAAGTATATTCTGCTACATGTGTATCGTACAAATCTCCATTTCTAATAAATATGTGATCAATACGCACTCCCGCGGGATTTTTCTCAGCTACAGATTTTGAAGTATAAGAGTTGTGCTGACATTCGTTGGTGCCAATTGATTTTTTTGAACAACAGTCTATCATTTTTGATGTGTACAATAAGATTCTAAAAAAATATAAATCAACTATTTAAAACAAAATGAAATACAATTGAAATCTTACTTATAAGATATGTCCTGAGGTTGCGTATTTAAATCGCCGGCTAGAATTTGTAGCACAGAATTACCTCGAGTTTCTTCTATAAATTGAGCAGTATCAAAAGCTTGTATTACCCGATGAGTCTTATATTCATCGTTTTCAATATCATATTCTGCGTGTAACTGAAAAATGATCGACAGTGAGTAAAAATTCATTAAAACATAGTCCAACCTACATGCGCATTATATAGATGTACAACGTGTCCATTCACTAATATCTTGGCTAGACCAACCCCCTTACCACCAAACCAATCAGCATGTTGAATCCTATGAAAGTATCCGTTTACTGACCAAGCGTGAAACAGTGCCCCAATAATTGGATATTTAGAAAGTACACACAGCCCTGCGCCCATGACCCCACTGAAAATAAATGTTGTAAAGGAAAGACTCAGAATGTAATATCTACTACTAAACCTGTAGAAATAATGGGAAAATGGTAAGACAGCCTCAACATTTTGTTTAATGGAATCATAATCGCTTTGTGACCAGACTTCCTGCAGCGATACGACATCATATTTGCCACTAGCAAGTTCTGTGCTTATGGAGCTTATACGAGTGTCTCTGTCATGTGAAACGTACGGTATTCCCCTAAAAATATATTCTTTTATTGACTTTTCAGAGAATAGTGCTGAGTTAATTGAATTAGGACTATACTAACCAGATGTTGAGCGTTAGAATATTTAATTCTATGGATACCATGGCTTTGTATAAAAAAAAAGAAAACAAAATATGTGAGTGTCACTTGTGATACTTCATATCAGGATAAATACTATCGATACTCGGTGAATGATTCGATTTTGTGTTGATAGGGATGAGCGTTTGCCCATAATCGATAACTCAATTCAATGGGCCTTCGCACACGAGTATGCCTGAACCGTTCAACCCCATGTTTGTTGGTTGGACTGGTACGTCTGTGTCAAACGAATTAAAACAAAAAACAGACAAGATTTTCAACAAAAAATATTATACATGCAAAATAAAATGATACTACTTAATTTTAATTGTTGGTGTTGTTATTATCGTGCAAATCAAAAAGAAACAATGTTTGTTATAGATTACACTATATTCAACCGGTGCAGTTGAACGTATTCCCGTGTGTTTGGAAAGTAACCATATTGACCCGTGGTTTAGATTTGCAAGTATTAGATTCATTTCTACTTTAATGGTGCTAGTTTTGTGAGTGGACTTCTAAGTGGTGATGGGTTCTAACTGCACGCATACTCCGGCCATAATTTTACTGAATAGTCAAATCAAACCAAAGCCAAACTTCAGGTCGTCGTATTATTACCTACAAACCGTTTGCAAAGGCGAAAATACTTATTTGAAAAATTTAAACATCGTTTGAAGACACTCCCATGCACTTGAATAGGGACAAAATGTTCTATTTATTTTTCGAGGTATTCCAATAAAAGATTAAAACGCATGTACAGCAATATATTTTTGGAATATTTAGAATTCGATTATTTATTAAAGCAAAAAGAATTTGACTTCTAAATCTTTCCGTAATTTTTATAAAAATGGTTTTCCAAATGTTAAAAAAATATGTTTTTTTTTCTTGCCGCACTTCAATTAGGACAACAACTAAAAATAAGCATAATTAACAAAATATTGCAAGAACTTAGGTTAACTTTATTTGTCTACATTTTTAAAGCAAAATGAATAATTTGTATGACCCCGTTTTGTTAAAAATGATTTCGTAATGGCGGTCGGGAAGGGAATCATCAAGACATTTAAGAAAGCTTAATGAAATGTTGCACCTACGTCATTAATGGATTCTTTTAATGAGTTAATGTCTGAAAATTGTCTACCAGACTCGTTAACTTTTCCGTTCTAAACATTCTCAATTATATTAAGTTCAGGCGAATATGGTGGCCACTCAAGTACAAGCACATTTTGGTTATAAATCCACTCTTTTACCCGTGCAGTATGAATTCAGGCGTTATCACGTTGGAAAGTCCTTGACAATGGTCCAAACAGGTTTTTTTTCGTAAGCCTTATCCAATACGCCCTTATAATGATTCGCATTAATTCTTGATGATAAGAACTGCAGTTTACATTGGCCATAGTAAGAGATCGTACCCCACACCCTATGGTGACAAGACAAATAGTGTTTTCCCTTGCGTATGCCATGAAAATAGTAACTCTAACCATCAGGGCCATCTAAATCAAATCGCTTTTCGTCCAAAAAAACGATGCAATGCCACTCGCTATTCCAAGTCATACAATTCCGAGAAAAAAAAGGTGAGCCTCCTTACGAGCCGGGGTTAGTTGGGCTTTTGCTTCAATTTTAATCTTTTTAAGTGTTCAGATCTCCGTAATACTCGTCTAACCATGTCAACACTCGCAGTGATTCCCAAATATGTTCGGATTTGTGATGCAGTGCAGCGATAATTAGAGGCTTCTCTGACAATCCGTCTGTCTTCAGTAGAGGTTGTCGCTTTTTTGATCCGCTCTTTCATGATGTTTCCATAGTTTTATTTGTTTTTAAAAAGATCAAATTCTTTATAGGCAAGTATTTTGACTCTTTCTTCTGCTGTCAAAACTTTACCTCTACCCATTTGTTCCACAAACGTCTAAAATTTAGTGGAGATGACACATAACAGTAAAATTGTTGAATTTCTTTTTATGTAAAAAAGTTGTCTACGTAATACCATGTACTAAATAAAAGCAGAATGCAAATGCCGATAAATACTAATGAGAAAGAGAAAAATAGAATTAAATGCATGGGAGTGTATATCCGAGTATAAGGAAAAAAAGGTATGATAATTTCACTGCAAAAGGATATTGGCAATTAAAATAAAAATTCAAAATGATACCATTGGTTAAAATTTGAAATAAAATCAAAACAAAGCCACCGCCGAAAAAGGGTACCGCAAATAAAATATAAAAATACCCATATGTCAAATTTTCATTCATGGTGTTGTCGACCTAACTTGCAAGCAAAATGAACAATCAGCAAGGAAGAGCTCTCGTGTACAGATACACAAACACATATAAATACCATGAATGTTGAGTTTAACACTTCATGGTATTAATATGTGTTAATGTATCTGTACACAGAACAGAGCACAGTTCCCTGGTTACAGGTGCACTTACACATAAAAATACCATGAAAGTTGTATTTAATACTTGCAAATCTAAACCCCAAGTCAGACACTTTTTTATAAAAAAAAAACGGGCGTGGCAGTGGGCGGATTTCAAAAATGCTGCTGGGAGCTCGTTGCTGTTCACAGCGCGTGTAACAAATTTCATCATTTTAGCTCAAAGTTTAAGGCACAAAAACTGGTGATGTACGGACGGACAAACATACATCGACTGAGCTATCGATTCTGAGTCGGTCTATATAATGTAAGGTATATTTAGCTAAATTATTTCTCTATGTTACAAACTATATATAAAAACGAATTTATTCCTATGGTATACGGTATAAATAAATACAGAAGTCTTTTTTGACTGCTTATACGACATCTAATGAATAGTTTAAGAACTACTAACTACGGCTTGAGAATACCTGAAATAAACGTTTGAAGATATCATTGATGACTGAAGACTGGCGCAAAAGTGGCGCTATATTCGTATGGACAAATAGCTACAAATTAATACTACATTTTTATATAAAAGTGAAAAGTACCATTTCAATTTATATTTTGCCAATTAGTAAAATGTTTGGAAATACGCGTTTGAATTGTCTTAAAAATATTTTTCTTATGACAATCCTAAAACATTTCCCCAAAGGACTAGAAGAGTGTTGCCATGCTTGTCCACAAAGTGGACTTAATACAGTGCCATCCTCGAGATGCTGCTCCGATACCACCTTCATTATTCATATTTGCCAGAAATGAACGGTGAGTTAGAATAGGTTTTTTTCTATAACCCATTTCAAGCGGTTGCTGAGCTTATGGGTTACCAATGATATAATTTTAAATACCATTTGTGTTCTACTGCTGAATATATTCAAATTCAAACTGTTCTCTATCTACATCCCCAACAGTAAAATCGATGATATGGGGTCGACATAGCTCCCCGACATAACGAAAATTACCCATAAGTGTATACGGACTACTAAAACTGGGTATTAGTATCATTGCAACACAAAACATGGTGGAACGAAACTTACATTTGATGATATGGTTATAGCATTCATTTTGGGGAAAATCTGGAATACTTAAGGTTAGGCGCATGATTAATTAACAGATTAATGACAGATTAAAACAATTATAGGAGCGAGCACACATAGTCGAAGCAAATATGTATCATCTGAATGGAATGAGAATAAATCTTGATAACTGAAAGTGTTATTGAATGTTTTAAATTCAGAGCCTTTGCTCTAAGATCAACTCGTCAATAGGCTAGTTCGACTTACGGATTTCTCAGAAATGTTCCTTATAATTTTTTTTTATTCCGCTGAATTTTTCTGTCAAATAAATCGATTTGTTTACTTCGCAGCTTACAGTAATTTTTAATTCATGCAAAATAACCAACTGTACTCGTTTATCAGAATGGGTGAGGAGAAAATCGCGGCTTGGATTTCAAATTGCACCTAATGACTCAATTGATAAAAAAAAAACGGTCACCAAAAGTAAAAGAAAATTACTAATAATGATTTTTAATGATAGCGTTTTCCATGTTTTGCTACTCCAATTTTATTCCACGTTAACAAATGTTTCAATTGACATTGGTCAACTGAGTAGGCAATAAGAAGGCATTAATTAACTGTTCGTAATATTTGAAATAGTTATGATATTATGTAAATATTTTTTTATTTGTTATTTATCTGTTTCAAAATGGAATATAAGCGTGGTGTAATTTAAAGACCCAAAATGGTATAATTTGTAACTATTATACTAGATAACCTAACTTCGAGTCTCGCGTCAGGCTGACCAACCACATTTCTGCTGAGATAATCGGCAAGACGGCAAATGCTAGTTGAAGTTTTCTGAATCGTGTCGTGTGCTCATAAATTGAATTAAAAGGACATAGGAATTTACTAAAAGTAAAGCCACTTAAAAAATTATCCAAATAAAAGAAAAAAACATTTCAAACACCATATTCGTTTTATAACTTTTTTTAGTAATGCAAAATTAGGCTACTTGTTCGCCCATTGACGTGTTCCTAGGAAATCGGAAAAAACTAGATTTCCATCAATTGGAAAACACCGTGTGATCGACCCTAATAATTTCAATCAACCACTTCGTCCCACATTACTGCAAGGGAGGGAGGTAGGTAGGTTTATTTTATACTATTATCCCATTTCCCCCAAGTTTTTATAGTTTTTTAATTTCCCTATTTCATTTTGATTTTATTCATTTTCAGATTGTGTGTACAACAATGAGACGAAAATATTTAGGATTCCTTTCTATCTTTTTATTACTAAATTTAGTCATTTGCATTGACCAAGATTTTGACGACGGAGTCTCTGTTACTTCGGAGGAAATCCAGGTAAGTGATATTAGTAAATAATTTCGACATGACTAGTTTTATCAGAGCAGCAATAGCAACGTTTTTTTTTATCAGTGTGTTACTATGTCACATATCATAAAAGTGATAAAATCTTCCGTCCACAAAATTAATTTCCTTAATGCATTTAACGTTTCGTTGACACGATTACTGTACCAGACATTATGCATGATAATGGAAAATTATATGGTTAAACAAAAAAACCATTCATCCCCATCGTGGCACATAATTAAAGGTTTTGTATTAGGAAGAGCATGAAAAGATTAGTTTTGCATCAATTAGAATCAATTGCATCAGCTTTTCAGAGCAGCGTATAATGGAATTATTTTGGTGTTGTTTTTCTATTTGCGCGGGCCTAAAACTGATGTGTTGAACTGCGGTTGATTGGGTCGAAAATGTGCTTTAAGTGATACGTCACTGCTCGATATGTTAATCTGGGTTACTTAGCGAAGCCATGGTGATAGATAGCAATGACAGAGATATGATTGTGTTTACTGAGTGTCTTAAAATAGTTAATTTTTAAAAATGTTTGCAAAGTAAATAGTATGCACTAATTCTCACATCAATAAACTAAGACTAACTAGATATAATGGATTCAAACATACATTTACTCAAAACTGTGGCTTCGACTTTGACCTGGGCTGCGTTCATGGAGAAACCCTGACACTAAACATTTATTTTATTTTAAATTTGGTTGAGCTTGCATTGCAATAAAGTTAAAATCACATGGATCCTAATGATTATGTTTAATTGTACGAATAAACAAAACTTGCGATTATTTGCTCAAAATGTAGAATGAGTGCTTACATAGTTGTGTTGTATGTTTCAAAATGAAAATCAATTCAATGTTTTTTTTTTTGCACGGACATTCATTCACTCTGTCTGCGGGCTGTGGGTTGTGATAGGAAAATGCCTCATGGTAAAAGTCCCCCCCGAATGTGTAGTTGAAGCTTGAATCTGAGTTAGACGTTAAAAACAAGGCAAGGATATCACTCATATCCATTATTTCTACACTTATAATATGCAATTGTTTCGGCTACTGTCGTTGATTATACATTTGCATATACCATCATCAGTATTCGTGCGACCACCTATAAATTCCACATACAATCAATGTCAGTTGTTTATTCTGAGACGGTTACAACCATTATACCTTTTAATACAATTGTTCGCTTAAGTCATATTTTTCCACTACCAAACCATGATTCTAGTGTTTTTAAAATTTAAAAACTAGCTTCATAAAGTTTATTTTGCATACTCATGTACAATTATAAATTTGAATAAACTTGGATGGGAAACATCTGTACGCATGCTTTAAAAACAAACTAGAATTGGGAATGGTAGTGCCTTCACAAACACTAATTTTGACTACACTGGATGCAGTGTCCTACTAAGCGCGGATGCGCTGGTTCAAATCCCGAAAGTGACAAACAGCTTTTTTCACTGCTCCACCTCTCCCGAAAGTCTGACAAACATCCAAGAGTAACACTGTTATAAGGAGGTTCTCAAATTTGCGGAGACCCCTTTGAAGCAAAAATAATAACCTTGCCCACACAGGAGAAGGGCGAAGCTAGGATTGATGTCCTGTATGGCTAATGCCAAATATTTAACTAACTAGACTGGCTGACCACAGCAATGTCTTTCAGGCGGATATATTAAGAATTACAGAATTAACCTTACATTACAAAATGTTATCAAAAAATACAATTTTTTGGCGCAACAGGCTCGTTAGTACCCAGGCCGGAGCTTTCTCACAACCAATTGTGTGTGCGTGTGTACTTCTTACACGATGATGGGACCTCCTGTTTTATGCCGACTCTGAACGGCAAATTTGAGACAAGCTTTTATTTTTGTTATCACAATTTTTATTTATAACCGGGAAACTCTTGAATCAATCGCTACTGACTCGTATCACAGTGAGTAGAAGCGGCTTCTGGAATTGATCCGTGATTTTCCTTGTGCATGCATAAGAGCTGTATATTGGTAGTGTGGCAAGTTATGAAAAACCCAAAAGCACATTTTTCTCAAAAAAAAAAAATAATCTGTTGTTACGGTGGTGGGAATTCTTCTGGACATAACTCACTTAAAAAACAGTAATGAAAAATTCATGAAAATACATAGAACAAACAGACAATCAACTACTACTAATGCATATCGTTGGTGTTATGATTAAGATCAATGTATCATAATTCATAACCCTCTTACTTAGTCACAACTGATCTGAAAACAAACAGCAGTTTATCAGAACGTAACATTCTTGACCCTATCTAAGTCCTCACACAAACTTAGTTTCGAAGATCGAACTTATAGCGTAGAACGGGTTCAATGAGTATCAAACAAAAAAATCACAATGACCTTAAGTTGCGCTACAGTCCGGTATTAACCCAGACTGCAACCTACTTGCCGTTATTTGCATCGAAAACCGCTTTGCGGTTGCGCCTTTTTTGCTTGATCTTCAAAACCTACATTATAGATCAGGGAACGCGATCTTAAAAACTGAATTATAAATGAAAGATTCTCCAAATAACATGTTTTTTGTTAGCATTCAAATGTATGTTCTTTTAGATCGATCTGTACTGCTTCATCTGCTAATAACTCATAAGCAAATTTCACACAACTTAAATCGTCAGTTTGCCAAAACACTGCACTTAAGGAATTTGCGCTTAGGTAGTAGTACTTAGAGGTTTCCTTAAGTTAAGTAAGCTCTTCAATGCTTTTATAGATACGGCTGTTAATACCTTAAAAAAGTTTATTATGGGTTATTAAAATAACTTGTCTTCGATTTAATTTAAAAAGGATGTGCTTCAATTACTCAATAACTTCTAATTGAATTTTGATAGAATTTGATTTGTTGTTTGGATCAACTGATAGAATGTTCCATCTGATACATAATAATGGCCAAGAGGCTACAATCTGCTATGCGGATCTCTGAATACCATACCCCGTCGCATCCTTAAAAATAATATCCCCGAAAATTGTGGGTGACTGATGACAGAATGAGAATGAAATAAAGAAAGTTATATTTGAACCACAGGTTATCTAAGCTTATTCCATTTTCTGCGGTGAAAAAGAAAAGCTTCATGAGGAACTATGATTATAAGAACTTTAATTGCGGAATTGGAAGAAAATCAGTGGAGAATAAAAAAGATTTTCTGCTATTGACAAAAACTGAAAATTCTGTTAAGGAATAATTGGACCAATACTAATAATTTGGAATCGTTACAAACAGTAATAGTAGTATAAATTATGAAGGAATGTTAAATTTCATTCAGTTTGAACAAATAGCTTGCGATAAATTGAAAATTTTCCTTATATGACCTTTATCCAACAATACGTTATACGGATTTTCTCGACAAAAAAATGGGTACGCATTTTTGTTGGAACTTATATACTAATAGTATGTGTTGAATTTCAAAATTGTTATGGCTGTTTTCGAAAAAAAGCCGCTTAGGCTGGAGAGACCATTGCGGACAGACGGACGGATTTCCAAAAAAAAAATTGGGTTCCTATATCGTAATGTTAGAACTAATCAAAATTTTGAGGTCGAAAATTTTTACAAAAACAAAACCTTTCTCCTTGTAAGAGAAAGTAAAAAAATGGACTCAAGCGCTGCACTACGATTGGTGATATGTGATATGATTAGCGAATATGTATTTAAAAATTCATATTATGCCAACAAGTTTGAGAGCCAAAATGTGCAAAACAATATCAAATCTAATTGAATTTGAAGATATGAATATGGTAAAGTTCAATCTTGTGCGACATGATCTTGAAGGTGGTCACAACCTATGATATTGCTGACAAATTGCCGTTTTCACGAAGAACCCTATAATGTCTAAGAAAATTACATCTACGTAAACGACAAGCACGAATATTTGTATACGTGATTACACTAAAAATACGCTGGCTACACATTGAACACGTGTGAATACACGTTAATACATATGAATACATGAGAATGCATGCCAATGCATTTGAAACACTGTGATCCACCGTAAGTACATTCAGAAAAGTTCCTTGAATACACTGATTACTTGCCCCTAGTTTGTTTCGCAACGGCCAGACAAAAACATTTGTTACGGCCGGCTTTGCCTGTTGTTTCGAATATTGTGTTATTACCTAATTCGGCACGGATGTTTTCGAGTTCTTTTATATGTCAGCTTCCACATAGCATTTTCGAAACATGGACGGGTCTGGAAATTTTTTCTGAATAAATTGTTCAATGAATGTCTTTAATTCTTTACGACTTACTTTATGCAATGGAATCGTACATGCCAACATGCTTTGCATAAGATTGGTGTAGAAATATTGTTGAAGACAAGTGACAAATATTTGTTATTTCAACATGTTCAACATTCTAGCATAAAATGTAAGGTCCAAACACTGGTGACGTATGGACGGACGGACTGACATGACTAGATCGACCCAGATAGTGATTCTGATAACATAAAAAAATATAATGACTTCAATCACTGGTCGCCATGAGCAAAATATAACCTAGCAAGCAAACAAGAACTTTGTTAGTCCGAAGTTCGGCGCAAATTCCACACCATTGGTATAGAAATATGCTAATTAGCAATTATTAAATAAAGTTATTCC
This sequence comes from Rhingia rostrata, assembly GCA_949824845.1. Taxonomy (NCBI): domain Eukaryota; kingdom Metazoa; phylum Arthropoda; class Insecta; order Diptera; family Syrphidae; genus Rhingia; species Rhingia rostrata. Next base: position 3,093,153 of record OX463755.1, on the reverse strand, counting down.
ACTGATTAAATGGCTGTAATATTATTTGAACTGCACATTCAATTAGGGACCTCAGCATTTATGTAGAATCTTTCTGATGACACTCTTTCAACCAAAACTTTTTGGTATCTGTCCTCAAGCCACATAGGATAGGGTAAATTAAAGAGTTATTTCTTATTTTGAAATCAAAAATCTGTCTCGGAAAAGATCAGTTACAAGTTCGAGTTGTTTCTTAAAGATCATGTCGTTAGTGTGCCTTTCCACACAGAAAATATCTACGATCGCATCTAAAAAAAAAAACAAGCATAAAGCATTTAAATACGATTTTGTTTCATTCATCACAGGATGACGTAGCTTCTGATGGAACCGATGAAGAACTTGTTTATGAGAGCCCACAATACGATGCCAGCAAGTTCTACTTTGTAGATCATTTCGATGACATTGAGTTATCCGAGAAATCGTGGACCAGATCTCAGGCAAAGAAAGATGACATAGCTGAAGAAATCGCAAAATATGACGGTCAATGGAGTTTCGAATCACCCCAAAGAATTGTTTGGAAAAACGATATTGGGCTTGTTCTCAAGTCGAAAGCCAAACACGCTGCAATTTCATCATTCCTAAAGAAACCGTTCGTTTTCAACGCCAAGCCTTTAGTGGTTCAATATGAAGTCACAATGCAGGTAATACAATAAGACTAATTTCAACTCCATCTAGATATATATAAGTGCTATTCCTTTCTTGTTTTCTTGTAGGATGGACAAGAGTGCGGTGGTTCGTACATAAAATTACTGTCTGCAAGTAAACAAACAGAGGATCTCAAAAAGGTACGTCAATAGTAGAAACGACGACACAATATCACATTAAAGTTCTTCACCCAATTCCATAGTTCAATGACAAAACACCATATACTATCATGTTCGGCCCGGACAAGTGCGGCAATGATATAAAGCTGCATTTCATTTTCCGTCATGTTAATCCAATTAATGGCTCTATTGAAGAGAAACACAGCCGGAAACCAAAGTACGACGATTTTACTAACTTCTAATCGATAGTCACAGTAGTTGTTAATTGACCTGCATAACTTTTGTTTATAGAGAAAGAATGGAGGAACCCTTCAAAGACAAACTCCCGCATTTGTATCAATTACTAGTGAAGCCTGACAACACATTCCAAATCCGTGTAGACCATAAAGTAGTTAATGAGGGTTCTTTGCTAAGCGATTTCACGCCAGCCGTTAATCCACCAAGGGAAATTGACGATCCAGAGGACAAGAAACCAGATGGATGGGATGAGCGTGAGAAGGTAATAATGAAATTAGAGAAATGTCCGCAGTCGTAAACTGGTTGTCCTTTCTATTATGTAGATTCCAGATCCAGATGCAGAGAAACCAAATGACTGGGATGAAGATGCACCACCACAGATTCCCGACCCATCGGCTGCCAAACCCCATGGTTGGTTGGAAGAAGAGCCAGAAATGATTGCCGATCCCAATGCGCAGAAGCCCGAGGACTGGGATACAGAAATCGATGGCGATTGGGAAGCACCACTAGTTGACAATCCAGTGTGCGAAAAGGTTGCAGGTTGCGGTCTATGGAAAGCACCGCTCATCCAAAACAAAGAGTACAAAGGAAAATGGCGTGCTCCCCTTATTGACAATCCAAACTATCAGGGAAAATGGTCTGCACGCAAGATTCCCAATCCCGATTTCTTCGAGGATCTCAATCCATTCGGCATGACAGCAATCGTAAGTTGTAATCTTGATTTACATCAGCCTTCTCTTATGTGTGAATTAAAATTACAGTCAGCGGTAGGTATCGAACTTTGGTCCATGTCCAGCGATATTTTGTTCGACAATTTGATCATCACCGACGACATCGACGTTGCCGATGATTTCGCTGCAAAGACCTTTGACATCAAACGCAAATACATTGATAAAGAATCGGTAAGTAATTAGAATAACCACATCCTCCCAGAAAATTTTAATTAACGTCTTGCAAAGAAAACTCTGCTCCACCGAATTCTGCGGCGAATGAATTACATGCCCGGATGGTGGGCTCTGTATTTCTGTTACATTGCAATACCTGTCATCTGTTATATTGTCTATCTTTCTAAACGCGTGAAAGAGGTACCAAGTGAACGAAAAATTCCCACCTAAAACGCTTCTTTGCATGCTTTGAGTTGTCTTTGTAGAAATGCTAATTATATCACATGTATTTTTTGCACTTTGTTGTCGCACATTCTAGGAAACATTTTTGAACAAAATGATGCAGTATTTAACTGAGAACCCTTGGGTATGGCGTATTAGCTTAGTACTGATAGGAACACCGCTAGCATTTACTTTCTATCGATTCTGTAGTCCTTCTGCATCCAGCAAGGTAAAATATTCGCTCTTGACTGCTTTGAAAAAAAAATTTTTATATGGTTAATGTTTATTTTATTATTGACAAAAAAGGACACGGCGTCCGATAGTAAAAAGACCGACGAGGTGACTCCAGATGATGATGTGACAACTGATAACACTACCCAAAGAGTTAACGACGACAGCAAGCAACATTCTAGTCCAAAGGTGAAGAAGGCTGATTTAGAAGTGAAAGAGAAAACAGAGCCAACGGCAACAAATAGTGGTGGAAGTGGTAGCAGTGAAGAAGAAGTAGTAGAAGATGAGGAGGAAGAGGAGGAAGTTGTAAATAAGGAACAGCAAAACGCAAAAGCTTCCGAAGAGACTGAAGTAAGTAAACGAAACAAAATCATTTCATATTCAGTTGCTAAACAATACATTTTCTTTTTAGGAGCGAACAACCCCACCTGCAACTGAAGGTACTCGAAAGCGCAGGCCACGCAAAGATTAGCAAACATAATTTCCATTATTTTTAACTAAAGCCCTATTTAATATGAATTTCAAAAACTAAAAAAAAGAACAACTGATTAAATATTTATTTATGAGGAAAGACAAAGAAAAAATCTAATCGACGGTGTCGCTTAGTATCCATACAAAAAAAGAAATAATTTATACATATTAATTTCATTTAATGCAGCGATTTAGTTTTAGTTTGAAGTGTTTTCATAGAATGCTAAATTATAAATAAAAATCAAAACACCAAATCATGCAAAGGATGTTTAATTATGCCCTGTTAGCAAGTCACTCTTCTGGATTACTCTCAAAATAACTTCTTTTTACCAAATTGGGTGCCGGGGCGTCGTTTGTTTCCAGTTGAGGATTGTTGGAGCTCTTAACAGAAAAGCGACTCTTCAGATTGTCATAAGACAGGAACTTTTCCAAGAAGTCTCATGCTTCAAAGACATGCATACGCGTTGTAGCAATCTGTATCAAGGGCAAATTCGGCAACAAAACGTTATATGCGCTCAAGCTCAGAAAAAAGAAAAAAATGGCACTGCTAAGGATGGTTTCAATGTGCTACTGGACAAATGTAATAACTTTCAGTTTTATCACGAGCTTATCTGTCTATGGAGCTTAAGTCTTAAGAGTCTTCAAAAATAAAATGTGGCGAATCATATTTAACACTGGAAGTCAGGCTGTTAAGTGAGACTTTGCAAGAAATGCAAGCGATTTCAAACGTTGAACTTATATTCAATGGGAAGTGGGTAAGAGGTAGTCTATACCAAAACAAATTCAGGCCTATCGCGAATAACTTTTCCCGGGACACTGTTCCCAATTATCAATCTGATTTACATTGCTGACAAGTGAAAAAATCCCGGGAAAATTTATTCGCAATAGGCCCGATTAATTTAAAAACATATTGAAAATTAATGAATTCGTAAAGTTGAGTGTAAATGGTTTGAAAGTTATTTATCGGAAAGATAACGCATAAGAAATACTCGTGCAGTTATCAAAAGCAAGTCTAAGCGTTTATTAATGCGGGGCTTAGAGTCAATAAAACTATGAGTGTAGCTTTTTCTAATATATGTACATTAATGACGGGCTCAGTGGCGCGATGGTTAGTGCGATTAATTGCCGCGTAGAAGGTCTGGTTTCGATTCCTAGCCGTAGCAACACCTAAATGGTTTTTTACTGGCCCTCCTCTCCTGATGATCTGACAAATCGACAATTCGACGTTCGGAGTCGACATAAAACAGGAGGTCCTACCATCATGCTAGAAGTACACACGCACACAAAAAAATTTGTGTGTATCTTTGCAGAAGATTCCTTAATTTATTTTGTTGGTGACAATATAAGTTTGTGTAAAGAGTAACAATAACAACAAAATAAGATAAATTTCACTTTTAGTATTACTAAAGTTTATGTTTTTTTAATTAGTATAGTACGCCCTCGGTAAAAGCAACCGATGAAAATTCGAGCAGTTGCATTAATGGAGGTGTGCCTTGTGCCTTGAATTAGAATTTAAGGTGAAAACCATAGTAATAAAAATAAAAGAATATTGTACGTCGTAAAAGAAAAGAAAATTATAATAATTTAATTCAATTTAAAGAAATATTTAACAATATTGTGCAGAACAGTTAATACAGTTTTTGGTTAGATTACTTTAAAATATTGGGAAATGTTCGTTTTGCTTTTTCTTATAGGATATAAATGTCAACGGCTACCTCTCTCAGTTTTTGAAGAGTCTACATGTCCTAGCCATCTTAAACGTTCAAAACGTTCTATTGTCAATATCGTCGGCGTTTTAGCATACGCCGACCGACTTTTGAAAATAGTACCTCTTGTGTTGGCTCGGGAGTTTTGCACAATCTTCTCAATAATTAAACTGAAGCAGTCAGATGACAGCGCATCGCATCGCCTTGCCTAAATCCTTTTTTGGTATCGAATGTGTCGGTGAGGTCGTTTCCGACCCTGATGTAGCAGCGAGAATTCTCCACCGTCATCCTACACAAACGGATGAGTTTGGACGGTATATCAAAACTAGACATGGCTCTGATAGTTCTCCTCTATAGATGCTGTCTCGTATGCGGCTTTGAAATCGATGAATAGGTGGTGGGTATCGATTTGGACATCTTGGGTTTTTTTTCCCAGGATCTGCCGAAGTCTGAAAATTTGATCGGTTGTGGACTTTCCTTTCCTAAAACCACATTGACAAAATCCGATCAGGTTGTTGGTAAACGGTTTCTTGCGTTCACATATTACAGCAGATAGGATCTTGTATTAGATGTTGAGGAGACTTATGCCTCTGTAGTTGGCGCAGTTTAGAGGGTCTCCTTTTTTTGTGGATCGGGCAAACGATGCTGAGGCTCCATTCTTCAGGCATACTTTCTTCCGATCGGATTTCGCTTATGAGTTGGTTGATGTTTTTTACCAGGTCATCTTCGCCCGCTTTATAAAGCTCGGCGGGAAAACCGTCATTTCCGGCAGCCTTATTAAGCGAGTTAAGAGTTCAGATATTGCTATCCTCACTTCACTCAGGTCGGGTTTTTGGCAGTTTTCGCTGTCGTTGCCAATATTGAATGGTTCGTTCTGCCTGATAGCGGAGTGTTGTTCGTCATCGCCGTTTAACAGTATGCAGAAGTGGTTCTTCCATATCCTCAGCATCGACTGTGTTTCAACTACGATATTTCCTCGTTAATTTTGACAGGATACTGTTCGAGCCTTGTATCCTTGGCTTTGACGTTTTATACTTTGGTAAAACTTGCGAACATCGTCCCTGGAATGGCAGCTCTCTATATCCTCGATCGCGCGCTTTTCTTGCTCTTTTTTCTGCTTTCTTAAAAGCCGTTGTTCTTCCCTTCTTCTTTGTTTATAGAGTTCAATGTAACTCTTGTCTGCACATGCAGCTTAGCCTTGTAGGCCTCGTTCTTGGCTGCGAGCATCTGTCGGCATTTCTCATCAAACCAGGGTTTTATCGATGGTGGGTGCGAAAAATCTAGCACATCAGTTACGACTGAACTAATGGCTTGTTGGCATCGTTGAAAATTGTTAGCTCCTCGGAATGTTCGGACATCCAAAATACTGGATGCGTGCCTTTTGGCTATTGCAATGTTGACCAATTTGGTTGATCTGGAGACCGCTATATCCTCTTATTAATATCGTGGTTAGGACACTGGATACTGGCTATGATGGCATTTCGTCCCGTAGCAAGGTCAAAAGCCTAAGTCTGTTACCAGACGTGTTGTCGTGTAAGCTAAGATTTCCGACAATACTGCTGAAGATGTCTTTTCTTCCTACATTTGGTTAAAAACATAGTACTTCGGTAGTCGCTCATAGGTTTTGTCAAGGAGCTCGTAGAACTGTAGGAGCAATCCTTAGCTATTTCATATTTTTCCTCCTTCGGGGCGTGAGCGCATATAATGCTTTTGTTGGCGATTTGGTCTTGATGCGGATTGTTACAATGCGTTCGCTAATGTCTTGGAAACATAAAAGTTCTTTCATAAGTCTGGCACTTATAACAAATCCGAATTGTCACAGTTTTTCGTTCTCTTTTTGCCCGGCCAATCCCATCGTATTTCCTGGATGACAGTAATGTCTGCTTTGTAGCAGTTTAGGGCTTCCGCTAGTTGTTCGCTTGCACCTCTCCTGTTTAATGTTCTCACATTCCAGGTACAAATACGAACGTCGCTGACCTTTGTTGGTTTATCAAAGTCGTCAACGATAAAATCAGTTGCTCTGTAGAGAGGCTATTGGTTGCTCTGTAGCAATGATTTTTCCGAACAATCAAGAAACTGCGGGAACCTACGAGAATATGCCATCGCTTTCTAGATCAGTATGTGGATTGGTATAAATATAGATGTAGCCACAACCAGCGAATTAGTCTAAATTGTGATCTGAACGTGATTTGAATATTGTTGATTGACTGAATTATCTAAGTGAATTTTGGGAAGTGATAATAGTGCAAAAATGTAATCGTTGGTAGGTATTTGATTTAAAATACATAGGTGTTATTGAATTGTTCATCGAAAATAAAGTCATACCTGTTTTGTAAATAATATAATTCTAGAAATAAGAGTGTGTGTTCAATACATAATTATACAATTATAATACTACTACTACTACGATTTTGTCAATTAAAATGTCCGATCCATCCTGTTTTGTTTTTCGACTGATAGTTAAAGGTTGCCCAAAAATTCACGCAAAATGTTATTTTAATAGATAAATCAGGCGTGTAATTAGAAAAATTTAATTTTATATTGATTCTTTGAGTATACATTTTGTCCAATTTATCATTCAAGGCGTTGGTGGTTGTGGGTTTGTTTGAAAATCCTTTTCACTTAAAAAAATAAGCCAAAGAAAAAAGTTCAAAGACGTTAGATCGAAATATCTGTTTGGCCGATTTTGATAGCAAAAACGGCTGACTACACATTTAGGAAATGACTCCTGCAGTAATTGAATTGTTTCTCTCGCTGTCACATTGTTGTCCGTTGCCAACTAAGTACTATTAAATTAAATGGCGCAAGATTAATTTTTGTTAGTCCATCCTTAGGCTGTGTGTCAATTGCGTAAAAATGCTGGTTAAATTGTATCCACTGGCTAAATTTTGACATTTCTGCAGTGGTAAACAAAGTTGGGGTTTTCCTGTGTCAATTGGATTAAATGGGATTTGATTTTAATACTATTTTCAATAATTTCCCAAACGAATTAAAACAAAATTCCTTTCTTTATATATTCTTGTTTTAAAGTAATACGGAATAGATTTCAAAGAGATCATCAAAAACCATTAATTAATTATTATTTTCAGTGAGAAAAATATTTTTGTATGATTTGTGTTCTTGATAGCCATTCCATTTTTTTCAAGTTTCGCATATTTCGCATATACATACTTCGCATACATTTTGCATTCGTTTTATAGCCAAACGATTGAAATCATAACTTTTTTGTAACCAACTATTCTTATATATAGCGAAACGAATGAAATCATAACTTTTTGCAACCATCCATTTTTAAAAACCCATTTAAAGTTTATTTTAAAACATAACTACATTTTCTTTTAAAAAATTAATGTTCTTTGCAGTTTATTTTAAAATCGGCCTTAGGCCGTGGCCGTGTGTCAATTGCGTTAAAAAAGAGGGATACATTTGATCCACTGTTTAATTTTTGACTTTTCTGCACCATATTAATGTCAAAAATTACCCACTGGCTAAAATTTTAACGTAATTGACACACGGCCTTACTGTATAAATACAAAAACCAAATTATTTTTTGATTTAAAATATGCCAACATTTTTTCCGCCAAATTGTTTAACAGTTTGAAAGCCACCTCTGAGCTAAGACTCAAACCAGATAAGTATTGTGTGACAGCTGTCATCACATCGTAGCGTTGTCAACTTTTTCATCTAATTGTTTTTATATTTTACCTTTATTTGTTGCAAAAACACAAATAAAAGACAACGCGATACAAATAAAAGCAGAGAATACGAGGAATATGCAGAATCTGTATTTACCAGCGGTTATACTCACATTCGCTTAAATAAATTTGGAGTATGGACGAGCAAATAAATCGGACGATGTTGGACAATTTTACTAACAACTGCGAAAGTGTAAGAGTTCATTTCACACAAATTGAACGTTTTCAAAACAATCACATCTCGCTGATCATTTCTAGTTGGAAATCAGAAAAACTTTCCACCCACAAGGAGTTCTGAGAGGAGTCGAAAATGGAAGTCTCCAATTCATGGCCATTCCAAATCGCGAACAAGAATTCATTGATCATGTACAAACGTACTATTAAAAGAGAACATCCAACTGTAATTGTTATTTTTTACAGACTCTTCTTGGACCTGAATACATAACAAATACCATATCGAATAGTTTTATCATTGATTTGATGGAGCAACCGGACTCGTCCGGTCAGACCTCCGCTGATTGCCAAATTACTTCGTTAAACACAAATGAAACATTTGCCTCAGAAGCTCAGCTACATACAATTTTCCAGTTTGTAAATAGGCAAGGCCAGATTAGAACTCACGCTAACATCAGTGCAGTAGGAGAACTGAATTACCGTTTGCACTATATTCATTAAAAAGCACCAACATTTCAGGAAAGCTCATCAGATCATCTTAATCAAACTGACAAGGAGATATTGGACTCGGATTTCATGGCAATGCATGGAAATCTACTGAACGAACAAAATTTTAAAATATTTTGTAGCCAGCCGAGCATTTCAACGCCGGATGCTCTCGATCAAGACATAAATGTTTCACCTGTTCAAAGTCTTCCAGTGCCACCACCACCGCTAACACCAATCAGATGGCTGAAAAAGGAACTGTACGAAGAACCACTTGGAGAAATGCCCGAGATAGTAGGTCCTGTAGGAGGAACTGCCAAAAAAATATTGCCCCATAAAAAAAGAATTTCCAAGAAGCTTAAAATAATCGACAAATCCGATAGTCTGTACCAGATCAATGGAGAATCACCTACACCTAATAGTCGTTTAGTGGTAAGTGTGTTGTCAATGTAGGTTTTCAGTGATGCGTATTCGAACACAAATTTAGATCACCAATGGGCCGCAGTTCGAATGTGAGTTGTGTGGCTCTATATCGGAATCTCAGGTCCAATTTTTTGCTCACTTGAAAGGACATTATGAACCCAATGCAGTAGAAGATGCAAAGAGTGCGGTTGATTCCACTCGATCGGCACCCATTGTGATTCCAGCTCCCAAATCTGGTATTGAAAAAACGGTAATTACTGTAAATTTTAAAATCTTGTCACATGATACAGTTGTTTTCTTGAATATTTGTAGAGCTCTGAACAGAGTTCTGTCGCAGGGCACCAAGTTTTCAACGATGTAGAGCTCAATTTCGATACCTTTGGCGAAGTCGTTGCGCTTTCAACTCAAGACCGGCATACCCCAAAAAATGTCCAGGATCCAGGTGAGATGAAAATTTTAAACCCAAGCGTAATAGCAAAGTGCATGGAGTACGTTGTTCAGGATACAACTCAAGCAGGAGTAAATGAGATCGAATTTAGCGACACTGAGGATATGCTTGAGGGAATTCGTGGTGTGGTGGATAAGGTATCAGTGGACGATACGTCCAATGACATCGATATGCCAGCTGCATCGGTTTCAAAGGAGTCCTGGTTCACAAACAGTGCTTTCAATGGATTGAGTTTTAAAGAGGAGCCCATTAACAGTGGGACATTCGAAAGAGTGTCTGAACTAGTTTCACTTCCATCGATCCCAAGCCGAGATCGCGATGAAACAGATGCTCCGGTGAGGTGTATGCCAGCAAATCAAGTCGATGATGAGTTCAACGAGCCCGACAATGCCAATGATGATAGTTCAAATGAGCACAATAATTCGCAAACCGAACATTTTGATAACAACGGTAAAAAACGAAAACGAGGCCGTCCCAAAGGTTCAACGAAAAGGAAACGCACCGCCGAGACTAAAACCGATGATGCTAGCTCGGATGAAATTGAAGGCACAAAACGAAGGCACGTCTGCACAAAGTGCAACCGAGAATTCAATTCATGCAACGCCCTTAAGTATCACGATCTGTCTCACACCGGTGAACGCCCTCATCAGTGTGATGTCTGTGGAAAGTCGTTTTTCGCTCAAAGCGCATTAAAGTCGCACATAAGAGTACACACTGGCGACAAGCCGTACGAATGTGACAAGTGTCATCGAAAATTTCGCCAGTGGAGTGATTTAAAATATCACGATGTGTCGATACATTCAGATGAAAAGAACTACCAATGTGAGTTCTGTGGCAAATCTTTCTCCCGCAAGTACTCGCTCGTAATACATCGCCGCATACACACCAGCGAACGAAACTACAAGTGTGAATTCTGTCCGAAATCGTTTCGGGCAAGCTCATATCTACAAAATCATCGAAAGATACACACAGGTACCGTACATTTCGCCTCATCGAACTTATTGATATAAATCTTACATTTTGCAGGAGAAAAACCGTACGAGTGTGACCAATGTGGGAAAAAGTTTCGGGTTTCCGGTGATCTTAGGCGACATTTAAAAACGCACGAACGAAATAGACCAAGCGTTAAATTAAAAAAAGAAAAGAACAGCGATGTAAGAATAACCTGAACCAATGCGTGGATTATTTTTGTTATCATTTAATATCATTGTAGTTACTTGTCTTGCCAACAAAAGTGAATGATGATGCAAAACCAAATGTGGTCCTTAAAATGGAATACCAGAAGGAAAGTAAAGATAATTTACTATTTCTGAACAAGATGACTAGCAAGATAGATCATCTATTTAAGACTGAAGAAGTGTTTATGGGAGATCAGGAACTCTCTTTTGTAACGTAGATTGTACAGTGTGTAAGCAGTATCTAGGCATTTGTGTAGTATTTTATTTTTGTTCCAGATTTTGAACAATAAAAAAACTATAAAAGAATACGATTTGGAGAGATTAATTTATTGATATTACTTACTTATCATTTCCACATGGAATTATCGCAAGATCAACTAAGGGTCATGGTTTGCTTTATATAAAAAGACATCAACCCCTACTTGTAGGGATTTGTCTACAAGAACCATTTTATCCAGCAGAATCAAATTTGAGGTAACTCTCCTTCTTTGATTCGCATTGGTCGCCGATGTGCATACATTAAACTTCACACAGGTCACAAGGATCTACATACATATAGGCAAACAAATCAAGAGGGCCGAGCAGAAGAAAAAAACAGTCTCATAAATACTTGGAAAGCCTTTCGGGACAGCAGTTCAAAACGCAACTGGACCTAAAATCAAAACGAGACTATCGCAGGGTGGCTATCGAAAAAATCTAAACCATTGGCAAGATAGTTCACATTTTTGTTCAAACTCCGCAGACTAAGAGGAGAATACGGAGCAAGCTGAACGCTAGTGAAGCCGCTCTATTTAGATAATCGCGTGGAAAATAATACTATTACTATCCACCCACAGGAAGACCTAAAACAGAAAATGCTAGTCCTCTAGGGAGAAGTTTACTGAATATGGATCTGCGAATTGTACAAGCTGCTTGTGCCTTTTGTATAAGAAAAACTGAAAAGGACAGATTGGACTCACGAAGAACTGCATTTAAAAAAAAACGATTTTTTTACGAAAACAAAATTCTCAAGCACCTCAAAAGCCTTAGTAGCTAGTGCTGTAGACATAAGATAAATTGTGTAATTAATTACCTGTTAGGAATTTATAAAAATAATAATGTTCTATATACTACAAAAATGAGCAGCCAGATACTCATATATGTATACTTATACCTACTCCTAAATTAAGGAGAAATATTATTTCTGTACTGCTAAATCAAATTGAACTCAGCTGCTTATTTTTTATTAAATTTGGATTTCTTCAAGTTAAGCTGAATTTATTTAAAAAAGAAGTATGCAAACTAGATGCAAGTGATTTATAAAAAAAATATAACGCAAGTGGGTAGGCACCTTTAAAAGATTCCCCTCTGTTTCAGCTGAGAATTTTATATTCAGTAGCAAAACATTTTCAGCCAGAGAGTAACTTGTTCTGTAATAAACAATGACAAACAATGTACATTTTTTTAAATCATTTCAAAAAAAAAAAACTTCATTAGAATTCTGTAACAAATTGTATACAATAGCAATAAGAGTTCGGCCGGATCACTCATCGTATATAATTAGCTCAGATAGTTAAGATCCACTAATAGAGGAGATGGTTGGGTGTTGTAGAATGAGGGTAGACCCTGATATTCTTTAACTTGGCCATGTGTTTGTAACCCTCACTACACGTTAAATGTGCTTATTTTTAACCTCCAAGTCGTAACTATCGGTTACTGGTCTCATCCAACCGGATTTGACTTGCTAAACGATAAGTGTGGTTATTGATAGCAAGACGACGAACAGCAGTACTATAAACAGGATTTCAAGGGTAAGTTATGCCCCTTAAACAGAGATGGTGGCGGATGAACCGAAAGGCCAACGGCAGCTCTCAATCCCGTAGTGGATACTGATGGCCCCGTGTCCTAGGGGTATCTAATAGATTGGAACTGGCGCTCCAGGTTGAGGGTTGTGCTTTGGGTTAACTACCAAACCATGGAAAAAACTAACGGTTACGAAGCAACGAATAGCCTCGGAAAGGACTGATTTTATTGTTGACGGCACTGCTAAACGAAAAAAGGACAACGACTTTCGTATCTGCACCTGGAATGTGAGAACATTAAATAGGAGAGGTGCAAGCGAACAACTAGCGGAAGCCCTAAACTGCTACAAAGAAGACATTACTGACATCTAGGAAATACGCTGGGATGGGCCGGGCTAAGATAGGTTGGAAAACTATGACAACTACTACGGACTGTGTTATAGTGAGCAGAAACAGCGACTATTTGGATTCGGATTTGTTGTAAGTGCCAGACTTAGGCAAGAAGTCTAATGTTTCGATGACATTAGCGAACACATTGTAACAATACGCATCAAGGCCAAATTCGCTTTATATGCGCTCACGTCCAAACGGAGGAAAAAGATGATATAGCTAAGGATTGCTTCTCTGAGCTCCTTCACCAAATCTATGAGCGACAGCCGAAGTACGATATTAAAATCGTGATGGGTGTTTTTAACGCAAAGGTAGCAAGACATCATTAGCAGTATTGTCGGAAAACATAGCCTACACGACAACACGTCTGGTAACGGACTTAGGCTAATTGACGGAATGCCACTAATAAGTGGACATGGCGGTCTCCAGATCAACGAACGGTCAAACAAATTGATCATATTGCGGTAGACAAGACGCACGCATCCAGTATTTTGGATTCCGAACATTACGAGGGGCTAACATCGACTCGGACCACTACCTTGTTACAGCCAAGGTAAGAATGCGGATATCCACTACGCCACAACTATCCAGAAATACTGTGCAAAAATTTGATGTCGGTCGCAATCGCATGAGACCACCAAGTCCTTCGCGCAACGCGTATCCCTTAAACTATCGATTAACTTCATACCACCAGCATCAAATGTCGAAGAACAATGGCAACCATTCCAACAAGCCATTAGATCAGCCGCAACTGATGTGCTAGGTTTCTCGCCCCCACCAGCAAGAAACCCCTAATTTGGTGAGGAATGCCGACAGATGCTCGCAGCCAAGAACGAGGTCTACAAGGCTAAGCTTCAGGTGAAGACAAGAGCTGCCGTTGAGCTCTATAGGCAGAGAAGAAGGGAAGAACACCAGCTTTTCAGAAAGATGAAAACAGAGCAAGATAAGGAAATATCGTAGTTGAGACACAGTCACTTCTGCAGACTATTTAACGGCGATGTCGAACAACATTCCGCTGTCAGGCAGCGACACCGAAAACTGCCAACCACCCGACCTGAGTGAAGTGAGGATAACAATATCTAAATTCAAGCTTAATAAGGCTGCCGGAAATGACGGCCTTCCCGCCGAACTTTATAAAGCCGACGGAGATGACCTGGTAAGAAACATCCAACAACTCATAAGCCAAATCTGGTCGGAAGAAAGTATGCTTGAAGAATGGAACCTCAGCATCGTTTGTCCGATCCACAAAAAAGGAGACCTTCTAAACTGAGCCAACTACAGAGTCATAAGTCTCCTCAACTTCGTCTACAAGATCTTATCTGCCGTAATATGTGAACGCCTGAAACCGTTTACCAACAACCTGTTCGGCCCTAATCAGGGTGGTTTTAGACCAGGAAAGTCCACAACCGATCAAATTTTCACACTTCGGCAGATCATGGAAATAATCCAAGATGTCCAAATCGATATCCATCACCTATTCCTCAATTTCAAAGCCGCATACGACAGCATTTATAGAGACCATATATACAGAGCCATGTCTAGTTTTGGTATGCCGCCCAAAATCGTCCGTTTGTGTAGGATGACGATGGAGAATTCTCGACACATTCGATACCACAAAAGGATTTAGGCAAGGCGATGCGCTTTCATGTGACTTTTTCAATTTGATTCTTGAGAGGATTGTGCAAAACTCACATCGGTACAATTACTAGCATAGGCCGACAATATTGACATCATTGATAGGACTCAACGTGATGTCATAGCCACGTTTGCTGGTATGTATATAGAAGGAAGCGGCAAAAATTGATTTAGCAGTAAATGAGGGCAAGATGAAGTATATGCTGTCAATACGAAAGAACACATGACATCGACGAATTGGACAGAACGTCACCAAAAAATACAATTTTTTGGCGCAACAGGCTCATTAGTACCCCTGGCCAAGCTTTCTCACAACCTATCATGTGTGTGTACTTTTGGCACGATGGTGGGACCTCCTGTTTTATGGCGACTCCGAACGCCGAATTTAAGATAAGTTTTTCTTGACAATTGATACTACTCGTATGATTTGTCAGATCATCACGAGAGGAGGGCCAGTTAAAAATCATTTTAGGTGTTGCTACGGCTGGAAATCGAACCCATATCTGTGCGGCAGTTCATCGCACTAACCATCGCGCCACTGAGCCCGTCGTCACCATTGACAGATATAACTTTGAGGTAGTACGGGTATTTGTCGATCTCGGCTCCGCTATAAGCTCCGGCAACAATGTCTCGTCACAAATTAAACGAAGAATTACTCTTACCAACCGCAAGTGCTAAGAAGAATTCGGTAGTTAAGCCCTCACTCGAACGCATGAAAAGCGGATACAAAAATCCTTGGTCGATTGGAGAGGAAAGTAGAAACCCACCTAAACCATTTTGGAGTGCGCAACTGGAGGCAGTTAGCTAAGGACCGTGCTAGTTGGAGAGGAATGTTGGTTGAGGCCCAAGGTAATATAAAATTTACAAAAAAGAAAACAAATTGTTTCTTCTATTAGCAATACATTTTATTTATTTTTTTTATTTTTCAATTATCTTTTTTATGATTTTTTTCAAAATAATATTATTTTGTATAAAAATTTATAGAATGTAAAATAGAAAAATTATTGTAATGTAAATATATATGTATATATATATATATATGTATATATAATAACTACTTTTTTTATTTATATGTATTTACCTAATATGTACAGCATAAAGAAAATAATTAAAATTTTTTTTTGCTTTCTGCGTGCAGTTGAACACTTTTCACCTCTACAACAGAGTTATGTCTTTCATTTTCATATCGATGAAAGCTTTTTCTTTTCTTGCATTTTACCATTAACTTGTGCATTAATTCTAAATGAAAATAAACGAAAAAACAAGTTGGTAATCACCAAGTATGAATTTACCATACCCACATGTTCTGCTGAAATCATCTGGCCGACTTAAAATTAAATTGATATTTCGTATGTAAACATAGTCTATGTATATAATTTAATAATTTGATTTTCTTGTAATTGATTTGCTTTATGTAAAGACATTTCCTTTGTTTTTTTTTCTTAATAATGTTTATGTTATTGTACAGCTAAATCTAAAATCTAGTTAAACAAAAAGAGTGTACTAAAATGGAAGCCAATTTGTTTTCAACATTTACGTTTTCTTTCTTATATTTCTGAATTATACTTTTTGAATACAAAAAAATACAAATGGTCGTTAAGATTCTGGTACGCACTGTGGAACTTCATGCGCTCTGAAAGAGTGTGCTATGCACGAGGTCATTTGTCCTCACAATCGGGCTATCGATAGCTGCAAGTGCGTACGCACAAATTTCCAATGAAATCAAAGAAATAAACATAAAAATAAACTGTATCACATAAATCGTAAAACAAAATATAACAATGAGTATAGACTAAAAAAAAATAGAAAAGTTGGTGCGATCTATTAAACATTATTTTACAACTGAAGACCGGATCACAAATTTCATTATTTCGTGTGGAAAATAAAAGGAAGCACAATAATTATTCGTAAATAAAAAAAATTATAACATTCTTCATATGTATACAATTATAAAATATTTACATCTGTTTCAATAATAAAATAATATTCTTTTTTTTTCATTTTATAAAATAAAAGCTTTTCACCAATTCATGTGCTTTATATTATATTAAACGTTTTTATTCCATTTTTCCTATGTAATAAGAGTAAAGCTTGGAGAGGGGTTTTCCTTACGTACTAAAACAATAAACAACGATGGGGGCCCCATCGCCACCGGCAAAAACTTGATCGTGTGAATATATTCATCAACGACATATATATAGTATATGTATATATTGATATTTTCTATTAAAACTAAAATCTTATATTTAAGAAATAATTTTACAGATCTATAACCTTATAATCATTAAAGTTGGCACATTTTACATTGTTTTTGATTGGAGAATCACCTAAACTACATATAGATCAACTTACTTGCTAGTTTAATAAAATTAAATATTGTTTTTTATGTATTACATATGTATATATATATTCTGTATAAAATATATAGTCAGCATATGAATAATTTATACAGACTCCATTTTGTCCAAAAAACTGGATTAATAATGTTTAGTAATAAAAATATCCTCTTTTTCTGATTTTGTCGCACGCGAGCTATTGTCACCCGTATTCTGGTAATCGAATTGAATCGATAGTTAATCTGTTTTTTTTGTGGGATTGAACTAGCGAATTAAATTTCATGGTATACGAACGTTAATTCGATGAAATTTACGATTCAATCGATTGTAGGAATACGAGTGAGCATTTGTGATTGTCTATGATTCAAGTTCATCATCTCTATATAACATACTGTCCAGCAATTTATTTGTCTATTTGCGCAAGTCAGTTGGCATGATGCCGTCGTAGCTACTCACATCGCTGCCATTGTCATTTTCCATTGTAGATGTTTGCATTTCTTCGGATGAGTCGTGACTCTGTTGCATGTGACTGGGGGATTCAGGTGAACTGTTATCGTTATAACGGATGAGCTTGATTGTTGTCAAACCATCGGCATTTCGGATTAGTCTGGAAAATAAAAGGAAAAAATATGTTTTATAAAATGAAATTGAATATTCAGCATGAGTGCAAGGATACAGATAACGAATTGTGTTCAGTTGCGGACTAACGATAGTAAATCTCGGATGACTAGTACCATGGGATTCCCATTAGTTTTAACGCACATTACAACTTAACCACTTGATATGTGTTTGATCTCAAAACCGCGAAGCAAATAGAACTTAAGAATAGTTGCATTACGTTGGGCGCCATTTGATTGAATAAACGAAAAATTTGTGCAATTATAGACAGTCTTAACCTACGATCAAGTCATAGGGTAAGGTGGCATAAGAATTTCATTGATATAATTTTAGGTCTGTCACTAGTGCTACATTAGGGATTCGACCAGGAATCCGGAGTTTATTATGACACTGCACTAACCACTGGCCTATTCCACTCACATGCGAAATATAATCTGTTTGTAATGAGTTAAGAGTTATAAGATAATGGTCAGGCCAAAACGAAAACTATAAATAAGGTAAATCTTAATATCGAATATAATTTCTGTTGCCTACAAAATAATAAAAAAAATATAACGTATAATTCGCAATGACAAAATGATAGCCTGATTTTAAAATTCAAACATTGGGAGCGATTGAAAGAACGAACCATAAAGCATATCCAAAACACATCTCTCTCATGTATGAAAATCATTATTTGCCTACACTTGGGCGCTATTTTAATGCACTCCTCGCAAGTACTTGAGAACTAATCAAAAAATTCATATTACCTAAAACAGAATCATTGCAATTCATGCTCATACATACAAAATAAAAGAACGGAAAAAAACTTACGGATAACAATCCGAACTGGCTTGCGAGTACGTCCTTTTCTCTGACTGTCCCGACACGCTAAGATCCGTTGGCTTCATTTCATCGCCATCTTGGCTATTCGCTTCCAATTTGAATTGTAGCTTTTCGCTGGGCGTTGTAGGCAACACAGGTGAGTTTGGCGGTTGTGTGTTTGACGTGAGGTAATGAAAAGCACCATTGATGGCGTGCATGAAGAGTGGAGATGTAGGTGGTGGGCCATATGCTGCTGCTGCAGCTGCTACAGCAGCCGCTGCTGATGGGGAGATCGCCGAAGCTGTGTTGGGCAGACCAAGTTGATTGTTATTGCTTCGCGAAGACGGCCTTTGCGGGGATTGTGAAGGCTGTGACACTGTCTGCTGTTGTTGTTGCTGCTGCTGCTGAGTCTGAGCATTTTGTGTTGACATTGACCAATTTGTACTGCTAGAGCAACCATTTGTTGCGGGTGCTGTTGAATTGCCACCTGTGCTGCTGTTGTTGCCGCCAGTTGATGAGTTCGCAACTGACTGCCGCAGGAGAGAAATATTCTTAATGTTCTTCAGTTCGGTGGGATTTCGAAGAAATCTGCAAATATAAAAAGAGAATTGTTTAGCCACAGAGTTTATAGGTTGAGAGTGTTATTTTGACTTACTGGTAGCAGTGGCGTTCTCCTTGGACTTTTCGCAGAATATTCACTCTGTAGTAGTATCGGAGCGCTCTGGACATCTTATCATAGTTCATCGATAAGTGATTCTTTTGAATTCCCCAAAGTTTTGCTAGACCAGCTGGATCGACGATTTTAAAAACACCAGTATCTCTGCATTTCCATGCGATTAAATCGCTGTACTTTTGGTTCCTGTCGTTCAACAGCTGTTGCAAGAAGTCCCACAGAAGACGACCATCTAATGAAAAAAATAATTGCATGTTAATTATTAATTTTCGACTCAAGCAATTGTAATAACTTACTTGTATTTGGTTCAGAGTTTTCTGGGAAAAACTCTCTCTTTGCTGGCATATAGCTGGGTGTGGTTGGTGCTGACGCGGAGCCACCACTACTACTGCTGCTTGGAGCACTGTGCAGTTTCTGGTTGGCTTGGTTCTGTGACCAAGTATTCACAAAACTATTAGTGATCTGTTGTGTAAGACTTGGGGACATATCCTTCAGCACGGGTGTTGGTGGTGGACTAGTGTTATTATACTGTGCCACGGCTGCAGCTGCAGCAACTGCTGCTGCTGCCCGGGATGCAGCCTTCGATTCAGAGTAGCTCTCCTCATCCGAATCAGACTGATTGCTACTTGAGCTGGTAGTGTTGTTTTGACCAAACATGTTTCCATTGTGCATGCCGCTGTTTGTTGAGCTACCACTACTCGCGTTTTGGTCTTGCATCTGTGGCGGACTGCTAGCTTGAGAATCAACGGATGGCGGTGGACTCAGAGTTACCGAGTTTGGAGGCATAAAGTGATGCATGTGTGCGTTGTGGAAGGGACTTTCTGGTGGTACAATAGGTGGCCATGTTGGTGTTGGCGGGTGACTGTGCGGGGACAGTGGGTATCGGCTGGTTGGTGTGACCGGGCTATTGGGCAGGTGCCAGTGCATCATGTGTGATTCAATGATAAGCATTTGCAACACATTGTGCAACACATCTCCAGCTCCGGGGCAACGATGGCCAAAATCAGCCCTTGTCAACAGGCAAAGTGCCTTTCCGTTCATTTGGAAAAGGTCATGTTCCACCTTTGGTAAATCGAATTCACGCTCGCAAAATCTAAGAAACACTGATACATCTTCCCTGCCCCAGAGTCTGGGATCTGATGGTAACGACGCCGGCAACTGGGTCTTCAATTCGGCCAACTGGCTTGGTGGAGCTGGTGGACACCGCCACAAAACGTCGCTCCATAGACCTAGCGGTGGATTCAAGGATAGTTGCACTGGTAACATTTTCATTTTGGATCGACTATGATTTATAAAGATTGCTTATTTGCTTTGGGTCTCTTCTTGGTTGAATTTTGTTTCAAGAAAATTTATCTAAAAAGTGATAAAAAAAGGAATGATTACAAATGGTGTTAACGAATAATAAAGCTGATTAATAAAATGAACTAAAATATCTGGCAATAACAGGCCATATACCTACATAGGTCATCACACAACAAGGTGTTTTTTTTTTGTAATTTGAAATAAGGAAAACCTGCGATTAGTAGTCGTCGAACAAGCTCTATTTTGAAGACTTACGCGTGCCAAAACCTAAGTGATAATAGTTCTGTTCCGTAAAAATATAATTTTGACTTAGGTACTAATTTGTCCATACAAAAATCGTTTAGGTACAGGATCACTTTAAATGAACAAAATACAGACAAAAAACAAACAAATTTACTCTGTGAAAAAGCCGTTTTATAAGTGTTTGCAGTGGTTTCGTTTTTAGACAACTGTCGTAAAATTTGAATTTTTCTTTACGTACTAAAAGAGGTAGGTATAGTTGGGGAAATTTGATTATGAATAATGATTTTATACTTATTCACTGTAACCTTATAGTATAGGTACCTGTTTCTATATCTACTTTACTAAATATGTAGGTAAATACCTATCTTCGAAGACGAAATATACAACATTCAAGTTCCGCCTAGTATTAAAGAGTACTTCCAGCAACTTAATTCCAACCCACGTACCTACAAACATCAACTAATGCATTTAAAACACACCTGACGCATCTGACGAAATGTAAGCTTTCTGATGTTTACGACATACCTATATGCGTGGGAGATATTTAAATACATAACTATCTCTTAAGACTTTGACGCAAGACTGAGAACAATTTGGGCCTCCATTCCAACTGCCTAATTAGAATTAATTTCTTTCGTAGGTACGCGATTACATGTATCTATCATGTGACATGAGATATTCTGTTGTACCACCGCGATCACTTAGCTATCTATTTATGAGGCAAGCAGTCAGCACCAAGTCAACATTCAGCAAGCAGTCGTGTGAGAGCAGTCGAGCTTGCCTTAAACTGCCGCTCACTCTGGCATACTTTGTCACGAAGCTTAGGAATGCCGGTCACCAGATAAAAACATTTTTGTTGCTTTATTAAATGCAAACAGTATCCGGCAAATCCAGTTTAAGCGGAAATTCAGATTCTTTTGCCGTCATCGTCTTGTCTTTTCCTTTTTGTCAGTCTTTTTCTCACACACCTAACATTTCTTGATTTATTGTATTAGTTCTCTCCATCTCTTACTCTCCCTCGCTCTTCATCAGCTTGAGAGAGGCCAAGAGCTTATAAGCTTGATAATGATGAATTCATGAATATAAAACATTTTGAGAGATGATGAGGAGGAATTCGGTGGGTCTCTAATTTTATGATTTGGTTCATGTATATGTTTCTGTTGGTACTTTCAAAACAAAAGAGCTAAACAAGAAAGCCACAGATAAATACGGAAATCGTCAAAAAATTCTAAATCTATATTTAGATAACAGAGAGAAATATTTGGAGGAGAAAAAAACAACGCCTGACACCACAAACTGGGTACATACAACAGACGATGCGGAAGTCCAACGACTCCCGCCGCTCGTGTCCGCGTTTGCGTTCTCCCCCGACCGCTATCGGTCGCCCCAAAAAGACGATCGACCGACTGACACTGCCACAGCAAAAGTATGGTGTTATTGTTTGGCTATGAATTTCGTTTCCTACGCCCGGAGCTAGAGAAGCTCACTAGCAGTCTGCGGCACTTCCCGGTGTCATGCTGAAATAAAAGAAACGTACGAAAAAGTAATAAAAACTTTGCTTCTAAGAAAAGCGATGAGCAGCCATCAGCGGTACGCTGCTAGCTTGCATATAGGAAGCTAAAATACACAAAACAATATGGCAGACGCGCTCTCTCATAGTTGTCTATATGGGTGTGTTTGTGCGTCGTTATTTCAGTGTGGGCTACCCAAAAACGTTTCTCTCATCTTGGCGATTTGCTGTTCTCCAAAGTTTTAGCCAAATTATGTAAGGCACACTAGGAAATATTTCCTTGTAGGTAGGTAAACTCTATAATTCATATAAGCAGACTATTTGAGTGCGCGCTCATTGAATGCCACACAGAATGAAATGCTGATGTTCCGAAGTGCGATGATTCTCCGAGCACACAGGATCCATCGTTCCCCTCAGGCTTCGGTCTATCTTGGGTCGTGGAAACTCGTTTCCGCATACTGTAAAGGCTTCCTTGGAAGCTGTGCCATTATCTATAACATGCATTGCTAAGATGAGATGAAATGTTACTTCTCCCTAATTCGCGTTGTTCGTTTAAGCACCACAGGGTGATCGTCACCCCTCAGGTAATACTACTTCAACTCCAACTCCACGGGCAACAGGTTGAGTATGAATGTTCAGCCGAAAATAATTACATAGCTAAGCAGTTCCTGGAGCCATCCTCTGTTCTTCCCGATTGACCAGCCCCCGTTCCCCCTAGACGCCCGTTAGGTGATGTTATTTCAAATTCACTTCCTGGATCCCAGACGAAAATCTTGTTTCCAGCTACCACCACCACCTTGACGACGATGAAGACCAGCCATCGATGGATGAGCAACTGGAATCTTTGTGTGCACTTACGACGATCGTCAGCATCATAATCATGATGTTGCCGATTCCGATCGCCTCCTCCTTTGATCATGTTGCGGATGCTGCCCCTTGGTGCTTGCAATGACCTCGTATTTATTCCTGATACGGCCAACCAGTCGCAGAGTTCTCAATAACACACACATTCCCACTTATTCATGGCCGTCGTCGCCTTCTTCCTTCTTTTGAGATTGCAGGAGGATGAAACCTTAATCTAGGAGGAAGCAGTACGCTTCAATTTTTGTACTTTATACTGCCGCTCATCTGTGTTAAAATGTGTGAGTAAAAAGAAACCGGTTTAAGCGGAAACTACACAACATTTTACTGCAGCACCAGCAGAAGCACGTTGATGGAGTGGAGGAGACGACGATGGCCAAATTCCAAACTGAAATCGACTTTTTTTTTTGTTTGTTTACCCTCTCCCTCTTCAGAGTGCAGCACTTCTCTGGTGGTGGTGCTGCACTGCTTGCTGCCTGCTACTCTATGCCTTCTTCCCTGTGCCAAGTGAATAATAGGTATCGCTATTTACGATGCAGACACAAAACGAAGACCATGCAGTATCTTTCAGAACATGTGTAAAAAACGATTCTTTTCTTCTTCTTTTTTTTTTTTCGTATTTTGGATTTTTTTTTGACAGTGTGTGGTTGCTGTTTATACGACTCCAATCTGAGCGGCACACAAAAATGAAAGATGATGCGGTCGGACAGAAAAAAAAACAGAGAAGAACAACAAAAAAATGCACATGCCGCAATAGGGACTGAGGGTGCGTAACGGGAGAGATAGGGCGCGTCTTCAACTTGTCAGTGGAAAAAAGGAAATCATTTTTTTGTACGTTGTGAAGGGAATGACGATGATGATTAAATTGACCAAGTTCTCAAACCAACATGATCATCACACATGGGAACAGGGTGCGTTGGAATTTGAAAAACATTCCTTTCAGTAGATCTTATGGTGTTGATTGCTTTTACAGATGTTTCTAGTTAAGTGTCATCCTTTTGTTTGTAATTAATCAAGAATTTGGGTTGGAATTCGGTTTAGAAATGGGGTATACCTGCGATAGGAATAAAGTACAAGGTGGGTATCTCTTTTCACAAAGTTCAAAGTAAATATTTAGTGTCATACGAAAGCATATGACTATGTATAACATTCATAATCTGAGGACAGACGTCAAAACTCGCAATATTTTGAAACGGAATTATGATGTATAAATACGCTTCGTTTTGATAAGTATATTAAAGAAGCAAAACACAGATAAAAGAACCTCTGTCATAGTCAAGATTAGAGATGTGTCTTCTATGCCATATAAACTATTTAAACTTTTTTGGTAATTACCAGCATCTTCAAAGATTTGACAATAGCAATGAGTTAAAAGTGGATTTGATTTTTTTCATTTTAAATAATTTGCTAAAACTCGGTTTTAGAACTTACCAAACCATAGAAAATCGGATGGGATTTGTGATGGATATTTACCGTTACAATCAGCATTATCATCTGCTTATAGGTTTTTTTCGTTATTTTTATTTTTGGCCACTGGGTACAATTTTAACGAACTACAACCTTCTATAGTCTATGGCATTGTTTTTTTGAGCCGACCAACACAGAAAATTACAGAACAGAACAGAAAATTACAGTTCTTTGTGTTTCATTACAAAATTATATTATACGAAAGTGTCTGCTTGTTGTTTCATGAGCCTGCATTGGACAATCTAGATCGCGTTTTTTAAATATGAATATCTAGATGTCAGTTTTGCTGTTTCTATGGTATCTTGTTACTATCAAACTGTTGTAACAAATGTTTGCTTTGGATAAGTAGGGTAAATAAAAGCATTTTAATGATCTTTTAATTATATTATATAGTTTAATATTCAAAACTACACAGCAGGTAGGTATGTAAATCACAAATAATGTCTGTTGAAAGTTAGGTATAGGTATGACTTAGGATTTGACATAAACAGAAACATTTTACCTTTTCGAGAATCTGTACTTTTTAGTTCTGAGAGTGTTTACTAAGCTGTGCTGGTCTGTCCTGTTATGTCCTGATGACTTCAATGTCAAAATGCTGGACACTTCTGGGCATCAAATGTGCGTTTTTTAACCACACTTTCAACTGCACTACAGAAATTACAATTGGATGATAGGACGACTAAAATCTTACTACATATTTCATCACTGCCACAAATTCACAACCATAAAAATGACCACATATTAACATGTTATTAGCTGCATTTTCGAAACATCCGTCTTAAAGGTAGTCTTAGTGCCTACCCAATAGATACACATGGTCTACTTGGCAACATTTAATTGACAGATATTGATAAAAAAGTTTATATGCCGCAATAATAATAATTACAAAAACAAACGATGAAGATTATTAGCATATCTACATTTTTTTGGTTAATAAAAAGACAACAAACATATAATAAACAACACTGAAAAGACTCTCTAATTATTATGAATGCATTTTTATTGTGACCTATGGTTAACGATCACCCTGTCTTGGGCCTGTGTGTAAAGAAACACTTGAGGGCCCCTGCAGGCGAGCGAGCAACACTTGGGATATTTGATATTGGATTTTCCAGTAAACTCGTTGTATGACGTGAATATCATGAAATCTGATGATGACATCACACACATTTACGGGCGACGAACGCGTGTGTTTTTTTTATCGTATTATTATCCAGTCTCAGTGCCATAGCAAATAGAGAGCTTAACAAAGGATTCACAACAACGAAACCAGGACACTTAATATTGTACTCCCCTCAGTAGCCGATCAAGTATTGGACGAGAAAAAAAGAAAATGGCTGTGCCAAATTTTGATCAAGCATTTCGTCAGTGGACATCCGAAGAACGATTTCCTCATAGACACTTACAGAGAAGTCATTGACCTGGAAGTGATTGGCCAAATCGCCAATTGCAGAATCTTGCTAAGAGTATCCAACAAAATTTCTATCATCTCGAGAAACATACAAATCAATCGATAAAAAACAAGAAATTTAATTTATTCAATTTCGTCGAGTGGTCGGTTTTTTTTTCTTTATTCTTCGTCGCAGAATTTTCGTCGTCGTCGGTTGTTGTTGCTTTAATTATGCTGGAAGTAGGTGGTGCCGTGTCCGAATACCTGTTTCTCGTTTTTTTATAAGTCATTCTCAATCGGACTTTCGTTATTCGGACAAGTAGGAGAATACAACAGAAAAAAAAACAGATTTGAAAAAAATAATAGGTAAACTTAAGAGGTGTTATTAATCGTTCGATAACCTTTCGCGTTTACGCATTTATGTTGGTCGCTACTTATAGCTGTGGCTTGTTTGGGATGGAAGATCATGATCATCATCATCAACATTAAAATCATTGGTAGAACAACAGCATAGACAACGCTGTTCTTTTCGGGACAGAGCGTACATTAACTTTATGTTGTCTGTTTTTTTTTAGGAAAGTCATTACCTTTTCCTACGAGAGAGCATACAATCAGTAAGGAATCTAATTTGATTTGGAGCCCAGCCCTCAAGCTATTTGAGAATGTTTAATCGAATTGGACGCACCAGGTAACAGTAGTGTGTTGTTGTGCGTCATTAGATAAATACGATTCATAAAACAAGAAAAACGCTAACACATCTTTCCATAGTAAGAGTTTGTGGATTTTTTTGGTAGCTATGTGTTCAATCCGTAAACGAAACAAAAATTGCTTCCATTGCCACGACCTCTATGTGCTATCAGAATGCTGACTCCCTGTGTACCTACGCGGGCGCACGATAAATCGACCTGAGTTTGGCTATAAATTTGATATATCTTGTACATAGGGTGATAAGATAAGACAATGTGACTAATACCACAATAAACTACCTACCAACAAAATTTAGTACACTTTATTATTAAAATTATTTTCACCTTCTTGCTGTATTAAAAAAGTTGGTATTCAGTGGTGGATTTATTTTGGAGATGATTACGCAAAATTGTGTACAATACTATTAAGACTTTTTATACGTGTGTTTATGTTTTTTTTTTCTTTTGAATGTGGTTACAGTTGCAGAATACATTTTATGACTTTGTTACTATCTTTGGAACTAATATTTGAATAGACTTACCTCACGTAGACAGCTTCCTTAGACCAGTCATATGTGCGAAGTTTCTGTTTATACTAATGGTTGTACTTCTTGTTTTCTGTAAAGAAAACAAAATAATTTTTAATTTTAAAATAAACTTCATGTGCATATTACAAGTCTATATGGTGTATTTTTAAGAATTCTGACAGTCACCTATTACAACAAATTAAAATGAAAACCCATGCAGTTATGAAATATTTCCATGTCACTTCTGTTGAATTGATGGGATTTCTGCTCTGACTTTTAATTATACGAAAAAATAAGCTATCACTTCACTTTATCGATAACAGAACGAAATGACTTAACTCTTTTCTATGTGATTCATAGTCCGGAATCTCTACTCTTGTATGGTTCTTTAATGACAAGTGAGTAAGTGACTCAGCTTGCAAGGACAAAAACAATGTATTTATTAATACCCATAGGTATCAGTAGCAAATTTTTTGATTCCGACGCATACATTATCTATAGGAAACAGATTTGCGCTCGTCTAAGTGGCTTATAAACTTAATATTTAGACACCAGATAGAATGGTATAAATTTTATGCGACACGTGATAAAACGCGACTTTGTTAGACGAGTTGCGTAAGTAAGTAATGTGTATCGAGTGAAGACAGTTGACATACAAAAATACATCAGAGATTTGTCAAATTGCGAACATTTGTAAGTTTTTTTTTGTAAAAGAAGTAAGTAAGGATTTTGTAAAATCTTTAAGGATTTTTTACTGAAAATAAACGATTAATAGCAAACGATTTTTTAAGGGTTATGATAGCGTTTTTGTAACGATAAAAAAATTGTCACATATTTAATTTACAACATAATCGTACAGTTATGTGTCATGTATTAGAGTACGCTCTAGAATTGTCTATAGAGGACATTGGTGTGATAGTTGGCCTAAGGTGAAATTTAAAGCAAAGCTGCTGTTTCACATAAAACATAAAAACATGCAAGTAATTTAAATTTTACTACAAACAGGAACATTTGCGATTACAACATATTTTTAAGTTTCATTTAGGGGTTAATGATCTAAGAGAATTGGTCTGGGTTTTTAAATATAGCCAAATTTGGTAATTTGGCAAAACAGTATAAAAATTACAACCAGCGGTCACATTGGAATTTTTCTATTCGCTGATATTGGTCGAGTTCAATTTCGCTGCGAAACAATCAAGCTGAAGCGTTTTGCGTCAATTTTAAGTTTTCTTATCGTGTCGCTTCCATTTTATCTTCACATTTACGCTCACTGTCTTATGTTCTGTTGTGCTTGTTTGCCTTTATAGAGCCAATAAATCACAAACCATTTTTTCTAACTACTGTAGAAGTTAAGTGGAATCATGTAATTACATAACCCAAGCGTATATTTTTATTTCAATATCATTGCATTAGTCTGTGAGAGTGTCTTGCTATGAAACTTGCAATGAATCTAGCGCCGCATTCACCGACACTATTGCGCTACTACTGACATCGACGGCAACGGGAACAACGACGACTTCGCGGAAGAGATTCACTTCGACATGTTCTTATCCGCTTTCGTCGTTGTTGCTGCCGCCGTCTTCGTCGTCAGTGTGTTAAATGCGGAAAATGAGGCTTCGCGACACTCGTATAGACGTATATGTGAGCGTAGTCTCCACACCAACCTAGTATCTGGCTGTACGTGTTGTTACCAGCAGTAGCTAGTTAAGTGAAACAAAATCACAGAGGCAGCGATGTTACATGCAGGGTAAACATTTCCAGAACACGACCACTTCTCGTCTAGCTGTACGAGTATTTACTCTGCTTTATTGTCGAATGGAATTGTTTATTTCCTACTAAGATAAGAATATCGACGTTATCTCTGTCGTCGAGTCAGTGTTCTTCAGGAAGAGAAAACTTTCGATATTCTCAATGTGTGCTTGCAGCCCGGCATACCTACCTACCACCCCGTCTGTCATAACTCATCACAATAATTCTTTACATTACAGCTGCACACACCGCCACAATCACAACCAGCCAAGGAGTCAACTTAGCGAGAATGAGGAAGCAAAGTACCAGAACAATAACACATTTATGTTCGTTTTTCATTTAGTTCTGATTTAATTGAACTTCGATCAAAGTGTAAATAATTACAGCAAATATGTCAACAAACATTATACCCACACGCTATAGCATATACACTATACAGCCTTGCGAAAGTGCAAGAATTTATAGCTGCCACTTGTTATCGCTTCCTTAAACACTAGGTTCATGTTATTTATACTCATCGAGTTAGACGCGCAGCAGATCATTTGTCTGTTGTTGTCCACTGTCCAGTTTTCATAAGATGGCGCTTAGTTGCTGCCATTAGAGAGAAACTACCCCAAGTGCGGGGTAGGGCGGAAACAAGTCGGCGGCTTCACAACGCTTTAGAACTAGAAATGATTTGCATTAAATGCGGAAACATTGCGATTCTTTCTCGGTATAGATTTGCCATTCCATTTAAATGTGAAATCACGCAATCAAGTGGAAATTATTATAATAATTCTCCGTAAGGTGGGTTGCTGATGCTAGTGTTGGTGGTGGTGAAGCTAACACCTATAACTATATCTGGGGAGGGGTTGTTTGCCCAGGGGCAAGTATCTACTTGTTATGTATGGTATAGTGGTAGCGGCGGCAGTGGAAACGGCGGTTGGAAAAAACGTGACTGCGAGATATCAAGTCAATTGACAGGCAGGAAATTTATTGTTCTACACACTCGAGCGATTAAGACAATTCAACCGCGCTATGAGGAAATATGTGTTTGCGGTGATCAATTTCGATTCCGCACACATATGCCGTCACACATACTCCCAACATTTCTCAGGCGATTGGGGTTGAAGCGCTACAACTTTTTTTTTTTAAAACTCAGAACATACAAACAAACAAAATAAACACAAACGACATGATACAACAAGTTGATTACCTTGATTATCTGATTACTTCCTACTCGTAAAACTTTAAAGATTAGTTTTGTGCCTGTTAGTGCTGTAGCGGAGACGTGTAAGAAACCGGCAAAGCGGTAAGAGAAGTGGCAGTCTCTGCAAAAGTTGTGACAACCAGAACGAACGGCTTGACGAGATTTCCAGATTGATAGTTGCCCATAGTTATGTACAGGTATATGTAAATATCTTTATGACTGGTAATTATAAGAAAACATGCTTATTTTTGTCTTAGTCATAATCGTAGAATGAAGTGACGCGTTTGGCTAGACAACATCCAAGTATCGTTGACTAGAGTTGGCATTTTGTGTATAGAAAATGTCACTTCCGTATTAAATCTTTGAGCTACACATGATTGTATTATTAGTGTTCTCTTATGTTGGGTTTTCGATAAATCCGATCAATTGTGCTGCATGCAAAATCTATTTGTGTTTTGAAAAAAAAAAGAAGCTTGTCAAACTTCCTGAGAAACTGTTTTTGTAAACCAACTAATTAAACTGTTCAGTTGATGAAATAAGAACCGATTTAATAGGGTTATCCCCTTACTTTTTAATTGCAATTTAAATTGTATTTTGTATTTAATTTAATTTATAAACAAAGTTATTGTCCACCTGGTACTTTTTCGTAATATTTGGTAAATGTTAAAGGATTGTCAACGCAGAAATGAAGCACCCCAAATGTTTACGCATTGTTGTTATAGCAGCAGGTTGTCAAATTTAGCTAAAGTTAACTAAAACTGGATGAATCTGAGAAGAAGCTTTAAAGATCCAACGATAATAGTATGTAAGGATTCGTAGTCGGCTGAATTTATGGTATTAATAGGCAAGAAAAGTGAATGCAAACACAATAGATACTAAACACAGAAGGTACGATGCTTCTATGAAAAGTACACACTTCTAAACATATCTACTTGTTAAAAAAAACCTAGCAGTCATTTCAAAGTTAGCTGAGATCAAGCTTTCTAACTAACAACCCGCTAACATTTCCTCTTCATTTAATTGTCAATTTTGTGAATCCTTTCCTTTAGATGTTTTTGTATGATTGTTGAGAAAACAAAATGCGTCGTATTAATACATAACAAAAACCCAAATCGCACACTTTATTCCTCTGTTAATAAGAGCCTAAGAAGCACTCCACAAGTCGCGTTGAGTTGCAACCACGACTTGATTTCAAACACGATCCAGCAACACTTCAGTGGCAAAGAAACGGCATGAGCGGATCATTTTCCCACAATGAGATGAGATTGACACAAGGATGTGCAGACAGCAATTGTCCACATACTCAACTACATTGGTGGCGCGTACCACCTTCTGTATAGTTCTCTCGGGTTGCTGTTGCTGTTCCCGCTA
This sequence comes from Rhingia rostrata, assembly GCA_949824845.1. Taxonomy (NCBI): domain Eukaryota; kingdom Metazoa; phylum Arthropoda; class Insecta; order Diptera; family Syrphidae; genus Rhingia; species Rhingia rostrata. The sequence goes on along the minus strand of OX463755.1, from coordinate 3,061,684 downwards.
AGGAACGACTTTCCACGTCAATAATACTGCATTATAACGAATAAGAAGGATTGTCAACTAGGAGTGGAAGTGGCCGCAGGCAATACTCTGTTGTGCGCGTTTTATGTTTCCTTCTTTTTAACATTTTTTTTATATCATTGTTGCCTGATTATTTAATTTGCATTCTCGCTTAGCTCTTACTATTCAGTAGGAGCCCAGGTTGTGGTGGTGTCGCCTCCTAGAGTGGCATCTTCGTGTCAATTTCATAATTTTTCTTCATTATCTCAGGGAGAAACACAGTCCGCCGCAGAAAGGATGAGTATATTTCTGTCCAACAATTGAAGAACAAAAAAAACATTGCAATTGTAAGAAATTCGTTTTCTTGCAGGATATCACAGATGTCACCATCACAATCATCATCGCGCACATGAAGGATTATGCAGTTATCTTTTGTTGTCGCTAATGAGATTTTTTGAGAGCGCGTGCACCCTCCAGCTAATTTGTTTATACATTATCAGAGAGGCAGTGGCTTTCTTCTTTTTAAATTTTTGTATGGTAGTTGTCGATGCACGTATAACCACTCTACGGGACGATGTGTTTGGTTATAATTGGCAACAATTTGCATTTATATATAAATATATGTATCAAGGAAGTACATATTCGCTGCAGCAATGCAGATGTCGCAGATACCTGCCATTTTGAAAAAGACTACATACTCATAATGTAACCACACTTCAGGTATAAGTGCAAAACGTCAATGCCCACAATCTGGTATTGAAAATCTGCAAGAACCCAGCGATAAGGCAGCCAAAATAAAAAGACCCAACGCGATAAGTCCGCGGAGTGAAGTTCAAAAACATTGCACGATCTCAATGCGGGGTTTCTTGGTTTCGGAACTTCCTCTATGCGCGGCGAGGCGTATGTAGCTTAGGTATTTTAGCTGTTTAAGTACATATAGCTGATAAAAAACGGAACGCTGATTTGATCAATAACTGTAATTGAAATATCAATAATCGCACGCTCTTAATGCGTATGTGTGCGCATTGTAGTTATTTTTATTTGCAAATAATAATAATAATCAGCTTTTGCGTCACTTCCGTAATTAGATACAATAATTGTAGATATAGCCAGTAGAACCATAAAGTGATCGAATTGATTTATGACTTGAGACTCGGTTTATTGTCATGTTTACTGTGTTTGTCAAGAGCTGCACGTATCAGTCGGGTGCCAAAGGCCAAAGACAGGTATTCTATACAGTCAAGCATGAATCGGGGATAAGCCCAAACGGTATTTGAATTATTAGGGTTTTTCTATGCCCTATCCATTAAAACCGACTGCGCTTGAAATTCTTGTGAAATAACATATACATGCGCAGGGCACTGCTGCCGCTGCATTCATCCATACCTGTTCAATATGCATTACAAAGATGTGATAAAGATCAATGAAAGGTAATACCACCTTTTCCGGTTAAGTCTTCGATAAATAGGTACCGCGCGAAGCCTCTCACACTCTTGTGTAAGCAAACCAAGCCGATCTTTCTACCTGTCTGTTTTGCTGCTGCTGCGCATGTGCATGTGATTGCTTGTCCCAAATATCATATCGGGGGTGCTTAACGTGCATTCCCGTACGTGACTTGAATTTTCTCAGCTGATGGATTTTTTTTCTGGTATGGAATTTTCCTTGGAAATGCGCAATGTGCGCGTTGATTATCCAGTGATTATCAATAAAAATTCTTCCTCTTCTTCGATTTATTTGTTACCACTTGTTACTTGAATGCATGCACGTTTTTGTTATTTTATTTTCTTTTTGTGTCGTTACCTCTATCACTCACAGCTAACACTCAGTGGATTCGGATTCGGGTTCGGGTAACAACAAGTGGTTCGTTGAACTGTGTGATACGTCACTTTTCTTGAATTTCCAACGATGGCACTATTCTGACGATTACACCATTTGATATCGGACGATTTGTAATCGATTTCTTCTTTTCCTTTTTAATTACGTAGAGTAAGCGTTTTTTTTTTGTTTCGTATGTTGGGTATACTTTTAATGTCATTGCACAGGGTTTTGCAGCGATCGCGTTTAGTGGTAACACGAAGCTAAACATGTCGGAATATAAAACCGACAAGAGAATTTTAGACGTGTAACACAACTTTTGAAAGTGAGGATCGCAAAAGTTAGCGCAGTCGTGGGGGGAAACTTGATCGCGTAACACGGGATTAGTCAAAAGGGACGAGGTTTATGGTATGTGGGTCAATCGTATGAAAATCGTTAACAATGTTATTGGCATGCAAGAATGTGTAGGGCTTGAAGATCTTGAAAATTATAGTATATAAAATTTTATAAAAGTATAGTTTTTTTGCTTGATTTAATTTTAAGGTTTCATTAATTAGAGTTTGCATACTTAAGCAATTTGTATTCAAATTGGCGCGTAGGAAAGAATGAAAAAAAAAAAAAACAATTTGCATTTCTCCTTTTGATTGTTGAAGTATGGTTAATATAAAGGGCGAGAGTAAGATAAGTTTTGCGCCAATAATTGATAACGGTATTTTGTAGAGGGTCAAAAACAAGCATTTTTACTATTCTATCTCGCCCGTTAGGAGGTAGCGACTCGTACTATGGTAACATATAAAGGGTATTCATAACCCCTTGAGTACGTGTAAATTATAAAAAAAAAACAACGGCAACACTTACAATGAAGTATTATTCCGGTTTTGAAAGCGAAACCTGTCGTTTTATCCTTTATTTAAAATAAATTATTTATGTCAATAGTTTTTGAAGATTCGACCAATTTATTTCTTGATTGTGAAATAAAGTGCTTAATTGGCTTTTTGTGGCCCACGCCGCCTAAAACTATTTTTGTTTAATTAATTTTAGTAATTTTTAATATTCTCCATTTCTCCATTTTAGTACTTGTACTCCCGCCCAAACGGGGGGTGATAGAACCTTTTCCATAGTAAAAAATATCTTGTACTAAACTAAGGGTACTATTGTGGAAGACAATATTTAATCTGTCAATCGAATTGCAATTGGGTTTTCCAGTTTGAGTAAAGAATACTCAATTAACTCAAACATCCTCCTCTAATTCACTGCAAGCCGCACTAAAGCGAAATCAAACAATATTAGCTGTGTCTTGAATTCAATCCCAACATTTCCAATTGTTATTTATAATCCTGTATTGTATGGGACAACCTAGCCAACATACAGAGTATCCCTGATGATTACAAACTTCCTAGAAATTCACAAACCTGACAAAAAACTCAACCAGATAAAAACCCATTAAAACTCCGTTGAGTGGTCCTTAAAATCGAGTATCGCCTTCCATTTGTATTGATTTCGTTGATTGAAATAGGATATGCTTTCATCCTAGAATGGGTCATCATATACCTGACTGGAAACACATTTTCTGGTGTCTTAGATGCGGAAAATGCTAGACATACTATTTTTTGTATTCAATCTCCAAACCAAGGATGCAATATCATTTGTTGCATCTATGAAAAGAAAAATGAAAAGAGAAGACAAGTAAAATATATACCACTTGAAGAAGGTACTCGGGAAAAACAAAAGCGGATTTCAAATCGGAAAAGAAGAGGCATTGTCACCGCCTTGGGAGGTCTGAGAGCATCCTAAGACTATACAAAAAAACGTGTAACGTTCGTTTGTTAATGAATATTTCTCAAGGGATTTGTCTCTCTCCGCATGTGATACTTAAGGAAATGAGTTTCGATCCGCTGTTAGGGGTACCGAACCGGACAGGTAGTAAACAGAATTCTCATATTTTGCGTGCAATAAATCATGAATCGGCTTCATAATCATGGTAGGTGGGTCCAGGTACTCCGCTAAAACAAATGGCTGTACTCTCATTAACAATGGCGATATTTTATTACCTCAATGGGTGCAGTGCTTAAAAATTCAAGTACGCACTTATAGTTCGTTTGAGTGGCTATTTTGCTTGTTTTTCCGTATCCACAATTACCGCACCTGCACAATATTTATCGCGGCCATAATCCACAACACAATACGCCACCTGTGGCTTGAAGTCTACCTATATTCTAATTCGAGGACAGTCGTTACCTTTGACACCTCGCCATTCAATCACATCACAGGTAGAAAGGAAATCGAAATGGCGTGCCCCTATCGCATTTCTTTACCACTTCCTCGTTTAACTATCTTAATCGCTGGAATCTGCAAAGAGCGCGCACATACAAGTACGGTACGGGAATCAGCCCAAACAAGCACTCTTTGGGAAGGTGGTGGTGGAAAAGCAACTCAGTTGTTAGGTTACAACTAGCAATCGACATTATGCGCTCAGTGTCTGGCAACTTCCTATTTCGAAACGTAACCAAATCCCTCCCGACAACAGGTTAGATGTGTGTTGTGTACTGGTGTGAGGAAGGGCGGTTAACGGGGTAACTGCAGCAAAGACGTGCACCACTAATTCACTTTTTTGATGCCCACGCCGCCGATATATGGAGAAGCGATGAAGACGGCTGTATATAGTTGTAGAGGCTACGTAACTTGTTTATCGCGACAGCCACAGTAGCACCACTTAACTGAGATTCGGTGTCGGTCGCTGTTCGTATACCAGTTATGTATGTTGCACAGTAAACCACAAAAGAAACGACGGTTTTGTTCGTGGTTGTTGTGTTGCCTCTTTCGTGGTCTCAATTTTCTTCCTCTCTGGTTTTACATTTTACCCACATTTCCCCTTCCTCATTTTGCAGCAATAACTGCTGGGTGGTGGGCAGATTAAAATACATGCAACCATCCTTTCGCCAAACATACACATCATGACGTTAAGGGTCGTCGTTGACATCACCGGAGATGGTTTCATTCCGTTTCTTTTCGATTTAAATAGATTATCATTTGCCGCAACTTCTTCATCCAAAACGGGGAATCTGCTTAGACTAGATACAATTTCTGAAAGATTTTTTTTTTAATTCTTCTGATGTTTCTCCAACAAAATAAATGTCTCAGGAATTTTGGAATACGGCGGCAACGCTGGCACGAACCCCTTGGGGGTTTGTGAAAGTTCGTGGAATTCAAACGAAGGGTGGAAATGCTTCCTGAAATCAAAGGACTAACTGTCACAGAACAGATGAGAGCGTGCTTGGATATTTCTGAGAAAAACGTGTATTTATGGGACTAAGTTGGCGTCTCTGTGTGAGTGCTAAATCGAGCATCATTCGGCAGCACACCGTCGCGTCGTTACAGCACCGACGACGAGAAGACACTCACTTGAGACCACATCGATGCAATAGCAATTCGCCGCGCGACGACAATGTAATTGTGTTGTAAATGTGACCGTGCCGTCGTCGTTCTGGTGGAGTACCGAGAGCGAGACACAGACAACTTGAACGAATTGCGAGGAGGAAGAAGACTTTTGTTTCTGTGCGAAGCGTGGAGCGTTTATTTTTGCTTGTTTTCCTTTTGATTTTCTTCGGTTGCCATTTTTGCTTCGGCTGCTTGCTTCGTCGTTGCTTCGCTGCTATTGCTGCTGCTGCGACTTGCGAGCTACTACAAATGTGTTTGTGTGTTTGTGGAGCAATGCGGAAGTGAATTTAATTTATTTTGCGTTTTTTTCTTTACATTTTAATGGGCGCGATGGAAGACGAATCAGTGCCGTAACGACGGACAGAATCGGGTTCGGCGGGCAGCTAAGCTCGTTAATGCGGGGGAGCACAACACAAGACACATACGTGTATGAGTGCGGCTAAAGCGCTCTACACATCTTCCCGCACGCTTAGAATTAGCTGTATTTTGTCGCCGTATACCTATATTGCATTTACGTTGCAGGCCAACTTTACAATGCACCTACAGCCATACACATTATGTGTAATCTGGTACCGCGGTCTTTCCTTCCGTAAAGTGTTCATGTGACCTTGTGCGATGTGCAGTAGTATGTACAAAGTGCCTATGCGTTTTGGTTTTGTCACATGCGGATACGCCAGAGCTGGTCCGGTAATGTTTCTTTCGGTTTCGTACGCGGAACTTGAGCTACTTTTAGCAAAAACAAAAAAAACTGTTCAAAAAGGCGGATAAAGCATACCTATTGGAATACCTACAACAACAATGATTTGTACTACGCAAAGTTTGCGAAGATTATTAGTGGAATGCTAATCACCAAAAAAGCTAATGTTACATGAACAGGTTTTGTGGTTTGTCTTATGTCACTAATTTATGTGACAACACACAATGAAGACGCAAAAAAAAATCGCTAGACACTTATTTGACAATTCAAGGAAGTCCGGATAGGGCCGTTCAACCCAAAATCAGAAAAACTACATCCGACAAATATTCATAAATATTTCATCAATTGTGTCATGCCAGTGAATCACACACCCAAGACGAGATTTCAAATCATCTTACCTGTTTTCCGTTTTGTTAATTTGCGTTGTTTGCTTCAAACTAAAACGCTATGCGGCTGTACTCCATCGCTGTACTTTGGTGCGCCGCCGAAATTCAACTGGTAATCCAAGCAAAGTATCAATAATCCACTCTGTACAATTCACGAGTAACTGACTGCAGTCCTTTTTCTTTTTGACGGGACTAAACAAGAACAGAGCGCACTAGACTCGAGTGTATTTATTTTGATTGGTCGTCTTTATATTGTGTAAACAATGTTGCCAAAAAGAAACTCACTTTAACGACGGCATTTAAACTGAATATTCACCACGATTCGTGTTTGTAAATCTCACGTTTGGTATTATTATTTTGCTCTTATTGAAATATTTACTGGGAAATCTCTAATATTTATGTCGTCTGATTTATCTATTTGTATTTATACTCGGCGCACTATGATGAACGAACGAAATACACTTGATTCACCACTTGAAAGTTATCCAAAACACTGTTTGCGGGATTTGATTTGATTGATATATTTTTGTTGGGTTTATTTGCTCTCGGATATGTATAGGTATTAAATATTTTTGTTTAAGTCCAAGATCCGCATTCAATAAACAAGTAAAATTATAAATATAAATAAAGATCTAATAAGAACTCGACACTGCCTTCAAGAACAAACCGACGTCATCGACGGCGAAGCATCGACTGGCAATAAAAGTTGGAAACATAACAAACGGAACCTGCCAGCGACTGAGAAGAGAGCGGCAGTATAGTGTGGAAACATGAATTCCGCAAAGGCGCAAACACGTACACCGACAAACGGCAGCCCACTACACTAAAGCGGTAAACCATCTGTTTTGCTAGGTGTGTGAGTGTGTGTGGAGTGGATTATGAATTTGAGAGAGCATGAGGGATGTTGCCAGGTGACAGAGTTACCAGTTGAAAGCAAAGAAAAGTAGAAGGGTATTCCAGAGAGTTACTACCTTATTAATATAGCACGCGGTAGTGCACTAGTTCGTAGATAATTGTTCAATTTTTCCGTTAGTGGACAAAGCTTCAAATTGATGGCTTAAACAATTTATAAAGCCTTGTTACAATTGTCAATAGTAACAATGATTTTGAATTGCATTCGACTAGACACAATGCGATTTCCACTTACGGATCACTCAGGGATTTTTCTCCGCATCCTCAGCTAAGATCTTTTATTCAATGGAACATCAGATTGAAAATTTGTGAATCAATCAAAAACGGTTTGTTGAATTATTGTAATAGTTCAGGGTCCCCATACAGGGCCCACCAAACAGCAAGGAACCTCTTTTAGCAGAAAAGTGCCTCTTTACCAAAAATAACATTAGTCTTAGAATTCATGAATAGATTATTGAAATACACCCACCATATTCCAAGCATGTTGGATGCAGTTTACTGATTTTGGGTTGATTTTCATCCTTCAGATCATACATATAGTTATGCTTCCATTTGATTCCAATTAAACGAGAGTTTATGAAGGATAGTAATTCCAAGCGCAGTTCAAAGTTGGCTTTAGAATGTTTTTAACATAATTTAATTAATGGTATGGAAAGTCCATCATAGTTCTTCAATCTAAACCCGATAGGCAGGTAGTTCAAAAAAAAGGTTCGGTTTAAATGAAAATTTAAATGAAATGCGTACCATTGACGTAATGTACTGCAAGTCCATATAATCAACATCGTAATTTTAAATTTTATTAAAAGAATTCGATCTCTTAGGTTGAGCTTTTTAATAGCCGATTGTGTGGGTAGAAACCTGTTTAAGATATGATGCAGCAAATGCATAAGTTATGATAGCTTTCGGAGATTTCTGTACCTGTACGTGTACTGTACGCGATGTTGTTTAGCTAGAACTTCCGAAGCATAACATGTATAGATCCCATGAATTAAGGTTTAAAAAAGTTACGACTGCAGTGTATATTAGGCGGTGAACTATCTTGCAAATGTTCCAGGTTTGATTCCCAGTCGAAGCATCACAAACATTTATTTTTTTAATTACCTATATTAGGTGAAAAGGTGATAAGATCGGGAAAATGTTGAAAAGATCTGGAATCTGATAATAGTTCAGAGGGAAAGTCAACAAGATTCAAGTACTTCGTTGTTTTTACTGCTCTTTCATGTTCCAAAGTACAGCCTGTTGGAATACCGTGCGAGAGAACGCGAGTTCAAATCCCATTAAGTTAAACGTTTTTATATAATTACTTGCACTGAATTTAATAATTTTTTAATAACAAATTGGGTTATTAATAATTATAAAGGATTAAAATTGGTACAAAACGAAAATATAAAAAATGAAGTTATTTTTCAACTTCCAGAAGGCTTGTAAATATTTTCGGAAAGACTTTTTGCGAAGCCCCTGATTTGCTTCAGTAAGGCCACAAGTAAGCAAACAAAGTTTGCTTATTAATGGCGTTGTTTGGTTCTCTCTCCGCATTGGACGTTTAAGATGTAGAACGAATGGACACCAATACTCCGGCTGGCAGAGTCTTCGATTCCCAGCCACACGTCGTACGCCGTAGAGGAAGACCTTGCCTTAAGTGGCTTGTACAACTAGAAATCAACCTCAACCAACTTGAAGTGCGCAACTGGAGGCAGTTAGCTAAGAGCCGGGCTTGTTGGGGAGGCATGTTGGTTGAGGCCCAGGTTCATTACGGAATGTAGTGCCACTTAAGTAAGTAAGTAAGCGATCCGCTCGTTTAATTATGTTAAACAATATTTGTAGCAGAGGTTACTTTTTCAGCTGGAAAACAAATATTTTCTTACTTCGCAGCTTCTAATAATGATGATTCACAATACATTGAAGTTACCCAGCTGTTTGGTTTTATCGAAAAGAATGAAAAAATAAAAATCTAAGCTGAGTATAAAGTGCGAATGGTGGTTATCAACGTGGAGCTGCAAGGTCAGCAAATATCGCTTCAAAACAAGAATTAGAAGTAGAAGTATTAATAAGAAAAACCCACTATTTCATAAGTTTATTTGTTATTATTTAATTAAGGCCTGTATATATAAATCAGTACCTTATCTTATTATCTTTCTTGTCCACTTTAAGGTCTCTTCGTACGATGGCTTTCAGCTTTTTCATATTTTCTCCAAAAAATTGATTCCCGAAGCTAATTCAATAGATTCAAATTTTTTAATATGTTTTCGATCATCTTGGTTTTGTTGGCTGTATTTGAAAATATAACTCGCAAAATCAAATATTGACACCAATTTTTACAGCCAAAATCTAATTTAGTTGCTAATGAATACACCAACCTCGGTAAATTAGTAAATTAAATCATAATTAACGTCAAGGAACCTCAAATTTTGTTTATATTTCAGTTAACTCACTGATTCAATATAATTCACTCTTATTTTCCATATATTTATGTTAATAATATTCATTGGGTAATATATTTACAAGTCAAAAAGGGATGCAACAATGCGAATGTGACATAATATGTGCAAATGGCATCAAATGCAATTGTGTTTTGATAACTAAGTTATAACCAGATAGAGATAGAGAACTAAATAGACAACAACGAATGCAGCGATACTGACCTGAAGAACTGTTTATTTGACCCATTTCCCGTTGCCGTCTTAACGCAGCGTTATTTTTGCCATTAAAATCTTGCGTTTTTAAAGCTTACAAGTGCAAAAAACCTATAGATTTAGGTAAGAATGTATAAAAAAAAATAAACATTTTTGGTGCAAGAGGCTCGTTAATACCCAGAGCCTAGCTTTCTCACGACCTTTCATGTGTGTGTGTGTACATTTGTACGATGAAGGGATGGATAGATATTTTTTCATCAATAAAGGACAAAGTGCTTAATATTAAAGTATATCTAGATGACTTTCATTTTCATTGCCTAGCACACGAGTATGCTTCACCCAGTTGAAATAGTCATGCTTCTCAAAGGAAATGCAAAGAAAGATAACTGTATGAGAGCTATAGAGACCTAGTTTTATAATGTGTGTTTTTCAATTTAAATACAGCTAATTTTTGGGATTTTCACTAGCATTTTGGTAAACTGACTAGAAAATACTTTTGTCAATGTGTTAAAGGCAAGTGGAAACCCATCATTAAACACGTATGCACTATCTCGGTTATGAAATGCAATCAAAAATGGTAATGTCTTTAAGAAATATACGATTGTATTTTAAAAAAATCAAGGACATCAATAAAACTTCTATGTAGGGCCACCAACTAAACCAATACCTTTTCATTCAGTCCGATCGAGAAGTTGGAGCCGTATTCCGTCTATAATTTGCCAAAAATTACGATAACACAGCTGCCGCAGGCCAACCGCTTACGGAGTTACGGCATGTTAATATTTTTTGCGTTGGCATGGCAACTTCCTTGAGATATTTTTGAGAGTATTGGAAAGAATGTTGTCAATTTTAATTCAACCGAAACGTATATACGATATATATACTCTACTTAGCCTCACTCAACCAGATTGGTTGTGTTTGCGTGTTACGTTCATCGGATCAGTGTTTATACGAAAATGCTCTCCAACATTTCGACAAGAAGAGAGAATGATGCTCTCCCGCTGTCGTCATCACCATAACATAACGCACGCTTCGTGGGCGTTTTATGGATGCTTTTCGCCTCTGACAGTAATCCTCTCTCTGTCACACGGTGCTGCTAGTGCTGTAAGCTGTAACCTGTTGTAAAAAATCACCCAAAACATTTATGTTTAAAAATCGGTGCATCGAATACGTAACCCTTACCGTTAATGCACATTTGTATGAAAAGCGTTAGCGCAGCACTTACATAAGTACTACTGCGTTTACTTCCGATACAATAAATAATACCGTGCTCTGCAGGATTCATAAAGATGTGAAATTCAAACACATAGGTAGATAGGCAAAGGCGTAGGGTATTATACTTTGAATAGATTTTCTGTAAAAAAAAAAACCCTTAACCGCCATCGACTTGAAGGGTTGATCAAATATGTGGACCAAGTCGGTATGAACGGCCTTCCATTGTTATGATGATCGTCGGTTGCAATTAACTGGCGGTATCAAAGGTTACGTAAAGTAAACTCAGCTGCCGAATAGAAGTCGGACCAGACCAGACAGCAGGTAGATGCGCGCCATTATACTAAATATTATAAGCACCACCGCATCGCGATACGATTTATATAAAAGCACACAACTATTCCACAGTGATTGAGGTACAGATGAAATTTGCGGAATAAAGTACGCCTGGAGTGCGCTTGCCAGCCAGCCTGCCTCCTTCACTGCAAAAAAAGCACCATTGTGCGTTTCCCATTCCAAGCCTTCTTGCTGTTTGGCATTATCCTCGAGGGCTGCAGACAGTCAGACACACTCTTTTCTCTGCCGCAAATACGTATCCGCGGATACGTTTGCTGGCTATAGGTAGCCCGTCCTACAGTCTTATGTGACTGCCACTACCTTCCTTCTTGTGGATTTTGTGTGCCATGCAATGTACTGTTTTGTTACGACTGAACATTTTTTTTTCGCTTACAAAAACGATACTGCAGGAGTTCACGTAACCAGCGACAACGACGACGGCTACGGTGCATTTCCGCATTTGAGTTCGCTGAGGTAAGTGCAATTCGAAGATTGGCGAGTATTCATTATGCTGGGAAGTCAGAGAGCGATGCATGCAGTTTTATTTCCCTAATAACAGAATCGCATGGATGTGCAAGAAGTCACCACAGCAATTCATCAAGGTGCTGCATTCCGCTTTCGATTGGACCGATCATCAAATGCTTGGATCTAAATATAGCCGACGAATTGAAAAATTCGGTTATAAATAATCGACAATTTGATTAGCCGGTGAGCGATGATTGCGCGATATTGCATGTTGGTCTGCTCGATCTGTCTGACTATCGAATGCAATCGAAGTGCTTAAAGGGGCGGTTGCTTATAGGCGGATAAATGGAAGCAATATATTATTATTTGCATTGAACATACAAATTATCAAGGAATGACAAAATCTATTGACGAACTTGGTCTTATGCGAATGAGTGCCTGCGCACAATCGCAAAAAGTATAGTATAGGTAGATACAGATAGGTATAATTTTTGGCACAATCAATTCTATATTTGACGCAACAAAAGTGTTGTGCTTAGAAGTGGGCTTGATAAATTTGAACAAAATATACCTACGTCAATAGAACACCTATTCTTCTCTCCCTTTGCAATGTCACTTCTTTTCTAAATCAGATTGTTTTTAGACAACAAAACATTTTGCGGACAGCTAGGAAATACACTCTTGAGATGAAATTTTGTTGACTAAACTTTTTGTTATTTTTGATTTGTTTGTTTAGTCGAATAATTTGTTGCATTTTGCGTTCATTGTTGACTGGTTCACTATTGTAGAAATGGGCGACATTTTTATTATATCCAAATATAGGTCGGTATTTTTTTTTCAAAATAGCTGCCTGAGTTCGGCATTTAACTCTATGATGCACCATTTGTGCAACACATAGGAACTATTTAAGGAACATAGGTCCTGAGGGATAATTGCATCAATTGTTAACATCTTAAAGCTAGACACTGTAAAAATAGCGTTTTTCAGGAAAAGTGCCTAATGGAAGAAATAACATCTAAAAAAGGTTACTTACCAGCAACGAACCTGCCATCGCGATAAACCCAAAAAAAACTTAAACGGTGATAACTTTTTGGATCAGTAAAAACTCACTTTGCCAGTCCAATGCATAGGTAAACTCATTAACTCTATCATGATATACGTGAGGCATACGTTCTTCCTACTGACCGGAAGAAAATTTTCTATTTCTGCGTCCGTTCCGATTAGCATTTTGAAGATATCTTCGGAGAAATGCATACAAAAAGTCTTGGTAGTTAAGAAAATGGATTCCATGGGGAAGTTCTTTTTATCCAGTTTATTTTGAGAGTAAACAATCTGCAATTCGTTAACTGTTACGATTATTGTGTATTTTTTTGTGATTACGATTTTTTCAGACACAGAAAATGGCATATGCAATCGACAAATCCACCATTTTGTGTGTCAAAATATTTCGAATAGCCAACATCGTTTGGGTAAGATCCCATCTTGTAGGAAAGGTAGGTATATCTTGCAATTCCCTGCAACCAGATGTGTGCAGATTCTAGAAAATGCTTTATTATCAACGATACCATCTATTGTCTATAATGAGATAGGCATAGACTTCCAAGAAAAGAAAACCTCGTTAGCCTATAACTTTGTAGCTAATCATCTTACCAGATATCTGGTATCCGGCTGAATATTCACATTCATGTCGATATTCATAGAAGAGTTGTTCTTCCATATTGTCCAAATGTTGATGCGACAATTTTGAATGAACATATTTAAAAAGTCGCACAAGTACAGCGTATTTCGAAAACAGTGCTAAGATCTCACCTAATATCCAAACATTAAGATCCTTAGTGAACGTATGTTAAGTTTTCGTCAGAAATGTTCCACAGCATATCTTATGGTCTATCATGTAAAAATTGTTCCACTGGTATATCAATATGGTGGGTGAATGTAGAATAGTTGCTTTGAATATTTCAAAAGCCGCCAAAAGGAAGAGGTTATAAAATTGATTTCGATTGTTTTAAGCAGCCGATCAATACAAGTTTTATTTTAAAAAAAAAACAAGTTCCAAGAATTTTAAGAAATGCAGGAGTACAAGGCGATTTTACATAAAATTTGTATACGATCTGATCTATCTGATTTGTAACCTCTTCCATTCATATGCGGATGACACGACTCTTGACTTTGAATTGATACTCTAGTGGGAAACAGCACCAATGAGTTCCTTCAAAATTACCTCTGTAGTAGCGGAAACTGAAAACCCTCGATTGATACATCAAAGACCTACGTTCTACACCCTATTATAGTAATTATAGTCTTTTGCCCGAATTAAATCAGTTAGGCCTACAGAACATGTGGTTCCAGTACCACATCACACAGCTCGTGCTAAGCTGCGAATTTTAGGAGAACATTTGCACGCCCTTCTTTTTATGGGCGTACTTGAAGGAAAAGTTGTACACCAACCATAAGCTTCTTTAGCACAATCCATTTTGTTAAAAACGTATTTTCAGTGGCACGTTCAAAGTTAGAAGATAGTTTCTTAACAACGTTTCTTAACAGACGTTTTTAACATCGAGGTGTGCTTGGCGACATATTTAACATCAGAAAACTGAGCCGAAAGTGTGAGTTTAAATCACTGGAGTTCATACTTGTTGTGATGTAAAGAAAATAAAACAAATAAGTCAGTTAAGTTAATTAATAGTTTTGGTCTATCCAGATCATAACCCCGCCCATAAGGAAGGAAGGACATTCAAATGTATAAACATATATTGATGAAAAAACGACCAAAGCAATGCACAACTGTAACAAACAACACATGTCCCGGTTCCCGGTCCCATATCCACTTGAACATTATCCATTCAAGATGGACTTCCTGAGCCCATACAACAAATCAATCATCAATAACATCTGGGACAACCACAATTCTTTTTCAGATACTATCATCACTTGGACCTGAAAAGGTTTTTGTCAAAAAAAAAAAAAAAACGATATGACAGTGTTTATACTAAGTTTCGTCAAAAACTATTTACACGCACCAACTTGTTGGTATATAGTTTTCAACAACCAGTATGGATCCTGGCAAGGTGAATACAACTTCAAAACTCTCGGCCATATGACATATGTGTATATCCATCAATCGATCTTGAGAACGCTGTGTGTTTACGTGAAGAGTCTTTTCAATTTGTACCATATGTGCGGTTTTACCAAGGGATAGCCGGAAACGCTCAATCCCCAAAAAAAGGGAAAGTTATTCAGTCGATGCGATGGTCGGGTTAAATAAACAAAGTGGCCGTCGAGAGTCTTTTCCTACATCATTTCATCTGCTATATTCCAATTTTAATTATAAACAAACGGCAAATTATCTTTGACGAAACAAATGCTTCAGAACAATTGTGTACACAAAATATTCAAATCTAAATTTATCCACTATATGTATAGGACTCTCATAAGGCATTCACCAAAGAGCAACCCAGCATATCTTAGAACGCTGGGCAGCACGGCTGCCATCACGGTGCGCGTTGTCGTCGCAACAAGTGCAATTTGACTGTACCAAGGATATGCGATATGTTTTCTATTTCTATCGAGTGATTCGTTCCATGTGGTAACTATTTGGATGGCATAATTGCCGTCGCACTCTCGAGAAAACGATTTTCATATTCATGACTTGACTTTATTCTTGGAATTGCCCGTTGTATAATTACTAAACAAAAGACCAAAGACCGAAGACGACGACGCACATACATATTTAGGTAGAGCTCCATCGGTAAACACCCAGCGTCAATGTCCGAAGAGAACACGGGCCGAAGAACACAACAAACCTTTCGGTTGTTAAAACCAAAGTTATGTTAATTGATGCTTAAGCCAATATCGGAGAGTGATCGCTGTTGTTGACACTTTTCGACATTTGGACGATCGTCCTTCACATTTCATAGATACACATTCACATCAGGAGATGGGTATCTACGTGTACAAATATTTTCATAATTTCAATTGAATAGGTGCTGATGACGATGATGATGATAATGCTGCTGCTGGAGTAGAAGTCGTGTTGTGTCGAGTTAAGTTGAGTTCTCTTCCGAAGTCCATCTCGGCATATAAAGGCGGATGATGTATGGATATGGCTGTTTCTTCTCGAAACGGGCAGAGATGTGTTTTGTTTTCCATGATGGGTCTGTGTGTGCTCAATAATACCCACCTCTCCAGTGGGCATTTTCTAGGAACTAACCGATAGGCAAACAGAACAAAAGATAACCGTCGCGCATGCGTATACTTCAAACAGTTGAAAGAAGCACAGACATTCCGGCATAGCATAGAATTGTACAGATCCAGTGCGCGTCGCTCTTTTAAGAAGCAAAAGAAGCAGACAAAAAAAAATCAACTCAAAGAAGATACTGGTTTCTTGTGTTTTTTTTTTGTTTCTCTTTATCTCCAAGAAGACGAACAAAACGAAGGCGATACTTAGCAGAAACCTAATGAGTATTACATGTATCCAATTGACTTCTGATATGAGAGCAAATGGACACTCGGATTTAATTGCTACGGTTCGGATGAGGGCGACTATATAACCCGAATCCTTTAAGTAGTCATTGTGTTGTATTTTATGAGTTGCTTTTAAAGTAGTTACATAGGTGTTTCTATCAGAGCCTAACTCTTTTTGTGGAGAAATAATAGTCTCTGAAAGGCAGTAATCTCGATTTTGAAATGCCCGGAAGCTGTAGTGGATTATGTACGATAATCCAACGACACAGCTAAACGTGACACAAACAATGAGCGATGATAGTGTGAATTGTTTCACCACATTTTCATCAGTCCAAGACGAGCACACTACCAGATATGTCAGAATAACGAATTAAGCTTTAATGTTAAATGTACGCTGTTGATATAGTAATAGTTGGACATATGTACTAAATAAACTCACATGTAAGTTCATTCTAGGTTGGTTTCAGTACTTTTGTATAATGAAAATTGTCAAATGTTCAAATCAGAATGAGAGATCATGAGTTGGCCTAAAAAACGAGTTTAAATGTTTCATCCGCTCAGTGGGCTCAATAGCGCAATGTTGAGAGGAAAGAACTGCTGCGCAGTAGGCTTTGGGTCTATGGCCAGCCATAGAAACACACAAAAAATTTTTTTTACTACCCCTCATATCGCAATGATCTGATATCACTGTCTTGAAAAAACTGGGTATGCAGTTTTGTTGGGAATAATGGGCTTATAGGATATAAGAAGTTTAACCAAAATCGTTAGAGCCGTTATTTTTTTGAGGTTATGTATGATTTTCATATGGCAGGTACCAGTTACAACTTGACATATTTGGAGGTCCTGCCACAGTGCAAGAACACACGCACACATAAATGCATATGAGAAAAAGCTAGGACAACGACAAACATCCAAAAATATTTTTTTTGCCGCAACAGGCTTGTTAGTACATAGGCTTAGTATTTTCTCATCAAATTTCATGTGCGTCAGTGTACTTCTTGCACGATACCGGGACCTCCTATTTTATGCCGAATCCGAACGGCTAAGTTCCGATATGCTTTTCTTGACAATTGATACTACTCGGCAATGGAAATCAAATGTTCTTGTTTACAAATGAAGAACAGACAATATAATATTAAATTTGAACAAATGGAATGTTTAATTATTTCATTAACGTCAGTTAATTTGAAATTGACTATAGGAGCCACAAACCTTTTCGTGTACTAAGTCACAATAAGGTTTTAGGAAAAAGAGGAGGAATCTATCTGATGCTGAAGACTAGAAGAAGCGATTATTAACTAGTGGTGGGTGCACGACTGGGTCGTACGCAACTTTCTCTTTCACAGCGAGCTAATTTGACGTTTTCACATGCTAGAATGGTATAAATGATGTCGAAATGAGATTATACAAACGTTTATTCCGTAATTGAAAGTAATCGGTGTCCATGTGAATAATAATGATTTTCCGTTAATGGCCAAAACTGAAAATTCCGTTTAGGGATTATTGGACCAAAACCAATTATGTGGAACTCAAAAAACAGAAATAGAAGTGAATAAATAAAATTTCATTCAACTTGGCCAAATAGTTTGCGAGAAATTGACAATTTTCTTAATATGGCCTATATGCAAAAATCCGCTATATGGATTTTCTCGAAAAAACTGGGTATGCAGTTTTGTTGGGAATAATGGGCTTATAAGATATAAGAAGTTTAACCAAAATCGTTAGAGCCGTTATTTTTTTGAGGTTATGTATGATTTTCATATGGCAGGTACCAGTTACAACATGGATAAAAGCAAACAAATAAAAATGGCATAGAATAATGACTAAAAAAACGCTGGATACGAAGTTTGAAGAAAATCGGTCAAGTCGTTTAGGCTGGAGAGGCTTGTACGGACAGACGGACCGACGACCCGACGGACGGAACTCCGAAAACCACTTTTTTGAGTTCCGCTATCATCGTAATGTTAGAATCAATCAAAATCTCGAGGTCGACAATTTTCACGAAAACAATATCTTTCTCTTTATAAGAGAAAGTTAAAAACGAGCAAGGAGTGTGAACGATTATTCCAAACAAAACCGATGTTTAAGAGTGCGTTAATAAGACTGTAAAAATTATATTTTTTTAATTAAATCAACAGTCCTTAGACTCCTTGTCATATCTGGTTAATGCTATTAATTTCTTCCAACAGTTTTTACATAACAATCTAACAATCTAGGCGCCTTAATCCTTGAAGTTCCAGACTGTATTTTCAGTTGACTGTGTTTGTCGGAAGATACAAAATGGAAATGGTACTGTGAGTTTATGTTCTTGACTTTGAGTTTAAAAACCGTGAAAATAGCGCATGTTTATTTTGACTTCCGCATAATGATGGTATATAAATTTCGTAGATCTGTTCAATTTAAGATTATTGTTAATCAGATTCCTGGTTTCTAACAGGTGGATAATAGATATTCGTGCAAATCGTACATTTGAGTTGATATCTCTAGTGTCATTTAAAGAGTGTGTAAGGGTTACGATTTTGACACTGATCTGGGGGAAATCTAATGAGTACGCTCTGAATAACCTTTAACACCATCCTGCATTTATTTTCTTCTCTTAAATACAAAAATATTGCCTACTTTACAATTAATAAATGGTTTTTCAATAAGAGCGCTACAAAAGTTTTTTTTAAATAAAACAAAAACGGTTTTGGATATCAATGAAATTCTTTATTCCTGTGCCTTTATGCCATTATATATGGAACTCGATTTCTTTTCATGGCCACCACGGGCACGCTTGCAGAATTCCAGACGCTGAACCCAACTTTCGACGGTTTTCAAGCCTAAATCGGCCGATACTTCTGCAATTTCACGTTCGATATTCGTACGAAGTTCATCAATCCTCGCTGGCTTGTTGCCATAGACTTGACGTAGCCCCACAGGAAATAGTCTAACGGCGTCAAATCGCACGACATTTCGTGAGATAACACGTTCTCCAAACTTGGTTTCCAATAAATTGATTGTGGCATTCGCTGTGTGGCTTGTGGCGCCGTCCTGTTGGAACCACATGTCCTCCGAGTCCATATCATCCAATTGGGGCCAAACATATTCGGTTATCATTAAACGGTAGCGATTCCCATTGACAGTAACATGCCGGTCTTTATCATCACGGAAGAGGTACGGCACAATGACGCCGCCGGCCCATAAACCACACCAAACCGTAATTTTTTCGGGACGCAATGATGACTCATGGAGTACGCGTGGATTGCTGCCTGACCAATACCGCATATTTGAAATGAGCTTCATCGCTGAAGATGATTTTTCGATGAAAATCCGAATCATTTTCAAGTTGTTGCTTAGCCCAATTCACGAACATACGACGCTTCTGGTGGTCAAGCGGCTTCAGTTCTTGTGTCAATTTAATCTTGTAATGTAGGCCAAGATCTTTTCGCAAAATTCGCCCAACGCTTGAGAACGACGTGTGAGAGACATATTTGGACTTTCTTCAACTGAAGCCTCAGCGGCAGCAATGTTCTCGACACTACGGACACTTCTTTGTCTCACTGGCACGGGAAAATGTGCTGTGTTGTACTGTGCCTGTGGATTTAAATTTTTCCACTAGACGCTCAATTGTTGATCTGCTAGGACGATTATGACGACCGCAAATTGGACGTAGCGCTCTTAACGTTGAGGCCACTGACTCCGAATTTCGGTTGTTAATTTTAATAATTTCGACTTGTTGTTGGATCGTATATCTTTCCATCATGAAATGGCAAACCTTACTTTTGTAGCGTCCCTGTTGAAAAACCCGATACAATACTTAAATTACACGTATACATATTACATAATCACATTACAAAAAAATATTTAATGCAACAAAAATTGAAATATAATATTAAAAGAATTAATATGAAATGAGCTAAAACTGCCTGGTGTTGTCCCCATGACATGCTGGGGCCACCCTTTAAGCCAAGTCGAAATCGGTGTCTGTAAGCCACCCATTTACAGGTATTAATGTTAGTTCTTGCGCCTGGACCTCCATTTGGATATTTCATCTGGCCTTACAATTTCGCTTTAAGATGCTCCATGATGAATACAATACATCGTTGTAGTGCTGATGTTGATGTTCGTCATGAATTTGCTTTGAATTTGGACGTCTTCATTGTCTGATTTAAGTATGAAATGTGGAATTACTAGCGGCTTGGAGGTGTTTCTATGTCTTGTAGCTATCAAATCTGTCAGCTGTTGCCGTTGTTTAGTTGAATCCTTATGGGGGATGGTTGTATACTGCGCAACTTGCAGTGGGATGAAAAATCATTCGCATGAGTCAGTAGATCCATTTCACACCTGCTGACATTAGACCGAAGATTGAACATCGGATGCGGTTGCCTTCATATTATGTATTTCTCGCTGAATCTTGTACATCTGTAGAAGGCTTTTCGTTGCAGATTCACCGTTAGATAGTCCAGAGATGGTTCAATGAATAGATAAAAATCTTCTTTATTAATTAAAGAAACTTAAGTCAAAAATGACTTTCCGATCAGTTGTTATCGCCCTTGAGATGAACATTTTGTAGAGTTCTAACAAGCTCGACTGCGTTTCGTCTCCTGCTACAGAAAGCTGTGGATGCAAATGGCTCCTTATCAAGATCAGCTGTGATTTAAGTTGGTCTGGTGTGATAACCAGACTGTTAATTGTTATGGTGACAACTCCAGACAGTGCTAGCTCATTTCATATTAATTCTTTTAATATTAAATTTTTGTTCCCAGAAAAGTCAGCATAATAAATTTTCTCACCATAATTGTTGACTTTGCATTAAATATTTGTTTGTAATTTGATTATGTACCTGTAAAAAAGATCCCATTGACAGTAAGGAACTGTAAACATCAATTTCAAGAAATAAAAAAATCTGTTTATCTAGTTCAATATCTAAGTTCAGTATCCTCAACGAGCTTCAACGAGAAATCTTCATCAGACCTACCTACTCGAAGCGCAGCTATAATAATTTACTCATCATTAATTTGTCTGATCTAAAGTCAATCCAGAATCGCTCATGTGCAACTAGATTTATTAAAATACCAACAATGAGCGTAAACTTGCTGAATATAGGTGATGCTATATCGAGGAAACAAGTTCCTTGGCGCGCCGTTTGTTAACTGCGACCGGTGTATATGAGTATGTGTGTCTGATACAAATGGTATGATACCGGATCTGAAGATTCCCACAACCGCTTAACGCGTCGACGGTACATATTGGCCAAATACGGTCAGACGAGTATGGGATATATCCAATGCAGCAAGTACGGGTACTTGCTTCCATAAGGATACGATCGAATACATGTATTTGAGTTAAGTGTGGATGACGACGCGACAGAAATTATTGTATGGCATGGCAGCTTAATATCCGCTTCGGCGACAACAAGGTACGAGTAGTATCTCTATTGAAGAACTGTACAACGTATGGACTTAGATAGTGCATTTTTTTCGCTTGCCTTTTGTCACGGCTTGAGAAGAATTGCAGTTATGAGCCATAGTTTGTGGGACACTTATCGCGTTCGTTACGTTTGTTTCCCGTGGAACCGAATCTAGGTGAGCGTGGTTAAACGATTAAAGGCGATAGGCACCATTCCATAACTTGCATGTCGTTCCGGATGTGTGACAAATGTGTATTACGATGATACCATTGGTTATATATCTTCAGTGAGTGGAATAATGTTTTGCAAATACTGAAAGTTTCCCTAAAAAAAAACTATCTGTACCTATAATTTAAATGGTTTTATTCTTTTGGTATGAAAAGTTCGAGTTATTGGGTCATAAAATTGAAGTTGGAGTGATGATATTTTCAATAAGAACTTTTTTTTTATGTCAATCGACAAATAAATTCAAAAATTAGAAATGTATACACTTCTACATTTTGAGAAACGGAATATAAAACAAAAACTTTTTTTCGAGGAGATTAGCTGGAAGGAAAAATCATCGAAAGACATTGCAAAGGTGTATTGCCTTCTGCAATACTGATTGACTTTAAGCAAATCTAAAAAACAAATCCTTCCGAAGACTGACTTTTGTATGTCTTCATTGAATCGCACCTAGTCGTTGAACTAATCAGAAATTTATTTTTCATTTGTATAATGTAATATATAAAGGGTGGTTAAATTTTAAGGACCGATGTTGATTTTGAATAAAACACAAATTATTTAGGAAATTATTGTCACTTCTTTTGATTATGATAATATTGGTATGGTTCATTTATGTATGGAAAAAAATATCTGCCATCATTCGATAATCCAAATTTTCGATGACGCTGAGGCATAATTGAGGTTGTATGCCATTAATGTACCGAATTTTCTCATCATTTAGCTCTTGAATTGTTGCTGTCTTATCGACGTACACCTTTTCTTTTTAAAAACCCCAAAGAAAGAAGTCGAACGGTGTCAAATCACATGATCGTGGCGGCCAATTTACATCGCCACCACGTGAGATAGCACGGCCATTGAATTTGTCGCGCAAAAGAACCATTATTTCGTTAGCTGTGTGGCACACCGACCTGTTGAAACCACATATCGTCCACATCCATATCTTCCGATTCGGGCCATAAAAAGTTCGTTAACATCTCACGATAGCGAATACCATTCGCAATAACTGCCTGGCCGGCCTCATTTTGGAAAAAATACGGCCCGATGATGCCGCCAGCCCATAAACCGCACCGTCAGTCTTTGTAGGTGCATTGGTTTTTCGACAATCACTCTTGGATTGCCAATCGCCCAAATGCGGCAATACTGCTTATTTACGAAGCCACTGAGGTGAAAATGTTCCTCATTACTGAAGATGATTTTCTTCGAAAATTGATCATCCACTGTTGCCATTTCTTGCAACTATTCTGAACATTGACGACGCTTGAAATGGTCACGAGGATTAAGTTCTTGAGTCAATTGCACCTTGAAAGCGTGTAAATGCAAGTTTTTACGCACAATGTTCATCAACGACGAGCGTCGGAGGTGGACGGAGCAATATTTTCTGCAGTACGAGCTGTACGAGCATGCACTGGTGTTTTCACATCTCCTACATACCTGATTTGCTCAAATTTGTGCACGATTTTCCGATTGTGCGCACATTTGGACGATTAAATTGACCGAAGAAATCACGAAGTGTACGATATAGATTTTGATTTGGACGCCCATTTTCATAATAAGCCTTAATAACTTTAACTCGTTGCTCGGTTGTGTATCTTTCCATTATTCAAATTGCATTAGCCTAAAATCGAGAAATGTCATATGAAATGCAAAAAAAAAACTTGACGTATAGGTGTGCTTCACATTCAACATCGGCCCTTAAAATTTAACCTCCCGTTATATTATACACAATTTAAAAGACAAGATCAGAGGTTTAATCTCCTGATTATATTGTCAGTAATTAATAGCTGTGCTGTTTGGAAATTACATGAGAAGCCGAGCTCTGTGTCTAATAGCTACGTTTGGACAACATTGGTAGTACCGATATTGACCTATATGAAATTACCTCGTTGGGTGGTATACCAGGGTTTGGAATCATTCAAGCCTCCGAGACTTTCCACGTGCTTGTTTACTTTAAAGTTTTTATATGGTACAGTAGAAAGAAGATTGGAGATGATGTGGAGAACGCTTATCCCCCTGTAATAAGTGCATTTCAGGGGGTCTTCATAGTATATTGGTCAAACCTAACTGAGTTCCCGTTCATATGTCATCTCCTCTGGTTTTATAAAGATTGACAATATTGACAACATCCTCATTTCCTATATGTGGAAGTTTTGCTGTAATATTGCCAATCTTCATAAGTCGGATTTTGCCTGATATTGTCATTAAAAAGTCTGTAGAAGTGACATCACTGCTTTGTATATTCTGTGGCCTTATTAAACATAAGGATATATATTTCTACAAGGTGGCGCAAGTAATCCTCCTATCAGAAAATGCTATAAATTTTGCGATTGGCCCCTAATGTCAGTTCTGTTTTGACATTTGTGTAGTAAACACATGCGAAATACACGTTAATAAACAAAGTTAACCTACACTGCTCCAGAACGCGGAATATTGGTGACTATTTATTTGAAAAAAAAAAAAAAAAACATCGGAAGGTTATTTTTGCGCCACCTTGTATATTCACTTCTTTAATGCCCTGTATGTGGAAGTTTTGTCTGTAATATTGACAGTATTATTAAGACGGATATTGTCTGATATTGACGTTAAACAGTCGGCGGAATTTTGCTTCGAATTTTCTGTAGCTGGTTGAGGTTTAAATCTCTACTAATTTTTTTCAGAAAGATTTTTCATAAATGCTTTATATATTTCTGCTATACATTAATTATATTGTATGGACAAAAACCTAGGTTATTTCAGTTTTTTTTTTTTAAACTATCTACAAGCAGCCAATTATTGACCACAGCTAAAACGCCTAAAAATTATCCGCTATACATTGAAAGTTGTCATAGACAGTGATTTTTAAATTCTGAATTAAACAAAACTAAATTTTTGGTTCAGTTTGCAATTTTGTTGGGGTTATCTATTTCTGATTTGGCCCAAATTCTATGTAGCATTATTTCGCAAAAAATATGGCCACATGACACCTAAGCAAACCGACACAAGGCCGAATATGTATATATTCTCCATAGAATGGAGAGCACAGCAATAAAATCAAAGCACTCCATGCACCTTTAAGTCATCAAAGTTGGCTTAGATGTAACATGGCGGTACATGCGTATTTCTTCTCCTCTATAAAAATTAGGTGAGATCAAGTAAGTCTGGAGCCGCAACACTCCATT
Source organism: Rhingia rostrata (assembly GCA_949824845.1). NCBI lineage: Eukaryota > Metazoa > Arthropoda > Insecta > Diptera > Syrphidae > Rhingia > Rhingia rostrata. The sequence goes on along the minus strand of OX463755.1, from coordinate 3,036,557 downwards.
GACAATGAAATATATTTATAAACGAGTAGTGTGAACGCGGCTTACTTATCTACTTAGTTTATTATTTATTCCATGTGTGTTCTATTCAAAGACATATGAACGAACCAAAAGTAGGCTTGTTGAAGCAAAATATACAAAGTTCAACTAACCGTGTCCTTGTTAGTTGAATTACATTACAATATCAAATCTCTTTTTGTTAAAGAACAACCAAACAATGGAACAAATTAAGAAGAAACGTATTTTTACTTATACAAAATATACAAATTTTTGGCGCAAAACAGGCTCGTTAGTACCCAGGGCCGAGCTTTCTCACAACCATTCATGTGTGCGTGTCTACTTCTTGCACGATGGTGGGTCTCCTGTTTTATTCCGACTCCGAGCGGCGAATTTGAGATAAGATTTTCTTGACAATTGATACTACTCGCATGGTTTGTTAGATCATCACGAGATGATCGCGCCACTGAGCCCCATTTTGGATTTATAGTCATTCGACTATAAAATACCATTCGAGGTTTGTGTCATCGGAACAAATTCACTTCACTACAATTCGTAAATGAACTCCGTGAATAATTTGTGTCGGAGGAAATCGGAAGAAGAATTGCTCTTAGCTGTCAAGAATTGCACGAAAAATGCACCTGAACGTACTTTAACGCAATTCGGCGGAATGCGTTACAAAATGTCGGAGAAATATTCCGAAAAGCTTTTCGGAGGAATACCTCGAAGCTAAAATTCTCCGAATCGTACAAAATCGGAGAATTTTCCGTTTCGACTGATACCTCGCTAGGGCTGATTATCGACTTAGCTACGATATTTCCTCCTTCAGGTTTGCCGTCTTACATTTTGGTAAAAAACTACGAAACAAATTTTTTTAAGTCAGTGTCAGTTGTTTTAATTTTAATTTAAATTTGCACACTAAGGGCCATGAGATTTTTTTGAAAAAAAGGTTTTGTCATAACAATAATAAAATAGTAAAACTAATTTCCGGATCTATTAACATTATATTCATTCAATAAACATTGCCATCAAATAAAACAGAATTAAAGGACAACAATTCAGCGTAATCTTCCTTAACCTCGATCCTTGTTTTGTGCAGTCATTTTAGAAGTGCGGTTTGTAAAAATGAAGAATAATTGCACACACCCAAGCTGAAAAACAATCGGGCAAAGTCTGCACATATGTGGATGCCATGATGCATCAAAAGGGAAGAAGAACGTCCGAATGCCACTTGTGTATTTTCTAATTATTTTTTAATTCAAATCAGTTGAACTTGGACCTTTGACAGTTTTGTATGGGAGTTCAGAAGCCTCGATCATTGCTAGATTCGGTTTCCTAGATATCAATAAGTAGCCTCCCATAATTTGATGATATTACATTACTGCACATTTCACCCGGATGACCTTAAAGTATGCCTATGCAAGACTCGCATTCGCGATGCAGACACATCTAGACAATAGACGTGTATACGTGGGTCCGGGTGCGGCTTTATTGCAGTCCATAAAGAACAAATGTTATATTACGACTGCCATTATGCTTAGGAACACTACCATATGGCTATAAACTTTTTAGATAGGGGATGCTTTCAGAACATACAGATTATGTGGTGTTGAGACCTATAATTGAAAGGGGGTTAGGATTTATAAAGTGTGCACTTTGGAGAAGAATTATATTAGTTTACCTACTTGCAATAATTATTTGCGCCTTCTTTGGCTTTTTTGTTGGATTGATAAATCTCACTGATCTTGAGGTGTGTCCTACAACAGAGATACATTCCAAACGTAACAGAAAGTAAATTAAATGATTTTGAGACATTTATTTGAAATGAATCCTGGGGGCTCATTCCGTAACTTTGAAAACGATTATCATGGTAGTCGAGACCTCATGAGCAATCGCTCAAAAATAATCTGTGATTTGACAATAATTGCTTTACATGAAGCAAATAAAGTGATATCGCCGACAGCGAAAACGACTATTGATCGTACGTGTCAAAATGTTATCGTCAATCGATAATCACTTTACGGAATGAGTGCCCAGGATTTGTTGTACAAATGCAATTTTTTCTTATATTTCGTGCTATTATCGTATCTCTTAATAATTTCCCTTTTAACGACATTTCTCTCAATGTGGTTAGCACATTTCTGAGTTCCAAGTACATTTAAATAAATCATGTGTGGGTGACTAATATGCATTCTTTGAGGAACTCTAAATCTTATTTAACTGGTTGCTAGCCTGCTTATACTATAACAAAGTAATTTGCATTTCCAGTTTTGTTTTCTAAATCATTTATTTTAATCCAATCATCTTCGTGTTTCGAGACCTGCAATTATTATTACTTGGAACAAAGTGGATTCGAACAAATCGCTGATACTATATATTGAGAGGAAAATTGTTAATGGGATTTATTCCGTGTGTCGGTAAAGTTTAAGACAAGAATCTATTAATCAAAATTGAACTTGGCACTGAATGTAAAATGGAAAACATTTTCATGCGCTGGGCTGGACTTTGAATACCAATGCTCCCCCGAAAAGCAATTTCGATACATTTAACATTCTATAGAACTTTGCATCCTATTTCTTGGGTATTATTAAATATTAAAGAAATAGGACTACGGACTAGTTTATTTTTTTCACAGCCATTTAAGAGTGCGCTATGACCTACATACGTTTTTCACTGCTCTACCTCTTGCAAAAGTCGAAACACTATTAATGAATAAAACCATAATGAGAAGCTTCTTAAATTCGACGGTCGGATTTGGCGTTTTGCAGGAGGTCACTTTCTTTGTGGATAAGTAATAATAAGTTAACCGCCAATTGTGCTCATAATGTGCTCATAGATGCAAGAAACAAATTCAGCAGTCGGGGTGCACATATAAAGGGATGAAAATGCTTTCGAAGTTTAAAGCACAACAAAAGCGAAAATATATATTATTGAAACAAATATAGTCATTCCCCTTGCAACGTGCATTAGAATCACTTATGCAAGGAAATTGCCAATTATATTCAGCTGAGCCCCATCGCATGACATTTTTGCGATAACAGTTTGGTACAATCCTAGACTGAATCGGTCACACAGTCTCTCAAACAACCGTATCTTTTCCATACCATGCAGCATTTGCCTTCATTGTTTAGTAAAATCGACTGATTGTCTTCTTGTCAGAGCATAAGCCCCTTGGCCGTTACCAGGCAAACATCTCCTTTTATTTTTTGCAAAATATAGAAATCGATAACGCCAAATACCAAAATATTTAAGTAAATTTATCACAACTAATAGTTTTGTTTTCTCCAGCAGTACAATATTTGTTAATGTTATCAATCGGCAGGAATATTGATTGTCGGAATTGATTGACCTTTTGCCGTAATCATCTCCGTATACGTTATATCGTATTTAAGGCAACGTAGAAGTTCACCGTTCCCCTTTTTAAACCATTTCTTTCAAATAATTCACTAGAATATACGTTGCCGCATATGAATAAGAATCTATTTCCCATGAGCATTTCACCAATCATATACAGCATGCGTACATTACCAGGACATAGAATCGCTATCTAAGTCGATTAGCCACGTCTGTCCGTCCGTATGTCACCAGTTTTGGGCCTCAAATTTTGAGTCAGAATGAGGAAATTTGGTACACGTGTTTGTTGTTACTCCCAGCAGAACATGTGTAAACATTTTTATAATCCACCCACTGCCACGCCCTCTTTAAAAAAATGTTTAGGCCAAACCATTAAAGATTTTGAAAATGTGTCTGAACAACACTTCTAGACAATGCTAATGTCTATATTTCGTCTATATATTTTGATTGGCACCTTAACATTATTATTTTGGCAGGCTTAACGTAATTATATACAATTGAGTTACTGAACATTAGTTAGAAACATTCTTGAACAAAACGTGTTCGTCACCAGTAATACTTTTCCTAATATTGTCTTTTCGTTTTCTATTGTCTTTATGGAGACTTTTATTAATAATTAAGCTTATCGCGATTCATATAACTCCCCATTAACCCTATTTTAGTGCATCCATTTTATGTGACCAAGTGAAATTAATCCCCGTCCACAAGAGATATTGCTTGCTATGAATCTTCTATCCATTATATTTTTTTCAAATTTATTTCATATACATTTATATGTACGCGACACTAACGTCTTACTCGGTACTACCTATCAACAATGACCTCATAAAATCGGAAAATCTAAGAATGCCTTCTTTTCATCAACCACTCCAATCTACAAGAATAAAAACAAACAAGTATGGAAACAAATCCATAAAGTCAGTATTGAAATGCGTGATATTTATAGAAGTCCTCAGAGAAAATGGCAACTATACAGATTCCTTCATAAAGATGGTTTCTCTTACTACCAGCGCCAGCGCCTGCATTAGATAATACACTGTGAGACATACGAGCACAATTTTGGATGAGCGAACTTTGAGAATTCGGTAGGCGATACTAGGAAGGGATTTACGAGTCCCTTAAAAACAAAGCAATTGCAATCCAAATAGATTTTACAATTAATGCGGTGGTATGCACGGACGTGAGATTCATTTTGGCAAGCCCCCAACAATTATTCTGGAAACTCTTCCGTATCGAAGAGTTTATAATTTATCACACAGACTTTTAGGTACTTTAGCACAACAAGTTGTGGAAATTTCTATGTCAGTTTTCGTTTTTGTTTTAGGCATGCGTATATAAACATGTAAGCCTTATACAAGTTATTCATAGATTTTGTCTTCTTTTTGACAAAAAGGTTGTTACGGTTTTTGTATAAATGCACTACTGATGAGAATATAATTAGTTTTAGAAACTACTTAAAATGGCTTCATATTAATCGGCGATTTCCTAATTGCTGGAGATCCTAATTCCAGAAATATGAATTGGGGTTGTGATTGAGAAAATACAGGGGGAATTCTACTTGCAAATTTCTCTCTTATATTGCTGTTTTGTTTCCTCCTAGTCCAACTTAAGTGCCAGACAGTTCTCGTATTAGTAATTTCGTTCTTAACTTAATATTTGTTTGCTTAAATAAGTTTAGATCAGATCATAATCTGATTTTAAAACGACTCATATCTTTAAGAGAAATACACATTCAATATGTTCACTATTATAGTCAAGTATTATAATTCAGTAAATAATCAAACTGGACACGATTTCGCTCAGTGATTAAATCAAAACTTAGAAATATCACCTTAAATATCGGGTACATTAAAACTAAGGAAGACGACTGCCTTATAAATGATTTCTCAGACCACGTTATTACGGTGCAGTTATAGCATAAAACACCATCATTATTTTCTTTAACTCATTCCGACTTTTTATACCATAGTTATATTAGTTTTGATACATAGTTTGTAACATAGAAAAATAATTGAGCTAGGTATACCTCAAAGTATATGGATCAACTTAGAGTCGATAGCTGAGTCGATTTATCCATGTCTGTCCGTCCGTCACCAGTCTTTTGGCCTTAAATTTTGAGCTAGAATGATAAATTTTGGTACACGTGTTTGTTGTTGCTCCCAGCAGAACAAGTGTAAAAAATTTTGAAATATGCCCACTGCCACGCCCTCTTTTTTAGAAAAACATAGTTTTATCCCAAACCGTTAGAGTTTTTGAAAAAAGTCTGAACAACATATCTAGACAATCAATATATCTATATTTCGTTTATACAAAGTTTTTTGCCACGCCGACTTTTGTAAAAAACTTTTTGCGGTAAAATTTTAAACATTTCGAAAAAAAGTTTGATGCAAAATAATTAATTTTGGTAATACAAACATTTCATATAAATATCATTTTCACCCACGCCCACTTTTTGGAGGCGTTTTCATACAAAAACCCATTGTATACCATATGCAGGAGAAAAACGTTGTTTTTAGTCGAACCGTTAAAGTTTTTGGAAAAGTGTATTTGGAACATATCTAGACAATCCTAATTTCTATATTTCGTTTATACAAAGTTTTTTTCCCTGCCCACTTTTTGTGGTTGTTTTCAGTAAAAAAAAAATTCGGTAAAATTTTAAATATTTCGAAAAAAATGTTGATGCTAAATAATTGGTTTTTGCAATATAAACATTTCTTTCATATGTCATTTAAGCCCACGCCCACTTTTTGGAGGCGTTTTCATACCATAACCAAGCGAAAAACGATGTTTGTTGTCGAACCATAAATGATTTTGATAAACTGTCTGAACATTTTGACATTTTATATATTAGCTGACATTTAGAGGATATTTGTTTTAAGGATGGGATAGGGTATAAAACGATTGTAGCCTTTTCATATGTTTTTCGTGTTGGTGTGAATCAAAGCGTATGAATTTCAAAACAAGATTATCCAAAAATTAAAGTCTTCGTAGAAAATTACTTTTTATTTTTCAATGATAAAGAATTATTTTGAAGTTGTTCAATGGTAGCTACAACTGCACCTTAAGGGCTCAGTTATAGCTATCATTGAACGACTTCATTTGAATAATAAAACATGACAGTGGATCGTACAATCATTATTTCACAAAAATAAATCTTGATCAGTGAAAAAACAGTGATTTTCTGCGGAAACTATAACAACAAATTTAAATATTTTGGACAATCATTTTCATTCATCATTCATAAGAGCTTTGTTTTTGCACCAACTCGGCAATGATTGAATTTTTAAAAAAACAGCAAGAAAAAGAGAATTTCCAATGAAGGTTTTCAATAATAGCTATAACTCGGCGTAAATGTGCTTCTAATGTTCATTTTAATATGTGCACTGTTCTGTACGTGCAATAAAATTGGAACAAGGAACTTAATGTACACATCAGCTCCAACGCCCTTTCCACTACTTACGGAATATTATACGAGAAAACTGTCATCGACGAATGCTTCTGTGACGATTACTCTCGATTAAGCGAAACAAAAAACCCGTGGTCAGAGTTCAAATACCGTCAATTGAGCCAATCAAGGAGGAATCAACAGAAATGTTTCTTGTGTTCCTCTCATTATAGTTCGCAGCGCGTCGCGTACACTCGCCACTCGGCCACATGAATCCATGTCGATCCGGCTGGCCGCACACGACAGAATTTTTTATCACAGCATCTTGGGTACATCATAGCATCGTCATATTATGTATCTGTGTGTGTATAAATTGGCAAGTACCCCCAGAGCTGCTCCGCCCCAGTGAGTAGGGTGGCAGCCACCAGTGGAACTATGACTTCGGATCAAGAAGCAATTGCTCCTAAAGATTCCAATTGTGGTGTGCAAACAGGCACGGCACAAGTGCTTGCTCCGCTCAGGCACACACTACATGTACTTGGGCATCCAAATTATCATATTAGATAGATGCTCGCAAAGGAGACTGTCTTTGGGCTGGGCACTACTGACTAACAGCAGACTACTGGGTTAAATGTGCCTATGCCTACTGTCATTTAAAGTCAGATATGTGTGTGAGCTGCTTAGAGTTGAGCTGGGCTTGACATGCAGCGACAGCGACGACGGCCGTCATCGCTGACAAAAACGGAAATAGCCGGAGAGAAATGTCTTCAAGAAAATTACATCCATTGTGCGATGAATTTAAGTGATTCTGATTGATATATTCAGAACAGTTGCTCATTGTTATGAGGAAGGAAGAGATTTTCGAAACGAATTTACCGCAATCAGGCCTAGTGTCGTGTCGATTAGACGTTTCATGCCACACCACAGATATATACTTCCAACACGAAAGTATCGTACTCATATCATATAATATTGCAGCAACCTGTTGAATTGCTATACGAGTAGTAAAGATACTTTGAAAGCTTGGCACGCCATCAATTTCCGAGTATGTACTTTCCTTCCTCACTGGCGGTTGGCCGTAAACCGATTTTCCCACATCGGATGGACGAATGGAGGAATGGGGGTCAGTAATGCCACCAAGTGGAAGTTTTATGTGACTTTTCCTCATTGGATTTACGGCTTCATCTAGTGTGCCGCTTTGCAAAAGTGTCGGTCTGGCGGAGACACCCATGAATCGATATGTTATACATGCATGCTATTCTGCTGTATTTCTGCTTCTTCTAGTTTTTCATAAGTCACTTACGGCACACATTACACTTGGACCAGGGCTAGGGATGAAAGAGTGCATCGGGGTCTGTGGCATGGCTGTTTGGTGCAAATGAGATTCGCATCTTTACAGCTGCCGGGCGATGTGAGCGCCGCATAGACATAGCCCATCGTTGGCGCTTAGTATTCACTCACGGTCCAGGGATAATCACTTACTGTGGTTATGTGTGGCTATCTGTGTGTATTGAATCAAAATAGCAGTTCTCAACAATTGGCAGTACAGTTAGATAATTTCAATTCATTCAATCTTGGAGTTTCGCAGTGTAACGGTGATGTGCTTACGTGATTCTATTGTAGGATCAACATTTAATGTACATATGCAACGCAACTTTGAAAGCATATTATAGTACCTGCGCATATAACGCACAGAAATGCAGATACAGTACATACTCATAACAGTGCGAAGCAAATAAATTGTTTCAAAATGTTACGAACGATCAATAAATGATTAGGTGTGTGTAAATGAAATATGATTATAGTTCTGATGGAAAATGCACTATAATCAATGACATAACACAAAAGTTTATAAGGAAAATTTAGTTTTTTTCGATATTGATGGAGCAAAATTATTAGTATTACAATACAAGCGCACCCTTAACCTATTTTTTGTATATTTTATGAACATCTCAAACATCAGCCACGGTTGATATTTTCATGTTGGTAAAGTATAAGAACGACCAACGTTTGAAAATTATTAAGAAGACTACCGAACTTCTGAACGCAATTAAAAGAGCTCTTACTCCGATCTTCGGTGCAAATAGTAGTACCAACAGAAAGGATATTTGTGGTATTATGGCTAAATTCGAGTCAACGTATTCACTATTGAATGTTCCCCTACTAGTAAGTCAAGACACAACAATTCAAAATGAGTGAAATCGGTTGATTCCATGCCATTCTCTCAGTCAACATTAAGGACATCAGGAATAACATCGAGTTAACTCGTTGTTAACTGTTAGCTATTATTTTCAGCGAAAATTTAAGAAATTCATGAAATTCAAAAAAACATATTCCATGATGAAGTATATTTTAGGCTAATGGCTTTGTCAATAAGCATGATTCCACAGCATTGGATCTACAAAAAGTGACCGCATTTTTTGTCGATAAAAATGAGGGGGATGTTACGGTCTATGGAGTTTGCTGTTGAAGGCTTTTTTTAGTCATAAATGTATACTTACTTAGGCACTTATTGAGTGGGGCGAGATTTCGTGATGAACCTCGGGCTCAACCAACATGCTTCCATAAATAACACGGTCCTTGCCTCAAGTTTCGCACTTCAAGTTGGTTAAGGTCTGTTTCTTTTTAACGCGCAACTTCTTCTTCTTCTACTGCGTCTGACGTCTGGCTGGGTTGGGAGTCGAAGACTCTGCAACCCGGAGTATTAGTTTCTTTCCCAAAACTCCCAAGGTATCTTTATTCTCATATCATTAAGAAAAATGTTTGCTTCCATTCTCGATGAGAGGCTTTCAAAATTGCTTATAATGGTAATCGATTAAGAATTCTTAAACAGGATTTTGCGCTGGGTGTTTCAGGGCTTTGAAGTTTTGTTGACTTCAAAGTCGTTTTTGATACGGTAAATAGACAAGCTCTTATCTATGCGTTGGCTTATCTTGGTATTTCTTGAATGTTTTTGCTTCTCTATTCTAATTTTCTGACCGCAAAAAGTGCAGCAGTGTGAGATGAAGCCATTTTATTCGTTTAAAACCAACGTCAGCGAGAGTGCCTCAATGTTGCATCGTCTGGCCAATTTTGTTTACATTGATGGGGTTTAAGATATATTGCCAGTAGGTAGAACTTTTGAGGATATCTGGCGAAATAACTGCTTTATACCGATGATATGAAGTGTTTTTGACGAATAATCTATTTACAATTAAACAGCAAATCAACATACTTCAAGAATATTGTGAAAATTGGGAATTGTATAATAACACGGAAATACCAAAATGATGTTCCTTGAACCCACAAAACGAAAAAGATTGCCTGAAAAAACATTATACCTGAACTGTGAGTCTTTTGAAGTTGTAACCCAGTTCAAGAATCTTGGGTTTCTGTTAACTGCAAACTAGAATTTTAGCAAGCATGCTGAAGAGAAAAGTGAGGTTAAACTGGATGTAAATATGGTGTAGCCATTTTTTTTTAATAACCGGCTAATTAAGTTTTCAATGCTACAGTAAGCTATTGGATACACACAACTCGAGATATTTGAAACAGTTCAAAGGGACTTTTTCAAAGAGCAACCTAAATTATGCTTTCCATGAATCCGCTGTACCACCTATTATATCTTAAGGCTTATGCATTTTGCTTAGTTTATGCATTTAGCTTAGTATAGTTAAACTTTTTAAGACAAAACATTCTACATAAATCGTCTACAAAAATGCTACTCCAAACGAACTCCACCCCGTTTAAAGAATTGAATCAGCTGGCGGTAGCTCACAACGCACTTCGGTCTATCTCTCTGCGAAAACAGTAAAGATGATTGGCAATGGGTTCGATTCCCAGCCGAAGCAACACCTAAATGATTTTTCGCTGGTCCTCCTCTCGTAGTGATCTGGCAAGTCATCCGAGAAGTATCGATTGTCATGAAAAGCTTATCAAAGATTTGCCGTTCGGAGTCGGCATTTAAAAGGAGTTCCCGTTGTCGTGCAAGAAATACTAACTGGCCTGTTGTACCAAAAATGTGGATTTTTTAAGTTTAATTGCAAAAATAGATGAAAATATATATATTTAACACATTCAACATATTTATAAAAACTTCTATCATTATTTGTGTACAGACCCTACCGAAGAAGCTGTAAGTACCATTTCTAGAGCAAGGGTTGAGTTATTTCATTTATATTGTGCCCTAATTCTCCAGATCTAGTTTATATTTTTAGTTTATGTAATACAACAGAATTTGTGGGTAGTTACCACTTTCGTTAAGCCAAGCATTTTAATGTTTTGATAGGATGATCAAACATATTTTAATATTGTAAGCATGCATTATTATAACGCAATAGCTTGTAAGTAGTGCTTATATCAAAGATTCACCAAGAGTTATTTTAGTTTTTTTTTTGTATTTTTGCAAAATTGATTGGTGTTTATTTCAAATTTTCTATTATTTATTTTTAAAATTTTAATCAAAAATATGTATAAGCTTATTGTAGAGCATAATAACAATAAATTATAAGAGTTGTAGTTATTGATGGTGACGTTCTATCCAATTCACAAATATTTGTGTCCTTTCTTGTCCTCATTATGCATTTGGTCTTACCACTGCTTTCTGGTAAAACTGTTTTTGACGCTTCCTTCCGGCTGTGACATTTCGTTAAGTCCGATCAATGATGTCAAAATCGCCATAGCATGTTAGTAGTTGAACATATTTATGGGATATTATACCTTTGTTGTTGGGTCCTGCTTTTTGCATAGTTTCGCTGTCTTCCCTAATTGAATGGTTGTTCTGCCTGATTGCAGGACTTATAGCACATAATGTGTATTACCATTTGTCTAGTCTAATAATTAGTGTAGAATAATTAGAACAATCTTTACGAGATGTATTATTTTTTTCAAATTTCTAACTTTGAATGTTTCTTTTTGCAAAAACTTAACTAAATATAGCAATGACTTAAATTAGAAATAAAATTTATAAAAATAAAACAATATACTCTCTTCTATATGAAAAATCTGGGGAATAAAATCCCAGCATACTGAAGACAAAGAAAAAATAGGAAAAATAGCAACAAAATGTGTGTATAAACACCAAAAATGCTAGTTGTCAGCCTCTGAGTTCATTCAATTGAGCAAATTGACTCTCCTCAAACCAAGGCCTCAGTGGCGCAAGTGGTAGGCACTTGGCTAACTAGGGACGGGGTTATAAGTTCCATCCTCGATTAGGGAATACAAATTTTTTCAATAATCATACAAAGAACTGAACGTTCAATTAGCGTCACTATTAGAAGGAATCTGATGAGAGGATTTGGTAATGTCTGAAATAACTATAATTCTAACCAAAATAGTGTTGTCTGTGTATAAGTTGTTCTTGTAATTTCGATCATTCAATCGAAATAATTATGATTTTGAATGCAGTTAGTTTTGCAAAATTTTTGTTTCTATTAAAGTGATTTTTTATAAGAAAAAGCGCCCTCCCACATAAAAAGGTGCAATAAAACCACCGCAGAAAGTTAAAATGCTTGTACATAATCTTTCTTCAAGATTGGTGAACTATTTTTAGTTTTCAAAAGATCAGGAACAATGTTTGCAAGAATCTTTTTAAGATCAGTTGGCGTACCAGAAGCAAGTGTTCTTGGGCAGTTTTTCTACCTTTAACATACTCGTGATATACAGAAAAAATAAGGCACAACTCTGGCTAAGTTTGCGGATGACACAGCTATCCTAGGATTACCTACTGCAACGATCAAAGAAACGACTACAAAACGAACTAAATAAAGAGAATGAATGGACAAGTAACTGGCTGGTAGACCCCAATGAAAAGAAATCCGTTTACATGAAATTTATTTATAAAAAAAACTACAGGCTTGCCGTTTTTCCAAAAATTGGTCCTTTTGCAAACGGAAACATTTTCTGTTCAGTACCAAAAACAAACTGCTCTTATACATGCAAGCACTAAAGACGTGTGGACCTACTGTCTACAAATTTTTACATATTTTATAAACTTTTCAAAACAAACGTGCTTAGAGAAATTTTCCAATCACCTTGGTATACTAGAAATGAGGATATCCATAGGGATTTTGGATTTCCTACATTCTAAGCTGAAACTAGAGGTTTCACCAGAAGAGAAAGAAACAGACTAATCAGACATATTAGTATTATAGTCCCACAAATGTTGGATTACAGCAATATATACGAAACGTTTTGACTGAACGAAGTAAGGAATTAAACCTGATAAAAATGTTAAAATCGTGATGGAAAGTAGTCAGCAAGAATCTGACATTACTTTCCAAGTATCTATTAAGATTTTCACCTAACTTCGGGCGAAAAAAATATTCTCTTAAATCAAACTCCTTAAGACTTGCAAAATATTTTTGACGATTTTATCATCTTACTATATTTTAAGCTTTGTCATTCACTAACCGACCTGACCATATTGTAAGATCTGACAATCGTCTAAAGCTTTAGTTACAAAACATTTTTTCGCAATTCTTCATCTAAAGGGATATTATTCTGATAAATATTTGTACCCACTGCCATTTCCACTTGTAAACTCAATAATTTTCCTTAAGCATTATAAACAACAACTGTTCTTAATAAATTAAACCCATCCTATGGCCGGTAATAATATTTCAAATTCGCATTCTCAGTCAAAAGATCCAATAAGTCATTTTCTGTACCAACATTAACATACAGCAACCGCGCATTTATAACAAAAATAATCCTCAATAGATGTTAATTAGGCACGATTTATATCTGATCAATTAAAGATCGTGTACCAAATCGAAAGTACACAAGAAAAATTTCCTCCCAGACGACCAACGACCGAAGACCGAAGAACGGCGTTTTGCTCTCGACCCGACTTCCTTGTAGCATTTTGTCATATTGTTGATGTAACATTAATTGAAGCTGTCAGAAACGCATAACAAATTTAAACTCCATGAAGTCTATGAGCTTTTTATTTGTCACATACTCGGCAAATGGCGGAAGCCGATGCCGAGTGCTGCCATGTCTCTGTCGCCACATTTAATTCCTTGCGTACATTAGACTCAGCCTGGCCCTTCTGTTCCCTTTAGACGCACAGACCACCTCTTGGTGTCTGGGTTCTGTTTATGCAACAGAAATATTCCAAGAATACCGGGTGCAAGGTGTGTATGGAGGACTGGCATCCGTCGTCCACATGCCAAACGTTGCCACAGCCACGCAAATGAGCTATCGGCTCTGGGTAGGTGCATCGACAACTGTTCACCCAGACACTTAGTCTGTAGATCTGTTGATGGCCGTAGCAAAGATTTGGATTTGGCGATTATTAAGATGAATTTACATTCCGAGTTGGTTGACTGGCCGCGTCTCACTTCTCTTCCTGGGCCAATCATCATCCGTCATACTATATTTAACACGTCCAGACGCTGTGCTCGTTCCTCTTCTGAACGTTTTTCCTAAGTCGAGCGAGTGTTGGATTTGTGTGCATCCGAGAATAGATTTAGATTTCGTAATGCATCCGTTTTAATATCTGCAAGCCACAGCGCAGCGCAGCGGCTGTTGCAAGATGACAATGAAAACGTTCAAAATATTGCACAGCCGCTGCGCTAGAATGCGCCTGCCATCACAGATACTACTGGCTGTACATGAATCAATAAATTGACGTTAAATTAGCTCCAATTGGGCGATCGGTCGCGGCGCAACGCATATCGGAAGTCCTTAATTAGAGGCAATAACCAAACGAATATTGATTTGTAATTTAGCTTGCCTCTCTGTCTAATCAAATTACGATCGAGTTGAGATTTTCTTCTGATTTCATTCGATCTCGAAGAATATCAATTGCCCGACCAACATTTCGATCAATTGACGACAATCAAAAGTTAAATTTGTCTTAATTGCTGATGGAATGGAATACACTTTCCACATTTGATCCGGCAATTGATTAAGGCCTGCCACACTGTCACTGCACCCCTTTGATTGGCGCGAACACATTATGCGTCCGAATGATCGCAGTGTCGACATACTGTGGACGCCGGCACAAGCGGCCGCGGCGTGCTGGCGTTAATAACCCGCAGTTGAGCATTGAAGGCGTTGTGCTTTCGTTGTTGTGGCCGTGTGCCGCACTAACGTCGTTCGAACATTCCGTCTAGAACTGCTGGTCACCTAAACAGGGTGATTTCCTCATTGTTTGTCATCTTCCTTCTCGAAATTATTGATAGTAGAACGAAATGTTCTCAGATGTTAATCTGTTAATGTGGTGGGTTCATAAAACACATAATACAAGTACTGTGATGTCGGAAGGGTGATCTAGATCACACACAATGTACCCCCACCATGATGGGACTGGTTGTCTTGTCGCTGACGCCTTGTGAGATTCAAAATAGAAATTAAACAGAAAACAAAATGTATCTCATATGTTGGTGGCGTCGGAAGCAGTACAATTAATTAATTCGAACATTATATGCTTCATCATAATTGGCGTTGCTTCTTGTGACAGTGACGGGGGCTGTGTATCTCCAATTATTCAAGCTTTGTAGGAGGTCAAAGTGCAGCATGAGAAATATCCCGTGAAAAGGCAGGAACGGTCATAATGCACTTTTACAATTTGTTGATGTTACACACCGAATGGGATGTTCCTTGATTCAACATTAATGACAAAAGAGCAGAATCCTAGTATATTCCTGCTCAATGAGGTGTGCGCATTAGCAATATTAAAAAAAATGCCTTCTGGCAATTGTTCCTATGTCAAGCAGAACAAAATAAAAAAATTCGCACAAAGTAAGGATTGTGCAGATGAATTTGTTCATTGGATTCCACGTCATTATTTTAATATGAATGGCGTGTGTGTAATGTATGAGTTTGGCATGCATTTGTGTGATCAAAATAATTGATTTATTGTGATGAGAACCCAAAATTAAAATTTGCAGGTTTCTTGTTACGTAACGTTTTTACTGCGTTCTCCAGGAGAAGTGCAATTTACCTATTTATAATAAAATATTTCATTGATACTGCCATACAGATACTAAATCTCTATCCTGTATAGCTATACAGAACAGTATATTTCTCATCGTCACAGTAATCGATGATTGATTTTAGTTAAATGTTTTAACCGTAGTAGTATACGTTGGTTTATCAAATATTTTTCCATAATAAATTTGCCACGTGTCTTCTTCACGACTGCCAGACTGTCAAGACTAATGTTCACCAAAATGGTGGCAAAACAAAGTTGTATACTTTCCCGGCAGACACCCTTTATTATCAAAGAAATAGTTTTGCAGATAAAATGTCAATGGTATAGTGCCCTGTCTAGAAAGCTCATATGCGTTGCAGTTCTTTTGTATGTCTCTGTGTCCCGGCACTCAAACCAGGTGATTGGTGAAATGATCTGCCATCTCAGTAACATAAAGTCAGCATTCCGGGGGCCAATTTCGATTTGAACGAGATAGATTTCAGGGATTTGATAGCCGCTTGGCTGTCACTTTTTTAGCCAGGACAAGGCTTCTTCAATTGCCGTGGTTGCCGCCGATAGGGAAGGCGAAAAGATATGATAAGGTTAAGCATCTCTCAGAAAACACCTCCACCCACACCAGATTCTGTTTTAGACCCATCCGTATAGATGTGATGCAAAGCAAACACAGAATACACAGAACTGCCTCAATATTTTCAGGGTCTAGCGTTAAAAATCTGGGGTGCGTCAAGATTAGGCATCCAGGTATCTCTGCTGCAGGAGAGAAGGGGTGTTGTGTTTCGGATAAAAAGTACTAAGATTGTGTTATTACATTAAGGTAATGAACAGGAATGCTCCAGTCAAATTTCTTTACCACAGGCCTTTGCTAGCCAAATTTACAGCATGCGGACTTTTTCAAACACTGTGCGGATGGATGGACAACGTTCTCAACGACATATGTTTGCAAGTGGTAGATGGCGCCTCCTCTTGTTGATTCTCTATAAACCCAGAGAAACCTTAAGGATTAATGATATCACCCAACCTATAGTCGCATTTAAACGTAAAATCGCGTTTTTAAAGCAAAAGCAAATAACTCAGACGACACCCCTATAACCGCTATTAATGCACACCAGCAGAGATGCAAACAAATCTGATTTATAAATAAAAATCTACAAAAGATTATGCAATTTAACTCAAAGAAAACGCTGTGTACAACATTTACAAGAAAAAACAAGTCCACAGTTCCGTAAATCGAAATGGATAATACAGTCCTGAAGTCAGAAGAATTCAAATGCATGAATCACAATTGGGTCAGATATAATAGCATCAACATGTTACCTCTTTTGTCAAATTAGCAGCGTCAAAACTAAGTTACCTTTAGCTAAGAGATGTTTTACACCAGCCCAGTTAGTACTATAAAGTACGACCAGGTCTTGAATACTGTTCTCATGCTTAAAGTCGTCCCTAAACTCATTTCATTTCAACGACCGACAAGACACGCAGTTTCAGTTCACAGACACAATGTCAACAAGCAACTTAATACCAAAATTCGTTTTGTT
This sequence comes from Rhingia rostrata, assembly GCA_949824845.1. NCBI lineage: Eukaryota > Metazoa > Arthropoda > Insecta > Diptera > Syrphidae > Rhingia > Rhingia rostrata. The sequence continues at coordinate 3,019,369 of OX463755.1, read as the reverse complement.
AAAGTATACAATCAACAACATTTCAAAGCAGAGTCAATAAACATCTGCAAGCATCATTTTAGGGCGCTCGTGACGTTACAGATTCTAAGCTTGTAAAACCCTTTTAAGGTTCGAGTTTGGATAAGGGATAAGGCCTTCGCGAATCTCTTTTTTTGAACTTAACGACAATACCAAATAGCTGTATGGTGTTCTTAGTCGGCCAGTCGGGCCCCTTTTAATATTCATGATGGACACGTGTGACATCAATTTAAACGTTAGCTGTGTATTTAAAGGAAGATAACATTCCACTGAATTGGCATTGGAGTCGCGATCGTATGATTCGAGATGTTAAGTAAGTATCTAGACCCGATGTCTCCCATCAATCGACCTGCACAGCCTTTTTTAAGAGTTATTGAACTTCGTCGACTGTTATGTAATACATACGTACGTTTCCAATGAAAAAAAAAAAAAACATTCCAACTGTAAATAAAAATTTGATTGGACTTTCTCTTGCGATGACCTGACAAATCATCCGATTTCTAACAACTGCCAAGAAAAGTTTGTCTCAACTCAACCGTTCGGATTCGGCATAAAATAGGAGCTATGAATGGTTGTGAGAAAAAGCTAGGCCCTGGGTTACTGGGTTACCCCCAAACGATTTTATTTTATCTCCGTGGAAATCAAGAATGAAAATATCAGGCATAAAGGGTATCGCGTAAGTTTGGCCCATGTTTGACAATTTCAAAGCAAGAAAACAACCTTCGAATGTTCATTAATTAAAAGTATTTAAAATTATTTCAATAAATTTATATTTGTTTTCTGAAAGATTTTTTAGACAAAAATTTACAGAGGCCATTTGACGTTTATAGGAGAAAAACATATGAGAAGGCTACAATCCGTTGTGCGGATCGTTGAATACTCTATTCCATCACATCCTTAAAATGGAAACGAACTAAAGAAAAGATATATCATCGTCTTTATAAGAAAATCTCGTAATTCCAAAATTTGAAATTTTAAAGGAGGAACGGAAGTTTCTTACCAAGCCCGGGTTTTTTGGTTAAAGGTGTCATTTTATATTTTAAAATAATTATAAAACCTTTTTTTTAATATACATATATTTATTTTACTAAAGTTACGATTTTTTTGTCATTTTACCCTTTGTGGTCATGAGGTTTGCTGCCAGGTTTTTGCCAAGCACTTACTGTTGAACATGAAACAACTGGGGATTGTCATCTACTTTCATACCTCATTTATACTTTTCGATAATGGAGTTACGAATTATGATTTGATTTTGATTTTAAGCAGGAGTTACGAGGATTGCTTTTCAGATATTTTTCATAGTTCCGAGGTTTTTCATGAACTTTGACTAAATTGGATATACGAGATATAAACGAAATGATTTTTATGATTTTATCCATAAGAGTGCGCCTACCGAATTTCTACAAGATAGCATCAAAAAGTAATTTTTGCCAAAAATGGATTTACAAAGTTTTTTTATTAAGCCGTCAATATATGGAATACAGATATTTCGATTTTCTAAAGACAGACATGTCTAAGGTATATCTACCTCAACTTTTTCTCTATGTCAAATACTATGTACGAAAACTAATAAGCCCCTATGGGATAGGGTATAAAAATGTATTTTATAGGAAAAAAGAGATGTTTGATTTGACAAAATTCATTGGACCTCATTTGGAACAACATTGATTGGTGTTACAAGGGTTTTTTCTTTTTTTCGTTTTTCCATATCTTGGAGACATTTCAAAAGTAGATAACAGTTTGGGTTTGGCGATGACTTCCAATAGTTGTGTCATAAAACTTACTATCTCCATCGATTATTTTGGTTTTGCCTTTGATTTGGTCAAACTCTTCTTAATAAGTTCCTTCTATAGTCAGAAGTCGCCTTTATAACGACCGTGTTCTTAGTCTTAATATGACCGCCCTGAACTTACACATCTATTGTCAGTGATATTGAAGTGAAATAAGAATTTAGCTATCCATGAATTCTTCCTTAATTCATCTGTTTTTTCTCTTTAGGCTCCTCAAGCCAATAAATTAATTTCAGCTAACAAAAAGATAAAAAAACATATGAGAAGGCTACAGTCCGCTGTGCGGATCGCTTAATACCCTATCCCATCACATCCTTAAAATTGATATCCCCAAAATGTGGGAATTATGTCGATAAAATATAGAAATATATCATTGTCACAACTATTGTTCAGACAGTTTATCAAAATCTCTTTTGGTTCGACAAAAAATAAACGTTTTTCGCTTGGTTATGCTATGGGGTATAGTATACAAATGTTTTTGTGTAAAAATGGCTCCAAAAGGTGGGCATGGGTTAAAATGTTTTTTTTTTAGTGAAAACGCTTCCAAAAATTGGGCGTGGCAAAAAACTGTGTATAGACGAAATATAGATATTAGAATTTTCTAAATATCTTGTTCACAAACTTTTTCAAAATTCCTTATTATTTTGATAAAAAAAACGATTTTCCTAAAAGTGGGCGTGGTAGTGGGCGGATTTTAAAAATGTTTACACTTGTTCTGCTTCGTCGGATAGAGAGTCCATGTACTAAATTTCAAAACGTTAGCTCAAAATTTAAGGCTCAAAATCGGTGACACACAGACGGAGAGCCAGGCAGACATGGCGAAACTATTTCTCTATGTTACAAACTTTATGTCAAAACTAAAATACCCCTATGGGATAGGTTATAAACAATGAACCATATAAAGTACGTCAGTATCAATTTAGTGTTCGAATTCGCAATTGAAAAATCTTTAAATCGTAAAAAAGTCTATTTGGGATTTAATAGTTAGTTGTTGTTTTTTCTATAAAATCCGGCTACTGCTCCAATATTTGGCACCTCTTAATGACATTATAACTTGACTTTTCTTGTTGGAAAATTTCTTAAGACCTACAGTGTTTTTATATTTTTCTAGGAATGCCCTACAAAGTACAATGGCCACCATTCAATGATAATATCCTTCCTGAATGGCACACAATAATTTTTTTAAATCTGACAAACAATACTTTTTCCTTCCCCATAACACTCTGATTAGGGATGATACTTCCAATAAATTAATAATCACACACACATACAAAACCAAATGAACCGAATCCAACAACCTTTTGAATACGAAGCAAAAAATGCAAGTGCAACAATGCACAATGAATACAGGAAAATGACGCAAAAGTTATTACATTGTCTGTGACCTCTCACTCTGTGTCATCCTTTTCTATTAATCGCTTTGGTACACACACAATGAGAAGGAGGATACAAGAAGAAAAAAAATGGGAAAACTGATCCTTATATCCTAGTCACCTGCGTATTGTTGGGATCGAGATCCTTCTTTGGTGCATATTGTGGAAGTCTATTAAATATCCCGAAAGTAGGTTATCCTTCGACAGCAAAATGTGGTACCGTGGGAAACCATCTTCCGAGCGCGATGTGTCAGCCAGGATTCAGGAATGTACCATTGAATTTATTTTTCCATTTGGATTTTTCCTCTCTCTTGTGTTGATTAGGGATAATGGTTCTACTGTCCTAGGGGCCTCCCAACTGTCATTTCCCTTTGTTGTGTATATATGTATGTACATAGAACGACACAAAAAAACATTTCCAACACACTTGCATCGATTTAAGGGAAGGTCTCAAATTTCATGAGATGTGCACCGTTAGCAGTCCAAATAAATCATTTAATGGATTTTCATATGCGTAGAAGTAAAAAAAAAACAAATTATGTACGACTTGGTAGTTGTGTCGTCCTGTAGGTACTCATAATTTCCTAATGGTGCTTTACGTATGCTCGGCCGTACATATAGATTAAAAAAAAAAAACAGGTTCAGGAAATACGTGTGTAATCTGGCGGTATGGTGCTTGAACATTGAACTGCTTCAGCAAGTATTAACTAAGTGGTAACATCATCTGGCGCAATATTCGGCGTCATCGCAGTTGATTTTTTTCTGGTAATGCTGGGTTTTAAAGGAACCACCACGAAAATGGTATAAAAAATAAACCTCGTGAGAAGTGAAAGTGTTACTTAGGCTTTTTATTTTTGATCATATTGAAGATAGAGTAACAGATTTTATGAATTAAAAATATTTGATTGATAAGGACCTCATTTTACTTTGTATAAACGATTTTCTCTTGATAATCCGTATATATGAGTTATCAAGAGAAGATCATTTATACAGGGTAAACACCAAAGTAATTGTATACTCAGATATTTTGATACTTTTTTTTCCATTTATTTGATGTGATTTTAATACATCAATTCATAAACGCCTACAGCAGCACTCAATCCCGTTGTGCGTACTAATGACCCTGTATTATAGGGGTTTTCAATAAATTAGAACTGGCCCTCCAGGTTAGGGGTCGTGTTATGGGTTAACTACCAACCAACCGAACAAAAATCTAGTAAGCATTCAACCAAGAGCTTCGTAAAGAAAAAAGGATAACAACGTTTTGTACCTGGAAGGTGAGAATATTAAACGAGAGAGGCGCAGGCGAACAACTAAACAACAACCAAACTCGCCAACATAAGCGTTAAGGAAAAAGATGATAGTGTGAAAGACTGCTTTTACGAGCTCCTTGACAAATCCTGCTGGGAAGTTTTAACGCAAAAGATAGGAAGAGAAGACATCTTTAGCAGCAATGTCGCAAAACACAGCCTACACTACAACACGTCTGGAACCGGACTTATGCTAATTAACAACGAAATGCCACTACAGCCAGCACATGGTTCTTTTACCTCGATATCCCAAAAGAGACATGGCGTTCAGACAAGGTCAGACAAGAGATACGCATCCAAAGTTTTGGTTGTCCGAAAAATCCTAGGGGCTTAAATCGACTCGGACTACTAACTTGCAGGAAAAGAGCAAAAAAGCACGCTATCGATGATATAGAGAGATGCCACTACAGGAATGATCTTCGCATGTTTTACGAAAGCGTTACACCTCAAAGCCAGGGATAGAAGGCTAGAACAGGATCTTGTCGAGATGAACAACGAAATACAGCAGTTGATGCACAGTCGATGCTAAGAATATGGAAGAACCACTTATACAGACTGTTAAACATCGATGACTAACAATATCTCACAGTCAGGCAGAACGAACCATTCAATATTGGCGACGATGGCCCAAAATACCAACCACCAGACCTAAGTGAATTAATGACAGCAACAAATGGTTTACCAAATATTATAATATTTAAATATTTAAAATATTTAATCCATTAATGCAGTGTCCGAATTTATATTTTTGGCACAGGCGATGGTACTTACAGTATAAGGTCAAGACAGTAATATTCCTATATGCATGTGAGACTGTCGCAGAAGTTGAGTAAGTCAAAGTTTAAGGTGTTCGTACCATAGAGATTTTTAAGCAGCGACCAAGCCCCTACCAGTCCGCAATGCGGTATAAATACTATTATGTATCAACTTTTGAGGGTACAGTGCTTATATAGGTCGATTGTTTGATTGGATAATTTTTATGTGGATACAGCTATTAAACTGGTACTCAGTTCTATTTATAGCTATTGTAAAAGAATCTGTTTCAACAATTAAATACATTTGCAACAATCACAGATCAGATTTAAAGATCGATGTCTCTTCTAATGATCTGTTCAAGCACTCCCTCCATAATAAGTTAACCACATATAGTTCGGCATGCTTAATTCCCTTCAGGAAATCGTCATAGATACGATTCCCTTCCCAAATAACCATTGCCCCTCCAGCATGTAATTATACTTGCATGATACAAAAATTCCATTTTCATCTCATGCAATTATGTCAGTCAACGTTCCGAATTCCATTGAAATTGATGCACCCAGGAACGACATGCTGACTCACCAAGGAACACTTTTTTTTGGTTACTTCCAAGAACACAAGTTCAATCGGGTACATCACGTAACGTATAATTTTCTATTCTCCTATTCCAGATCTATCTATTCTCCAAAATAAAAAAGGCGCCCGCCCACCTTCTTGTCGTCTTCCTTTTCGTTTTCCATTCCTCTACTCGGTTATTTACGAAGGAATTTGAACTGGGCAAGGGTTTCTCGATTTCGGCTTTCGTTTCAGAAATCAATCAGTTTTCCCGTAAATTACAGGTTGGAGAGCTCGGCTGATTCCAAAAACTCACACTCTGTACACACGCGTTGGGAATAGAAAATAACCGTCACCCGTCGGGACACTTAATTATTCAGAGATAAATCTGATCCAAACGTTTCCACTTACTTAATCCCCACGAGACGCAAGGTGCTGCTCGCACTTTGATGTTCGAATGTGATTTATTTGTCGGACAGCGGAATCACATGCCCATTTGGCATCAAATCAACGGAAAACTAATTAATTAATAGCGAAAAATAAGCAGGAAGAACTTCTGATGTCTCCCCGTCGTCATACTCGTATGGATACGATTTATTTTACGACTGCCAGGTGCTGTACTCAAATGCGAAGCGACACATCTATCGGTAATTTATACGATTTTAATTGGAGATATTAATTTTACACTTGTGTTGATGGGTGCTCTCTGGAGAAATGCATGCAAGCCTATTCGGAAGAGGCACGGCCATTACAGTAAATTTCATGACTAATTACACGCAGCACTTGCACTCGTTTTAGTGCAAGAACAACAGGAGTTCAATCATTTTTTTTCCAATTTTTCAATTCCTGCTTGCACCGCATCGTTTCTAATAAAAAATCTCCCGCCATGCATCGCCCACCGAAAATAAATAAATAAAGTATTTCACATTTTGAAAACACATCTACCTACTCCGTCATGCTTCCTGTTTACCGATCGCACAAATCTTCCTTTCAAATCCAATGGCAGCAGCAACAGCTACAGCAGCAGAACAATTTAATCGCTAGGTGGTAGCTTCGGTTTGTGTTCGGATGAGGAATTCGCGCGCACCTCCCACAGCTGGCATTTTATTGAAATTAATTTCAAATTTGCAGCATGATAGGTGCGCGAAAGGTTGAGTTCAAGCTACCGTACCGCCGATAGCTAGTCATTCCTAAAATAGACCAATCGGTCCAGACAGCCAACTATAGCATCGCATCGACATGGCTGTGTGATTAGTTCACGCAGTGGCACATTTGCAGTGGGCCCAACTTCCACCAGAAGTGAGAGTTTCCTCCATCGTTCTCCAATAACACCACAGGCCGGGTGAAATTGGGGCGGCGGGTGCTTGCCGCTGAGCTGGAAGCTGTATCCCCAAAAACAACACTGTAAACACTTAGTAGCTATGAATTATTTTATTTTCCCCCGTGGTCTTCGGAATAGCTCTCGAGCACTATGGCCTCTGGCACCTGTAGAACTTAAAAATAGACCCATGTCGAGAATTTTCGGTGTTGTACCCGTGTCGGAGCTCTGGTATTGTGTTCTTTTTTTTGTTCGTTTTTAATGTGTGGGATGTTATGGATTTGAAAATATGTGAGGAAATGTTATTTTAGTGAGCCTGTGTCTATAGAGAGCACATTTGTCTGCTCGTTTACGGTTTTTTAAGTTATTGGATGAGGAAACGGCCACCACCATCACCTTCGAGGAAGAAAAGACACGAAATAAATTAGAAACGCATATGGAATTGGGTTATTTGCGTGATGGGTAGGTATTATTAATATTGTTATGAGCTGCAGTTATGCAATTCTGTTGCTTATTTATTTTGTTTACATTTAGGGATTGATATATGCATAAGTATTTATTACATATAGACTAGATCTGAATTTTGGGTCAATATTAGTGACTGGGCATTTGGTTGAAGGTCATGTTATCACTGGGTAGGGATATACTTTATACTTCGTGTCGTAATCTGAATAAAATAACTATCCAATCAATGTTTAGGATTGTACTTAATGTACTAAAAAATAAAAGTTAGTTCATTTTTGAATATTATGGTAATAAATCGACGCTATATCAATTTGAGCGCATTCTTGGGAAAACAAATTGAAATCTACACATGTACGGAACTTCACTTTCGATTGGGCGATATTTCATAAAAGTCGGTGTTAAAGACACCACGTAGTTCGTAACACTACAGGTTTGCAGTTTAATAATATACACGGTGGTCAATGAAACAAACTCCACAAAATGTATAGGGTCAATATATGAAAACATTCATATTTTGCGTTTCTAAATAAATATTTACTAATATAAAGAAATTTATTTTTAACAATAGGTACACAATTAAACTTATAAGTTAACGCGCCACCCTCTTTAAATATTTCAAACAAAAATTGATTAGAACGGTCACCGAAATGACATTTTCTCATTGAGAAATCTTCATTTTTTGTGTGATGATTTACACACTTAAGGGCTATGATAATTATTGTTGACCCTCTATATAAATTTTAAAAAAAGAAATGGTATTCTATCAAGGCAATTTTGACGTTTATAGCTATCTAGGACTATGGATCAGTTTTTAATGATCATATATACCTATCTCTCTCCATACCAAAACAAACATTTAGTAAGTGTCTGAATGTCTGACAATATCGCCGTCTTAATTCTGTCTGTATATATCTAGTAAAGTGTAAAGTGTAAATAGCATGCAAATGCTCCTTTTATACCTTATCCCAAGGGGCATATTAGTTTTGACATTTAGTTTGTCACAGAGCTTAATTATTTCGATAGATATACCTCAAATCATATGGATCTATCTATAGGATTTAATAAAAGTATCTGTTTAATGGGGTACTGTTTAAAAATGCCGTAGTTTTATAATTAAATGAGATCAATTAAATAGATTACCAATCTACCAATGTCTGTCTGTCTGTCCGTCTCTGTGTGTAACCGATTGGGCTTTATATTTTAAGCTGGAGTGATTCAAATTGGTTAAAGACTCTCTATTCGACAAAGCAGAACAAGTGTAAAGATGTTTCAAATCCACCCACTGCAATGTCCCCTTCTCAGAATTCGTCCAAATTGCAGACAATCTCATATTTCATTCATATAAAGCTGTTTTACCACTTTTTGGAGCCGTTTTCTTAAAAAAAGTTATGCGGTGCAATTTTAGGAAAACTCGAAAAAAAAACAGTTTTCAAAATATAAGGTCTAAGGTAATCACTTTTTTGGGGCGTTATTCTAAAAAGTGATTTGTAACGCATATCCATAGAAAAACTTAATTTTTTTTCATACCATACAACATTTAGATAAAACTTGCGTTCAGTTGTTGATGCCTCAGTTTTTGGTCACGCCTACTTATTGGTGACATTAGTTATTAGGACAGGATGGGATTCGTAGCTTTGTCATATGTTTTTTTTTATATGTTAAGCAGGAAAAGACCCACTCGATGTCACCTATTTAGCGTCCCTCGCCCCTCGTCCTCTTCACTATTTGACCAAATTCAAGAGTTTCAGCAGAATCAGATTCGCTCGAAAATTTAAGATCGTAAGATTGCAGTCTATGAAGCTATTTAAAATAAAAAAAAATGATTATGTAAATAATATGTTAATAATAGTATCTATTTATTGGGGTACTGTTTAAAAATTCCGTAGTTTTATAATTATATGAGATCAATTAAAGCTGGGCTTAGATTAATCCTCGTTGATTTCGGATTTTATTCTGGTCTTAGTTGAGATGCCCATCGTAGGGGAATCAAATTCGCCAACTTCAAGCTGCTCAAGCAGTCGGTTGACTCTAAATTTAAACCGGAGAACTGCTTCTGGGTTTGGATAGTTTGTCATCACCGATGCCACATATCGAGCCCAAATATGTTCAGAGCTTTCCTCTTTCGCAGTAAGAAATTTAATTGCCTTTGTTTCTGGTTCTTCAGACATTTTTTCTGAGTATTTACGTGAACGCTTAGGGGTAGAGGGTCCTGGCGACGGTGAGGCTGGTAACGACGGATTAAAGTCATCAACGTCGGAAGAACTTTGTTTAAAGATAGGGGCCAGTATTTCTTCTTCTTGATCCGGCAACGTTGCCGGAGCCTGAAACGATTGATTAAGTTATTGAATAGTTTGAAATGTCGAGGATTGGAGAGGTATGGAATTTCCTATGGTGTTCGGAGGCCAAATTGGCTAAAATAATGAAATAAATATCAATTAATATAAGGTATTGACGGGCTTTTGCATGTTTTTTACAAGCCCTTCTCCCACCTACATAAAGTACTTCTATAAGATATCTCCCTTCTGAATGCCATATCTCCCTTTCGAATGCGCTATCTACTTCTTTGAAACATCAGCCAAACTTGTGGGACCATGCTGATTATACTTGTATGTGGAAAGCATTGGTTTTCCTATAATTCTAATTAAATTTAGTAGATAACTAAAAACAATGGTCTTAAAAGACTAAAGGCAAATTAAGAGTTTAAGAATTTTGTTTTTACTTACTCCTAATATATCATGTATTTCTAAAATTACGATGATGGACTAGCCCGAAAAAGTGGGTCGCAGCTGGTTGCTAAACGGATGTGCGGATTTACTTCAAATATTCCTGGATTCATTCCGAGAAGGATTTTTAAAATCGTTGCATACCCACCATGCAACGGTTTCTGTTATATCGAAATTTCTCAAAGCCGTGGCTGACGATTTTCGTTTAACATAACACGAAGGTACATTAACATTAATATTTGGAGCCAAACTATATACCTATGTAGGTATCCATAGCTAAAGCTGTAGGTACCTACCATATTAAGGTTTCTGTAATATCGAAATTTCTCAAAACCGGGGCTGAAGATTTTAGTTAAACTCAACACGTACATCAACATTAATATCTGGAGCCAAACTATATACCTATGTAACCATAGCTTAAGCTGTGGGTACCTACCATATCACGGTTTCTGTAAAATCGAAATTTCCAAAACCGGGGTTGATGATTTTACATAAACTTAGCAAACTATATCCCAATATACCCAGTTGAAAAAAAACGGAATAAAAAATCTTTTTAATGAGGCCAAATTTAATATTTTGCTATATAGGTATTTATAATCCTAGTTCCACGCTTTTTAATATAAAAATTTCTATTGACAAACGCCTTAATTTAATTTTATCTTTAAAGTCTCTTAACGAAATTTTCTGTTTTGGGAAATAACAGAAAATCACTATTTTAAGCCTTTCATTTCAGATTTCTTTTAAATTCAGTATAAAGAGTTCTTATATTCATAATTTAAATTCGAGTGCATGTAGGTACCTACGACCCATTTGTGCACCCACTACTCGTTTTATTGAATAGACACTGACGTAATCGCGAAGTACTTACCAACCCCCAATTGAGTTTCGAAAACGTTCGAAGAGTCCACCAAATTTGAGAACTGGCAGTTCCTGTAGCTTCTTCGAAACATCAATGGAAATACATAAAATCAATACTTGCCATATCTATACTATAATCCATCCCCAACGAAAACACCGGCAGCATGAACAACATCGCATTAAAGAACTCGTTTGGAGGCTTTGTGTGCTTGGATGGCATCTCGCGTTTACCTTTTTTAATTTTTGCCAATGCGTTCTGTGAATTATTGCAATTTGAATCATATTAAATCGAACAGAAAAAAACTCACTCGAAATTGTTGACGCAATAGTCTCCATTTATCATTTGCATCGGCCTTCGTGACTTGAACTCTGGACGCGACATCGACCCATGCCAATTCTCTGGCTTCGCGGTGTTTATACGTTGGGATTCGGATGTCCCACAGATTTTCTTTCTCCTCTATGGCCGAAATCAACTCCAGAGTCATTTCGGTTGTCCATACTTTTTTTATTTTATTTTGATTCTCTGATTCGCTATCTTGCCAGCAATCCATCGTTTCGTATAGTAGGTACACAAAAATATGAAAACAAACGTTCAAACACTCAGCAGTGAGTCTGTCAGTGCCGTGCGTTAACACACACTCAACTTAATACGCCAATGAAAAAAAAGTTGAACAACGTTAAAATATATGTGCAGCACTATATTTTCACGATGTTGCTAAATGCGATGCACAATGGAGAACGACGTTCAACGAGCAACACGAGAGCGTATACTGGTGTGTTGTGTTGAGCAACTATAATCAACAACCATTGAAATTTTTCCAGTTTCAACGTGTTGGTTGGAGTGGAGAGTTTAGAATAGGGTTACCATGCTTTCGTTGCTGACGCACTAACTAACGGTTCTAGAAAATATTTAAGAAAAAACTGGTATTATAAACGTATTTCCTAAACAAAATTAATATTCAAATCAATATCAATATCAATATCTTTTTTAAAATAATATGTATGTATGTCTGTCGTCTGGAGCCTGGGGCTAGAATATTTTGTTGATAAGTGAGGCCAAAGTGGCGCGATTGCTAGTGTGACGAATTTCCACGCAGAAGGTTTGAGTTCGATTACCAGCCGTAGAAATATCGAAAATGTTATTCACTGCCCCTCCTCTCGCGATTATCTGACAAATCATCTAAATTCTCAATTCATATCTCAATTCAGACGTTTTACTGTCCATCAATTTAGCTTTATTGGAATGATAATTTAATACCACTAATGTTTAAATATGATTCGGGCATGTAGCCGCCGCGGCTGGTTTCAATAAAGCCAAGTCAAGAGGTCAAATTTTCAACCACCTTTTCGAGCATTTGGGGCCGAATGTCGGCAATAACGCCATGAATGTTGGCTTCCAAGTCCCCTAACATTTCTAATTTGTTGGCGTCGACGAGCGACTTCACAAATCCCCAAAGAATCCAATGGTGTCAAATCGCAGGATTTGGCGGCCAATTGACAGGTCCATTCCGCGAAATTTTGCGCTCATCGAATGTTTCCTTCAAGGTCATTGTGACGTGCGCTGTGTGGCATGTTGCGCCGTCTTGTTGGAACCACATCTCATCCACATTCATGCTATCCGATTCGGGAACAAAATAGTCGGATATCATGCCTCTTTACCGGTCTACATTAACGGTAACTGACTTTTCAGCATCATTTCGCAAGAAGTATATTCCATAGAGCACACCAAGCAGTCAGTTTTTGTGTATGTAATGGCGTCTCAAGGCAATTTTGCTTGTCGGCGTAGCCATTCAACCAAAAATGAGCCTCATCACTGAACAAAATTTTGCGATGAAAATCCGCATCGAGATCAATCTCATTTTCGGCCCATACACCAAAATCACGGCGCATTGCATGGTCTCGCGGCTTTAATTCTTGCACTAGCTGGATCTTGTAAGGTCGTAAGCCAAAATCTTTGCGTATATTCTTCCATAAAGTTGATGGACAAAGCTCCAATTGCTGTGCACGGTGGCGAATCGATTCATTCGGGTCCTCTTCAACACTTTAATCTACAGCGGCAATTGTTCCTTCGGTGCGCACTGTTCGACTTCTCAGTAAATGCATATTATCACTTAGAGTAAAAGTAATGCGAAAACGATCCATGGTTAACCGAATCGATTGCTCTGATGGACGATTATGTCAACCGTAAAATGGATGCAGCTTCGCGAACTGAACCATTATTTTCGAAATAAATGTGCACAATTTGCAAGCGTTGTTCATTTGTCAACCTGTTAACGATGAAATGACAAACCAAAATAAACATAAATGACATTAGAGTTGCCCGAAAAAATCAACCTCTAAAAAACACCAGTTATATAAGAGTAGATGGCAAATGCTGTTTTTTTTTGTTAGAAAAATGCACATAACGGTACTTTTGAAAATTGCAGATTTCTCGAGAACGGCCGCGTTAATTTCAAAACAGTTCTAATTGTGAATGTTGTTGCATTTTTATTTTAAATGTTGCTTTTTCAAAAGTGACTTTAAGGATTTTTTTTAGAATCTGTAGCTGTAATTGTTTATACGGATATTAGAGTTCTTTGTGTGTAGTTCACCACAAAAAACGTCCATACCAACTTTTTGTGAAAAGGGCGAATTACGGTACTAACAATGATTAACTTAATCCTAAAAACTTCTGATTTGATTTATAAGAATCTTTGTTCTTACTCATATTTTCAATATCTGCACATTCCACTGAGTATACAATAAAATTCGTTTGCTTGAAAAGATACTAAATGCCTGTTTAGTATCTCCTTTTTTATATATAAAAATCTCTTGTTACGATGATTGCTTCTGCTGACGGGAAATTCCAAATGTTTCTTGGTTAAAAATTATGTATAGACGATATTAATATTATTTTTTTTTATAAAACAAAGACGGACATATAGACATTACTAACTCGACTCAATTAGCGATCCTGAGTCGATAATATACTTAAAGATAATGTTTATCTAAATTGTTTCTTTATCTTAAAAACTATGTTTTGAAATAGCCCTATGGAAAATAGCCTTCGAGTAGTCATTATGAAAAAAATCTGTTCATTCACACACACACAATTTTAGCATATGACGCAAATTATCTTGGATGGTAGCGGAGCAGAGAACGATTTTGCCTTAGATGGTACAATTACAAAAATATATCATAAAATAAGATCATTGAATGATAGTGAGATATTTTCACGGACCATATGACAATCAGTAGAAATTCGTAAACATACAGTCAAACTTACAACGGAAAGTGCCTTGCACATACCGACTTTGTTGATTGAGACTATCATTTATCAGCCATCACTATGAATCTTCCACACTCTTTATTAGCGCTAGACAACAGTCAATGCTAGCTTTATTTTTGACATTTAATTTTATGTTTCTAATGACATAAAAAGTTTTCCCACATGCGTCGAAAGCTGGTGTCAGCTTTAACAGAATTACGTGTTCATCAATATTCTGCTGACGGTCTTTTGCGAATGCAGCCATTTGACATTAAACTTCGTCACAAAATATCTTCATTTTCTACTTGTGGAGCTGTGAGTTTTAAAAGCTGTCTTAAGGAACTTGAAGTTAGCTAGGGATTGGTATAATATTCATTCGTCCCGAAACGTACAGCTTCTAATGTCGGTAAGTAGGTGTCTACGTTGCGTACTTTATATTTTATTTCTAAAATCTTTAACTAAATCAAATAACATACGATTGACATATCCTGGGATAATTTAAAGCTTAGACTCCCATTAGCACTCGGACGCCTACAATCCTACATCTTTCATGTTAGCTAGCAACATCCCCTAATAGATTGCATTAAAAAATCCACACAGCCACCTTTAGCGAATTCGCGAATGTCCATGAGCTGAGCATGTAACCGCTCTTAATTGTGTTGGAAGCAGCAAGTAGTTGTCTTGACACTTATACACACGACGACGACGCTAGACTGCTAGACTTTGTACTATGATGCAGAAGGCTACATAACTTAGGAAAGATACGACAGACAGTTCGACAGAAATCGCCTTCTTCACTCAACTCTTATCGCTCCAATGCGGCTGCCAGGTTGGATGGCTGACTGCCTGGCTGGCGAAGGAGGTAAACTGCACCACCACAACGTGTGCACCAACCAACCGAGTGCAACGCTAAGGCGATTGCTGCAATATACGGAACGATTACGTGAAAGGTGAAAGTTTTGTTTGATTCGAACCGGTAGAAGCACCGAAACCCACCATTCATTACACATTTGCGAACAGCTCCGCTTTTGTGGGGCATATGGTCCACAGCGCACTACTCCGTCGCGCCGCCAACAACTGTGACTATTTCTGGGGCTTGTGACTGCATCACAGACCTGTTTGGTCTTCGTCGACGTCGTCGGTGGTTGTCGTCGTCGCCTGTTTGTGGTATGTAGTTGCTTTGTTGACATGCTAGCCTAGTGCTCTACCTAGTTGTGCTGTCTGCTCTGCACCAGCAGTGATGCCTCATGCTTCTATGCCCGTCTACCCGATTTCCCGCTTTCCCTCCGCCGATTGCTGGCTCAGTCTGGCTTATGGCGTTGGCTACTGCGAATGAACCAATTTCGTTCCATATTTGTTGCGTTTCTTTGCTATTTGCAGATGACATAACGTTCGCGGTGTTTCCAGTTTCTCGCATGTGGTCGTTTTTTTGACGTAATAAAATAAATCACGATGCATCTATCAGTGGTTGCCAATTATTGGAAATGCTTTCCGAATCGGAATCAGTTTACAGTGTTGACGGGCGGCTTTGGGGATTTTTTTTCGTTTTTAATGAGGAAGAGGGAAACAGTCGCTATTGCATTGCCATGACTCGCGGTGAATATGAGACTTTTATTATGGAACTGCCTGCTGTTTTAGTGAAACAATCAATTAGTATATTTAATGGACTAGGCTGAGACTGGGTGACGGACTAAGGTGACGATGTTTGGTATTTAAATTGATCTGGTTGTAATGTTGTGTCATCAGTATGGCTGGGATGAACAAAATAGATCGGTTCACTATGACAGATTAAGAGTGGAACTGGATTCCGATATCATTCAATATCTTGATGGAGATAGTATTTAAGGCGGATGTTGTCTCTGACAAAATTGCGTTTTGAAAGTTGCAGCAGATCTGTTGAGGTCATAATTATGAATGTTATGCACACAGATAATATTGTATAGCATCAATAAATAACTTCCATTTTCCATGTTTAATGGGTTTGTGGTTACTATTTAAATTTTGTTTACTTGCTCCCAATAGATCAAAAATTGGTTTGGTAAAAAAACCGGGCTCGAGATCCTAACATAACGATGGTTGAAAATTATGGAGAAGTGGGTCTGTCGGTCTGTGCATGCAATTGGGGGCTAAATGGCTTGATAGATTTAGATTTGAGGTACTAAAACTAAAAAATGTTGTACATATTTTATCGTAAACTGTCAATTTTTGGTCCATTTTGAACTATTTTTTACTGCCTGTTAAAACTTTTTTGTTGCTATTCTGGCAGTTTCTCCTACTCTGTGTACCTATATTATCTGCAAATGTAGCCAGATTAATTTCACCACATTCTGGTAGATCGATAATATATAAGAGTTAAAGTACTGGATTCATCTTGTTTCGCGCAGTATTTGAGGTAGTTCGTATCATGTTAATCTGCATCTTCTTGTAACTGCTCGGCCCTCTTTAACAAAAGGAAGCTTTACCTTGAACCATACTGCATTTGAAATCTCTGTCAATTTTATTTAAACTCCGAAGTTGAAAACTTTTTCCTAATCTAACCTAATCTAATTGACCTGTACTGCTAGTTATAATTTGTTAAATATTATTACTGATTTTATCAATGTGTTCGGCTTTATAAATGTATTTTAAATGGATATAAATATAACTCTTCCACTTTTCGTGGAAGGCTTCCTTACTGCTAATAACTTTGATGGCCCTAAAATGAATTATAATAATATACAAGTTGGGCCAAAAGAAATTTTTGCAAATGTCCGCCAATGTAAAATCTGTTTTGATATTTGTGGATTAGAAAAATGTAGAATACAAATGAACAAGCCATGGAGTAATACACTCCCCATGAACGCGGAACGTGTTGGCGCAGCGCGAATTCCGTCGCCGATTCCCCGGCCTTCCGACACCGACTGCGCAAACACTGCGCCGTTTGGCCACCAACCTTGAAGAGTATGGGAGCACACAAGACGTTGCCAAGAGTGGCCGGCCCCGGAGTGCCCGTTGTCCCGTCACCGGAATCATAGACCAGACGCTGTGCCTCGCAATTAGCCATCCGAAGGTCGTGTCTAAGGCGAATTTTGGTCAAAGACTTGGGCATGTAGCGGTACATCAGCTGCTGACTGTCAACCGCCAAACACGTGTAACCTACGTCCAAGCCATGACACGCTGGAGGAGTCATTGGGCCATTTGTTTTTTTTTCGAGAACGCCGCTAGTCAAACCACAACAGTGGACGGTTCGCGCTATAGGCCCATGATAACCGAGTTTTTTCTGTCGCAATTGGACGAATTACGACTGGAGGATATGTGGTTCCAACAGGAATAGGACGGAGCAACGGCACACACTGAGCGAGCCACAGCCGATATTGTGGAGGCGGCGTTCCCGGAACGTCCGAAATTATAATTTTTGAGATATCATATTCCAGGGGTGGTCTTAATACTCTTATTTGCAGTAAGAATGCAATATAATCTAGGACCCACAAGGCGACGAAGATGTGCAACTTACTTAAGAATTATATTTCGTACTGCAGCTTACTGCTCTTGTGTGCATTCTGTAAAAATTCATTCATTTGGCGACCTCATTATTAAGTGTTAGAAACGGATTTCAAATCTCTTACGTTGTCTGCAAACTCTGACCAAGCGACGACAACGGTTCCTGCAGAAAACATTTCACTCTCAGATTACAACCACACAAAGTATGTACCTGCCTCCAGGATAATCGTCAAATTGTGTGATGATGTTCATTTTTATTTTCCATTCGAAGAAACCAAACAACAACAAACAAAAAGCAAATAACATAATATTGAGGGTTTCATTAAGGACCCTGTTGGAATCTGGTTATTATCTCTACTTAAATATACCCGATGTCCTGTCCTTTTTGCCAATGAAAAGGTTCATTTTTTTTTCGTTGGTTTTTATCAATCTAAAGAAGGTACTGCAGCCATCAGTTATGCGGGCACTGGAATTCGGATTATGTAGATTTTGGATCATTGAATAACGTGACCTAAACGTGCCTATACTCTTTACTGTGGTTGGGTTTCGTTAAGGACAAAGTGATGATCCACTTGCGTAATTTGTTTGATATTTAAAACCATCATTGGGGGAACACCTGCGATTATCTGATCTCTTGCGGATGTTTTTTTTTATTTCGCTGATGTTTTGAAGTATGTCTTGTGCGGCAGGGATATGAGAGTTGGTACAATAATTTTTTTAACATATTCGTAGAAAAACGAGCAGACAAGATATTTTTATTTGATAATATTCATCAACTTATAAAATTTGTTTGAAATTGTTTTGGTTTTTCATTTTTATTTAAAATTTAATTTTGCTGGGGATTATAATTGGCCTGTTTAATTATTAAACTAAAAAAAACAAATTTTTGTCACAACAGGCTCCTTAGTACCCAGGGCTGAGCTTTATCACAACCATTCATGTGTTCGTGTGTAGATACTTCTTGTACGATGGCGGTACCTCATGTTTTATGCTGACTCCGAACTGCGAATTCGATGTAAGCATTTCTACTCGGTTGATTTGTCAGATCATTTCGAGAGGAGGACCACTGAAAAATCATTTAAGGTGTGGCTACGGCTTCGAATCGAACCCAGGTCTTCTGCGTGGTTAGTTTATCTCACTAACCATCGCGCCACTGAGCGAGTAATAGATGAGTGAGTAATAAATAAGCTAAACGTGTATAAACAAGTAAATTTATTCATATTAATTAGTTTATTTTATTATCTAGTTCTGAATACAATTTGCAAGGGCTGTTTATATGCTTGTGGTCATTCTTGATTTAATATTAACACGATTTAATTAGCTTCACCTGCTTTAAAAAAAATAAATAAAAGTAAAAAAAAAATTAAACACGCTTTTATAGTAAATCAAAATAAAAAAAATGAAAAATAAATTATAGTTGAAAAAATTAAAATACACACTTTTAATTCTAAGAAATAAGTCACTAACGAGAAAATTAATGTCATTGTGAAAAAATGTGTGGTGATTTTTACGATATTCTTCTACTAAATTTGTATTTCTAAATAGAAATAGTAAAATATCTTAATAATAAATAAAGAAATAATAACAAAATAAAAATACTACGATTTCTATCGATCATCCCACGTTTTCACAGACATAAATTTTCTCGATAATACTTGATACTCGATAAAATTGAAATTAAATTTTACTTTTTAGTTTGGTTTGCCATAAAATCGAGTTTTTTTAATTTTTATAGAACTATATCGATTTATTTTTATATATTTACTTAAAAAAATAATATGTATAAAAGCTATATAACAACATGTGGTGACAGTCTCTTCTTAGATTCTTTTTCTGTGCAAAGTTTTTGCTTTTTTGACAATCGCATGATCCTTTCTCCTACGATGATTTCCAATCGCGCCAATCCAAGGATTTGTATGGACACTTACGGGAAGGTATTAAGATGTTAAAGGTGATGCCGAAAGAAAAAAGAAATTAAGAATTTGGGGTGAAAATGTGCACAAGTTGTAGTTGTAATTTCGATCACTCAATTGATAATCGGCAAAAAAAATTCCCAACAGAAATTGCCAGGGGCTGCCCCCTTAGAGTTAGAATCGTTGTTACTCCTAACTCACCCACTACCATATGAAAATCAAAACCAGCACATTCTAATTTAGTTGACGTCGGTTTTTACTTGTGTACAGCATTAAACGTCATTCCTCTATACAGTATACGGACTGTCAACAGTTGAAATTCGTTTAAACCTTCGCAGCGAGTCACACAAGTGATGTTGAGAACTCGAACTAACCTTTTTTTTTCTGACAACAAAAATAACAAAATTCGCAAAGACTTTGTTTGGAAAGATGAATTTATATATGTATGTCAACTGCAATTATATTCAAAAACTGTAATAATCTTTTATATTCCCTAAGTGAATGTTTATGTTTGTAATTTTGAGTTTGTAGTTAGGAGCAAATGTTTATAGATTTAAAATTTTTATACTTGTCGTAATACAAAAAGACTAAATTCTGACTGATAAAAAGGAAACTGGCATCTAAATATAATGAAATACAACACGTTAGATTTATATTTTCGACATCTTTTGTAAACTTGCACATGCTCAAAAAAAAATCGAAATTCTCTCGTTACAAAGCGACCGCGATAACCTCAACCCCTCTAATAAAAACTTTAATTTCTGCAAACATCCCCCAGACAAGTGAACATTTCTATGGCAAGCCCGGCAGGACAGATTGCGTACGCCTTCCTTTTGCAACCACCTTCTATTATCCCATTCACTTCCGTTCCGAGTTCCGTATTTACACAGATGCTACAATCAAAATTCTAATCGGGTGACATATGCAGAAAATGGGATGCAGGATGTCTCACCCCACCGAAACGAGTTTTTCCTACGTGGTTGTTATTTGTTTATCGCTGCTAGACGATGGGATTCCACACATTAATGGAACAAACGACTCAAGGCCACAGGGGTGCACTTCAACCATCACAGGAATACAGCATTCGATTTGGTTTGTCTTCGCATCCCCTAACGGCAGTAAAACCGCTTCCTAGATGGGTAGGTATCACGTGTTTGCATTAAGGCGACATCAGCGTAGCAAGTGCATGTGATGATGATAAGTAAATAGGAACACAGTTTGTGGGTTATGTTGAAAATTGTATCCGTGTCTAAATAAATTGAATTGATTTTTATGTTTGCGAAATTATGTTGCATTCATAATATCTGTTCTATGGTGATTATGTAAACTGAATTTAAAAAGATAAGAAAAATCAATTAAGTTGGTTTGATGATTCAGAAGAGCAAGGACTTTATGCACGACTTGGGCTTACGTACTTGAATCTTCCATCCTCGAATTTGAATTACTTATTTTTATTACGAATTAGTAATTTTTTTTAAAAATAAGTACATTCTTAAAATATTATTGTTTGTTCGGGAGGAAATATTCAATGGTTTGTTTAATATAAATTATAACTGTAGCAAGACGAGAGCTGCCATTAAGCTCTATAGACAAAGAAGAAGGGAAGAACACCGGCTTTTCAGAAAGAAGAAAAAAGAGCAAGAAAAACTCGCGATCGAGGATGTAGAAAGGTGCCACTCCAGGAACGATGTTCGCAAGTTTTACTAAAGTGTAAAACGTCAAAGCCAGAATCCGAACAGAATCCTGTCGATCGGGCAAACGATGCTGAGGTTCTATTCTTCAGTAATACTTTCATCCGACAAAATTTGGCTTTTGAGTTAGTGAATGTTACTTAAAAAGTCATTTCCGCCAGCTTTATAAGGCCGTCATTTTCGGCAGCTTGAGCTTAGATATTGCTATCCCCATTCCACTTAGGTCGGATGGTTGGTAGTTTTCGCTGTCGTCGCTAAGATTGAATGGTTCGTTCTGTCTGTGCCTGAGCCACGATATTTCCTTATTCATATCGACGGGCTTCTCTTCCAGTCTTGTTTCCTTGGCTTTGACGTTTTACACTTTGGAAAAATTTGCAAACATCGTTCCTGGATTTTTTCACAGTATTTCTGGATTGTTGTTAGGATGGTTGGGTGTTGTAGAACGAGGGTAGACCCTGATTGGCTTTAACTTGGCAATGCCCAGTGCTTGTAACTCTGACTACACATCTATTGCTTATTTTTAACCTCCAAGTGGTAACCATCGGGTACTGGTCTCATCCAACCGGATTTGACTTGCTAAACGATAGCGCGAGTGTTAATAACACTACGAAAAACAGCAACACTATAAACAGCTAGGTCAGAATGGAACGGAATGAATACCCGGCCTGCTGTCCTAGTCGAACCTAGACAAGCTGCTTCGACATATTCGGACAACAGGTTGTCTAGGAATTTCAAGGGTTAGTAAGGCCACTTGAACGGAGATGGTGGCGGATTAACCGAAAAGCCAACGGCAGCGCTAAATCCCGTAGTGGATACTGATGGCCCCGTGTTCTAGGGGTATCTAATAAATTGCAACTGGTCCTCCAGGTTGGGGGTTGTGCTTTGGGTTAACTACCCAATCATGGAAAAAAATAATTGTTACGCAGCAACCAGCCTCGGAAAGGACTGATTTTATTGTTGACGACCCAGCTAAACGAAAAAAAGGACAACGACGTTCGTATCTGCACGTGGAATGTGAGAACATTAAACAGGAAAAGTGCTAGCGAATAACTAGCGGAAGCCCTAAACTGATACAAAGCAGACATTACTGCCATACAAGAAATACAATGGGATGGGCCGGGCAAAAAGACGATGAAAAACTGTGACATCTAATGCGGACTGTGTTATACTGAGCAGAAGCAGCAACTATTCGCATGCGGATTTGTTATGAGTGCCAGACTAAGGCACGAAGTCTTATGTTTCCAAAACATTAGCGAACGCAATGTAAAAATCCGCATCAAGGCCAAATTCGCCAACATAAGCTCACGCTCCAACGGAGGAAGAAGATAATATAGCTAAGGATTGCTTGAGCTTGCTAATAGCTCCTTGACAAAACCTATGAGCGACTACCGAAGTACGATGTTAAAATCGTGCTGGGAGATTTTAACGTTAAACCAAACGTTAAAACCTCGTTAGCGTTGTAGGGTCAGTGCCAATTTATTAGATACATCTACTGCATGGGGCCATCAGTATCCACTATGGTGGATTTAGCTCTGCCGTTGACCATTTGGTTCATCCGCTACCATCTCTGTTCATTTGAACTGACTTATACTTGTGATTTCTACAAAAACTGTTGTTTTTTTTTTTTTTAATTCATTTTTTATTTACTTAAAATATTAACTTAATACTAGACAAAAATGCTTAAATCTAACTTATCAATAACCTATCTACTTAATTTAACTTATCGGCCCCTAGCGGGCGCTGTAAGCTTATAACTAACATTTTTCTTTTGCTTTTCAGCCTAAATTTGTCATTTGTTTCTTATTATTAATATAAAGACATTTAAATGATTTTTCAAAGAAAAAATTAAAACTTTAAACAGTAACCATTTTTTTTTTGTTTTATATAAAAACTTAATCTAGACTAAAACTAACTTAAACTACTTAATACTAGTTAAACCTAACTAACACTACTTAAGACTACTTAAACCTAACTTAGTTATAATCGGGGTGGCAAGCACTCGTTGCATATGCCCCGAGGGTTTGCCATCCCGATTGCGTCATTGGGTCCAGCAAGCATTTATGCAACCATATTAAATAAAATATGGTGCCTAAGCCCAGCCCCAGACCTTGTACCTAAATTTAATTTACTTAAAGTGCTAAGGAGTGGACTAAAAGTCCGCAAAGACCTGAGGAACTGCAGAAATACTTTCCTCGTTTAGCCACCAAAACTCGGTGCGCTGCTTTTCAGCGTCGGTCCTATCGCGATCCGATACCGCCGTGCTAAAGCGGAGGAGCTCCGGAGCATTGTCGACGTACCCATCGCGGACTAGCCGCTTGTCCCGCGCGTCACGGTAGCGATGGTATAAAACCGGGATACCGTTCCTGTCTTGTATTAACCCTAACGAATCAATATAAATGAATGCCTCTGGTGGAATAAAGCCGGACATGAGCGCACTCTCCATGTACATTTCATTGGGGTAATAAGCCCCGAATATCAGGCTGTTGTCGCTACTCATCGCCCTTGAAGCGTGCCTTCGAGTCACCTTAATTAGGAAATTGTCAATTCTATTCAACTGAGCCCCATTGTATAGAACCTCGTTGCGATAATATTTTATGTACTCGGAGTCCGGCGTTCGGTACAATCCTAAGCAGGATCGGAGACAACGCCTCTCAAACAGCCGTATCCTTTCCATGTAGGATGGTGATACATTGAACCACACGGGACAACCGAAAGCGATGATCGGCCTTATGAGGGCCATGTAGCAAATGACTTTCACCCTTGAATCAAGTTGACTGCTATGAAACAATCTTCTTGTCAGAGCATAAGCCCCCCTAGCCCCCTATGTCAAAGCAGCTCATCAAGCTTCGTTGGGAGAGCAGACTGGGTATCCCGTGCAATTCTGACCACGCAATTCTGACCAGGCTATTTACATTGTTGCTGGTTTTGGTCTTGTTATCAACACTCTCACTTATTATCGTTTGGCAAGTCAAATCCAATTGTGTTAGACCAGTATTTGATGGTTACCACTTGAATGTAACAATAAGAACAGTTGATGTGTAGTCAGAGTTAAAACCACTATGCATTGACAAGTTACTGCCAATCAGAGTCTACCCTCGTTCTTCAACATCCAACCACAAACCAACTACAAAGTTACGTATACAAAAAAATATATATATATATATACATTGCGATAAATATATTAAAAAGGGTTTTCTGTGAGATACATTTTTTTAAATGGCTTATGCTTATTCAATCTTCATCATAAACTTCCGAACAAAGTGAACAAATAGTTATTCCCAAAATCTGGGCTCAATAATCATAACTTACTTTAAAGTTAATATTATTGACCAGTTAAGTCAGACATTCACAACAACATTATTTAATTTCAATTCGCTCTACATTTGCCCTTCTGGACTCTAGCGCAGAATTCTCACTGATGACGATTCGGACGTCCTTAAGGCCAGAAATAGTGAAGATCCTAATTGATCGATTCCTCTTCGTGCGCAAGAACTTAGCAAGCTCTATCGACGTTGTGAAAATTTTGGGGAAATATCTTCGTCGCATGAATTTAATCTGGACTGTTATAATTAGGCGCGTGATGGTTGGAATTTGATCTAAAATTCTTATTGCTATTTTTTTCAGCCTAGTTACGTTGGCAAAATTCAACAATACGAATCCAAAGGTGCTTTATTTGATGGCGGAATCATGATTGAGTCATCCGAAAGAACATCGCAATGTGGTTTCAATTAGATTATCAAATATGTCATACCGCCGGAAAAACGATCAAGTTATTGAAGAAAATGTTTAATGGAATAGTTTTTTATAAAGTTTTTTTTTTTTCTAGGGCCTCTAAGATCCTGTAATTTTGCTACTTAGCTATTTTTCATATCTACATCCACTCATAAGGTCGAAAAATTAATCGACATTTTAATCTCCTATATACGAAGCTTATGTGAAGGCCAAATGACGAAAATCAACTTCATCACCATCATTAAAGGGCCAAACCCACAATCCGAAACTTTGTTTTATTTTTTATTTTTCATTTTTCTGTTCAGTTTTGACATTTTATTCCCACCGAAAATGGTACAGTAACAGAAGCAAAATAACGAAAATGTAGAAAAAGTGACTTCTACAAGCTTCGGCAAACAGAATTTACAACGATGAAAAAAAAAAGTTGCAAGTTTTGGTACGAAGAAATGCAAAATGAAAAAGTAGAATTTCGGTACGGAAAAAATATATAAAATCGTTTTATATGAAAATAAAAAGATTAATTTTGAAATAAATTATATTAGTGTGGTTTATTGATATATTTTATTTAAGAAGTATTTTTAACTGAAAAACCCAGCGATGTGGAAGAAATTAGCTGTTTAAAAAATAGAAAAAAAAAGTTTTGGTTATGGTTGTTTGGTGGGTTTGGCCGTTAAGACTATAAAATTAAAAAAATTAGGATTAGGACCTATGCAATTGATAAACTGTGGTTTCAAAAAGACAATATAAAATGGCTCTTAAGTCAAATATTGGCTATCATTTTTTTCTTAAAGTTCAAAGTTACCATATTTCATTTGTATGTATTTTCAATTGATAAATGATAAATCTTAACTATGCGCAGCCTGGTGATCATTTTTGTTACTTAAAGCTCCATTGCATACTAGCATTTTTACTCGGTTTTTTTCCTGATATTTTGAATTTATGTTCGATTATTTTTAAAATAAGTTTTCCATAATCAAATCCATAAAAAAATCATTATATATTTGAAAAATGAGATCCACGAAGATAATCCAAGAAACCATAGACAGTTTTAAACGTTGAATATAATTATTAGTTTTACTAAAATCGCCTTCTTTCTTATAAATCTTTGTCACACCCAAAACTAATAGCCATATACTTGTTTTTCTTTTTTTTTAGTTTAAAAAGTAGTTATAGAAGATTATTTTATATTATGTAAAGCAACAAAAAAAATGCCCTACAGCATCTCATTTATTTATTGAAATTATTTGTGGTAATAATTCTTTTGACACAAAGTTGTTTCTAGAACTAAAATTGTTTTGAAAAATCACACAAATTTAAGAGCTCACATTTACTCATATGTAACATCCGGCATTCATGTATTTCTTTTTTTTTGATTAGTTGACGAAACTTTCCCACATGGAGAATATCCTCCTCTTGTGACGCCAACAAAATCATTGACCCTTCCTTCAGCTGCAGTTGACTCTTCCCTCTTGTAACGACTTAAAAAAAGAATCATTAGAGCATGAACAATCATAATATTAACGATGATCCCCAACCGTAACCGCGAAACCTATGTAAAACATGAGTTCTTCTCATAAGGCACACATCAACAATGAATTAAAATATCCCAAGTTCCTAGCAAAGTCGTTTACTGATTGGTTAAGAGGGTTCACAACCTCAAGTAGCGATAAGTTGTGATGATTTGTAATTGCCCATCACATTGCAAGCCAAAATTATTGCAAACAAAAGAGTTGAGTGGAAAACTAGCTGCATTTTGTAGTTTAATTTCGATTTGTAATCTTGAAAAAATTGTGAGATGGACACCATTCAAATATTTTTTTTTTAAATGTGAAACTTAAAATCATAATGTTTGATCAAGTTTTGGTAGCTTATTAAGAGACGGATTACATAAGCTACCAAAACTTGATCAAACATTATGATTTTAAGTTTTAAATATTTGCAAAGTCGACGTTATTTTTCATAAAGCATACAACAGTTTTATGATTTTCAATGCTTTACAAGCCCTTCCTTTTATATTACCATTCAACGCAAATTGCTGTTTGCTGTCAGTTGAAGAATGGCGTGCTCTTTTGGCAAAAAAAGACTACATTTGTAACTTTATTATCATTTTTAATTACCACAAAAGTCTCAATCCTTGTAAGCATCGCGGGTATCATTCTCTCAAATGCGGTTTTCATGTACTTAGATGTGCCGGCAATGAGTAACAATTATCAGAACTAAACGCAGACTAGATTAGAAAGACATAAAATTAAGTCTTGGATATATTCGGGGACACTTACTACGTTATCCACGTTTCGGAATTCGATCTAGAAATGTTCGTAGATACTGCGTGAGTATCGAAGGTTCCATTTTCGAAGTAGCTGCTCGACATTGAAAGTGCAGAGTGCTTTGGTATTTCGAAATTATATCGATTGGTACATCCAATTCTCATGACAATATATATGGAACAAACACCGATTCAAATATTGGCAAGTCTAGATTCGGTCTTTTTTTCTAATACATTACAGCACTGACAAATGAGATAATTCTGATAGACTACAGTAAATTGCTTACAAAACAGAATCGTGACTTCTCTCAGCGAACGTACAATCTAGATATTTAGAAATGGAAATTGAATCAAACCGATGAAACCGAAAAGTTTTTCATGATCACCATAATTGTAATGACTACCTATATATTTCTATATACATATATATTTTAGAATTGATTTATGTTACTTACCAAATAGTTTTATTTAGCTGAATAGGATGGCTGTCATTTTCCGAAAGCCCTGTTAAGTTTAAAGTTTAGACATTGCTATCCTCAATTCATTTGGGTTGGATAGTAATTTTTGCTATCGTTGTCAATATTGAATTATTCGGTTTGCCTAACAGCGGACAATTGTTCGTCATCGCAGCTTAATAGTTTGCAGTGATTCGTCAATATTTTCAGCTGAAGTAATCAACTACAACCTTTCCTTATTTAGCTCGACAGGATTTATTTCAGGTCTTCCATTCGTAGTTGAAGTCATACATCTGTATATCATCGACTGCGCGCTTTTCTTGTTCTTTAGTTCGGACCTTATATCCATTCCTTTCGACTTTGGTAAAACTAACGAACATCATTCCGTTCGTAGTTGAAGTCGTACATATGTATATCATCGATTGCGCGCTTTTTTGTTCTTTTTTTTATTTCTGAAGATGAGGGGTATCGTCTTTACATCTTACATCTTATTGAAACAAGAGGTAACTTGCTGTTTGGCCTAGCATATTAATAATAATATAAGGCGTATCTCCATCCTGTTCAGGATAAATGTCGTCGATATTTTGAAAAAAAGTTTGATAATGGCACGCTAACTCCTCTTTTTTATATTTTTTTTTCTTCTGCTTAAAACTATGTCGTAAGCTTAACAAAAAGTCATTAAAACCTAGCCTACTTATAACCTATTACTTCTAACTAACTTGCCCGAAAACGATGACAACTTTTTAACGCGGTCCATTGACTATGATGTTGGCTGAATCCTCATATTCAAAAAATTCAATTTTTCAATGACTCATCTTTCGAATAAATAAAAAAGAATGAAATATTTGTGTGAAAAAAAACACACCCTGTATAATTAAACTTACATCTGTTTTGTTGAATTTTTTTATCTTACCACAATTAAAAACAAGAAATATCATTATATCCGAATAAGTCGTAATAGATAATTAATATCCCCTATCCAATTATAACTACCTTGCCTCGACGAAAACCTCATTGTCTGGGCATTTTAGTGCGATTTCACAAGCCATATACTTTGCAAACAAATTGAAGTAGAATCCACCCCAATAGTTAGACCTTCAGTAAATTTTACAACCAATGATGTCCAAAAAGCTCAAACCCTTTGTGGCAGTTTCGTTTCAGAAATAACGCTCTGAAAACTGATTGATAAACCCAACCAATTCGATTCATTGTTACGCTAAGGCGTCCCTTCACAAAAGTCTGCATAAAATCATATCACAATGTCGAATCGTAGGTCTCATTTCCCGATCCCATGATATCTTCTCTTCTCTCAGAGTCTATTAACAACACAAGGAAGCAACATTTCATTACTAAGTCGCATCCGACGGAAGCTGGGTAGTTTCAGCTTTAGGATATCAAGCTCACCCTCATATCTCCGCACATGAATTGAATTGTGCGGTTGCAAGTGAACCCCACCTTGGAACAACTGTTACCAACTTTGCCCACATTTGGCCTTTGTGTGTTACAACACAAGGGACTCGACATCTAAATGCAGAATCATCATCCTTGTGACTTCCTCATTATTCCACAGTTGGTCCACCATCTACCTACCGTTCGTCCTAGGTTGTTGGTTGTCGGTTGTCGGTCGTGTCGTCGCAACCAGCAACAAAGTTCAAAATGAAAATGTCTACAAATCATCTTCTGAAGGCTTTTGAAATTTCTCTTCCTTGAAAATGTTCATCTTCCTGCTTCCGGGATAAAATGTTCATATTTCGAGGACATTTTCAGGAAATAAAATACGATGCCATCCCAACTTCCTGTATGTGATATGCCGGCGTATCGCCACCCACTGCCAATAAGAGTACGGTATAAAACGACCTGCCCCACTCACAGCTCCCACTGCCATCACCTATATCCCTTGTACACAGCCACGACGACGAGTATCTCGTTATGGTTTTTTCATAGGGACAACTTCCATGGTTGTATACGGCAACCCTCCAGCAGTCTTCCCGGTTTGTGAATCCAAATCGGGGACTAGGAGGGGGGGTGCTTTAGGTTATTACGGAAGGACATTTTCTAACTTGTGCCAGAGCAATGTGCTGCGATGTAGGTCCCTCGCAAGGAAGTGATGCCATCACTGGCTGTAATCGCACTCTTAGATGCTCACCCAAGGACGACTCGTACTCTTGCATTGAAAGGCATCTCGCTCAAGTATTTTAGTTTAAAGCGACAAGTGCTCCTTGTCAGCGTGAAAGAGAAGAGTCTGCAATACATTTTTTGAAATGTTCAACCTTCTCAGCACTTACTCCGCCTTGAGTTGAGTCTCGCTCTCGATTATGCGATTTAAAAACGACGAAGGAGGAAGAATTCTGATTACCAGACGAGCTGGGGTGGTGGATGTTGGGTAGTGAGTGGTGGCTCTTCCGGAACGAGGGTTGTTTGTCCTTGTGCAATGTGCAGTGCATACATTTATGTGTGCCGGGATATGTGCTACGGGTTTGCGGAAGCGGATGTACGGAAACTAGTGTGGTAGGTAGGCTATGAGGTCGCAATCCTTACTGAAAACCCTCAACTCGCAAGAATAATGGTGGTTGACTAAAGCTTCCTCTTCAGTTACATGCACGCGCTGAATGAATAGTTTGCGCGAGATTGTGCTCAGCGACCGTCCATATAAAACGGTCGACAATCGGCATCGTCATCGTCATCACTGACTACGATGAACTGCCGGCTCATCAATTTCCAAGTTGAAAGACCTGCATTAAAATGTGTAGTCGATGCGAATGTCCAAATACCTTGACATTCGAGGAGTGACTGTCTCCGAATTAAGTGTTAGGGAGCGACGAGGTGGGTTCGTTTCACCTGAGCTGACGCAGCGTTACTTAAACGCGGCAATTTTCTCTACAGACGTCGACATCTTCTCCACGCCGCACTGATCAGGAAAAGGAAGTATGTGTAGCGGAGCATGATGCGTTTCCTCTGTGAATAGGGTCTTACCTGTGGCTGTCCGATGAAGATGATGTGATTTTGTGCCACACGCAACCGTGCCTTCTTAACGATGGCGATAGCTAACAACCTGAACGACATAAGCCCCCACTCGCCTTTAGTAGAAGCGAGCAATTAGGTGCCAAGAAATGGGACAACTGTATCACCACGTAACTTCCGAAGAATCAGGGCACTTGGAATGGGTACATCCTAAACGTCGTCTTCAGTATAATCTCGGTGCGTTTAATTTCCTACCTCTAAGCAGTGGTGTGGCGATAGTGAAACCTTGTCACGTCGTCCAGCTTACCAGCATTTATATAATCAGCAAAAGCAAAGCGGAGTCGAAGTCAGAACCAGAGTCATATATGCGCCTATCGCCAGCGCGCCGCTAAAATCCTGGATGCACTTCTTGTAGCCACTGCTTGTTGGTAGTTCTCTTTTGGTCATTGTCTTCTGGAGTCAGAGTCAGAGGTAGTTCTTAAGCAGTCTTGGCCATCTCTGTATGCAGTTCACGGGTGCAAGACAGTTCTGTGTTACGTGAAGGAACGTTAATTCAGTCATTCGTAATGCGTGTATACTGCGCTACAAGGCATACTCGTACACTGGTAGTCGTCCGCATTCGAGTTACCAATAATGATGATGATCATCATCGCTGCGGTGATCAGTGTCATTGCACTCCTTTGTGGGTCTCCTCAGTTCTGTTGTTGTGAAGAAATGGTGATGGTGTTGTTGTTGTTTTTGTTGGTGGTGGTGGAGGCTTCAATTCTGGAAATAATTTGATGTTTTGCTTTGGGATGCCCCTTGCGTCTAATGGCCGTACGTGTAAGGCTGAAGCGGAGGCAATAGATCGGCGGCAGTGTCGGTGTAATCACGTGGTGTGCCTCATGTTTGTTCGACCAACTCTACCAGCGCGGAATGCGGATGAGTCCATCGAAATTACCATTTTGTATGCAAGTGCAACTGTTTGAGGGACTGTTTTATGGGTGGAGTATTTGAGTGTACGTATACCAACTCGTATGTGATTCGTTCTTGTAATGATCCCGGATCTCCGGCGGACCTCGACCAGAATTTACTTGTGCGCAGGGATACTCGTACAATTTTAAAAAAAAGTAGCTGCGCGTGGATAAGCCCGCACACATATATATTTCATGTGTGTTTTGTTATTATTATTATTCCTTCACGCACATGAACTCATCGAAGTTCTTTTCCCACGGCATTGAAAATCGTAAAATTGAAAAATCGTTTAGTTAGGCCTAAATTTTTGTAGACTAGGGTGGTTTCCAGCAGGCACAACAGGTGATTGTTTGAATAATTGAAGCGTATACTGTACTTAATTTTTCAAAGTAGGTACTTGAAAATTTTAATCAGATTCAGTAGAAAAATGTAGATTGAGTGACATAAATTGGAAGGTCGTCTTTAGATGGCTGTGATTTTTTTTTAAATTATTTTTTAATCTTTAAATCTACTAACTTTTGACTTGAATCAACAAATATATCTTACAAAGTAATTATTTAGTTAAATTGTCTGACTATAACTTCGCATCACTTTATTATTTAATGTTAGTAAGCGCAGAACCAAAGTTATTGGTTCAATTCCTGTGCTCTCTTAACAGAAAAGTTGCAGGCGAAGACCTGGCGGAAGCTTTAAACTGATATAAAGCACCCACTTCTGTCATCTATCTCTACTTACTTACTTTCATAAAAAATCAGTTATAGAATTTTCTGGGAATTTGATTCAAAAACAGGAGTCTTTAGACTGTAGCTACCTACGAGCTCTCCGAAAAACCTTAGGTATCGAAAAATAATAATACAAGTCCACGTCTAACAATGGACTTAGGCTAACTAACTAATTGACTTATGATGTTATGATCTAATACAGGTCACGTAGTTTACGTCGTTAAACGACGTGACCTTTATAAGCAAATAAAGACGAAGAATACCCGCTTACAGAAAGATGATAAAAAAAGGAAGGTACAAGAATCCGAAAGATACCAATTGTCTAAGCTTAAGCTTCACTGAGCTGTGGCAATGGCGGCATTCCCGTCAAGAAATTTAGAGCCGAGTCGAATGAGAGTTTCCCTGAAGAATGGAATTCCATCTTGATGGACCCAATTCATATTAAGAGACCCCTAAGTTGCACCAACTGCAGATGCCTCATATCTTATTATCACTTACAAGATCATATCTGCATTGTATATGAACACCAGGAGGCTTTCACCAAAAACCGTATCGACAATCAACAGCTACAACTTTGAAGTAATAACAGACTTTATTTACCTCGACTCAGCTTTTAACTCTGAAAACAACATCTCATCAGAAATCAAATAAAGTATTACTCGTTTATTCTTAGAGCTAGGAACACAATTTGATAATCCTACTATTTAGGAGACTATACAAAACCGGTGAATGCAGTGGCGAAGATTCAAACAACAACCCTAGGAGCTAAACGGCGATGAATACAAGTACCAGTTTAAATCAATAAGACGTCGAGAATTATTCTACCGAATATTCAAGTTATTTTTCCCCTAAAGAAGCGTGTGACAATCATCTATCAGTTAGTTATAAGTCAAGGTTGGACACCAAGGCATCTTTGATGCTGGAAAAAAGTGTTCGGCAGGGGGTTGCCGTATTCAGCGTATTCGCTGTGGGGAAGTTCCGAGGAATACCCCCAAAGAATTGAACCGACGACGACCTGAAGAATATCGAACTCGACGAATGACCGTGCTAACAACTTATTCGTACTTACGACTTTTTGCGGTTCAGCTTTTGAGCTATCCATGAAGAATATCGACCTTTACGAGTGGCTTAAAAGCTACGAAAAGATTAGATCCCATCACAGTAGAAAGAGCTTCACTACTTACAGACAATAGACTATTAATTGGACGAACCTGCAACTTCAAAACTACCCTAAATATAAAGAACAAGTCAGGAATTTATTGCTAGACTTATTTCTTATCGAAAAGGAATTATCAATTTGAAGCCAGCCAGACGTATAAGGCAGTATTAACGGAAATGTGCATCAACTCTAGAGGTGGTATTTGACCGATAAAATGTTTTCTACTAAATGTCATAAATTTTAGAGGATTAAATAAACTTTTAATGAAAACATAGCCCATTTTTTATTTCTAACAAAATATAACGCAGTTTTCATTATGACATGACTTTATTTTTGCCCCGACATATGATATAAATATGAACTTGTTATAGCAACCAAACATCATCGGGAAGTGCCATTAAATTTATAAATGTATTCCAATGTCAATTCGATTTTACATTTGGCAGGCAAACGCAAGACAACTGAAGAAGAACGTGAGCGAGTTCGTGTCCGTTTTAGTGTTTAGTCGGCTTCAATGCTGCCTTTAGTACCACAAATACTCGAACCGAGCAAACATGGGAAGAACCCGACCCGTCGAAAAATGTCACTGCTATAAATGTTCTGTCGATATCTACCAGACGATGCCGATATCGAAGGTTTTTTGATGAAAGACTTGAAGATGGTTTCTTACAACGAACATAAACTGATCCGTGTTAAAGGCAATGCGTCAAACCTAAGCTACAATTTTGCGTCAATAATCAACAAGAGTGTGTAGGTCCATATTCACTTTCACAAAACAACTTCTCAAACCTTAAGACATTTTTGAAAAAAATTGGAACTATATATGTGGAATGATCCCTTTACCTGTTACTTAAAACCATCCTTTCTGAAATTTTCTGTTTTTTTATATATAGAGAGAGATTAATCCCTTAGCCTATCACATAAAACCATCCTTTCTGAAATGTACGGTTGTTTTACAACCGAAATTAACAGAAAAAGTCAAATCGTCGAACAGTCCAAATATGGTATTTAATAATTAGTTCGGAATAATCAAACAAATCCCATAACGTTTCAATCTTGAATGACTTTGTGGAGACATCCTTTTGTTATAAGGGATTTGGCAAGAACATGATATGAACTTTTGAATTATGAGGACAATGGCTGTTGTTTTTCCATTTAAATTACTTAAACTAGCACTTAAAACTCGCAGCATAACTAATGCTCTACGAATAAAAAATCGTTAGGCAACTTACTAAACGAACGAATTTCTATATCAATTTGTAATGGAATACAAATATTAAAATTTGTTTAACTTATTATTTTTGTTCTTCGCAAATCTAACGTTTCAAAAATTTAGGGAGCCAAAAGCTCCTAAAGGTTCCATTACTGCAGCGCTGATTCACAATACGTAACGGTTATGCATTAAATTGCATGTATAGCTTTGCTGTATCCATTTTTCTCCCGTTAAACATGTTCATTAAGCGGTCCCATCCCATTACAGTGCCATGAAGTAAACGTCATAAATGGTGTTCAGTGATCTTTCTTAAATCGGTCATTCCGCCCCACGCGATATAGTCTCCGCAAGCTCGCCCATAAAAACTTATTACTTCAGGAATCGTGAGCAAAATTAAGATGCACCTACAATTCAAATTCAGCCAGTGATGAATTCGATTCGGAGTGTCCGAAAAATTCACATCTTAGCGTAATAAAATTATTTAAATACACCACTTAACCGGAGTGACATAAATTTTTACTCATAAAATCCAACAAAATATCAACAGAACGATCGTGGCAGAGCTTTCAAGTATGGTCGTCTGTCCGGCTGCTGGTGCGACGAGAGCAAACAGCTTTTCACCGGTTATGGCCGTGTTTGGTATGCAGAAGGTGTTATTTCCTGTTTAGAATAGGTATCACAAATTCATTTGACATTACGTCGCGGTGAGACAACAAATTTATTTTGTTTTGCTTTGCTTTGCTTTTTTGGGTATTTCTACAAAGGCTTACCCAGTCCGAAACAAGGTGCTCATCTCATGCCGTTGCTTCCTCGCGCTGCTCACTGTCGACACAAATTGATAATTCAATTTAGCGAACATTCCTCCCAATGGACAGTGGACAGATACCAATAGCTACCGTTCGTGGAATTGACGGCAATTTATTTATAGCCCAGCACACCTACACGTAACCGCCGCAAGCTTGCAGAGAACCCAGAATCGTTAGGAAATCAGAGACGAAGGATTGAATAGCAATCAACACGAACGTAGAATGTGATTTAAATTACCAGGTCCGGGCGAGTATGGTAATTACCATTTGTGTGTGATTCGGCCAGCGGACCGTATTGATATTCCGCTCCAAAATGTAGTAGGAGCTGCGCTCGGGAACCGAATTATGATAAGCGGATGTGTCGTACATAAATTCACCTGGGCCGTTATGACACAAGAATGTCAATTCGATTCCGTATATCACTTGCGCGACAGTCTCAAATAGCAAGCCCCGCCGCCGCCATCGCCCTGGACACCCATACCGTATGATGCCTGAGAATTTTTTCGCGCGGCTAATAAATCTGTGCATGTATATAGGGACACAAAGCAAAAACCTCATTGAACATAGGCATGAAGAGCCTTTGCGCCCAAGGGGTTAAGTTCAAAAACTTTCACATGGTTTAAGGTTATCGGATGTCACCTAACTTGCTTTGTTTTTGATCGACAAGTCAAAGACCTGTCTTGGCAAGGGACAATGATGGAATCAA
The DNA here is from genome assembly GCA_949824845.1 of Rhingia rostrata. Taxonomy (NCBI): domain Eukaryota; kingdom Metazoa; phylum Arthropoda; class Insecta; order Diptera; family Syrphidae; genus Rhingia; species Rhingia rostrata. Next base: position 2,982,898 of record OX463755.1, on the reverse strand, counting down.
TCTGTTCCCCCATAGAGTCTTTGGGGTATCATTATGCTAAGGCGAACGAAAAAAAAAGGATAACATGGAAGCCTGTTTAAAAGTATAGGCACCCAAAAGTGTAACTGATCTTGTTTGCGTTGGCCAGGCGAATGATCAGCCATGCGGTATAATAGGCGCTGCATCTTTTTCATAAGGAGAACAAGTGCCAGCCGTCGTCGAAGCCGTTTTCTGAATGCCCGTTGTAAATTAATCAAGTTGCAGAATTGTTAAAGTTCCCCATATAGCGAAGAGTGCAGGTTGTCCAAACCACAAGTATGAAGACAGGACTTGTCTGTAATCGTTTCGTAAGGAAATCCGAAAGGGAATATGCTTTGCATAAGACATATACACGTACATTGTACATCCTAATGTCTTGTTCCCCGGCTGACCAGTGCGAATTTTTTAGTAGGAACACAAATATTTGGGTGGCTTCCAAGGTATCGTGGTTTCAGGTGACACATTTGATCTGCATGATTGTTTAATGAAAGTCTAAGCAGCATTCGTAACTGCGATGAACGGAATAATTATTGTGCAGCAGAATTTGGTGTAGAAAAGGTGGTTATAGTTAACCCAACAAGTGGACCAAGTGAAGTAAGGTAGAAGCCCCATCATGGTCGCCGGTATAATGAACAATTAAATCGATTCTTACAACGTAGTAATATTTGTATGATTTAGATCCGATGAGAAGCAAGTTAAAGTTTCTTCAATGTATGTGGCTCCGGGTGGCGTGAAAAGGGCAACGATTTAAAATTCTACTGCAATCGATTGGGTTTTGTTGGAGCCCCCAGACAATATGGTGACCTTTTTTCGATGGATTGGAAGGAGATCGAAGTGAAGAGTGCGGAAATGACCGGAATGATTTACTAGCGTGCTGGCCTCCTTAGATCAAAAACAGGATGGGAATACCAGGCATATGAAACCACAATCTATACCGATGGGATTAAAATCTTAATCTGCGATATCAAAAGATCGGACTTTCAAATTAGCAACATCATTTTCTGGATGCCAGGACAAGATGAAATCGCAGGAAATGAGAAAACAGACGCATTAGATAGGCTATGATCGCACGGTTAGACTTCCCTATCATCAATAGCAACACATGGTAGACAACCCCACAAAATGGAACTGACTGGCTTTCACTAACTATATATGAAATCTCCACGATCTATTATAGTTGTAGGCAATTTATAGATAAATTCTACTCAGTACACCTGACTTTGTATCGTAAATCAGAATGAAACAGACAGAAGGTACTACACAAACTAGTATCTCATAAGAACCTAAATAAAACAGAAGGTATCGCTATGAGTAAAGACTCACATAGACATATCCAAGCTGGACACCTTACCTGAGTGTCAACAGCCCATATAACCTAATCTGACCTACAGTTCATGTACGTATGTGCTGTCAAAAAGCCTCCACGATTAAATCAAAATTAATCTTTAAAATAGTGGTAGGTGTATCGAAATACCCATCATTCCAACAGAAGGGTTACTGATAAAAAAAAACTGAAGACAGAAACTATTGATCCACAACTAAGGGTTCCATTATTTATGTTTAAAAAAACGTTTCCTTAAAATACAAATGAACCGAAAGTCGATGATTTGGTCACCTTTTCTCTTTTTGTTGCATCCTCCATGTAACAGATAACCAATATCAAAAAGAAATCCATTTAGTGAACAAAAAATCATGAATTTCCTTTTGAATAGCGATTTTGAGAAAAGGGGAAGCATCTTCAGATACATCAATAATTAAGGACGTATATTGAGAAAAATTGTCCAATTTATACCTGCAACTGTACTGCAAACACCAAAAGCGAGAAAAATAGAGATCAAAAAGGATGAAAACAAAACTGGAAAGAATGGAATGAATAGATAAAAACCAAGAGGATGAGATCGCAGGTACAGTTCTATTGATTTACAAGTGATACGCACTTACATCCTGATTGTATGTATTCCTTTTTGAATGGATTTCCAAAGAAATTTCCACTCATTTTAGATACACATTCCGAGAGTGACCACTTGAACAAAACCTCAGGGTTCCTTAAACAAAAAAAAAACGGATCGCTCCTTGTCCTTTAGTTTGCGAGTTAAAAGGCTAACGTGCATCTTCATACATAGAAGAACACTTTTATAAATAGAATGGCGGGAGATAAAAAAAAGAGGCGGGAAGAATGCGACAAAGTATGTTGCTCTAGGAAAAAGGATTTCAGGATGTCCACCGTCAACAGCCCAAATTTGCAAATAAATCAACCATCGTATGACACCTTCAATAAAGGCACGAGTATCCCTAAAGTCATGAATGATGTTCAAGGGAAAATCCGGATTTGTTTGATTGCTATCGTAAAGAGTAAGAAATTGCTAATAATTATTTCTAATAATCTTTTTATGACTCTATCCGCACATCGCGGCAAGATTCAGTTCAGATAAAGATAAACAATATCTCAACCATAGGTAGATATTTTTTAGGTTCCTAAGCTGAGTTAATTGGAAGTTCAGATTTCTAACGCTAATTGCATTTGATTTGTATCGATTATTCGCTGATCCTTTTTTGAAACCAACTCTTTTCAAATAAGCCTTTCTCGGATTAGTGTTCGTTCTGCTATTTGCGGATTGCCCTTATTTTTGCAACCGCTTGTATCAGATAAATTGTATAGTGATAATATCTACATTTCAACATTTCAATGAGACCTCATCAAAGATGGAATAAATAATACTTGCACCATTTATGGGTAGGGCTTCTAATCAGCGCATTGATAGCGAACCATTATGCCCTGTTTCATTGGCAATGAAAAGTTAGTAAGAAGAGTTTACCCTCTCTAGTAGTTAAACTGCCTCCCTGATGTGAGTATATGGAGGAATTACTACTACATATACAATTGTATACAACTTTTGGCGGTGTAAGGACCTGGCTTTTATTCACAATTCTTCAAACACAAACTGCGTGCGTAGTTTTGCACGATGAAGACCTTTAGTCTTATGTCGATTCTGAATAGCTAAGATGATATAACTTTTCATGACAATTGATGCAACTCGGATAATTTTTCAAATCATAGCGAAGAAAAATCACCGCTACAGCCTATTTAATGATGTTAGAGACCAATATGATGGTTCGGTGTTGTAAAACGAGGGTAGACTCTGATGGCTTTAACTTTGGCAATTCCCAATGGTTGTAACTCTGCCTACACATCAACTGTACGTATTTTTACCTCCAAAGGGTAACCATCATATACTGTAAACAGCCTGATCGGAATGGCACGAAATACACCGATTGATGTTCCAGGCGAACCTAGATGAGCTGCCTCGAGATATTCGCCCAACAGGTTATTTAGGAATCTCAAGGGTAAGTAAGGCCCCTTAAACAGAGATGGTGCCAATGAACCAACGTCAGCGTTCATACTGATATGAACTCATGGCCCCATGTTGTAGGGGTATTTAATAAATTGGTACTGTACCTCCAGGTCGAAGGTTGGGCTTTGGGTTAACTACCCATCCATGGAAAAAAAGTACTTTTACGAAACATCCAATAGCCTTGGAATGATTTTATTGTTGAAGACCCGGATTTGTTATAAGTGGCAGACTTAGGCCAGAAGTCTTATGTTCCTAATACTAAAAACTCATAAAGGCTAAATTCAACAACATATGCCTTATATGTGCTCACAGCATACAGCACAATTAGTCCGGGAATGGACTTCGGCTAATTGGCTTTGTTACTGAACGAAATGCCACTTCAGCCATCACACGGTTTCCTCACCTCGATACCCATAAAGGGACGTGGCAGTCTCCACATCGACGAACGGGCAACCAAACTGATAACATTGCGATAGACAAGATGCGCTCATCCAGTACTTCGGATGTCCGAACATTCCGAGGGGCAAACATCGACTCGGACCACTACCTTGTTGCAGTCAAGGTAAGAATGCGGATATCCACCATGCCATAACAAACCGGCTTTTCATAGAGAAGAAAAAAGATCAAGAAAAGCGTGCGATCGAGGATATAGAGATTTGCCACTCCAGGAATGATGTTCGCAAGTTTTTTTGGTGGAATCAAAGGATCGTTTGCCCTATCCATAAAAAGAAGACCCTCTGAACTGCTCCAACTACAGAGGCATAAGTCTCCTTAACATCGCATACAAGAGCCTATCTGCAGTAATAAGCGAACTCCTGAAACCCTTTACCAGCAACCAGATCGGCCCTTATCAATGAGTTTTAGGCCAGGGAAGTATACAACTGAAAAAAACCGAAGAAGTTCAAGACCTATACCGACATTTAGCAAACCTGCCTGAAATTTCGTTTTTCACGCCGAGTTATAAATGAAAATGCCACGGAGATGTCTTCGAAAAAAGAGAACACCAACCCATTAGCCAAATTTTGTTCGAAAGAAAATCAAGCATCGTTTGAACAGTCCACAAGAATGAAGACTTTCCGAACTTGTCCTTTAGTTTGCGAGTTAAAAGGCTAACGTGCATCTTCATACATAGAAGAACACTTTTATAAATAGAATGGCGGGAGATAAAAAAAAGAGGCGGGAAGAATGCGACAAAGTATGTTGCTCTAGGAAAAAGGATTTCAGGATGTCCACCGTCAACAGCCCAAATTTGCAAATAAATCAACCATCGTATGACACCTTCAAGAAAGGCACGAGTATCCCTAAAGTCATGAATGATGTTCAAGGGAAAATCCGGATTTGTTTGATTGCTATCGTAAAGAGTAAGAAATTGCTAATAATTATTTCTAATAATCTTTTTATGACTATATCCGCACATCGCGGCAAGATTCAGTTCAGATAAAGATAAACAATATCTCAACCATAGGTAGATATTTTTTAGGTTCCTAAGCTGAGTTAATTGGAAGTTCAGATTTCTAACGCTAATTGCATTTGATTTGTATCGATTATTCGCTGATCCTTTTTTGAAACCAACTCTTTTCAAATAAGCCTTTCTCGGATTAGTGTTCGTTCTGCTATTTGCGGATTGCCCTTATTTTTGCAACCGCTTGTATCAGATAAATTGTATAGTGATAATATCTACATTTCAACATTTCAATGAGACCTCATCAAAGATGGAATAAATAATACTTGCACCATTTATGGTTATGCCCTGTTTCATTGGCAATGAAAAGTTAGTAAGAAGAGTTTACCCTCTCTAGTAGTTAAACTGCCTCCCTGATGTGAGTATATGGAGGAATTACTACTACATATACAATTGTATACAACTTTTGGCGGTGTAAGGACCTGGCTTTTATTCACAATTCTTCAAACACAAACTGCGTGCGTAGTTTTGCACTATGAAGACCTTTAGTCTTATGTCGATTCTGAATAGCTAAGATGATATAACTTTTCATGACAATTGATGCAACTCGGATAATTTTTCAAATCATAGCGAAGAAAAATCACCGCTACAGCCTATTTAATGATGTTAGAGACCAATATGATGGTTCGGTGTTGTAAAACGAGGGTAGACTCTGATGGCTTTAACTTTGGCAATGCCCAATGGTTGTAACTCTGCCTACACATCAACTGTACGTATTTTTACCTCCAAAGGGTAACCATCATATACTGTAAACAGCCTGATCGGAATGGCACGAAATACACCGATTGATGTTCCAGGCGAACCTAGATGAGCTGCCTCGAGATATTCGCCCAACAGGTTATTTAGGAATCTCAAGGGTAAGTAAGGCCCCTTAAACAGAGATGGTGCCAATGAACCAACGTCAGCGTTCATACTGATATGAACTCATGGCCCCATGTTGTAGGGGTATTTAATAAATTGGTACTGTACCTCCAGGTCGAAGGTTGGGCTTTGGGTTAACTACCCATCCATGGAAAAAAAAGTACTTTTACGAAAAATCCAATAGCCTTGGAATGATTTTATTGTTGAAGACCCGGATTTGTTATAAGTGGCAGACTTAGGCCAGAAGTCTTATGTTCCTAATACTAACAAACTCATAAAGGCTAAATTCAACAACATATGCCTTATATGTGCTCACAGCATACACCACAATTAGTCCGGGAATGGACTTCGGCTAATTGGCTTTGTTACTGAACGAAATGCCACTTCAGCCATCACACGGTTTCCTCACCTCGATATCCATAAAGGGACGTGGCAGTCTCCACATCGACGAACGGGCAACCAAACTGATAACATTGCGATAGACAAGATGCGCTCATCCAGTACTTCGGATGTCCGAACATTCCGAGGGGCAAACATCGACTCGGACCACTACCTTGTTGCAGTCAAGGTAAGAATGCGGATATCCACCATGCCATAACAAACCGGCTTTTCATAGAGAAGAAAAAAGATCAAGAAAAGCGTGCGATCGAGGATATAGAGATTTGCCACTCCAGGAATGATGTTCGCAAGTTTTTTTGGTGGAATCAAAGGATCGTTTGCCCTATCCATAAAAAGAAGACCCTCTGAACTGCTCCAACTACAGAGGCATAAGTCTCCTTAACATCGCATACAAGAGCCTATCTGCAGTAATAAGCGAACTCCTGAAACCCTTTACCAGCAACCAGATCGGCCCTTATCAATGAGTTTTAGGCCAGGGAAGTATACAACTGAAAAAAACCGAAGAAGTTCAAGACCTATACCGACATTTAGCAAACCTGCCTGAAATTTCGTTTTTCACGCCGAGTTATAAATGAAAATGCCACGGAGATGTCTTCGAAAAAAGAGAACACCAACCCATTAGCCAAATTTTGTTCGAAAGAAAATCAAGAATCGTTTGAACAGTCCACAAGAATGAAGACTTTCCGAACTGAGCCAATCAAATCTGGAAGTTTTTAGACGTGTACTCCTAAAACTGACTGATTTCCACAACAATCAAATCGTCATATTTCGGAGGACACCTAAATATCTAAGACCAATTCAATATACACCATCTAAAGCCGCATATGATTACTTTTATAGAGATGCCAAGGTCCATTTTAATGCATCCCGTTCGTCTGTGCCGGATGACGATGGGTAATTCTTGTTTCTCTATCAATATCGGTAACGACCTGACCTGACTTAAAAACGTGATACCAAACGAGTATTTAGACAAGAGACAGATAGCCCCTACACAAACTTATAGTTATAGGATAGGTTTAGCAGTAAATGAGGGTAAGACCAATTATATTCTGTCAGAAACATTGTCTACCTCGGCTCCACTATTCTGACAACAACTTCTTGTCAGAAATAAAACGAAATGTAATTACTAGCGCCAACTGCTATTTCTTCGAACTATGAAGGCAATTTATTAGTAAAATAGTCACTTAACTACATAAAACCCTTGTTCATGCCAGTCCTGCATGGACCCTTTCAAAATCTTTAAGATATCAAGTATTCGGATCCCAGTAAGACTTCGGACGCAGTGGAGGAAGACCTCGCCTTAAGTGGCACGCACAAGATAAAACCATTTAACTAGGGACCAGGATAGTTGGAGAGGCATGTTGGTTGAGGCCCATATTCATTCTGGTTTGTTGCACCACTATATTAAGAAAGTAAGTTTGCATATAGTTGTACTGGAGGCTTGGCCGCTGATAAAGTTTGCAGATTAAACAATCGTCTATAAGACGGACTGCATATCTTTGTTACGTGGCGAACTACAAATTTGAGAACAAGTTTAAAGACCTTTCGTATTTGCCTTTCAGAGAAGTTGAAGTTGGGCTGGTGTAAAATATCTCTTAACCCTTAGAAGGCAACTTCATTAAGACCTTGCTGCTTTGGCAATGTTGCCATGATATATCTTACCCAATTGTGATGTCTAGCAGATCCATGGGTTTTTCTGATTTGATGACTGTATTCTTCATTTCGATTTGCGAAACTGTGGCGTTTCTTGTAAATGCTGTGTTTACCGCGTTTTCTTTGAGTGCAATTGAAATATATTTTCCTTTTCCCATTATATAGTATTTTGTAGGTCTCCGATTATAGAGTAGATTTGTTGCAGTCAGCAGTGCAACATTGGCGCTAAAAATATTATTTTTATTGTGCAGCAGAAATAGAGTGGTTGAGAGAATTGTTTCTTTTCGTATACCCCAGCACTTACAGGGATCCACAACTTCATGTAAAGATATGTCTTAAATAAAGTTTATCATCCAGCCCGCACAGTATTTGAGGAAGTCCCACAAATCTGGCTAGCAAAGCCAGTGTCAAACTCAATCGAAATCATTGGAAATATCCAGGGCAAAAGCTCTCGATTCTCAATGTTTTTTCATCACAGGTGTCCATAGGTTACATAATTAAGTAAAGTCTGCGATTGTTTAAAATTTGATATTAAATATGGTCAAGTGGCTTTAGTTTTAAGTTAACTTAGTCATACGGATGTAGGCTGTTATCCTTTCCCAAAATAAAAATCAATTGCTTTGGGTCGTTGTCAACATATGCAGTAATTTGAACCAAAAAGCAAATATTAGTACATTTCCCCTTACGGATTCCTCTGAGATCTCCAACAAAATCCGGCAGTTGTTCGAGAATTTGGTTCAGATGAACGGTAGACTTTTTTTCAATTTGCTGAGACTTAAATTTGTTGGATTTATCGTTCCTACTTGTATCTTGATATTGTTGGCGTTCTACAAAAGCAATTCATCATTTTGTAATTATTGTAATGTGAAGTAAGGATGTTGTTGTTTGGCAGTCCAAGTGCTTTCCTACTGAAAATGTTGTTCCAAAAAAATACAAATTTTTGGCGCAACAGTAAGTGTAAGTGGAACTAGCAAAACCGTAATTACTGTTCCCAAAGCAATACTAATAATGCTGATATTTCAAATCATACATGTATGTTCATTTAAATTAAATGACACGACACCAAATACATGCCCTTACTGTGGACAACGTAAAACTGTCTTGAGCTGCTTATTTTCAAGCAGCATTCGAATAAAAATAAGCATATTCATAATGTGTGCATCGACACTAAAACAATGGAATGAGTAGTAAAATAGTAAATTCCACTCACTTTTCAACAAAGCAACGTACATAGTGTCATGCTCGCACCATTATATGCAATAGCCGGACTTGAGATTCTGACAATATTCCCAATGCGAGTGACAAAGTTTAAACCCAATGGATCTACCTGCTTAGTATGTACAAGTGTCCGAACACGTACATTGCTCCTAGAATCATGAAACAAATCGTTAGAATGGTGTTTCTTGGCCCTTTGAAAGCAGAAGATCCGAGGCGTCGTATCATTTACGGACTCATAGATAATGTATTATGATCAGGGGTCAATTTAGTATGCAAGAGCGCGTACGTCTTCGAGAAATAAATATTTTCCGTAATACGTGATAAAGTTTTGCCTATGATTGAATGGTTTCGGTTCTTCTATTGTGTGACCATTTTTTTTGTGTTTTTTTGTACGATTGTACTTAGCTATTTTGTTCGGAGTGTAAGCTTTGTTTTCGGATTAATGTTAGGTTTTTGCACCAACTGCAATAACAACGGTGGAGTATGGTTAACCAATACACAAACCTATACGTTGCGCCCTCTATGGATATATAGCGTGTTTCAAGTCGATACGACGCAATCGATTACATTTTGATGATTACTCATTCGTTAATTGCCGCCACTTTGATGACGATATTTGCTTTTGTTTTACGTCACATCACCAGCCCCAAGGGGGAAGTATGTTTATTTTCCAACTTAGTCATACTCCTGATAACTCAGAGTTTCGCCGCTTAGACTGATATTATGATGAATTATTATCAAACGGAATTGCGCTTCCTGACCACCAGGCATACATATCTGTTTATGGAAATACAATTTTTGAAGAAAAGCTTACGGGTACGTGTGCATTTAAAAATTTAATATAAAAGTGAGGGCAGAACAACTAAGTCATCAGTAGCGAAGATAAAGATGAAGGCGACAATAAGTGTATTACTTGCAATTAATGCATTGTGCTTGTTTTTTGTTGGGACTAACGGTGACCCAATCCAAGAAGTCATGAAATCTTGGTCTAATAATGAGGTACGTACTAACTAAATATTTGGAAATCATAATTATTTCTGTTCGGGTATTTTGTGTGTGATCGTAGTTTCAGGATTAAACTTGAGTTACCTCGTGAAACTTGTTTTTCGGTCAATTTTAAACAAAAGTTAACTTCGAATTAGTTCAGCAAGTTTGCTCAGTCAACCATGGAATAAATAAGACGTTCTTGACAGATGAGATAAAAGCAAGGAACAAGTATTTTCAATTCTATTTATGTGAACATTTTATTAAATTTTAAGAAAATTGACAAGTGTTAATGCGATAGAGTTTAGATATATTGAGATCTCTGAGACTCTAAATTATTTGAAATAAAGAAAAAGTCTTACATTTCGATAACTAAAAATTAATTTTGCACTGAAAAACAGCTTTACATGTTAACTCTAGATCAAATTTTATCCAGTGTTGACAAAACTGGTTAAAAAATTATTTTTACGAAATCAAATCAACAATTCAGCTTGAAGAGAATGAAGTAATTAACGAAACAAAATTATTTCTTCGTTCATTTTTTACAACTAACTTAGTATGCGAACGGTTTTGCAAAGATTTACATGCGCTTATATGAGTACGCGAACGGGCCTAATGTTGCACTTAATTCTTTTTTTAACATTTCTAATTATTTTGTTTTTTATTTAGATTTTGACTCTCAAGTCATTAAAGCAAATGTTTACGCGACCAAGAGTATTGGGGAGTCTTGTCAAAGATGACTTTTCAAGAGCAGCTGTTGCCGATGATCCGCATTGTCCGCCCGGGTTTAAACGTGGTCCAAGGGGCCTTTGCAGAGAAGTCTGGTGAAATATGATAATATTCGATGAAGTCGAAAGTCGATGAAACGTATTTAATAAATGATTATTATAATCAGCTATTAATACAATATTCTTAGTTTTTTCTCACAATGTCTTGAATATTTGATTAAAAAAGGATCTTAAGAGATCAATGTGAGCAAGTGACACTTTCTATTGGAACTAAGTATAAATATTACGTATGCTTAACAGCGGTTTTATTTAAATAACATACAAACATTTTTTAGGTTGACTTTTTGAAAAAATATTTACGACCTATTTTTTGGATTTCCGAGCTACAAGATATTTTTTTTACTGTTTATGTTTTACTGTGCAGTTGAAAGAGTAAAATTGCGATAAATATTTATTAGTATAAAAATGTTTTGTTTGAAAAATATAAACAAGTTTAAAGTCGCAGTATATTTGGCTTTACTAAGAATTCTAACATATACCGTTGTAGCTTGTTGTGTCATCCATTTCAAGGTTCCCTACTTTTTTAAAGAAAAAAACACAGAAAATTCAAATTTAATGGAGAATTTTTATTATTATTTGAAAGAACATTCTTTGGCATTTATTTTTTGAAGATTATGTCTATCAAATGTTGGCCGTTGCTACGTCGCAGATGGTCCATTCGTTGAGTCCAATTTTCGATCACTCGTTCGAGCATTTCGACTGGTAACTGGCGAATGACACGCGTGATGTTTTCCTCCAAGGCCTGAATCGGGTTTGTCGGCATAAGCTTTTGACTTTACATATCCCCACAGGAAAAAGTCTAACGGTGTTATATCACACGATCTTGGTGGCCAATCGACCGGCCCAAAACGTGAAATTATGTGCTCACCGAAATGTTCTCTCAATAAGTCCATTGATTGATGCGATGTGTGGGAAGTGGTGCCGTCTTGCTGAAACCAGATGTCGCCGAGATCACGAGCTTCAATATCAGGCATCAAATAGTCGGTTATCATGGCACGATAACGGTCGCCATTGACGGTTACGTTCGCACCGGCAAAGAAATATGGACCAATGATTCCACCGGCCCACAAACCACACCAAACCGTTGTTTTTTCCGGATGAAGTGGCAGTTCTTCAATCTCTTCAGGTTGCTCTTCGTCCCAAATGCGGCAATTTTGTTTGTTTACATACCCATTGAGCCAGAAATGGGCCTCATCGCTAATCAAAATTTGCCTCGAAAACGTCGGATCTTCTTGGAACTTTCCAAGAGCCCATAGAGCGAAGCGATGTCGCTTGGGAAGGTCGAGCGGCTTCAGTTGTTGCACAAGCTGTATTTTGTACGCTTTCAATTTAAGCTCTTGACGTAAAATGCGCCAAGTCGTTCCATACGTCAGTCCGAGTTGCTGCGAACGGCGCCGAATCGTCTCTCTACGGTCTTCGTGTACACTCTCAGCTACGGCCGCTATATTTTCTTCACAGCGTGCTGGACGTGGTCTATTCGGTCGAATATTATCCAATAATGAATGCTGGGTCTCAAAATGGGTGATGGTGTTGCGAATAGTACGCTCAGTATGCCGATTATGTTGACCATAAGTTGAGCGAAGTGCACGAAACACATTCCTCACAGAACGTGAATTTTCATAATAAAGTTGAACAATTTGTAAACGTTGTTCACGCGTAAGTCTTTCTATTATGAAATGCCAAACAATACTAAACAAAAATAACATGACAGCATGACACGACTCACACGTGATCTGTCAAAAAAGGCTATTGAAAAAAGTATCTCTACTTGGATCACCCGTTATGATCTTGAACCCACATACAAATAGTTCATATACCGGCGATAATGGTTTTAATAGGGACTGTGTTGTCAGCATTCTAATAATTATACTCGAACCTCATTGAGACCCACAGGGTAGCTATTACATATTCTCATACCAATATGCATACCTCAAAAGCAGGTCTGCTGAAACCGCTCTTCAAGAGTTGAAACTACACCTAAGCCAATTTCGCTATTCTAACCCAACACATCATCTGTACTTATTGTGTTTTGTAGTCCCAAACTATATAAATTCTTATCAATTACAACTTTTTTTAATTCATTTATCAAAAACTATAACAAATTACTAACAATTTTTTTAAAATAAAAATACAATAATAATAGTAATAATATGTAGTTACACAAAAAAGATACACGTTACAAAATTAACAATTTAGGAAACTAGAAATATGCACTAATACCAGCCTTTATATTTTATATACAAATATGTACTGCATAAAAATGTAAATTCATCATAAAATAGTACACTAGCATTTATTCGCTATGTACGTCTACTTATAGTATCACAAAAGAGGAAATACTAACATAAAGAGGTTGTCGCGGCAAGATCTTGACGCGTTTAATGCTTGTGTTAAGTTTACTTTTTTATTTTGTAGCCGTCAGTGAATCCGTATGTATTTGCCACTAAAATTGGATTACAAAATCATAAAAACATTTCCTTACAACATGTGTTAGGTTTAGCTTACTTTCAAAGTCCTTTTTGTAACATTCAAAGAAATCGGCCAACAAGTGACCGGGAGGAATCTCCCATGTTGTGGTACCACCGTATTTCGCTGGCAACGCATCCCGGTTAATATGCGATCCAAGGGATTTCCAATCCTTTCCATGGAAGAAAATCTAAACAACAAATACATTTGAACTATAAATATATAATTTCTTTTTTGTCTACTTACCCTCTTGCGAAGCTTCTCCTTTATGAAAGGCTTGAAAATTGCGAATAGCAAATTGAAAATGTACGAGTTATTTACAATGTGTACAGCTTTGAGTCTCATGCAGATGCAATCTTGGATATAGTCGAGCAACATCATTGCAAAGGTTGGAGTAAATTGCATAACATGACTCATAGGTAGACCATCCATATCAATAATGACGACAGCTCCACAAATTTGTGAGATTGGCTCTGCCATTGAGCCGAGAACGGTTAGTTGGATTCCCTTGAACATGTCGCTCAGTGGAACTTTAGATGGTTTCCATTTTTCTGTAAAAGAAAGAATCCAGATGTATTTAACTTGAAATAGTTTCAATAATTAACGGTAAAAACTCACTTCCAGATTCAATAATGAGAATTCTTCTGCCATGTTGATCTCTGTTTGGCAAGAGGCAAAGGCAGTTCTCTTCAAAGACGTTTCTGACATTGGACGGAAGTACGTTATCGCAGACATCGCCATATTTTAATTTCATTTGATAAAAGTTGGTAAGCTAACAGGGATGGTAATATATTTAGTTTTATCGAAGGTATGCATTTTATATGCCAAAGTAACACATACCCTTTTAAGTGCGCCCTCTGGATAAAAATGTGAAGGTCTCAAAAACATTTTCATGTATTCATCATCCATTGGTAGTTGTAAGTAATCCGTTTCTGTATAAAAGTGAGGTGCGTTAATAAATGTTTATTTGTTGGAATCGAGATAACTAAAAGTTGTTAGTATAAAACAGTTTTGCAGGTATTTCGAAAAGTTTTTTTAAGCTGTTAACAATAAGGATAGTTCTCACAAATACCAGTGTTACGGTCATTTCCTAAATAGAATCTTATAGAAATGTACCTCTCCAAGAATAATGTTATACACTTCTAAAACGCCAAAGCAAAGATACAACCAAATAGAATTCTTTTGATATTAAATAAAAATCGTAGAAGACACCATTGCCAATTAAAAACACTTTTTTAAGGGGACGTATGGTGCTCTGAAGTCTAGCGGAATTGATAGCGTAAAATTAGACTGGAGTACAAGAGTTTTTAAATGGTCATCGGCCCTCAAGAAGGACAACCAACTCTTTTCTATCGTTCTGATATTGTGAGTGAGCCCACCATGAAATACGAGTTCTTATGGCTAGGTGTTTACGTTAAGCTTGCATTACATTTATCTACTCACATCGCATCTAAGGGAGTTACCCTACCAACTGTGTCCTCGATTGATAGTTTGAGTAAAGCCACGTTTTGTTATCTGCGGTAAATGAGGTTGTAGCAGTTAAAGCTGTAAATGCCCATCGCGAAAACTATTATAAAATAATCTATCCTTTTGCATTGGTTTTTTTTATCAAAACAGTAAGGTTTTGCATCGAAAGTTTATAATCTGATAAAATATTCAGTCGGAAATATGACTCTTCTGAATTCGTATGAAAATATTTTTTCACTTTTAAAAGTGTTCTTATATGGTTCCTGATTTGATCTCTTTTAGTATAGAATGATAAATCTTGAATCAAATCCTATACGGAAAGTACATTGTTACATCACGAATAATATCACTGAAGAACTATCATCGAATGATTTACTAGTTTGTTATTATTTTACTTTGCTAAGTAAGTGTTTTTTAATCTATTTGCATAATTGTTAATCATATGAAGGGTTCATTAAAAGCCTTACGATTTACTATTTACAGTCTCAATAAAGGCGTTCAATGAAAATCAATAATAAACAAGATTCTGGCCAGGGATAGTCCTGATATTTTACAAATATTGATTTAATCGTTCATTATCTGCTAAGCTTTTCCAAACATGTAAACAAATTTAGCAAAGTGACGAGATGTCATGTGATTTGTTGAATCATCACCTTCCTAACTCGAGTATAATTATAGATCAAAATACATATCAGTTTACAAATTCATGGCTATTTTTTGTACTATGTTTGCTTATCATATGTGCTACCAGGTGTCTGTACCATGAAACAACAAGTGTTGTACAAGAAGTAATTTCTAGGTTAAAAATCTTTTGCAAATCCGCAAAACAAAAAAGTAAGCAATATTGTAACACATATCTAAAGCATGTGATGAATGTAATTAAAATTCTAAATATTACGATTACTGTCTGATAAAGGGTTTTGACCAGTGACCAAATCATACCAATACCAATCATCCACTGTCACGCCCACTTTTAATAAAAATGTTCTTTTTGGTCAGTTAGGAATTTTGAAAAAGTTTCTGAACAAGATATTTAGATAATCCTGATATCTGAATTTTGTCAATATATAATTTTTGTCACGCCCACTTCTGGGGCCGTTAAAATTTTAAGAAAAAAAAATGTTTCATTTTCACATACGCCCATTTCTGGGTGCGTTTTCCTAAAAAAAACATTTGTATACGCCACCTCAAGGCATTTGCAATAGACATACGTTGTTTTTTTGTCGAACCACAGAAGATTTTAAGAAACTGTCTGAACAATATGTTATGACAATGTCGTTTTCTATAGTTCATGTCGCATTTTGGGGATATTATTTTAAGGATGGGGTTGTAGCCTTCTCATATGTTTTTTTATTTAAATCGTTTTTTTAGGCTGGATATTTTCAAGTTTGAAAATAACTTAAAAATAATAACTACACATAACATGTGTGACGACAAGCTGAGCCCCATACACAAAAATCCAATGGTGCTATCAAATTCTGATAGAATGCATAGACTTATTTAGGAATATGTTTACCAAATTAAGATAGTAGTTGAATGTATTTGTATACCCAAATAATATTGCATCATACCACTACGTTTAGTCTGAATGTTATTAACCAAAGTCGAGAAGAACTCCAAGTACATGACATACAAACGAATCTAAAACTACTCTGGGTCCAAGTAAACCGAGGTAGGTACGAAGTACTTTGGAGGTAAAATACCTTATTGCTTTTTGTTGATATGCAGCTTGGTCCTGCAAAAGTTTCAAGAAATTTGGTGCAGACTTCAAACATAAAAACAAACAAAAAAACATACTCTCCATTTTTAGTATAAGATAAAAAAACAATCCTGAGATGGAACTTACTATAGGCCATTACAATGATTTGGAACATACGACCTCATCATAGCATTCTTAAACCAACCAAATCCCATGAAGTAGGATGCGAATCGCCTCTAAATATATGGGAATATCTATGTAAGGTTAGATTATCTATGTGAGATATAAATTGAGAGCCCTATGTGAATACTTCTGCCATTATCTTTATAGCTTATTATTGGTTCAAAGAGATATTGGTTCCCTAACCGATTAGCAACCCAACGACATCACAACAGATGTACATTAGTTTAAGTGAGAATATCTAAAACTTTGCTTCTCCCTCCCAACCCTTTAAGCCAAATGGAACATTACCTTATATTGATATGTTTGGACAAATTTTGAACAGTCCTATTTAGGATCAATTAATTCCCGATTCCGTTACGTAATTGCTTTTTAAACTATTGGAAACAAAACCGACAATGAAAAGAAAAAATACATTTCAAAGAATTCAAATAATTTGTTGAAAGCAAAAGCACATTAAATAAACGGATCGATTAAAATAACCTCCATAAAAGCTATATAATTTAAATTAATTAATATCTTCGATTAATTTAAAACAATTTAGAGCAGCAATCTGTTTAATAACAAGCTTTCTATAGCAGCAATAGCAATGAGGGTTTATAAAAACTTCCACTATAAATACAATGTCATGGTTCAATCCGATTCAAATTGCATACTTCAACAAAAATGCCGCTTAGACTTGATTAGTTTTTTTATGCACGTGTTTTTCCTGCACAATAAAAACCACCGGTATGTACCTACATAGATTACAAGTGACATTGTCTCAAAAAAAAATTTTTAATAATTGATATTATATACGATTATCAATGCAAAAAGCAAAATTACTTTGCTTATAGGGCATAGATATTGTGTTTAATCAATTGGTAGGTGAGAACGTGCCTTGAAAAATAACAACAATTGTCATGATCTCGATTGACTATTAATTAGAATTTTGCTACTTACTTTGAATTAATTCACGCAGATCTTTAATAGCTTTCTCTACGATTTCTGGCGTCTCTCTCAGCTCATCGCGTGCCTTATCCAATGCCCATTGTGGTGGATCTTCCTTTTCCAAACGAACGACCGCGTTTCCCAAATCGATGTAAGGTAGCTGTTTGTCGTCAAACTTCAGACTCGACGCTTCTGGAGGGCTCATGTTTTCTATGTATAGGAGCTGAAATAAACGAAAAATATTTGTTAATGGGTGACGTTTATGTAAGCTAAGATGTAGGTGAACAAGCCTGTAACTTGAAGGTGACTCAGAGTTAAATTGTTCCGAAGAACTTGTAATACGATGTTTGCATACGAAAAGTTATTGCATTGTCGCTTTCATAAGTTGTACCTAAGC
Organism: Rhingia rostrata; assembly: GCA_949824845.1. Lineage (NCBI taxonomy): Eukaryota > Metazoa > Arthropoda > Insecta > Diptera > Syrphidae > Rhingia > Rhingia rostrata. The sequence continues at coordinate 2,965,023 of OX463755.1, read as the reverse complement.
TTAGCATTATATAGATAAATGTACTCACTTCCGCTTTAAGCGAATTTGAGAAAAAGTTAGAAAATTGATTTTAGTACCTAGAAAATGTTTTAAAATAGAAAACATGTTGGATCGGCATCGGCATTTACATTTTTTTATGTAATGTAGCATCGTATTTATTAGATAACTTTAGTACTAGTGAATTAGAAAGTCCTGGTTTATTTTTATTTAGTACCCACCTTAATGCCATATGCCAATTGCGTCATTTTATCCACTGGCTAATTTTTGCAGGGATAAACGAAGTTGACTTTTCACGGTATATAATAATTGATATCCACTAGAATCAGTAAATTAACAAATAAATTTTTAGAACGATGTAGTTTTGCTGAGAATCCTCTTGTTAATGCATTAAATACACACTAAGTTACAAAAATCAATTTTTATTTTTTTAAACATATAAATGCCTATTAAATTATTTAATTGTTATTTATGGTGTGTCTTATATATATATTTTATTTTTTATCTAAATGTCTTGTTTATATATTTACTCTTTGAGTGAAATATTTATTCCCTTCTGGAATTAAAACAAAACCAAAATATGTGATACCACTTGACTGATTTTTGTTGATTTATTTGTTTAAACATTTATATATATATACACAGCTGGTCAAAAAAATAGGTGTGAAAAGTTTTGTTGCTAGTTGATTTGTTCCTTCTGCTAAATAACAGTTGTTTTGCCAACAAGACTTTTAACAAAACACATTTTTATTACGAATTGCTTAGTTCCGTTAGAATGACGCCAAGCTTATTGCATTTACTAAGTTTACCGTTAAGTAGTTTATTAATTTGCGTTGCATTGCCATTTTGTACGCGTTAGAAGTTGGTCATTAAAATAGGTGTGATTCATTTAATTGTTTAAATTTTGAGATTTGGTGCAAAAATATTAATAAAAGTGATTAACTTTAAAGGTGAGTTTCTTTTTTGATCATTTTTTCACAATTCTTCTTGAATTTTTTTGTTAAATTATTTTTTAAGATGGGTCGAAAATGCCACTGCTCTGCGGAAGAAAGGGAGCTTGTTCAGCGGTTAAGAAGTGGGGGTAAAACCTATAAGTTTATAGCAGATGCCCTAGGAAGGTCACAGAACTTTGTTACCAATGCCCTTAAGCCAATTTTGGGGTAAGAGAAAAGAGGAAGGCCGAAAAAAACCACAGGTACTACCGACCACCGAATTGTATTTTTAGCGAAGTCAAATCGTCACGGACTATAGGCGCACAAATTGGGGATGAAGTAAGTGCTCGAACAATCCGGAGGAGACTACAGAACTTCAATCTCCCAGGAAGAATCGCCAGAAAAGTTCCACTCCTAAGAGCTAAGAATCTAAGGTCCCGAAAAGAATTTGCCTTAAGATATAGAAGTTGGAACGACCCTGAAGGAGTAAAGAAATGGAGGAATATTCTGTGGAGTGACGAAACAAAAATAAATTTGTTCTCCTCGGATTGTGGTCGTAACGTAAGGCGACCAAAAGGAAAAGAATACCATCCTCGCTATACATTGAAGACAGTTAAACATGGTGCAGGAAATATAATGGTATGGGGCTGTTTTTCCTGGTATGGTGTCGGTCCTATATTTCGTATCAGTAACATCATGACAAAGTATGGATATAGGGACATCTTGGAAAATGTCATGCTTCCATTTTCCGAGGAAAACATGCCCCTCTGATGGCATTTCCAACAGGATAACGATCCCAAACACACGGCCGGTATTGTGAAAGATTGGTTTCGGGATCAAAACATATCGGTAATTCCATGGCCAAGTCAATCTCCAGATCTCAATCCCATTGAGAACTTGTGGGATGAACTGAAGAGAAAATTAAAAGGTCAGTTCTTCACAAATGCTAATCAACTGTGGGAAGCAGTCCAAAATGAATGGTATTCCATCCCTCCCGAAACATGCCAGAAACTGGTCGGATCAATGCCACATCGACTTCAAAAAGTTTTGCAGAATAATGGAGGATACTCAGGTTATTAGAGTAAGTTAAAAAAAAAACAATAAAAAATATTAAAACCTTTAATTAATGATCTTTTTAGGAACACACCTATTATTTTGTCCAACCGGAAAACACAACCCCAAAAGTTTTTGTTTTTTGTTTTATTAAATACATCGAAAAAAAATAGACAACTACTGTCAATATTTCTAATTTAATGTACATTTTATAAATAAATTGTAAAAACAATAAATCAATTGAAAATATGACAAAAAAATGATTTTTTTTAAAAATATGATCGCACACCTATTTTTTTGACCAGCTGTGTATATACATATTTTGAAATTTTCTATTTATTTATTTGTTATTTATTTTTTTTGTTTAGTTATTTATTTATTTAGTTATTTATTTATTTATGTATTTATTTATTTATTTATTTATTTTTTAAGTTATTTAGTTATTTATTTTTTTTTTTTTTATTAATTAATTAATTTGTTTATCTGTTTATTTGTTTATTTGTTTATTTGTTTATTTGTTTATTTGTTTATTTGTTTATTTGTTTATTTGTTTATTTGTTTATTTGTTTATTTGTTTATTTGTTTATTTGTTTATTTATTTATTTTTTTTTTTTGTATTTAAATTGGAGGTTTTTTTCGTGTTTCCTCCAAACTATCTATTTTTGTCTCCTTTATATTTTCAATTGAATAAGTAATGTTTCAGTAGAAAGATATATCTTATCTCTGTATAATCTCTGTAAAATGTGCGATAACAAACCAAATGTATATTTAACGAAATAAAATCAATCTATCTATCTATAATAATTAACAGAAATGCAACAAAATCACCTACTTTATATTTTATTGTAATAAAAAAACTGGAATAGATTTCTGAGAGATGAGGAAAAAAGTCTTGATTCTTTATTATTCTCAGTAAACGAAATGTTATTGTTTATTTGAGTTCATTACTGAAGTTATCCATTCTAATTTGATTAAGTTAAACAAATTTGTGATACAAAATATAGCGGAAATTTATGATTTTATTTCCGTTGCCATCCTTTTTCAAAAACCTAATTTAATTTCATTTTACAACATTAATTAGGTTTTCTTGCTTTTTTTTTAATAATCTGAATGGCGTGGTGTATTCCCGCCGCATCATGTTAGCTCCCCTCAATCCTCAGTTGGTATACCAAACGTCAAAAATTAGCCACTAATTTAATTTAATTAGATTAAATTTTCACCACACTATTTCCAAAAATGATACAGGGGTATATATTTAAACGCTATTGGCACATGGCCTAAGTATGTAGTTGTTAAATGCACAATATTGTTAAATGCACAAGACGATTTGAAGCAATTCTGACGTCAAATTCAGTCACAATGTTTGCATGTCATGTACTATACAACGGTAGCATGCGACTTTTCTACATGTTGTGAACCATTTCTCAAGATTGCAAAATTAACAAACTTCCCTTTACGCTTAATTCGACACAATATGGACGGAGGTGTTCCCAATTAATGTGAACGGCCGGCATGCAAACGATTGATTTGGCTCATTTTGAACTGAAGCACTTTACGGTGGGATTGTTTTAAAATACAAAATTGTCCCAGTTTGCAATTACCAAAAGTATACCGAAAAGCCGCAAGCTGATGAGCCAGCTCTACATGATTCAGCTAAAAAATTTCAACTCGCTGAAAAACCTCCACATTGTAAATGGTTTTTTTTAGAGGTATAGAACTTCGAATTGAAGTGAAACACAAGAAAATCGTTTTTATGTCCATCAATCATGGGAAGAATAATTTTATGCCATTAATGTTTCAATATGATTTCGGGCATGTGGCCGCCACGGCTAGTTTGAATAAAGCCAAGTCTAGAGGCCCAATTTTCAACCTCATTTTCGAGCATTTGGGGTCGTAAGTCGGCAATAACGCCACGAATGTTGGCTTCCATGTCAGCTAACGTTTCTGGTTTGTTGGCGTAGACGAGCGATTTCACGTATCCCCAAAGAAAATAATCAAATGGTGTCAAATCACACGATCATTGTGGCCAATTGACAGGACAATTGTTGGAACCATATCTCATACACATTCATGCCATCCGATTCGGGAACAAAACAGTCGGTTATCATGGCTCTATACCGGTCTCCATTAACGGTAACTGACTTTTAAGCATCATTTCGTATGGTCTAATGACTCCACCAGCTCATAGAGCACACCAAACAGTCAGTTTTTGTGGAGGTAATGGCGTCTCAAGGGTCTCATGTGGATTGTCTTCACTCCAAATGCGGCAATTTTGTTTGTTGACATATCCACAAGCTAAATCTCAATCTCATTTTCGGCCCATACACAAAAATCACGACGCCTTGCATGATTTTATTCTTGCACAAGCTGGATCATGTAAGGTCGTAAGCCAAGATCTTTGCGCAGAATCGTTCATAAAGTTGATGGACAAAACTCCAATTGCTGTGCACGGTGGCGAATCGATTCATTCGGGTCCTCGTCAACACTTCAACAGCGGCAGTTGTGTCTTCGGTGCGCACTATTCGATGTCTCTGCGGATGCGTATGTTCACATAGAGTAAACGTAGTGCGAAAACGATCCATGGTTAACTGAATTAATTGCTCTGATAGACGATTATGTCGACCTTAAAATGGACGGATTTTGTGGTATACTCCGCGAGCTGAACCATTATTTTCGAAATAAATTTGCACGATTTGCAAGCGTTCTTCATTTGTCCACCTGTTCATGATGCAATGGGAAACCAAACTGAACATAAATGACATAAGAGTTGTCCAATTTGACCACAAAATATCAGTCCTATCTCTATTCGAAAAACCAACCTCTAAAACAACACCCGTTAGAATAAAACAACGAATGGGAAATTAATAAATATGTAAGTCATTATTCAGTAAACGTGAGATGGTCCCCTGTGTTTAAACAGGTTAACCCTTAACATAAATCGATTTTTTCAAAACTTATTTTTAAATACATAGTAGGAAGTTTATGAAATCGGATATTTTTGTTAACATACAGTTTTTGGTACAATTACAAGCTTTGAAGTGATTAACATAACGAGTACAAATTCTGCACCAAATATTTGTACACATTCGAATCAAAACAATCTCATACTTTAAAATAAACAAGATTATGTTATACCGTTGTTTAATCATTAATTTAAAGTACCTTTTGTCAAAAACAGGTAATATCACCTGTTATTATCTTTAAATGGTTGATTAACAGTACGTCGCACTTAAAAACAATCCGTCCCAGGGGGACGTATAGATATCACCAACAATATACGAGTGCCGAATGTGAATGAAATATACCTGTTGTGCAATTTATGATTAAAGTATTTATTATTTGGTAAGTATCTGACGATACAAACAAATACTAAGCAAGATATCAATTTTTTTGGATTTCACATAATTATTGATTGAGCTTCACATAAATATAGTATGTTTGTGGTCACTTTAAAATTTTAGTAAAAGGCCAAACATAATATCGGGGTTTTCAACAGGGACGCTACAAAAGTTGAGCGACAGGGACAGCAAACGACGCCATCTTTCTTGCCACTCTTTTGACATTTCTCTTACGTAAGGTTTGCCATTTTATGATGGAAAGATGTACGATCCAACAACAAGTCGAAATTATTAAAATTTACAACCGAAATTCGGAGTCAGTGGCCTCAACGTTAAGAGCGCTACGTCCAATTTATGGTCGTCATAATCGTCCTAGCAGATCAACAATTGAGCGTCTAGTGGAAAAATTTGAATCCACAGCCACAGTACAAAATGTGCCCGTAGTGTCGAGAATATTGCTGCCGCTGAGGCTTCAGTTGAAGAAAGCCCAAATGTGTCTCTCACACAACGTTCTCAAGCGTTGGGCATCTCTGTGAAGTCGTTGTGGCGAATTTTACGAAAAAATCTTGGCCTACATCCTTACAAGATTAAATTGACGCAAGAACTGAAACCGCTTGACCACCAGAAGCGTCGTTTGTTCGTGAATTAGGCTTAGCAACAACTTGAAAATGATTCGGATTTTCATCAAAAAAATCATCTTCAGCGATGAGGCTCATTTCTGTCTGAATGGATTCGTCAATAAACAAAATATGCGGTATTGGTCAGGCAGCAATCCACACGTACTCCATGAGTCATCATTGCATCCCGAAAAAAATTACGGTTTGGTGTGGTTTATGGGCCGGCGGCGTCATCGGGCCGTACTTCTTCCGTGATGATCAAGACCGGCACGTTACTGTGAATGGGAATCGCTACCGTCCAATGATAACCGAAAATGTTTGGCCCCAATTGGATGACATGGACCTTGAGGACATGTGGTTCCAACAGGACGGCGCCACAAGCCACACAGCGAATGCCACAATCAATTTATTGGAAACTAAGTTCAGAGAACTTGTTATCTCACGAAATGGTCCAGTCGCTTGGGCGCCTCGGTCGTGCGATTTGACGCCTTGAGACTATTTCCTGTGGGGCTACAAGCCAGCGACGATTGATGAACTTCGTAGGAATATCGAACGTGAAATTGCAGCAGTATCGGCCGATTTATGCTTGAAAACTGTCGAAAATTGGGTTCAGCGTCTGGATTTCTGCAAGCGTGCCCGTGGTGGCCATGCAAAAGAAATCGAGTTTCATACATAATGGCATCGAACGTACTTTCACATTAATGAAGAATTTCATTGATATCCAAAACCGTTTTTGTTTTATTTAAAAAAAAACTTTTGTAGCGCTCTTATTGAAAAACCCTTTACGTCAAAAACTGGCAAAACATAAAATAAAATATCAATCGAAAGGTGTGACAAGTCAGCACTATTAGATTCCATACGCTGTTAGTCAATATGTAAACTTTTAGTGCAATTGTTTACGGACGATGATTACAAGCAAAACAAATTGACACATTAAAATTGAACTTTAAGCCCATCATTTCATTTTTTCACGTTATTCTCGAAAGGGCTGAGCCATCTGATTGTTGCTTTAATTGTCAAATAATTAAAGCAAACTGTTTTATTATTCCAAAACAATTATATATGAGCCTTAACTTTTAATCATGATTAATCCCCTGTTTGGATAAGTTGTAAAATTATATCTGGATATAAAAAACTAGTACCTTGTATATATGTATTTTGAAATACAATATTATTTTAATAAACACAATTTTATATATATTTATTAGATTTTAAAACAACTATAATATCAATACAAAAACTCAAAAATATTTAATAAACTTCGTATATCAATACTGATAATAAGCAGCTCGCCACAACATATATTGCAGATATTCATATCAACTGTTATAGATCTCTGCAAACAACTGAAAGGTTACAATTTTCAGTATATTAAAATACTCGTATTTAAAAAAAAATTGGCACCAACCTATTGAAGAACATTTTATTTTTTAGCAATTAAGGAAACACTGCTACGAAAGAAGGTACAACAAAAAAATAGCTATAAACTTCTTATATGCCCGGGAAGCTCACTGCCAAAAGTAGCAGTAACAAATCTAGCCACCCTTAAATTCATCCAATAGTTAGATCTAAAAGCCGGACTTATAAACTACCATTTATAGATCCCAATATTGAACTCGGAACAAACGATACTTCCAAGAATGCAGAGCGTACCCATGGATGGCTGATGTTATTTATCGATGGCGAGCAATAAGACTGAATCTTAACAAGTGTGTTTGTTGGAAAGCCATTGGACGGGACCGTATTCTTCCTATTTTTACTTAGTTATAGATGAGCTAGATAATTTAAATACCTTGGCAGGATGTCAGTAGATCCAATTTTAATTAGTCGCCGAAGTTACAATTACGAATACAAAATTACACCCCTACTAATGGGTCCAATACACAAGCCTATGTTCTTTTTTTTTCATTATTTAAGCGAGGAAAATAATTAGAGGCCGAGTATAACACTAATCGTATAATACATAACGTCCATTTTTTGAGACCCTCAATCAGGATATTGTGTTCCTTAATTATGCTTTTTGAATTTCACGTCCAATTTAAAATACATGAAAACCTCAATTAAAACGTTTACTAACCCAGAATGGAGTCACTGTGCTTCAATTCAACTACAATTGCAGCGCTTAGAAGATGAAGGGCAAACATTTTAGTATACAGCATCAAAAGTTGTTTACCCAATATTCATAAAAACAATAAAAATTATAAACATATATTTTGAAATAAACAAAACTGTGTGTTTTATAATGCTAGTAATATTTTCTTATTGCAAAGACAGGATTTGCGTTATTTGTGGGAAAAATATAAAAAAAAAGTCCCTTCAGCCCTTCATCATCTAAGCGTTTCAATTTATTCCTGTTTAACTGAAAGTTTTTATAATAATTCGAGTCACCTTGTACGCAATTTTTAAAACTCAATATTTTCGGAATCAATAATGTATCAATGCCAGCGAAGCTAAATGGTAATTCAAACAAAATCCAAATATTCATCTTAAATGTAACTTCAAGTCCGAAAGTAATAAGAATACATCGCATGCTACTCGTATATAGATAAAAATATCTAAATGGGTCCAAATGTGGCAAACCCAAGTCTATCTCCAACGACCTCAATTTTAACATCTGGATACAATTTAATACGTGCTCACTCTATATAAACCGTAAACTCACAGTCATATCCGCCCGACTTAGCTAAATTTCCACTTTGACAATAACTACTTCCGAAGGTAAATCGGCTGGCGGTCCACACAAAGACGAAATTACCATTTGCTGGGTCGAACATCCAATTAACCGAATAAGTTTACCTTGAATCACTTATCAATAACGTAGGTATTGTGTCGCACACATATACGTACCGATCAGCAGAACACACTTCAAAGCATAGACGACCAAAGTCATGGTCGTTCAAAGAGGAAGCATTGTGATGACTTCCTCAAGATGATTCAGTACAGTCATAACATTTTTCTCTTGTTCGGAAATCAATTGTATCTTTACATTCGAATTCAACTTTGCATTGGGTAAGACACAATTTGCAACTGCAACTAGTCTACCGCAACAGCAGGTGTTAACAAATATCTTAGACACGCCGAATAGTGAATAGACAAGCTGCAGCAATAGACCGTGTTGCACAAGCAGCCCGTCATGCGTTGTAATTCACAGGTGGTTGCAACAATAAAGCTGGTTTTCTATTGGAACTTGGTTGCATGTAGCTATGTACGATATCTGTTCTAAGATCATAACCAAACCCAAGTCAAGTTTGGGTGTACTATTACAGGAATCCCCCTAAGTCGAATGCGTGCTTTTCATTGCATGTAACGAGAGCAATTAGCATGCGCAACGGACGGTGGTTACATAAAGCAGTGATCTTTCTGAAAATAATTGTTTTGCAGTCTGACATTTTTATTGCCCGTAATCAAGTATGGTTTCCAAATAATAGGCCGAATGACCTTTAAAACGACCATTAAGTATAAACTTTCCAGATGACAGATGCACGCTAACTTGTTTATAAAGATATTCTTGAGAAATTAATTTGAATGCGGACAAACATATTAATAAACGATTTTCGTAGTTACAATATTCAGGTAGACGTTGCTACATGAGTACTAGTTGAAAATAAAACCACAATAACAGAGCGAATGGTAGCGTTCCTTTCTGAATAACTAAATATGCGTCAGTAATTGCGTTTTCATTGGTAAAAGCGAAATATGTTATCGGAATCATCTGAGAAGTGTCAAAACCTACATTTGACAATTTTCTAAAAGACTTCATAGATTCATTTTAGATGACTTGAAATGCAGTTGATAACATTTATATCTTAGAAAAATTTTCAAAGTTTTCAAAAAATTGTCACCTCGAGAAAACAAAATAATAACACTAGAAGTTTTCATGAAACGCTGCAAGTTTACAACATGCGTAAATGATGTTGGAACATTTGTTTGCTGTTGTATTTTGGATGTAGGGTAGGGGAAATGATTTAAAATGATTTTGATATAAAAATTTGATTTACAAAAAATTTACAAGAATTGAAACAGCTGATTTTTTTTATCAGCTACAAAAGTGATACCATATCACGGCGTTTTATTTTCAATGGTCAGAAAGTAGTGATACCGACTGGCCTACGATCCCCTGACATGACGCCTTCTGATTTTTTTTTATAGTTGTGCTTAAAGGAAAGCAAAATCTTAAGGATAACAATAAAAACTAAATTTCTGAAATTACACCGAAAGTAGATACCTATTCCAAATTTTAATAAAAAACGTGCTTAAAATAGCTTGGCTTCGCACCACAGCCACAGGCACCATCTTAACCGACACCATATTCCATACATAATATTAACTATAATCAACCAAAAAAATAAAAACTATAAGATTGTTATCCAGATTATAAGAAAACAACTGGATGCTGCCTGGATGCTTAAATAAAATAAAAGATTGCTCACAAAAACACCTGTGCAAAAAGTTTCTTGTTGAAATATTTTTATAGAAAAAGGCCAAAATGGTGTGGTTCTCCACCCAAAAACAACTACAACATCCAACAGCTGACAATGGAGTATTTTGGGATCAATTAATTGACAAAATTCATCTTTTTTTGTCTAAATTAATGATATTTCTTGACAGGTAGAAATAAAATCAGCTGCTTTATTCTTATCGTAGAAATCAGCAGAAAATGTTTTCTTAGCTTCGTCAGTCATTTCCCATCAAATGTCACTTGACAAAAGTGATCTATACACCGATGAGAGCAGAGCTTCAACTTAGATATCTTACTTAATCTGAGTTAATTTTTTTCTCGGGACAACAAAACAGCAATCACAAGAAAATTTATAAAATTGTGTATAAATATAAAATCTTTTCATGTAGGATATAGCATGAAATAAAAATATATGCAATAATAAAAAAAGGTTGTTGCTAAGCCTCATTGTCAATTTAATACCTAAATCTATTTTTTATTTAGTATATCAGGCTTTTTAAACTATCAAAAAAATCAATAATCAGCTCTTTTATCTGTTTGCCAATGTATGGCCGATAGTGGCTTATAGCGAAACAATTAAATAACCCTGTCTCGAGAACAAGTCACCGCCAATTTGGAAAAGGTCAACACTCGACAAAGCGATCTAATTAGCTATGTATATATGCGCTGCATAATGGATGATATGATATGCCCACATCTGCTTGATCATATTTCACATTGACAGCCCGCTAAATAAAACCACAACTTTGAAGGCCGTAGGTAATTTGATATTCAAGGCTTCACACTGAATTTGGGGCATTTACGAATGCAACTAAGTCCGAGTAATCCCTTTGCTGATTGAATGAATGAAGGACCCGCCTATTTCGCATAAAAACTCACTTCACACACTAACCAAAAGTTTATTTGTTTGTTTGGTGTTTCCATTCCTAATAATACGATTATAACTGATTGGAGAATAACGAATAATTTCGTTGCCAATGACCTGCATTACATTTCGTCTATTGATTCACTCCACGTATGCTTGTATCCAAGGTTCAGCCAACTAATTGTCCGAATGGTTAATGAATTCTTAAGCACAATCAAATATTGAAGCTTCGATCGTCCAGAATTCATTAGCACGGGGGAGCGAGTTAGTTGCATATTGTTTTACGATACATATACCTACACACTAAATCGACGTTTCTTTCTTTTATGGAGAGGTTAACCTTGGCAAAATGATGTTGTGTCATTCCCACATTCAAGAAATGGACTGTCGTTCACTTGGATGGATCACAACAAAAATAAAATCGGTAACAACTGAGAATTAAAATAATCTACTCCGGATGGTGGCATCTCTTGTGCTGCTGCGCTCAATGATGATGGCGAATTAGGTCTACACTTACACTACACAAGCTCACTTTTAAGCGTATTGCGTAATTATTTTTTTGTTTACTTACTTAGACTGCAATTGCAAAATCAAGTACACAAATGCAAAAAGTCACGAAACGAAATATTTCCAGAATTTCCAAACACAAACTAAGCAGGCACACGAATACAAGACCGCTATCGACTGTCCGCTGTAAGAGCACTCAAGTAACTGACTTTAGGTTTTCATAAGAGGCTTCATTTCTTTATTCTCAAACTTTTAAAGAATATGGAAATTATGCCGCTGTCGAAAAATGTGGCTTTGCAAACTCATCGAAAGCTCGAGGCTAAGCGAAGCTGGTTGTTTGGCTTGGTTGTGCGATTTCGGAGCGTTGAGCTTTTCTCCAACGGGCTTACCATGCAAGTTCAATAGGCACGCGATTGCTTATTACCAAGTTCACTCGGTGTTGGCAATAAAAACAAGTAGCAATAGCAACTCAGCTTGATTCGGTTATACGGTCGTGTATCGGACGAATTGCAGTGGAGTTTTTGGTCATCGACACTCGAGTACGAGTATGTAGGTGAGTTGGTCTCGAACTCTGGAAGTTGTTTTGCTTCGAGTCGAGTTGAACAACATTGCAGACTGCAATTAGGTGAAATATTTTGACTTATTTGAATGTCATTTTTTGTACATCTGGATCTCGTGGAATAGATTGCGATGAGTTTGCGACTAATTACCGCTCAGGCGCTCAACAGTGACAGTGTTATGTCATTGTCATACGGAAATCAGTGCACGTAATGCAAGTCACAGCACACTGTAATGTGATTCATTGAAAACACTTTGTAGAAATCGCGTGCATTTTCCCGATCATCGTATGAATGTTGATGATTATAGTGTATAACGATAGAAACCAATTGAAGTGGCTTTACTGCACTTTGGGATTGTAAAATTTAAGTTGTAGGATTCTTTTGTATCTGAAAGATATATATGTTATATGGTTCTTGTTCTAATAAAAATCGACCTGGTCATCATGCAGTCAAAATTGCATTTGACGTCAAACATAATATAAATGTGAGAGTAAAATTAATGCATTCAGACAGTTTCGCATAAATAACAATTTGTGGATCACATATTTGTGGATCTTTGGTTAATAAAGCAATATGCATATTTTGTTTCCATGTGGAGTTGGTGCCAGCGTTGCCACTTTAGAAACAAAAATTATGTACCAAATTCTACTAGAACCATTATTTTGATTTATTATTAAACGCGTTAAAGTTTCTGTTTTCTGAATTTTGTATGTAATAACAGTTATATACATGCTTTAAATGATTATTCACAACATTCAAAATGAAACCAGAGGTGGGCGCATGACTAGGTCGTATGTGAGGTATATATTCTCTTTCAATGTGGGGTAGCCGTAAAAGCAAATACCAACTATGCAAGAATTTGACGATTTGCATAGAGCGGCCAAAATACACAAAAACCTCTATTTGGTTATTGATGTTAAAAATGTATAAATAATGTGGAACTGTGGCTATTAGAACTTTTCATCCGGAATATGAAGCAATTGGTACCCATGATTCCTTATTGGCCGAAACTGAAAAAATACATTCAGAACTACATTTTTGGGCTTACACTTATTATGTATGGATAATTGTTACAAAGAAATTGTATCTCTAACATTTTCATTTTTGTCTTTCGGCTTGAATTTGTCGATTTATTTTTTAAAATTAATTTTAATTTTTAAAGAAAAAATTAAAACTTTGACCCACGTCATTTGAAGCGTTGGCGATATCTTCCGCCTTGAGCGATGACGTCTCGATCTCGTGGATAGGCTCATCGATAGAAGTGGTAAATTAGCGGAACCGCCGATCTGTCCTGTATTAGCCCTCGATTATCCAAAAATATGAAAGCTTCAGGCACAATGTAATATTTTAAACACGGACTTTCAAAATAATCATCATTGTGGTAGTAGGTAAGCCTACCATGTGTGGAAGCTATCCTTAAAGGCTGCATCGAGCTGATTTGCATTCCCAACATCTGGAGGGAAATGAATGTAGTATTCAGTAGTATTGAAATCTGGTAAAAGTTTTTATGTCAATCCGAAATACCTAAGACCGATCAGCTTATCATTATTCCGTCTGAAAACCATGGAAAGGGAAACAGCCCGACATACACATTAGTACGTAGATATATTATAGAAAACTTGTTGTGCAGCAAAGGAGTACACAATGTGTGAATTCTTAGACATTTAACGTTGTTTAAAGCACCAACAACGTTAATTTGGGAGCGATCATCAGGCGCTAACATGTCTGAAAGTCGACCACTCACTATGAATGTTGATTAATTTGCTTTAAATAGTCGGATTATCGACTAGAGTACAATCCAGTAGAGGGACCCCGAAAGGTAAGACTTTACCTTTTTTTCTGGAACTTAGCGGTAAAGAAGCTTTTACTCATCCTATCGTAATCTCAGGAGAGCACCTGAATATACACAAGAAACTTCTCCAAAACGCACTAAAGAAACTTTCCTAATGGGCAATCAGTTGGCATGGGTGTTAACCCCTTATAAGACTGAACTGGTCCTGTTGACTAGGAAATATAAAATTCCTCACATAGACCTCAAGTCACTAAACGGAATCGACCAACCCTCTCAGACAAAGCAAAATACCTGCGACTTATTTCGGACAGGAAGCTTAACTGGAAGATAGACATAACAGAAAAGTAAAGAAAGCGAATATACATCCACAGAGTTTCCAGGTCACATTCTCAGACAGATCGTCATGTAAAAGAACGATCTATTTTTATACCAAAGGCTCCAAAACATATGATGGAGTGGGTGCTGGTGTCTTCTCCGAGAGGCTAAATCTAACCTAATTATGTTCAATTTCTAAGCGACTTGACAAAACCGGAATAGGTTTCTCACAAATAACAATAGAAGAATGAACAATGTCTACGTGATACCAGAATGGAACAAAATGATCGAAGTGTTTTGGCGATGTTGCTAGCAGCCACTCTAACAAAACGCAACCCTATTAACCAACGTCGCTCTACACCGCACTGGGTAATATGCATTATTCGGCGCGTTGTTTGAACATCGTGTCTTAATGTCGACAGCTTCAGGGGGCAATTATCGCATTGCATGTTGTGTATATCATCGACTCCCACATTCCCCATACCGTCGAGATTTTCATAAAACCGTTTGCCAAGTTTTTGTTTCAGACGGAAAATAGTACAACCACTAAAGTGGATTAGTAGTTAGTGCGTTGGACTCCTAGCGCGTGGTCCTGGTTCAAGTCCCATCTCTTGCGAAATTCTGACATATATTCAAGAGTTATACTGTTTTCAGAAGCTTTTCAAATTTTCCGTTCGAATTCGGCATTAATAAGGGAATCCTCAAGCTAGGTTTGATACCTTGATATTTCATCCCTATCCGCATTTGTTTGTGTAAGGCTTTCCCAAAGGGAAGTGTGTAAGTTTCCACCTCTTTTGAGCAATGTAACTCAACCTTAAATTTCCAAATCTGCAGATCCAACACATTTGTGCCTTAAAGGAAAAACATCTTATTTTGTACACTTTTCACGAGAGAAATTTTTAATTTGCAGTGGTGCACTGAATTGATTTTATAAATGGTTATATCTTCCCCATTTAGTTTAATTCTTTCTTATAAAATAGAGCAAGAAGAATACAATTCAAAGCCTTAAGGCAGGTAGAACAACTTAAGTTGACCTTGACATTCCTTTTAGCACAGAACTAACAACCTATACCTTGTTACCTTGATTTAATAAGAAAACTCTCAATCTCAATATAAATTGAAGCCTGAGAGCACACAATAAGGTTTCCTATATTTAGTATCAAAACTATATCATACTTCGAGGCTTAATATAAAAATAGAGAATTTCGATTGTTTACGTTTACAAAATACATGCGTCCATCCGTAGATATATAATATATTGGCCGTAAAATGAGTTCAAAACAAACCTTATAGCACATAACCTGATTGCAGACAACATGAGCATGTCTTTAAGTTAAATAACAATGCCATTGTTGGCAACACGTATTAAACACGTCATTACACTCGTGTTACTCTGAATCACAACTTTTTTTTGAACTTTGATCAGAGTTACTATTGCTTAGGTGCAACGAAGCAACCTTTGTTCTTCTTCTTTCTTTGCAAGGGTTACAAAAAAAAACATTTAATGTATGCGTACTACCTACGAGAAATGTTCAAAGTCTGATTTAAAAAAAAAAGATAACGTTTATAAATAATTTGTGTCATAACTTGTTGAATTGCATAATTTGCATTTGCAAAAATTAATCTCTTCCTTTGTCTCTATATATTCCATAATAAGGACCAACAACACATGTTTACAGATCGACTATACCGCCTTTTTGACCATGACTTTTAACTTGAAGTATTTCTAAATAGTTTGATATTCACTTAATGAGATGAACAAATAGTTATTGTCAAAACTTATCAATATATGTATTTTTGTTCATGAAAAAAAAAGTGATAAACATAGACTTTGGACCGAGTGTATATAAAATACACACATGCTTCGATTATACTATCGCTTTTCTATTCACCCTATTGTGCCCAATATCTTATTGCAGCGGTTCAGCAACTTGGCATGGTATAAACATTTTATTATCAATTTTTAAATTTGATCGACAACAAACAATACTTGAATTCCGATTAGCTGCTGCCGCTGTTTCCAACGATGTTTCATCCACTTTCTTATGTGTGAGTAAAAGCTGATAAGGATAAGATGTACATTTATATTATGAACTCAGTGCGATCGGATGTATGTGCACTAAATCAAATTATCAATCATATTTTAAGGCCATGATCCGTACTTGTCAATTGTACCAACTGGTTGTTGAAGTCGTAAAACAGAATGCTCAACAGCAAGACAGACGTTTTTCTGCACTTGTTTCTTTTTTCAAACGGGAGGGGAAAGGTTCCCAAATAAACAATCTACGTTACATAAAAAAGTCATACCTCGAAAATCAAACGGCAGCGCTCAATTCCATGGGGTCCTATGGGTTTCTAATAAATTCGAATTTATTCAATTTTTGGTTTAACCACCCATACACGTCAAAAAAGAGTGGTAACTGCAAGACTGGGTCATACGTACTTCTTCCTTGGATATAGCGGTTGTTTCGTAATGTTTCGTACACGCAAGATACAATTTTTGTGGAACTCCAATTATAGAACTCTTATTACTAAATTGGAAAAAAGCAATGGGGCGTTCAGAAGGCAGAAATCGGCATTTACGCGCAAAGACTGTTAGGCTGGCATACATAGACAGACTGACGAACAAAACTTGTAAATAGCGGTAATAAATAGCAAAAGCTAGAAGACATTCATTGAATGTTTAAATAAATAGATAAAAAATTTACTTTTTGATTTTAGGCGTAATGCAAACAAATACAATTTGGCGCAACAGGCTCCGTAGTACCCAGGGCCGAGCTTTCACACAACCATTCATGTGTGTGTGTGTACTCCTTACACGATGGCAGGACCTCCTGCTTTATGACGACTTCGAACGAAGAATTTAAACTTAATAAGTTTTTTTTTTTTAAATAAGCTTTCCTTGACAATTTATACCACCCGGATAATTTGTCAGATCATCAGGAGAGGAGGGCCAGTGAAAAATCATTTAGGAGTTGCTACGGCTGTGAATCGAACCCAGGACTTCTGCGCGACAGTTAATTGCACCAACCATCGCGCCACTGAGCCCGTGATAGTGATAGTGATACTGCAAGTGCACCGTAATAACGACAAAATACTGTCGAAAGACATAAATCCCAAGGCATTCAAAACAAGTGAAGTCTTTTATATACAGCTTAATAAAACTACCACCTCCAAATGCCGATGAATATTGACGAAGTTGTCAACAATCCTTAGGAACATCTATAATCTATTTGCAGCCATAAATGAGGTCAACCAACACGCAGCTCTGCTGGTGAACAAGAGATCTTTGCACAGTGAACAGAAATGAAACCATTGCTGAAATTCGTCAATTGTAGAGTCTTCTCAATATCGCTTAGGAGTTCTTGTCTGCCGTAAAGCTGAAACCATTCAACAATAAACTATTCAGTGTAGTAAGCTTTAATCTTCTTTAAGTGATGCTATCATCTCGCGGTACAGGGCAGACATTGTCGCCATTCAGGAAATACGTTGGGAAAGGTCCGGAATAAAAAAACAAAAAAAATTGCAACATTTATTACAGCTTCCACCCTACGTTGCATATAGTTTGATGCGGACTCATTGTGGCAAGTCGACTTAGGTCTAGCACACGCGCCTACCGTTGAGACTCAAGACCCTATCAAGGAGGCGTTTTACTTAACAGATCTTGTCCAGAATACGATGTGAGGATCGTACTTGGGGACTTCAAATGAAAATCGGTAAGGAAAAATTGATACAGTATCGCAATTTCATCAAATAAGTAGGCAAAACCACCATAGTCTACCAAGCGCCCCCGAAGAGATGTTAGTTTGTTATGATATTTGCATGTACCAAAATTGTAGATCTATTGGGAATTGTAGATCTATTTAGCCAGCATTTCCAGCAGCTGCTTAATGGTGACTGCTTTAGGGCAAGAAGAAGTTCGTGCAGCCGTCGAGAAACTAAAAAACTAAGCAGCCGGTTCTGATGGACTACCACCAAAACTTTGCAAAAACGAATTGTAGCCATAAAAGTGTGCGTGCAAGAAACCATCAACAAAATCTGGATGGATGAGAGCATGACCTGAGTAACAGCTCCATATGCCTCATTTAGAAAATAGGCGATCCCATCCCCATGTCTTGCATCAACTACCACTTTCATATCCCAGTCCAATTTATAAAGCGATGGCGGATTGCAATTGATGAAGAGTCGAAACACGTTCCTTGTAAAATAATAAACAAATAACCACAAACGATACCTTAATGGAGATACAACCGTAGGAAACCGATGCTATTTCGGTTTAACGAAACAAATAGAATCACATGATACGTTACACATTTACAACATCAACAGATGTGACGCATGTAGGCTTTCACGGATTTCCTACAAATTCGGTATTAAGAGTTCGTATAATCATAATTAAAAATCGAGCACTCACCACTCGTTTAAATTGTTTAAATGATAAGACTAGAGAATAATATTGATAACGAATTATTGGCATTAATAACCTAAAAATTGAGCTTTTCCGATTTTCCCACAGTGGGATAAATCTTAACTGCTTCGTAAAGTTCCATCATGCAACACACCCAGCAAAGTTGAAAATACGAATTAAATACGTTCGACAAAGTTCAAACCTAAAAATATAGCTCCCTGCAAACATACAGAAGTAGTAACACAATCTATTTACTGTGTATTGTGTGTTTTTATTTAAACAATATACGTACAATTACAGCGATAACTGTTGAAAGAGTCGCACTGATCGTGGCCCAACAGAGTTTATAATCACTCCAGTTTTGAGTAGGTAATATCACAGTCGGCACGATAGCTCCTCTGTGAAAAGTCGTGCTTAAAGAAAAATTTTCCCCGCGGTAAATTAATTAAATAGAATTTAATCCTTAAAAAATTATAAAAACAAATACACAAATGTAAGTGGACACAAACAACATTAACCGCACGCAAAAACCTTCATCAAAATTGCTGCGAAATTTTCGAAATTAGATATTAATTTGCCTTTCCAAGTTTGTGCTGATAAAATGATCAGTTTGTTCAGAACAGTGCGTTAATAGTTCGTGTATTCTCTTACAGCATGGAGAACAGCAACCCAGCCTTTAACATTCGTAAAGGATATACTGATCCAGCTTCATTGGAAATCGCAAAGAACGAGTTACGCGAAACACCTGAAGTTAAGGAGGCAGCCATCAAGGAATTGAGAGAGTTGTTGCACGCCAACTCTGACATTAACTTCAAGGACGACGATGAATTCCTGACAATCTTCCTTAGGGCTTGTCATTTTTACCCAGAAAGTGCCCTTGCAAAGGTGAGAACACAATTCAGTATTTCTATATGGATATTATGAGCCGTTGCCACGAGAGCTTATCTTTTTGAACTGTGTCTCGTCTAGTATGATGCAGATCGAGACAAAGTTAAATTAGAGCTGATAAGAGCGATTTCGGAAACATCTTCTGACGCTCAGCTGCAAATTTCTGACTTAAAAAACACACACACATCGTTTGTGTTCTGTGGCAACCAGTCATGGGCTGCAAGAAGTCAACTTATGTCATAAAACGTGTAATAAATATAACACGATGTAACGCCATTAAATGTGGTGATCTTTGACCGTATATTTAATGATTTTTTATTGCGCTACTTGTTAGGTACCTACTCCAGGTGAAATACACTAGATTATGCAGATAAGCATTTCGCGGTCTATCATAGATATTTCCTTTACTATCGATCGATTATGTTGCTCTTTATAACCGTTTTTATTGCTTTTTTTTATCGTAAACCTAATTTTTAACATTATATTCCTACAGATGAAATCGGTTGCCGCCTTCCGTAAGGAATATGCCAACCTTGTTCATGGACTGGAAATGGAACAGCTTAAGGAGAAATTCATTAATGGAAAAGTTGTGAGTGTCCTTAAGAATTGCGATCAATTTGGACGACGTGTGCTTATTGTGCACTGCGGCAGTGTCTGGGATCCCAGTTACATTTCAGCCGATGAGATGTTCCAAATGCTGTATGCTGTTCATTTGGCAGCCCAACTTGAACCTGAAACACAAATCCGAGGTGTTGTAGTTATCATGGACTTTGAAGGCCTCTCAATGAAGCAAATTAAGGCTATGTCTCCAAGTTTCTCAAAGCGATTACTGTCATTCATCCAGGATGCAATGCCTTTGCGTATGAAGGAGGTTCACTTTGTGAAACAACCATTCATTTTCAAGATGGTTTGGTCACTCTTCAAGCCTTTCGTCCGTGAGAAGCTTAACAAGAGGATGCACTTCCACGGAAGCGACATGAAATCTTTACAAAAATTCTTATCCCCTGATATCCTCCCAGAAAACTACGATGGTAAGCTACCAAAAATCGATTATGATGGCAAAGATTGGTATCCAGCTGTTGAAGAGCACCAAGGCTTCATTAAGGAATGGTCCCAGCTTGGGCCCGCAAAATGGTGAAATGTTAAAATTAGACCTAAGTCGTTTCATGTATTTCTCCATACTCGAAATGATGAGCAATAGTATATTTGGAAAGAAAAATATTTTTTTTATATACATAATTTAATTACATGAACAGATGAGTTGTCAAACGCTGGTTGTTTTAAAGTTACTGCCTGACACGATCAATTTATTATTTTATATCTACCTTAAGTGTTAACATACTGTTAGTTTATTTAGTTATTTACATTATAGCTATTACCGTTAGAATAAATACGTCTTCAGTATATACAGTTTCTTATGCATATAAATTACTTTACAGACTTTTTTGATTGATCCGTGAAACATCATTATCGATAGATTGAGTGGCGTATATGTTTTCAATTGTAAATATTCTAAAAATTGATAATTGATTCCGTTCAATTCCATTAATGACTCAATAAATGTAGAGACATCTCTCTGAGGTTAAATATCTTTACATTTATTTCAGACCAAAAAACTCGGATTACGATTTGAAGTAATGTCATAATCAGGCATCGACAATACTGTGAAGATCTTTTAATTGAAAAGACGCCATTAAGGTCACTACAAAAGCGGTAAGAACAGACAAGATCATAGATCATTCATGGTTTTCATCTTGAAATTTATCAGAGGCGTTAAAATGCCATATCGGGGGTAGGGTTATGTTCTTTGTTAAAACAATGGTCGATACTTGAAACTCTTCTGTTAATTTCACGATGAGGGTATTAGCCGACTCTGTTAAATAATCCGGCTATCCAGGTGCTGGTTTGTGTCTGCCAAATCAAAAATAAATGCAGTCCAATGCAAGACGTGAGACGGAAGCTCGACGGGATCGCAAGATTTTACCCATTGTGATTTAAATAATTCTCAACACTTAATTTGAAGTAAAACAGTAAAGCAGTTTGTGCTTCAGAAAATATTATTTATCCGTTAGCAATGTATAGAAAATGTAAGTGACTAAAATCTGAGTGTAATAAAGTAACTTAAAATCTTATTTAGATTTTTGATAAACATCATCTCTGATAAACGTATTAAGGGTATTTATGCAACGTCTTAATTTGATGACGTGAGAAAGGTTGTAATTTTACGACGAAGTTTCATAAACGACCCTAAAACTATACCACTAAATAATGCGGTAACCGACTGAGTTGAATATCAATTTAGTAATTTATTTACTGATAGAATTTTGGTTTTGTTATTCTCTTTCCGTTCTTCATTTTTTTTAGTTTAGTAAATACGTTTGATGTGTAAAAGTGACTGATTAAATTTCAAAATAACATTTCAAAATAGCATTTCAAATGTTTACAAAGTTTACCCTCTCAGTTTACACACCCAATTCTTGTGAGGAAATTCCGATATTGTTGGAAAAGATTTCCCATACAAATTCTGACAGTTCATTTATCACTTCGTTATTTTATCAGGTTTACAACGTTTACGACGGCTTTCTGACGTTGCATGACTATCCCAATTAAAACAAAATATATTTTAAAAGTAAACACAAAAATACTTCTCAGTATGTAAAATATATTGAAGTTATGCAAATGCATTATGATCTTGTCAGAGGATTTATGAAAGGAGATCGGAATGATTAGAATAATAATAATAATAAAAAATAAATAAAATAATTAAAAGTAATACATACAAAATTGTTTTTCTCAGGGATGGACGGACTGGAGGGCTTTCGTAAAAAGAAGCTTTCCCAAAACAAAGCCGAAGATATATCAAATTGAGGGCGGCCACTCAATCAAATAGTCTTTTTTTTTCCTACATAAGATGCCGTAGACAAAATATGCGACATCAACACAGCTATTGATGGTATTTTAAATATGTTCACTCGATTGCGGATTAGAAAAAACCGATGAAAATTCGTAAGACGTTCTTAGCGTCTTAGCGAACTAAAATCTGCATCAGTTAAGAGCCAGTCAACCAAATGAAACCATTTCCAAGATTGGAGACAAAATTGAGAATATCGTAAAGCCTTCAATCAAAAGTATCCATGTATCAAAACTGAAATGCGTTTCCTTATGGGGTGTTCTATCACCATAAGGAAACGCATTTCAGTTTACAACTGAAAATTGAGGTAAGGTAACGTGAAACGCAAAATCTTAACAAGTTCTTAACAAGAAAGGGAAATGTCAAATTATTCCAACCCTTATTTTGTAATTTACTTTTTCCATATAGGAGATTTCTATTTACTTTTATCTATTCAGAATAATTTGTCTTTATCAGAAAAGTAAAAAATAACTATAATAAACCTATAACATCGGGGAGTTTTACTGAAATCAAAAACATCTTCATCACTTCATGACAGGTCGAAAAATTTTGTGTAATTTTCAACTTGTTTCGTCAGTCATTTCCCGTCAAATATCACGTGACTAAAATTGTCGATTGACCAATGAGAGCAGTGCACCGGCAAATTTAACTTGGCAAAACTGAAATCCGGAACGCACCCATAAAGGCATCTGCAATTTCTAAAGGATTGTAAGATCTAAGCGTACGCCTTTTAATTTTTCCTCTGTATGCTTTTGATTTTTAATTTGCAACGCCGCAGTAATATAATTTTGTATTTTTTGTTTTATAATTGGTAAAATTGGAGCAGAATTTCTAAACAAAAACAAATTATCAAAATAAAAATAATTTTGCAATGTCGCATATGACAGATAGGTATCAGCTGTATTTAATTTACCAAATTGCTTCGAAAACTCGTCGAAGAAATTAAATTACTCGGAAAGCTGATACACCAAAAACAAATTCACTCAATTTACAAAAATTATTTCACATTCATTTCACTAGATTTATGGAACATCAACCTAGCCGTTAAACTATTTTCTTTAAGACAAAGTCTTCAGAATACCGATGCAACTATGCATTTTTGGGCTTAGATTTGCAAGTATTAAATTCAACTTTCATGGTAATATTTATATGTGTTACTGTATCTGTACACGAGAGCAGAGCAGAGTAGTTTTGTATAAACAAAATAATATTTCTGTGCAATTAAATTCCAATATGTACCTACATATATTATTTTGAATTTTATGTATACCTGCTTTAAAATAAAACGTTTAGGTAATCAAATTGTAAATTTGAATATCCTTGAATAAGATTGCAATCTCAAGGGTTTTGTTAAAAGTGAAATTAAAATTTTGAAATAAAAAAAAATGCATTCGATATAAAAAGTTAATGTACACCAGGAAAGTGCCTTAAATCCTTTTAATTTTATTGAAGTTATTTTACGATAATGCTACAGGATGTACCTGGTCCTCAACCAAGGTACCCTTCCATTCCCCAGTCTAAGCTATGAACACTTAAGGTCGGTTGAGCTTGGCTTCTACTTGTGTGTTTTGCTTATGACGAGCTTTTCATCTACTGTGTTTATCTTCTGGCTAGGAATTGAAGATTCTGCGGTCGATAAAATTGGCTTTTCGTGTCCTTACCATCTAAAGCATCCAATGCGAATTTGTTTTTGACCAGTTCTATGTTAAACTACAGCTCGCAGTTTTTCTTCGAGAAATCATCGTCCCCAATAGCCCACCAACGCAAATGGGACCAATGATTTATTTAAGAATTTTACTCTCAAAATCACCGAGGACTTTTCATCCGACTTTAAAGCGGTCTAAACCTCAAGGTCGCCCGTAGAACAGCATGATTGGGGTCTTATAAAATGCCTGAAACAATAGTTGAAAAAAAAACAACTTCATTTCATTTAGATTCAATAGCGCAGTGATGTTGAGTCAAATTTGCCACCATTATGTCCCTTCTTGTTCCATAATACTTGCTCTTTAGAAGTTTGAGCTTAAACAATTTAGAGCTGAAGTGCAGTGAGTCCAATAACTTTTTTTACGTATACCCGAAATAGATGACGCACTTGTGAGAGACGCATCTTCTTGGAGTACTCTTTTGAATGACTACTTCTCCTTCGCCTGGTGCGTTGCCCTTTTAGTTGCTAGAGTACCAGCATCCACCGATATTTTTGTAACTAGTACATACCAGATGCAGGCGTTTTTATGTGTCGGCACTCATAATCACGATGATGATTGCCTTATACAATCATTAGAGATTTTAAGGGATACGAGTTCGGGAAAGGTCTGGGACATCTCATGTTTATTCGACATTTTCACCGTATTTCAGTGTTAGTGTATCCGCATTATCATTTCTGGTTGCAACAACTGAATGGTTTTAGTCTAAGCTTGCTTTTCGAGATATATATATATATTAAATGCGCGACGACTATTGTGGGCAATTAGATATCGAGGTCCTGAAACACTGTGCTGCATATAGCGATATTTAATTCAATTAGCCCTAGTTCGTTAATATACTGCTAAAGTGGTTCTATTTTCTTAACTTATCCTACCCCTAACAATTCTAACGCCTTAGTTAGAAAGTCTTTAATGCCTTTAAAGTTTTTAAGATATCTTGCTTAAGTCTGTCCATATTACAAATCCACATCTGGATAGTTTCTGATCTTATAGCACACTACCGTCACAGTTTTCCATTCTCCTTTCCCCTGCTTATTCCATTGTCTATCCCGGATGGCAGTAATGTCTGTTATATAATCGCTTGGCTGCACACATTTCGTTAACAATAAGTTCATTCATTTCTGAGGCATTTTGTTGCTTGAGTAGTTACACAAAAAACAGGGGACGTTGATTTCTTGACATATTCTGGCCAAAGTTTCCGTGATAAGTCACAGGTGGTTAGAGACATCCACCTAACTTTCGCTTTCATTTGAATCTTGTACTATTTCGCTGTTTGAGATTGAAAAGCGGTGAATTGATCGTTAAAACATGCAGAACCATTTCTTGGATATACATATCCCTATGAGCTTCTTTTTCCCAATTTGAGCTTCTTTTAGAGATATATAGCTGGAATTTCAAAAATGGAATGCTTTGTTTACATATGAATATTACAAGTTTGGTCCCAAAGCCGAATTTTTTTGTCCATGGATTAACTGTCCGTAATGAGTTTTCTAACAGTTTGCTAGGTTGTTAGTAATTTTAATATCGCTAAAACAAGTTATACAGTTTAGATTCACTCAATTTTGCCTTGATATTTCTCTTGTAGAGCTCAGAATCATGTTTGTAAGGGGTTGGCATACGTTTTCATTTTTTCATTGTTTATATTGTTGCATGTTGAATGTTCATTGAATAATAACAGAAACGTTTCTAAAGGTTGACGATGCATTCTTCTTTCTTTCTTTTATTTTAATTTTTTTGCTGAAATCTAACGTACAATTTTCTACTTAATGACGGGCTCAGTGGCTCTATGGTTAGTGCGAAGAACTGCCACGCAGAAGGTCTGGGATCGATTCCCAGCCGTAGCAACACCTAAAGATTTTTAATTGGCCCTCCTCTTGTGATGATCTGACAAATCATCCGAGTAGTATCATTATCAATTGTTGCGCCATAAATTTATTTGTTTATTATATTTTTATACATAAACGGTTAGCAGATTACCACACCGAAGTCAATCACAGAGTTATTTTTAGAGCCAAATTATATGTATTATTTTAAGCAACAGCCTTCGATACTGTTATCACGTTTAAGGCTGTATCTAACACATGCAGCAAAGCAATACATCAAGAAACTTGCAGCAGATTTGAATACGATTTAAAACTAGTCAAACGCAACGCATGGATATAGATAATGTAATAAATATGAATTTATTTTACTCATTACATCACCTGTAAGGGACGCATCGATTGCTCTAAACAAATAATTTTGTAATAATTTTATAAAATCCCTTAGCAATTTTCATTTAGAATGAATGAACAAAAAATAAATCAATGAAAACCTATATAACAAAATTTTTCAGATCGCCAATAATCCATTCAGTGTGAAATTTAAAGACTATTCAACAGAATAACTTAACAAGATGTGTGGGTCTTCCGTAAGTTATGCAAAACCCGCTTGGTCCGTAATTTACAATATCATCGAGGCTGGATCTTCCATGAACTCTTGGAAATGTTGCAACCACTTGGCACCAACAGCGCCGTCAACAGTTCTGTGATCTGCACTGAGTGTCACGGTGAGAACATTGATTTCCCTAAAACTGTAAGCAACACAAAACAAAAATGAGATTGAGCTACAAAGCGTGGTGATTAGATTACCCTTTGACGACAGATTCATCTACGATAAGCTTCTTGGTCGTCGTTCCCACAGCAAGAATGCACGATTGTGGTGGATTAATTACGGCACAGAAGTTGTTGATACCTGAAATCAATACATGCTTAATGGGGGATTGCACTGATTGAGTTCCTCAAAACCTACCAAACATTCCCAAATTGGATACACTCACGGTACCTCCTTGGAACTCCTGAGGCTTCAGTTTGTTTTCTCTGGCTTTGGCAGCTAGAGCTTTGATGTCTTTGGAAATGTCAACTACACCCTTCCTGTCGGCGCCGAATACAATTGGAGTTATAAGACCACGCTCTGTTGACACTGCGACCGACACATCAACGTTGTCGAACCTGGAATAAATTAATATATGTGAATTTTGTCATTCTTTAAAATTCATTACATTACTAACTGTCTAATTACGGTGTCCATCCAGTAAGAGTTGGTTTCTGGGACCTTGCGACAAGCTGTGGCCGTAGCTTTGATGATGAAATCGTTAACCGAAACCTTTACGCCTTGTTTCTCGAGTTTCTTGTTTACCTTTGCCCGTAATTTCAGCAACTAAATGAATATGGGCGTTTTGGCCGACTATAGAAACAATAGCAATGCAAATAACTTACTTTGTCCACATTGCACTCCACAGTGAGATAGTAGTGTGGAATTTGTTGCTTCGATTCCTTCAATCGTTTTGCGATAACACCTCGAATATTCGAGACTGGAATATCGACATACGCACCAGGACCAGCTGATACTCTAGTGCCAGGAGCTGCGCCTTCAGCACTCATTCCTGCAAGATCGTCGGATTTTATAGACCCAAATATTCCACTACCCCTTCCTACACGCAGACACAGAACACAGTGGTGAATCAGGCAAGCTCAAGACATTAGTGCACACCTTACCTTCGAGTCTTATCTTTTGAGCTTCTGCTAAATTCTTGGCCATTGGACTAGCATAAACTCTCTCACCTCTTTGTTCTACGGCTGTCATTTGTCCAGATGGAGCTGGAGCTGCTACCACAACCGGTGTTGGTGGAGCGGCTACTGGAGCTGCCGCTGCAGGTGGTGGTGAGGCATCAGCTTTCTTTGGTGGCGGTGCACCTGCTCCGTCATCTTTGAAATCCTTAAAGGCAGCAACGTCTGCCTCGTTCTCAACAATGATGCACACGAGTTTACCAATGGCAACGTCCTTTGTTCCGCCGGGTATAAGAATTTTAGCTAAATAACCCTCTTCGGGAGTTTCGAAGCCCATTGTGGCTTTGTCTGTCTCGATTTCAGCCAAGAGGTCACCTTTTGCGATAAAAAATTATGTAATTTCGTATTGCAAATTAAATTAACTGTTGTTTACCTTCGTTCAACTTGTCGCCCTCTTTCTTTTCCCAACTGATAATGGTACCTTGTTCCATTGTAGGCGAAAGGGCGGGCAGTGTAACCTTAATGTGTTGCGGCAGGCTGCTGTAGGCACGAACATAGTTTGTACTCCATAATGTAGCCTGTTTGGGCTTCTTCAATTCATAGTCGGTTAATCTGTAATACATATACATACATATTTAGAGCTCCATTTTTGTTTTGCTTGTAAAGGCCAGTCCCTGCCTCTAGTAATCAGATAAGCTATGGAAACATTATGGAACATTAATTCGCGTACAGAACTACCAATGAATCAAACAATTGGGTTTGGTGCCAGAAGGAATATATTAAAAATTTAATATGGTATTATCCTTTGCGGCGGCTCGTTGTCAATTTCAAAGCCCAGGCATCTATTGAAGAGTCTATCAAGATGCATTATTTTCAAAGCCTGATACGCTTAAACATTGCGGTGTGTTGGGTTTGATCCGTGAGATTATTTGCTTTAACTACCTATCTTACACGTTGTTCAAATGATCTTTTGAACATCTGCAGTACCAGTACTTTTGCTTAAGAAAATATCTCCTACAGTTCATAACTCTATGTTGTAAATTGAAAGTATGAACAGAATCATAAAGCTTTAATGACTCAAACATTCCTGGATATACCATTTCTAATTCCCGACCTATGCAGCTCTTTTTTTGTAAAGTCTCTTGAATGGATCTTGCTTTTTCTTGCAAAGCCTTTTGTTCTTCTGATAGGCTGTTTGCTGTTCCTAAAAGATCATAATGCGTAACAGAAACAGATTGATAGAACGAATTGAGACGCTGTAAAGTAGGTCATATGCAACTTATAGAAATTTGTCTTTAAGAAAATTCTCCCGCGCGCTGCATTGAATTCATACACACTATGGATGTTGTTAGTTTTATTTATCTGTGACAATTTGCAAACTCTGTCTCTAACTTGATTGATATGTAGGTTATCAATCAAGTTAGACACAGAGTTTGCAAATTAAGGGTTTCTTTTCAAACCTAGGGCCAAAGAACATTCCTCATTCAGTTCTAGGGAAACAACAATATCGCCGTTCATTGATTTTTTCCGATCCCATTGTCCAGCAACTGTGGAAAACCTATTGATCATATTATGACAACGACATAGATTATAACTTGCAAACAAATAACCTGGCTTTCCAGAGGCTCTCCTACAGTCGTAATTATAATCGTTATCATCATAATTCATAGTTATATTTAATGGGTCATTGTTCTTATTGTTTATAAATAACTTTAACTCATTTCCGGAAATTTAAATGTGTCGAAGACATTTGCGCAGTGGCGCTTATAGCTGAACCCATTGTCGCAAAAACAATACAATAATAATTGTAATCCATGCAAATTTGTGTGTGTATCTAATGAAATTGAAGATAGAGCTGAATAGATCTGTCCGAATGATATGATTCGCGATATATATTAAATTTCGTTACATTGTTGTTAACAACGAATGTGGAATTGTTTTTGTGAAATTCAACAAACTATCACTTGATGATAATGATGAGGAAGTGTAATTTGTTAAATGTTGTTTTTTTTTTTTTTTAAACTGTAAATAAAACAAAACGAAATGCTAACTTTTAACTGACATAATTCAGTTGTCAAAAACGAGCAGCGATTGCAAATTATTGAAATTTATTATCAAATTCGTGCTTTGCGAAAAAAGTGCACCGTTTGTTACGACCATATTATGGCGACCAGCGATTAATCTTACTTCTTCTATACCTAAATACGCAAAACGGTCGCAAATAGAATGATGAACAGACACATGCCATACAAGAATTACCGATGCAACCCGAAAAAACGACAGTTTGGTGTGGTGTTTGGGCTGGTGGCATCTACGGTCCATTTTTCTTCAAAGAAGACCGTAAAAAAACGTTACCGTCAACGGCGAACGATATCGAGCCGACGCGACGCTTCAACTTCGTTGACATGAGGTTTCATCATTTGTTGCATTTTGTGAGCAGTTTATCTCGCGGACAACATTTACTTTCATCGAATACAATAAAAAATTTAATATTTGATGCAAATTTAAGTGTTTTATTAGATTTTTAAAAAAAATACGCTTAAAAATCACCCGTTAGATACGTTCTTGTGTCATTTGGGCGGAGTATTTTAATCCTTATTTTGTAATTTAATTTTTCCATGTTTATAAATTTTTGTTTAAAAAAATTCTTTATCAGAAAAAAACAAAAATAAATTAATTGGACTTGTATTATCGTGTTATTTTACTGAAATAAAAATCATCTTCTTGACAGGTCGAAGAAAAACCAGTTTAACTCATATCTGAAGGCCCATGTGTAATTTAAATTTTAACTTGTTTCATCAGTCATTTCTCCTCAAATGTCACGTGACTTAAATGGTCGATTGACCAATGAGAACAGTTCATCGGAAAAGTTAACTAAAACCAGGAACGCGGCCATTGGCGCAACAGTCAACGACGCACAACCAATTTAAGGAATGCAAGCAGACTTCGAAATTATTCTCTCATCGCATATCACAGACAAAATAAACTATACATGCAATGCTTTCTAAATAAGAATTTATTGTTCTTATCAAAACAAATTGAGAGCAGAACAGAGAGAGAGTAAAATTCGCACATTCTTTCGCTCTTTGTTTTTGAAACAAGTTTTCGCATATATTATGTTATGAAATAGATTTGTGGCGGATGGAGAGAGAGAGTAAAATTCGCACATTCTTTCGCTCTTTGTTTTTGAAACAAGTTTTCGCATATATTATGTTATGAAATGGATTTGTGGCTCGGCAGATTGACGATAAACCAAATTTTCTCACAAAGACAAAACGTGGAAAAGAAAAACAATTTTGAGTCCGTACATTTTATCGCATTCAAGGCGGCATCAATCGCCTAATTCTGGATACCATCAAAACTGATAGTGTTGTGTTGTCTAACACTGAACTTTTCCGATTCCGACGAGCAGACGTGGTATCATGCGATTTCATCGATCTCTTGCTAAAACAGATAGTGTTAAGGGGAAGAAAAAAAACCGATGGAACTATCTTCAACAAATCCACCCAAAACGGGCACAAATAATTGATCAAACGATACCTAATCCCATAACATTTTTGCCCGTTCTCTAAATTAGCACGTGTTTCATATAAATAAATAATTGTCGTATCCTCTATACCCTGTATATAAATAACAGAAGAATTGTTAAAGGGATTAGTGGCGCGATGGTTAATGCGATGAATTGCCACGCATAAGGTCTGGGTTCGATTACCGGACGTAACAACACCTAGATGATTTTAATTTGCCTTACTGTCGTAATGACCTGATAAATTATCCGATTAGTATCAATTGTCAAAAAAATCGTATCTTAACTTAGCCATTTGGATTCGGTATAAAGCAGGAGGACCTGCCATCGTGCAAACTTACACACGCACACATGAGTGGTTGTGAGAAAGCTCGGCCGTCAGCCCTGGGTACTTACGAGTATGTGGCGCCAAAAACTTGATTTTTTTTAATTATAAAAGGTATATAACATGACCCCTCTTCTGCAAGGTAAGAAGACGTTTGATATTGCCAAGAGCTATTTAACTTTACTAAGAGAACCTTGCTTGGCAAATTCATCAAATTTCATTAAATACCGATGACTAGAAATTGTACTTATAATTAGTATTTAGCTTTCTAATGCGATTAATTGAATAGAAGTAGTTATGTCACATTTCATTTAAATTGAAAAAAAAAATTATCTCTGCACCCGAAATTTATATTGATTAAGTATGTCATATAACCCCATGTGAGCTATACGTGGACGATAATAAAACCACCACGATTTTACGCTAGGTAAACAACATCTTATGTTGTCGTTTTCGCACTATAAATAAACAAAATTTTCCAGCATAGCAGGCTGATAAACACTTTTTTCTAATTTGAGCAGGATGGTTCATTGTTGATAAGAAATCGTCCCATTTTGGAGCGCTAATCACATTACATGCTCGACGCCAATGATTCTGATCAATGTTCAATTATGCAGCTGACTTGTGCCAATGCAACTGACGTTTGTGTAGCTTTAGCGAATGCTTTCGAACTAGATTACACAACACTTCTTCTAACCTTACTATTGAAAATGCAATACAATAGATAACTTTTAGATTAATTAAAATTTACCTGAATATCTGCTGTTTCCTTGCAGCCTGTGTGCTAAGGAGGCGTAAGGCTACTCTGGTTTTGGCTGCCTTGGACAGGGATCCCCGTAGAATCGATTCGTTGCGGATGGCAATGGTTCGTAGCATTTCGCGAATACGTAAATTCTGTTCGGTTGAAATTAAATTATTTTCTTATTCTTTCTTTTTAAACTAAACTTATCAGAGTTTCGTTTACAACAAAGCCGATTAATTATTGGATATTGGAGACCCGAGAGCAAAATTTTCGTTGCCGACCTTAGAAATTCTTTGATAGGTCATCCGTTTCTGACAGTTCGTAAAAGCTCTAGTTATGATTTTTTTTTTTTTATTTGTGAAACACTATAATTGATATGCCAAACTTTTGCATGGAAGAAAAAGGCTATCTTTTCCAATTGTCAAATGTAGAACATGGGAATGTTGGGACTGTTTCTTCAAAATGTTATTGCGTTTTGTTCTTACGTGCACCAATTATTTAATTTATATACCATCGTACTTTGCATATAAAAAAATTTTTTAATCCATTAACTTTGTTTGTTAGTTTAGTCATTAGGAATTGTTTGATGTTACTTTACATAAAAATCTTGAAAAATGATATCTAGTTTGACATTTATACCAATCGACAACAGTGCTGCCAAACTACTTTGTGTATCATTATTTTGACACTCTTTCGAAAACTTCCAAAAGATAATAATAATAACATAACAAAGCTTTTGAATTTTAGAACATGATTATCCAAAAAATATTAAAATTTCTTATTATAGTTTTCACAGAAAATCACTTCTAATTTTTCACTGATCATGATATATTTTTATGCCATTCCACCGAACTGAAACGGTTTCCAATATTTCCAATAAGAACCAATGGGGTTGACATTTCAATTCCATCATGTGTTGTGTTCCAATGAAGACGTTCAATATGGACCCTTAGGGCCCAGTTATAGCTATCATTGCAAAACATTGTTTGAAATTTTCGTTTACTTCTTGCGGGTCTGTTATAAATTCAATCATTGGCGAGTTGGTGTCAAAATGAAGCTTTTGAATTTTCAAATATAAATACTTCAATTTAATATTATAGTTTTCGCAGAAAATCACTTTTTGTCTTACGAATTCTTTTTCTGAAGTAATGTTTGTCGTTCCACCGAAATAAAACGTAATTTTTCAATCCATATTCAATTCCATCATGTTTTTTTTGTTCCAATGAAGTTGTTCCGCAGAAAATCACTTTTAATTTTTTGCTAATCAAGATTTATTTTAGCGAACTTATGTTTGTCGTTCCACCGAACTGTGCCCTAAGGCCCTAAGGTCCAATTATAGCTATTATTGAACAACTTCATTGGCACACAACACATGATGGAATTGAAATGTCACCCCCATAGCTTCTTAATTTTCACTGATCAAGATTCATTTTAGTGAAGTAATGAGCCATTCCAACGAACTAAAACAGAATTTTCCAAAAAAATCCTATAAGAATTCATACGGAGGTAAAATTCCAATTCCATCATGTTTTGTGTTTCAATGATAGCTATAACTGGATTATTGAATTATTGGAAAATTCCGTTTCATTTCTATGGAAAGGCAATCATTATTTCACTAAAATAAATCTTGATCATTCAAAAATAAGAAGTGATTTTCTGCGAAGACTATAATTCAAAATTAAAATGTTTGTTTTTATAATCATGATAATCATTCTTAGATTCATAAGCTTTGTTTTAACACCAACTCGTCAGTCAATAATAGCTATAGCTGGTCCCTAATGCTGCAGCTATAGCTATCATTGAAAACCATCAACCATCATCATTCAACCATGGGCTAGTTGGTGTCAAAACAAAGCTTATGGATTTAAGAAAACAAATTATAGGTTTTAGGCGATTTCCACACATATGGATCCCTCAGAGAGTTCCCTCATTTTTAATTTAGGTGGCACTACAGTCCGCAACAAACATCCCTCTCCAATTAGCCCCAGTTGCGCACATCAAGTTGAATGAGGTCGGTTTCTACTCACGCGCCTCTTAAGGCGAGGTTTTCCTCTACTGCGTCCGACTTATGGCTGGAATCGAAGACTCGCAGTATTTGTGTCCACATCAAGTTGAATGAGTTCGGTTTCATTCGTGCGTCTCTTAAGGTGAAGTTTTCTTTTACTACGTCCGACTAATGGCAAGAATCGAAGACTCGCAGTATTGGTGTCCATTTAGTCTATATTTCCTAACCATCTCAAACGTCCAATAGAGAGTGGTCTTACCATCATTTACAACTAAACCTATTTTTGCCGCTACTTCTCTAAATTTGCAAATGTAGCTGTTACATCGAGTTGAGTTCGATCTTTCTCCGCTTGGGAACAATATTTTCCAAATTATTTTTATTTATGTATGATTGATTATTGAGTTTCAGTGTGATTATGCATAAATGTATTACCATGTCTTCCAAATCCCATATTCATTTCACAATGCCATTATGGCTTATGGTACATATTAACAAACATTACAACATGATTTTGTCCAGCTCGTCTCGTAATAAGTACACTCGTCTCGTATTATGTAAACCCAGTTGTGCACTTGGTTAAGTTTTGAATTCCAATGTATAATGAATATATAGAAACGAAATTGTTTTTTAAACTAACGAATGAATTCATGGTCAAAACAAATTTCTTATTAATATTTAATTGATAAGAGTTCATTCTAAAGAAATGCTTGTTTTATTTTGTTCAATCATAACTTTTTATTGCACAGTTGCAGTAGATATATCACAATTTTTTGGCACACATATTTGCTACCAGTAAATCATATGTTTCCAAGAGTAGATAATGTATAAAAAGTTTTAGTTAAATAAGGAAAAAACTACCAATCATGTTTTGAGAAAAACAATAAGCTAAACCTATCTTAAACGAATACAAAAAGCCAAATTAATTTACTTTGAAATAAAACTCTTTTACACTTCAGTTATCAAATGAAGAAAACGATAAAAAAAAAGAATAATTTCCTTTTATAAAATTATTTATAGCAAATGTCAGGTTATTTACTTTTCATAAACTAATTGATTTTTAACTTTTTCCCACAGGAAAAAAGTCTTAGCGTTACTTTCACTTTCTAAATTGTAGATTTCTTTGAACACGTCAAAAGAAATTTTGGATTTGAGCGATATATGTAACCTGGGGTTTAGATTTTCAAGTATTAAATCTAACTTTCATGTGTTAGTGTATCTGTACACGAGAGCAGAGCAGATTTCAAATGTTACAGATCCACTAACCCAAGTGAAATTTAATCCTGCAAATCTAAACACCGGGTAAAGGATATTATCTGTGCTTACACCGTGTGATCTCTGAATAACTTTGGCGTGATGAGGGATTTACCTGTCAAAATCCTAGAAAATTCCTTGTAGGCAAAACGTAACGGTCTGGAAAGTTTCCTATCTGTTCCTTGCTTAATTTATGGTTGCGGCATTAGTGCTTATTGCGATGCACAGATTTTGCTAATCCCTTAGCAACATACCTATAGATATACCTGGAATCTTAGGGCCCAGTTAATGCTACCATTGAAAATCCTCATTGGAAATTTTCTTTTAATTATTGCGGCATTTTTATAAGTTGTCGAGTTCATGTCAAAACAAAGCTTGTGAATTTTAGAACATGATTATACAGCGCCTTTGCTGTTTTGGTTTGCAGAATCGTATGAAAATGACATTTCGCTGGCAGTCCATATATAATAAGTCAATGCTCGTAAAGCTTAAATTCCCATCGTACCATGCTAACAAAAGAGCGACATCTTGTGCCAAGAGATTCATTTCTCCAGCGACGTGTAGCTTCATCCTTTCAAAAGTTGGAAAACTACAATGAGTGATTTCAAATGAATTTTGCAATAAAAATGTATTTCTCTACTTATTGACCCAAAAACTGAACAAGTTTTGTATATTTATTTCTTACTAATATTTTATGATCAATT
Organism: Rhingia rostrata; assembly: GCA_949824845.1. NCBI lineage: Eukaryota > Metazoa > Arthropoda > Insecta > Diptera > Syrphidae > Rhingia > Rhingia rostrata. The sequence goes on along the minus strand of OX463755.1, from coordinate 2,928,577 downwards.
ACATCAATTTTGTTTGCAAGTTTCCGCAGTGAACCATTGGCATGTGTGTATACACTTTTTGCCACTCCCACTTTTTGAGGGTGTTTTTAGTAAAAAAAAAAATATTTTTGGTTGCAAATATTTCCATAATGTCAATACAAACATTTTATCTATGGATTATTTTAACCCACACCCACTTTTTGGGAGTGTTTTCTTTCAAAAACCATTTGTATGCAATACTCATATGCCTAAGAGAAAGGTGGTTTTTATTTGAACCAAAAAAGATTTAGATACTTTTATTTATTTTTTTTTATTTCATTCCCATATAATTTTAAGTGAAGCCCAACATTTGCGGATATTCAAAATTCAACGAACCGCTTGTGGATTGTAACCTTCTTATATGTTTTTCTTATGATATAACAGTTACTTGTTGGTGTTGGATGAATTTATTTGTTCGCTATTATAAAAAAATAATAAAGATTATAACTGAAAAAGATCATATATGATTTATTGTTGTTTTTAAAGTTCTGTAGCTTTAATGAGTGTTCAAGAACCAAAGATTACAATGCTTAAATAATTTTATCAGTGAATGTATATAATATAATTTATATATCTGACTTTGCTGTGATGTTTCTTTATTTTGCGCATCAGTTTACAGAAAAATAAACGTTTAAAGTTAATAAAGCGTTCTGAATTTACATAATTGCTCGTTATTTTTTAATATTTTTGATTTAAATTTCCTTTTTTGCAGTCAAAGGCGTTGGGTTCCTTTTGTATTATTATTTCTTGTCGATTATACAAATTAGCAATTACAATTACAATTTGACTAAAGTATATCATATGTATTTTTTTAATTTGATAAATAATTTCCAAGTCAAAATTTTTAGAATTCTAGATTTTGTCACTTCGGATTTTAGCAGTCGTAATGGCAAAGAAAAAACACCATTCGGGGTTATGTCTTGTTCATTTAATGTAAAAAAAAGTACATTGGTATGTACCCACTGTTAATAAAAATTTAGGTATTTATTTTAGAACAAAACAAACAATTTTAAGGTGCAGATACAGTTGTAATATAGATATTATGTTCGTTTGAATGTATATATATATATTAATGTTCACTATCTGGGATCAATTCGCAGCCGTATCGACACATAAATGATTTTTCACTGGCCGTCCTCTCGTTATGATCTGACTCATCATCCGAATAGTTATAAATTGTCAAGAAAAGTTTATCTCAAATTCGCCGTTCGGAGTCGACATAAAACATGTATATATATAAGCATGTATAGTCCCATGCCATGTGATTTTCATTATTCGTAAAACAAAAAATTAAATTACGTTACTAGTAATTAAAACCTTTATTGCAAAAAAAATACAGAAACATCTGGATTATCGGTGACTTCCTGTTATGTAGAAAAAGTAAAGAAACTAATATGTTTTATCAGTTTAAATATAAAATTGCAAAGTCCAATAACATAGATTTACAGTTAATTAATTAAAAACAAGTAGGTATATATAAAACTTTTTTTTAAACAAAATAAACATAAATTAAAGAAGAAAATAGAATGAAGAGAATCATCCGCATATTGAATGTACTTCAACATGTGCCGGGTTTCTAATTCACCAGAGCACCTGATGAAGTACAATAGACATGGGATAATTTTAAGAAGGATCAGGTTCAAAATCATAACGAACATACAAAAACAATACAGCGTAGTGTTCGGGAGAAAAGTAAAACAAAATATTTCGCACTTGTATGATTATGAAGATGATGCTTTTAATCTAGCACTCCGCGCGCTACTTCAGGTACCTGACTGCTTTAAATGAAAGTTTACTCAGCCCCGGTCTCTGATTAGCGCGCAAAGTATTAGGATCTCGAAATCACAAATCTTCAACAATTGTAGGTCGTTTTCTGGAAAGCAAATAAAAATTTAATAAATTGTTTATATTCATAAGATTCCGTTACTTTACTTGCATACCAACCGACGAGAAAGATATTTTTTGTCGTAGTTATTCCTAATGATATCGATAACGCGAGAATGACAATGATGATGCTTTCACAAACGAAAAGGTACAGCATTGTACGACCACCATAATGTTTGTCGCCTTTCTACTTTGACTTCTTCTTCCTCTGCCCCTCTACTATCTTCTTTTACTTCTTGTTCGCGAAAAGGAAACGACCTTGTGGTAGTTCTACATGAATATTTAAGGTGAACGATCTCACAACTTCACGCCACCACCACTACTTACGAGATTCATTCTATCCAACCAACCAACACTCAGTCATACCTAGTTACTACCTTTTAAAAAGCTTTTTAAACGGAATGAATTCCATGCGCAAATAAAAAATACAAAAAAAAAGAACATTCGTTATTTCTTTTCGACTGTGGATACATATGTATATTTATAAAAAAAAATAAAATAAAATGCAAGAGACCAAAAACTCGTTGTTATATCGACCTTACACGCACACGTTTGCTGATTTCGAGGTGAATAATGCGCGATACTAGTCACCATATGACCGTATACGTGCATATGGTGGTACCACTCTGAAGTGCGTCCAAAAAAAAATTTAAAGAAAAAGAAGGCGGTAGGGTGGCGAACACTATCATCGTGGAATGCGTACTTTGCACATAACTCAAAACCAACACTGCCATATGATAACACTCACACACTCACTTACTCATTAACAATTACATTTCCACAGAATCGGCGGATTATTGTAGCATTTGTCATAATTTTTCGCTCGGTTTTTTTTTAATGATGTCATGGTTGGAATTCTTCGCCAATTTCCTTTCGAACTGTAGCTGTCCCCGGCTTTAACCAATAAAAACCTGTTGCAGATAGTTCAACAGGACACAGAAATATTCACGAGGAGACCTGGGAAACGCACACGTATTCGCAAAAGCTAAACTATTCTTTAAATAGACAGCAGAGCAAAACCGCACTGTTTACTTTCGCATACCTACATAGCGTATTGTCAGCTGATGATCATCATGATAGAGTATGTATAACATTTAATAAAATAAAATAGCCCAACAAAATTATAAGTAGAATTTTTCAGGTCCACACATGTCTAATTTTGCTTCACAAAAATATTCAAGATTGGATGAGCAAACATTAAAAATATTTTTTATTTCTTTTGCTAAAAGAAAAAAAGTACGAGTTTTTGGTTTAAGAAACAACGCAAGGCATGGCGAAGCAAGAGGACAGAATGAGAAAATGCCAAAACCGTCGCGCACACGTTGTTGCCAAGTGGGAACGGCCACAATGGAATGGAAGACAAGATGATCGCTGCTGTGCGCGCACACAAGGCTAATTCGCGATCACCAAGAAATACATTGAAAAAACACGTGCCCAACTACATTCACAAGTCCCCCTCGCTAATTACTCATGCACAAAAGCTCCGCTGATAAGCTTTGCATTTATAATTCTTGACTTTTCGACCGTCAGACCGGCGACTGGCCGTCATCTCCAGCCGTTTAATGGTGTTTGCAAATGAACAATGACATATGAATAATTTTCGCGAAAATTCCTTTGGGTGGGGCAGATCCACCATACATGACATTCACTAACCCACACGCACGCAACAATGATTGTGTGTGTGGATACAAATGCTGACTGTGTGTGTGAGTATGTAAATTTATGACCAAGAGGAGGAAACAAAGTGAAAAAAAAAGAATTAAGGAGCTTAGGATGGCTTCACGAAGGAAAATGATTTAATGTGATATGGTCTGGTAATTCAATTATTATTAGCCAGACTACGCGAGTGGGTAATTAATTGCGATGAACGTGCAATGCGAAATTACCGGCTTTTATGTGCAGTCAAGTCATGAGCACTGGCCACGAGACACACTGCAAAATCTGCCTTAGAGTGGCAGTGGCGAAAGCTTCAACCGCAAAGCTCTTGACGTCTGCCGCTTGCTCTGTAACAATGTAATGATTTTCGGTTTATTCCATCACCATGTGATCGGGGTCGTCTACTTTTGTCTACTTCCCTTTACACAGAGTTCATTTACGAAAAACAGCTGTATGCGTCCGCCACCGTCTCTCTGCTCATATTGCCAACCGCAAGAAGCTTTTGCGGATGGACGACGACAGTCATCAAAATCTACGCACGATATTTTATTTATGTAATAAGCAATAACCTATGGAATTTATCTGGAATCAAATCAACCACACACACATCCACAATTGATAACTAATTTCGAAAATTAAAAAAAAATTAATAAATATACTATAAACCAGTGCGACGGCGATAAAAAATGAAGCTTAGTTGTACCGGAAATAACTTTCACATACCTCAACATTTATGTCATATATACGAAATACGAATATAATATAAATTATACATGCAAAACTGCTAAAAATAAATTCAACCACATTGAGTTTTTTTTTTTTTTTTTTCATTTATAATCAAAGTCTGCGAATTTCACAATATAAAACAGTTCTCACTTTTCACACATACGCACACGAGTGTCTATGGCCGTTGGCACTAGCAATAGCATTTAATTTGGAATTGATTTTCGTTTAAATTGTAACAAGCGTTCACCGTTCATGAAAATGATGCACACAATTAAATTTGGGTAATGTTATAGATATAAATGAATTAGTTTATTACACACAAGTCCCAACGCAGAGCACTAACTTCTATCCAAACCAATCCGACCGGCTGTCGCCGATCAAATGAGTATGCACCACCATATAGAAGTTCACTTCGAGTGTCTTTCTTTTGTGTGCATAAAGCTCAGCAGCAGCAGCACCATTGGCGGTGGTGTCGGCGGCGACGGCAGCAGCAGCGACGACGGCGACGACAGTGGACATAAAGCAATATCATATATGTACTGTACATTCAGTGAAACTACATACATGCACAAACGACCGGCTATATGGTAAGTGAGAAAGCGATGAACGTACACGTCTACCAAGATGACGACGACAGCAGCGGCAGTGGAAACGCGACGACGGTGATGACTACGACGACGGCAACGGCGGCGACAACGGCACAACGACGACGGCGATTATGACCACGGCAACAATACACATATCCTTAATTTGGAATGTGTTCGGATGGAATATCTTCTGTGTCTGGCTAGCTACCACCCTAGTTGTTGGTTCGCTGATCACTACTAGCTCTGGTCGGTGGGAATTTTCCCGAAATGAACATCGCTCCTTGCCAGTCAGCCAGCCATCCTGTTATCATATTGCCATCCTATGCAGACAGCGTTTGCATGTTCCTGAGTATATAGTATGCGCGAAACTTTGGACACACAACACATACGAAATATTGCGTTCCCCGCAAAGTGCCAGTATATAGCACACAGTTGCAATTGTGCCGCAGTGTGTGTGTACGAAAGCGATGAAAAGTACAAACAAAATAAAAATGAGCCGGCAATCAGCAGTAGTGACAGGCAGGGTTAACCCATGTCGAGCTTTTCACTATTCCTTTTTTTTTTTTTTGTAGTTCCTCTCTATGGATGTGTTACACACTACTTAGCGAATACCCGAATTTATATTATTTTTTAGGTAGGTACTAGCCGATTGAAATTATTCACTTTTCTAGAAACCGCAAGGGGCTGTGACTAATCTTAGTCGTGCCATGATGGCACAGAGCACACGCTTCCAAAATCCGACTGCGAATGGAGTTGAGAACCAGCAGTGCGCTACTTGAAGACCTCGACATTTACAAAAATCCAAAGAAACCTCTTAGTCATCTGTGTGTAATGATGTCTCCGACCCGACTTTACGATGGAAGGGAGAGCTGAGAGCACATTATTCGTTGTGTTGGTGATGGTAATGGTGCTGCTGCATGCATACGAGAATCGTATGTATACATCACACCCATCGATTTTCATCATGGATGGTAAACATCATCAGTCGTTTCGTTGGTTTATATGTTCATTCTCCTGCCGAATTTCGCGAGTGCTTCTATGTGGGCTTGCTATATACTGGCTGTACAGCTTTTACATGGTTATTTTGGTTTTTTTTTCGTTCAGCTGAGCCAGCCAGACAACCTTCACAAGAGACGCAGATTGCACACAACCCAAACCAAGATCGCAAGCTTTTTTGGGATTTTTCTTCACGTTTCCCTGTTTTTGTTTCCCAATCCAATGCTGGCTGCCTTGCCTACCATGTAACTTTCTGCATATGAATGCTGCAACCATCTGCGCGTGTATCGTATCGGTGAAGTGTACTCCGTGTAGTACGTTCGGCATTGTGTTCTTTGACTGCGACCGTCTAATTTTGTGGAGGATAAACGGATGGTGGTTAGATGGGTAGATAGATGGATGGATGGGTGCAGATTGTTCTATGGATGAGAGATGTTTTCTTGAAATGCAATGGAACCGAGCTTTAGGCAGACGTTTCCACTTGATAGACGTACATAAACACCAATGGCAAACCAACCATCGTCCTCACACAACAGACTTCATCCGATCCTATTGTTGGAGAGATGGACCTGGGCCAAGTGCTGCATTATTAAACAGGAGGCAGTAGGTGGGGGCGATAGAGTTCACATTGAGAGATCACATATTTATAAACGTGCTGCAAATCATCAGATTATTCTGGTTGCAACCGCTAAAAACACTTTTTATTTGTTCTTAGGAATAGTTCATAAGACGGTACGAACGATGCAAAGAGGTCAATACCACGTACATACTGAAGTTATCCGCGTGAACAAAGAAGACAAGTGAATCACGCTTCCCTTGTATTGATATTCGTTTAATTTTTTTTTTTTTTTAGAAAAGGACAAATGTAATGAGTAAAACTTGTTTCTGCAAAACCACAAAATGATTCACACAATTTTCTCACCTTTGCTTACGTAAATGGTTGATATTGTTCACTACCCGGTTGGGAAGAAGTATGAATCTTCAAATTGAATCTTTCGTTTAGATAGCTAGATCAGATTATGATATCAGAGAAGGTTTTTTTTTTCTTAGATATAACGGATAGTGGTTTCCTCTGGTTTGCGACGGGCTAAAAATATAACTTCATCGGCCCATGAGAAATTACAGCGCTTGGCGACTAAATTTATCATCCCTTTCAGCCTAGGAACATATTTCTCTTTTCTTATTTTTATCATACTGATCTTTTAGCGTTTGCTGTTTTTAATTCAAAAAGGGTACCTACTTATCGCAATGCCGGTTTTTATAATCATGTTTTAAAAATTTTTTGGCGTCCACTGTACACATAAGCCAATATTGCAATTATAGGTATAACTACACACTACATATTTTCAAATATGCTTTTCAGATTTTAATTTCAGATTTGTATGTTCCCAATTGAATATGGATATGTTCTTAAGTAGTGACGTAGGTATCTACCTTTAAAGAAAATATATTCAATATTTACAATTTTTTTTCATCGTTCATCTCGTAGCAGTTTTGTCAGTACGCAAACAGTTTTGTGAAGTTTCACATCCAGGTTTATTAAATTTTTGAAGGCCTCTTCTCTGTGATTTTTTGAGACTTTATTGAAGGTGCATTTTTTATGGAATCAGACAATTAAGCATTGCAATAGGAACTGTGCCGGACAGCCATAACCTTTTATGTGTTCCTTTTAAGTGAAGAGGTATTTTTCGATCACAGAAGATACTGGTGTATTGCCACAACAGGCATTGTTCTCTTAATGAAAATCCAAACTAATGGAACTTTTCGGTCGTTACATCATTACATTGTCTTTACTTCCTCCAACAAATCTACGTTCGTCTGTACGTATGCTCCTAAACATCTTTCTTTGGCTTAGTTAATTAATAAATTATAATAAATTATAATCAAAATGTCTTTTTCGTGGCGATCCGTTAACTTCGGATTGCTTCTTTGGTTTATTTCCATATTCCCATTTTGTTACATTAAACCATTGTTATGTCCCTTATAACTAGTGTCGATCAAGTCGAATTGATTATTTTGTGTGAAAATTGGTTGAACAGCTAATTTTATTATATTTTTTTTTGAAAATACTTGAAGAATGTAAGTAAATTTAAAGCCAATCGCACAAAATACGTGTGTTCCCAATATATCCCGACTGATCACTGGGTTGAAATTCTGTAACAGAATTAAAGCGCTTAGGAAAGAATAATCGAGAGAATAATCGACAAAAAATGTACTTACATATAATTTTGATTAAATAAAAACGTTGCTCTTAGAAAACCGTATATATATATATATATGTCCTTCACTTTATTCCCCATGTACTAGTTTGAGCTTATCATAATAAAAAGAAATGACAATAATTTCCTAAATAATTTGTGTTTTATTCAAAATCAACATCGGCTTTTAAAATTTATTTATATTTTTTAACACAAATAAATTTTAACGGCCGATGTTGAATTTGAATAAAACACAAATTATTTACGAAATTATTGTCATTTCTTTTTATTATGATACTATTGGTATGGTTATATAATGTGTAGAACAAAATATCGTCCAAATGGCCGCCGCGACCTCTGTGGCACATCTCCATCCGATGTTCCAAATTTTCGATGACGCTGAGGCATAATTGAGGTTCTATGCCGTAAAGTGCCGAATTATCTCATTCTTTAGCTCTTGAATTGTTGTTGGCTTATCGACGTACATCTTTTCTTTTAAACAACCCCAAAGAAAGAATTCCAACTGTGTCAAATCACATGATCTTGGCGGCCAATCGACATCGCCACCACGTAAGAAAACATGACCATTGAATTTGCCGCGCAAAAGAGCCATTGTTTCGTTAGCTGTGTGGCAAGTGGCGCCTTCCTGTTAAAACCACATATCGTCCACATTCATATTTTCCAATTCGGGCCATATAAAGTTCTATTCGCACAAATGCGGCAATTCTGCTTATTGACGAATCCACTGAGGTGAAAATGTGCCTCATCACTGAAGATGATTTTCTTCGAAAATTGATCATCCACTGTTGCCATTCCTTGCCACCTTTCTGACCATTGACGACGCTTGAAATGGTCAGGAGGCATTAGTTCTTGAGTCAATTGCACCTTGTAATCGTGTAAATGCAAGTCTTTATGGATAATGTTCATCAACGACGAGCATGAGAGGTGCAATTGTTGGGCACGACGACGAGTTGGGGTTAACGGCTTCTCAGCCGAGCTCCGAGCATGCACTGGTGTTTTCAGATCTGCTTTTTTTCCTATTGTACGCACATCGAAGTGAACGATATGCATTTTGATTTGAAAGCCCTTTTTCATAATAAGCCTGAATAACTTTAACGCGTTGCTCGGTTGTGTATCTTTCCATGGTTCAAATTGAGTTATCCTGAAATTGAAAAATGTCAAACGAAATGCAGAAAAAAATTGTCGTTTAGGTGTGGTTCACATTCAACATCGGCCCTTAAAATGTTATCACCCGTTACAATCAAAGTTACAGTTAACAATCTTTAAGCTCAAGTATCTCGAAACTATGTAAATGTTACTTAACTCCTTCTTTATCTAAGGGCTTCAATTCTATTAAAGAAATGAGTAGTTGATTCGACTTCCTTAAATTGCACCATTAGGCCTGGAAAATGTTTTGCATGTTTTGGAAAAACGCTTAGCAGCTTGATGCATTACTTAAATATGTGACTCACCGGATATTCCAATGATTGAAATGGAAATACTTTGAAAATGTGTCAACCTATCTATTTATGTAATGATAGATAGAAATGATAAAACTCTCAGGTGATAGTATTGTTATTTAATCAAGAGAAATAAAGCAATATATTGTCGAATGTATAGTATTTTTTGAGAATCCACCAGTACAATACTGTAAATTTCAATGAAGATATACTAGAGGGGTTTTGTTGATAAGGATAAGTTAAGTCTTTTTTTTTCTTTTAAATTCATTTTTTATTTCCTTAAAATATTAACTTAATACTAGACAAAAATGCTTAAATCTAACTTATCAATAACATATTTACTTAAACTAAATTATGGCCCTTAGCGGGCGCTGTAAGCTTACATCTAACAGTTTTTATTTTGCCTTTCGGCTTCAAGTTTCTTTTTTTTTATTTTAAAAATAAAAAAAAATAAAAAAAAATAACTTAAGTCATCCTGTGCAAATGTTTCGTATTGGACAAATTCTAAAAATATATTTTTTATTATTATCAGGCTATAAAGCACATCCATTTACATACATACATATATCTATATCCCAGTTACATTTTTATTAAGTATACGCCACCGGTACTTATAACTGTTGCATGGGGAAATAAATACAAAATGTTGAAATAGGTAATTTGAATTGAACATTGTCATTAAATTAGGTAAAACTTACTGAAATAAAAAGAAAAGAAAACTTACTGGATAAAAGCAATTAGATAGTTTCAAACAAATCCAATATGTATTTCTTTGAGAAACATTTTTTATGTAGTGTCGCGGCGTATATAATAATACAAGTAATCGGCATTAAGTTTAATAAAATTCTTTGATTCCTTGTTAGCCATTAAGCCTGTTTTCAGAGGCGTCTTCTATCAGCTTAAGCACCATATTAGAGTATGAGTCTAATTATCGACACGTAAAGCCAGAGAGTGATATGTGGTGGCATAATCCATTTCTTTCCGATTGTGTTTTAAAATATTGTTAAGGGCTACTGTGTCTTTTTTACGTCTTAAACACTGGCTTTCCAGTTAAGTTTCTTATACCAGACCCAGGTACTCAGTTTTGGAGGGTTACCGTGCGGGTATTTTTATTTCCTATTGAAAAAGGCCAATTCGGGTTTGTGAGGGTTTTGTTGTTGAATGTACAATTTAAGGTTATTATTGTACATACTCACATATTCACCCTGCAGCATTCCCTTTCTTGATTAACTAATAGCTCATTGGCCTAGAGTTTAGAAAGGAAGAGACAGGACGCTTCTCTTATGGGGTGTCACAATTAGTAGTAGTTAGTAGATTATTAATATGAAAATGTATCGTATGTTTACATTGTTTAATGCTCCTTCTAAAAAAAAGCAACCATTTGCTCTTAGTGATACGTACGAGTGAGTGAAGGTGAGTGAAGCGCTGTCTCAATCGTATTCCCAATGCAGTATGCATGTTGGGCGTTGGAGATAACAGTAGGTTCTATACTACAGAGTACGCGAGTGGTAGATCAATTAATCTTTCCAAAGTTTTTTTTTTTTTGATTTTTAAAGAAATTAGGTTAGACTGGCCGGCAGCAGATTCTATGGATCTATATGTGGGCTTTTTCTTGCTTTGGTGATGAATACAGCTTCTATTTCAGTCTATACGTATGGGATGTGTACTAACTGCATACAACTTTTTATGATGGTTAGAAGAGATGCTATCAGGCTATCAAGTTTGGAAATGATTTGGAAATTTGAGGGTCCAAAAATAGATATGTCATGGTTTGCATGATCCAGCATGGATATTGGTAAATTGGTGGAGAGAATTTCACGGAGTCTAGAAGTCTCAGCGGTTTGTTCTATGATCAATTCAGAGATGAGCCAATATTGCTACCGAATTTCTAAATTACAATTTTGAGCCAGGATGATAACATTTTGCATGTTTCCTTTTTGATGAAATTTACAATACTTTCAAAAATAACCCAATGCCACACATTTATAAACAAAATTTAGTATTTTTCAAATCAATAAATTTTCTGAGTATTAATCCAAAATCATTTTATATAAAATTTGAAGAAAATTTATCGTTAAGTACTACCGACATTAAGAATCGCTTTTCCAGACTTGTCTACCATTGAAATGTTTGGTTTTGCTAAAATTTTAAGTGCGAATTTTTCACGAAACCAATACTTATTTCGAACTCAGTAAAACGATTTGATTTTGTTTTTTGCTGCTACTGGTCAGCTGGGCCGAACGTAAATTTTTCATTCACTTGTACCGTTTAATTGCTTTTGCCAAGTACAATATTATTTGACGAAATTTACAAAAACGATGGTGCATTCACAATAGTTTAAAGCAAAAAATTTAGTTATCATACAACTTTATTGTGTTTTTTTTCAATTTTTCAACACTTTCATAAACATTGACAAGTGCGACAGGTGAAAATTTGTAAAATGACAACTTGACAATTGCCAAATTTCTGTCCCAAAAACAATTTGACAATTTTGTAGAATTTTCGGAAAATTTGTGACAATTTTGAAGATTTCGGATAATAAAGAAATTGTCATGACAATGAATTGTTAGGAATTTGTCACGATTTTTCTGGCAAGTTTGTGTTGATGATTTTTTTAATGGGATAGGAAGAAGTATACAATTTTAAAATTGAGTGCCTAACGGTCATTAATATTAAAGTGACAAGTGCGTTCTATAACAATAAATATATTTTCTTCAAATGAAATCGAACATGAAATTCAAACTCATAAAGTACTGTTTTGAAGGGCGTCCAATTTAATGAAAATTTTCGCGTTGTTGGCGATGCAAAAGGTGCGTCAAAAAGCTCCTTTCAGCATAACGTCAGAAGTTAATACAATCTGATGATAGAACAGCTCATTGATTATTCAATAAATGCCATGTTTGTGTGCGGTCTGAATATGGAGTTTTTTTTTATATTTTAGCTCGCTAACTTACTTTTACGATCCCAGAGTTATCAGAAATAACGCTTTAGCAAGACGATGGGAAAATGTATTCCATTTCGCAATGTTTTAATGTTAGGAAACAGTGATTATTATATTTTTTTTCATTATAATTTACACGTACTCAAGGGGTTATGAATACCCTTTATATGAAACCACAGTACGAGCGTTTGAGAAGGGGAAGAAAAAGAGTGATAGAAAAGATTTTGGATGTAGTGGAGACTTACTCCATAGGTGTTGTCCGAAAAAGTTGACTGTTTACACCAGTTATTCCACAACAAATTGAACAAACTGAATCAAAGGTTTTCGAGGGCTAAAGGAAAACAAGAAGGCTAAAAAAATGTTCTTGGTTAGCTATTTCTGACTTGTAAAATACTGCATAACTTGGAGTTATACATATGAATTGATAGATAATGACAATTTTTTAAATGTTTGTCATAATATTATGAATCGGTCTATTTTACTGACAGTTGTTTCACATTTGAATATGTTATAAAATAACAAAGGTGCGACAAATAGGTTGAGTTGTCACCTTACCGAGTGAGGTAAAAGGTATATGAAAAGGCATATCGCTAAATTCAGAGTTTTAGATAAATAAGGTACCGAATTTAATAATGTGGTAAATATGGATTATTTGGTTGGAATATTCATAAAAAACAAACAAAAACTCAAACAATTTAAATGAGACCTTCCGTAATAGACTTTTTTGTGGTAAATTTATATATATAAAAGATGGTTTGTGATGTTCGTGTAATAAGAGAGTCTGAGCTGCCAGTTGACGACCAAATTATATCTAATCAAAAAATATCCATATTTCCAGCCGTAAAGCGGTTTTGCTAAAGATGTTCGTTGGCGATTCTATTTATCTTAAGTAAAACTTCTACATATTTTACTATATTAACTAATAAATACTTTTGGTACAATCCCTTTTTACATTTCGGTAATATCATATTTGAGCTCAACTGTGTTTTAAAATGCAATCAGAGCGTTCTGACTGAACTCTGAATAGAGCACGGTCGATTGTTTCGGGCTCCATTTTATCTTGTTTTTAAATTTTGTCAACCGGTGTTTTTTCAATAGCGAACATTTTTTTTCCGTCATAATATTATTTACAACAATGTGCAAACTCCTTAAATGCTACTCGGTGTAATCCATTCAATTTGGTTAGAGAATTTTGACGAGCAGCTACGTTAAATTACTCAAGAGATCAAACCTAAATTATCACCCTACTTTGATGGTGAAATAGTCTGAATAGTTTGTATTCGTTATACTTAAATAAATATTCCGAATTCGTTTTTTTTTTTTTGTATATTTATGAGCAAACTCCTTCAATGCTCCATAATCTTTCAGCATTTTTTTTATTTTGGTAAGTAGGTGCTGCTCAGTTAATTTTGTGTTAAAATCCATTAATGACAAAATATAATCCATACAATAAAAAACTAAAAAAAATCATATCATCTTCCCAACTACGTATAATTCCCTTTGAATTTATCTGTAACCACATAATTATGGACAATATTCAATTGCTTTTAATTGTAAATGATTGATGGTGCTTTTAAGTTTGAGTTTGTTGCACATTGTCCGAAACAGCTTGTGGATTTTCATTAAGCACGCGATTGTCACAGTCTGTTGGCAAATTATCCCAGACAGAATTTCCCAGTTGCTGGTCTAATTGGAAAGATTTACCACAAATTAGTTCATCGTAAGATTTATAACAATCGAATCAGCACACTTACAGATACATTAGAATTTATAACTTACTCGTTAAGATGTATCGTGATTTTTTTTATTAACAGCATTTTGAAACGAACTCAGGATTATGACTGTGATTGTGGACTTGGAAGCTTTGTACTAAGTAAGTCTGTCCTAGTGTAAGAATTACATATGTATGAAAATTATTTAAATGCATTTTATGTTTATGCGATATAAATATCGCACATTTAAATATGAACGACTTTAGAAGCAGTAGTTCAAGTTTCACAAATGCTCACTTTCCAATATTGTTGTAACTGCTGTTTTTTGCATGTCAATAAAAAAAATAAGTATGCGCCTATATAAAAAAATATTTTCTCTGTAAAAAAACATCTAGTCGAACAATTAAAGATTACGATAAACGAATGTGGAATCGATCGCAGGTTTATATACAACGGGTCCCATTGTGAGTGTCCATCTATAATAGACTCGATATTTTTTGTCAATCGAGTATATAGATTTTGGTACTGTGCAAAAGAATCGACGGAAGTCTGGGTTATTGTGAATTAAATTGCATTACTGTTGGATTACAAACAGCTTTGATATTTGCCTTATATACGGAAAAGGAAGTTAGTTAGATAGTTAAATTTGTATTTAGCTATAAAGCCATTTTTGTTTAAGTATATACAATATACATTACATTTACAGAGTTGGTTTACATTGTGTTATAATAATTTATACAATGTTTGAAAATCATTTAAGTTTGACACTGATTTTATTTCAGCTGGTAGTCTGTTGAAATGTACTGTAGAGTGTGGTGTCCACTGGTAGTATGCATTCGTTGAATTTCTATATCAGTCCGATTTCTCAGGGTATATGTCGTCGCTTCATTAACTGTTGTCATCCTTTCTCGTAAATAATGAGGGCTTAGGTTGTTATTTATTTTGAAAACTAATACCATAGTTGCAAAGAATAATCTTTGGTTTATGTTTAACCAATTTAGTGCATTGAGCATGAACACTATATGTGTATACGTATTACAGCTTAAAATTATCCGCAAAGCTTTGTTTCGCAATTTTTGCATTCTGACAATATTCAAAATGAGGTTTAATAATAACATTATATACCTTTATTGCACTGTTCATTGATATATTTTTTTTTTATATTACTTAGAACACCAATTTTGTTGACACTTTATTGCAAAAGTAGTTTATATGTTCTTTAAATTTCAGTTTATTGTCTAAAATAACACCAAGATATTTAACATTCTCAACAATTTCAATAGGACAATTTTTAATATTAATGTTTATTTGGGTTGGTGATGAATTCACGTTCAACAACATACACAGGATGGTATTGCATGTAAAAATCATGCTGTGAGATTTTATCGCAAGGGTAGTAGAAGAGAATATCATTTGCCACAACTAATGAAATATACACTGAAACAAATAGTTGTCGAAAGTAATATTTACCAGCTCATAATCAAAATTTGGTCGGATGAAAGTATGCCTAAATGGAATTGAACCCCGATCCATAAAAAAGGAGACCCCTGAACTGCGCGAACTATACAGAGCTATGTATAGTTTTGGTATACCGCTCAAACTCATATGGCTGTGAAGGATGGAGAATTCTCACTACGCCTGCGATATCGACATCATTGTTCGGACTCAACGAAATGTCACTACCTCGTTTGTAGTGACAAGTGAACAAGGGTAAGACCAAGTATATGCTGCCAAAAGGAAAGAACACATAACATCGAGGAATTGGACAGAACAATTGTCCGGTACGTCATAAAAAAAACGAAGAATTATTCTTGTTAACCGCTGTCTCTCAGGCTAATAAGGTAATTTAGTAATAAAGTGCCCACTGGGATTACTAAGGGGATTCTATAAAAGACCCTGATCATCCCAGTCCTGCTATACGGCGCTAAAGCATGGACCATATCAAAACCGGATAAAGAAATCCTTGGTCTTCGAAAAACCTTCGTTTCCGTACAACAACACCATAGTCTATATAGATTTCGTTAAGCATGGATATTTATCAACCCTTTGATAATACTGAACAAAATACCATAACATATTGGCACGAATCTTACTTTTATTAAAATGACTACCACTAAGTGAATTACTTATTAGTTAGGGGATAGTAAATAATTTTTTTTTGTCATAATTGCAGAGCATGATCCAATTTTAAAAAGAGAACACTTTTGTTTTATTGCAAATTTAATTTACACTACTCATTTACACTATACTGATACACTAAAATGTATTAAATAAATTATTTTACGGCGAGTTATTCGTTTGCGGAGGAACAAATGGACTCCATCGTAAACAATTGTCATCAATTTTGGGGAAATTTCCCCTGCGTCTCAGTCGTTCTTCAAATTCATCCAGTACATCCTAAAAGAGTACAATAAATTAAAATCATGTAACACCGATTAAAATTGTTATCTTCTTACCTGTTTTTTTAATACTATATGTTTTCCTTTCCAATATTTCATCATCCCTAGTGCTTGTAAGGTACTTACGATATCGTAAGAATATATGGCCATTTCCTGAAATTATAAGAGGATAAATTGAAGACTTGATAATAACATGAGAGCGCCTATACTATAGTAGATAGTAAGTGGATTATATGTAAATTATGATTGATGCGTCGCCCTCACACAATACAATGATGGTAGTGCCAATGTTTTCTGATTCTGCACTTCTGCAGTAATTTTATATAATACAACAAAAGAGCAGTAAATAACTCAGTCATGCACACATCACTCGTTTTATGTAGTTTAATGTGTTTGTAATGTAATGCCAATTAGTAAAAATCACATTATGAATATCTAAAAATAATATTGTAAGGAAAATAAAAATTGCCAGCAGGTCCAGAATCAAATTAGGAAAAATTAAGACAATCGAGCGAATTGTACTGAAAATTGTTAGCAAGTTAGTAGATATGACAATATCGTAAATGAAGTAGCTAGCTAAGCTGCTCTGGCATACTACAGTCAGGACCTTTGAACAGAGAAGATAATCCGAAAGGGCAACTGCCATGACAATACTTTTTATATTCAATAATTATATCATATTACAAATACTTTTATATTTATTGATATATAAAAATAATAGTGATTTCAATTATCATTTGTTCAAACATAGCTTTTATAACTGAGTTTATGAAATCAGAATTAAACTGAACAAGTTGACTCAAAAGTATTTAGGTTTTTAAAAACGTCAGGGGCGTGATAATAAAGTACATGTCTGATCGCCTTGATAGCGATACCTCAATTTCAATCCAATCTTCCAATAATTTCAATCAATTTTGAAATCTCAATTTCAGAAAGATTTACCTACTCCATTTTGACCAAACATATTTAAGAATGTTCTAATGTTTTGTTAATGTGATCAAATTCCGTTTATTTATATTGAACGATTATTTAATGTTTTCTTAATAAATAGTTTCATCAACCGTCAACATTTAAAAATGTATCACAAAGTGAAAATCAATAATAAAATAACCAAAACAAGCAATCTGTCAAAAAATTACGAATAATGTTAGTCGATCTGCAGAACGACCAATCTGGAGAAGTATTTTCAAAGCAATACATCAGAAACTGAAATATCACTGTTTCCTTCTGCTGCATTCATTCAATTTTTTAATGTCCGAACATTCCGGGGAGCTAACATTGAATCGGACCACTACCTTGTTGCAGCCAAGGTTAGAATGCGGATATTCACCACGCCACAACAATACAGAAATACTGTGAAAAAATTTAATGTTAAAATACTGCAATCGCAAGAGACCGCCAAGAGCAGCAGCGAATGTCGAAGAACAATGGCAACGATGCCAACAAGCCATTAATTAGATCAGCCGCAACTGATGTGCAAGGTTTCTCGCGCCTACAAGGCTAAACTGCAGGTAAAGTCGATGCTGAGGATATTGAAGAACCATTTCTGTCAGGCAGAACGAACCATTCAATATTGGTAACAACAGGGAAAACTGCCAACCACCCGACTTGAGTGAAATGAGGATAGCAATATCTAAACTCAAGATTAATAAAGCTGACGGAAATGACGGCCTTCCCGCCGAGCTTTATGAACCCGGCGGATATGACTTGGTAAGTAACATCCACCAACTCATAAGCCAAATCTGGTCGGAAGAAAGTATGCCTGAAGAATTGAACCCTGTTTCAAAGCCGCATACGTCAGCATTTATAGAGACGAACTATACAGAACCATGTCTAGTTTTGGTATACCGTCCAAACTCGTCCGTTTGTGTGGGATGACGATGGAGAATTTCCGGTGGTCCATCATGACATGTCAAGTGACTTCTTCAATTTGATTCTTGAGAGGATTGTGCAAAACTCACGAACCAACACCAGAGACACAATTTTCCAAAAATCGATACAACTACAAGCATACACCGAACGATTTTGAAATCATTGTTAGGACCCAACGTGCTGTCATAGCCACGTTTGCTATTATAGATAAGGAAGCGGCAAAAATGGGTTTAGCAGTAAATGAGAGCAAGACGAAGTATATGCTGTCAACACGAAAGGACACATAGCATCGACGAATTGGACAATCTCGGCTCCGCTATTATCTCTGACAACAAAATCTCGTCAGAAATTAAACGAATAATTACTCTTGCCAACCGCTGTTTCTTTGGGCTAACAAGGTAATTCAGTATAAAAGCTCTCACTCGAACTACTAAGGAGATCCTATATAAGACCCTGATCATCCCAATCCTGCTCTACGGCGCTGAAGCATGGACCGTCTCAAAAGCAGATGAAGAAATCATTGGTCGTTTTGAGAGGAAAATTCTTTGAAAAATCTTCGGTCCTGTTTGCGTTGACGGGTTATGGAGACCAAGATTCGACAAAGAACTAAACGAGCTGTACAGCGACATGCCCCTGGAAAAAAAACTCCGCATTGGACGTTTGAGATGGCGAGGTCATGTAGAACGAATGGACACCAATACTTCGGCTCGCAGAGCCTTCGTTTCCCAGCCAGACGTCGGACGCAGTAGAGGAAGACCACGCCTTAAGTAGCGCGCACAAGTAGAAACCGACCTCAACCAAATTGGAGTGCACAACTGGAGGGAGTTAGCTAAGGACCGGGCTAATTGGAGAGGCATTTTGGTTGAGGTGCATTCCGTATTGTATCGCTTCTTAAGTAAAGTAAGTTTCGATTTCCCGTCACTTTCTGTCAGCTTACAAAATCAAAATCCGAACCCATCCAAACTTTGCGCGAAAATGCAAAAATCATGAGTGGTGGAGCGAACGTGCGAATTGGTGACGTACAAATCGGTGGATTGCGTTTATAGTCATACATCCAACCGAGTTTTTTACCGCCTCACAATATACAACTGAAAGTCGGATCGATAATCATAGCGTTGACTCCTTAAAGGGAAACACAAAGGAGACGACGTTTTGATACAACGAATCACAATGGTTCGGAACGACTAAATGGTTGCGGTTTCCGGTGCGGCTTGCATTCGCAACGACAATTACCAAATCTAAAGGGCAATCATTGCATGTTTGCGGCATAAGGGGCCAGTTATAGTTATCATGTTTGAAATGATGAAGATTGATTTTTGATTTTTTTGAAAAAGATCAAAGATATAGAGAATAACCACTCCAGGGATAAGGTTCGTGAGTTTTACCAGAGTGTAAGACGTTAAAGCCAGGGCTACTAGCCCCAATAGAATTCCATCAAGAGAAAAAAAAATTCTTTTGGCGATGACAATATTTCTGTCAAGTTGAGAGAGATTAATTTGTGTGTCGCACACGAAATATTTAATTAGAAAAAGTTTGCCTGAAGGAGAATGATTGTCCTATCCACAAAGAAGGGGCCCTCTAAATGCTCTAACTACCCAACCCATGCATAAGTCTAGTTAACATCGTCCACAGCTTACCAAGTCTTCACAATTAGACAAATCATACGAACAAACTAAATAAGTCCTAATCTTTACCCACCGCGTACGACAGCAGTTATAGAGACAAACTTTACAGGGGCATGTATAATTTTGATAGAGAATTTTCGCAGTTCTATCTACGGCAAAGACCTTAGCCAAACGAAAAAAGGATTATGGCAAGGTGACTTACTGTTAATTTTTTTATAAACTTTTTGAAGGTGAATCTAACTATAACGCTCCAAGAGCGCCTGACAGCGGAATATTGAATTGTTGTTATGTTATGTTATTCTTATGGTTGAAGGTTGTTCGAAACTCCCTAGCCAACATGAATATTCGATAAATAAGTCCAACTTCTACCATATGCCGGCTTCAGAAATCCATCGAAGCATTATTCTTGCCATTCGAACTTAGAAGCCCTTTTATCAATAAAGTCCTCACTTAGACTACTTAGGAGATCCCGTATAAAACCCTGATTAATCAAGTTGTGCACTACGGAATGGATCGTATGAAAGGCTGATAAAGAAATGCTTGGTCGTTTTGAGTGACGAATTCTTACGAACACTTTTTGGTCCGAATTAGAAATATAATTGGACTTGGATCTGGAGGAAGTTAGCTAGGGAATAAGGTAATTGGATTGTTGCTTGAGGCCCAGGTTCATTCCGGACTGTAGCTTCACTAAATTTATTAAGTTGTTATTATACAAGTAAATCTTAAGATACTTCTCCTAGATTGAATGAATAGCTAAATATGTTACTTTTGAAATAATTTTTATAACAAAGCATAATAATCGTTTCAATTATTTATGAAAAATATATTTAAAAATAATGGAAACACAAAAAAATACCCACATCTTTATTTTCAATTGAAAACACATTTTTAAAAATACCTGCGAAACATCCTTTATACTCAATGTGGTTCCTGGACGGTTACATAGGAAATCCAAAAGCACATCTTTCCAGTATGAGCGATACGAAATCAAACCCAAGTCAGATAGTGGTTTCTCTGGAGATCCAATTTTCTCTTCTACTCTGGTCAAAAGGTAGCCTGTTAATAGAAGAATTCATAACGTATTGTAAATTAAGTGTCAATGACTTAAAAGGTTCTAACATTGGTAAAATGCGTTTTCTACAAAATAAAAATGTAAAAAAACGAAGCAAAACTACCTACAAAAAGAAACGAAACAAAACAATAAAACGAAGCAAAAAAACCGGAGGACAAAAATCGGAATTGAACTTTCCAGACAACTTTTTGTTTTCAAGCTTTGTATTGTTTGTTTCTCTCTGTGTCTGTGTTGCGCATAATATCGTTAGACTGAAGTTGCGCATTATTGGCATAGGTTAGGGTGTTGCACTCAGGCATACATTAATTTTTGGAGTTTCTCGTTCCAAGGCTTTACATGAGAGAGGGTAGCATTCAGACAGCAGACAGACACATTATTGATTTTTTTACCAGCTAAAGAGTGTAAGGAAGGGAAACGCAAGGACATTCTGTTCACCATCGGTAGTAGTAGTAGTGTAGTAGTAGGAAATACAATAATAGGGTATGATTATTGACTATAAAACATAACCGTTGCATGATTGAAAATAGCAAAACATTTTGTTTTTACGGATATTTTACATTATTGTGCAGGAAAAGTCCAGCAGTTAGCATAAATTGGGGAAAAATAAAATGATGGCACCTTTCTACTCCGCTGATGATGTAGTGGGGTTGCGAATTCGGCTGATACACTTACGTGTGAATGTACCCCTATATAGAAACGTAAATATTTCGTTCGTTGCCGTCTGGAGTTTATAAACCCCTACATAATATGAAAAAAGCTGTGGCAGGTTTGGAGTTTGCCACTCTCCAGTTTTGCATTTGCCTATCGCTCTCTTTCTCCTATATAATTGCTTCCTCTCCCCGGGTATCTTTTGTGTGTATCCTTTTTTGCGTTTTGAGAAACGTCGAGACGATTTTATCGATCCATTCACTAGTCTGCTAGCTACCTTGTTCATGGTCCTGGGGACGACGCCCTATACGTTTGACCTGCCCTGACCTTTTCCGACTTTGCGTATTGCATGGAAGCGACGACACGAGCATACGTCGCCTTGTGTTTTTGATTGAATAAAACGTTCTTTAAGGGTAGGTATGTGTGCCAGGGAAACGAGAGGGGGCTCATTATTTTGATAATTTTATTTCCCTTTTTTATACATATTTCTCATTAATTAAAGAAACTAATTTAGCGTGGGTAACCTTTAACTAAATCGTGAACAAAATCAGGTTTAGATATTCTTTTTCAAAGCTTTCAGTGCATAGAGTGCAGACGAAGCGTCAATCCCGTCGGCGCACCGGCCGCGCCGTTGGTACATTGCATGTATGCATATATTGCACTTCTTTCTGAAGTATTTATTTTGTGTCTGGTTATAATTTAAAGCGTTTGCATGTCCAAAGCATAAGGTCAATGTCGCGTTGCTTCGATGAGAACACATTTTCTCTAAGTATTGGGAGGGAGGAAGTCGGCGAGGTAGGCACAGCTGTTTATCATATGATTTGCAATTCCCCGATACATTTTACTTATGTAAAAAGAATCAAGTGCAGTTGTGGATGTCTACAATGACTCATAAGAAATTGAATTTAATTGGAACTTTATACTTAAATCTATCATGCATGCATATATGAGAGCTACTGCATTCAATGACATCCAATTAGAATTAATATTATTACACAATAATGCAGCAGTGAAATAAGAAAAAAAAAAATACTTTTTTGAACTAAGTCTCTTTTGGGACGCACTAAATGTTATGACTATTATGTAGGTGCAGTTCTTGAAAAGTGACGTAATTGAAAATCTTTCGCAGATGCTGTCATTGTGTAATTTTTACCACACAACATAGTAAGAATTTTTTTTTCATAAATGAGCAGCAGAAGTTCTAGATGCATCTACTTTAGTTAAAAATAATTTGTCGAATGTAATGATTATTTATTGCCTAAATATGGGTTTGGGTTTTGTCACAGATAACGATTTGGTCGGTCAATAATCGAAGGTTATAAAAATGCATGTTTTTTTACTTGCCAGTGAAGGTAGCAATATCTTTAATTTACGTACGGTGTCGTTGATTGTTGATACACTATTGATACACTATTATTGTACAAATTTCGCATTAGTTTTAAAAATTGGTACTGGCTTCGTAAAAATAATCGTAGAAGGTTTGATACGCAAAACATCATAGTTTTTGTTCGTTGCCTCTTCGATAATACTGTAAACTTTGAAGTTTTTAATTTTTCTTTGCAAAAGCGTGTTCGTATTTTTGTTTAAAAAGTAACTTTTTCGAGATTGGAGACTTAACAGTTGTTAAATCGCCAGAGTTGATCATTTCAATTAGTCGTCTTTGAAGGCTGAAAATCTTATTGACGTGGGTTTTCGACGCATTTTCCAACTCCAATAATCCATAACTCAGTCGGGATTCTGCAAGCGAATAGTAACTTACTCCTACCAACCGCTGTTTCTTCGGGCTTAGAAGGCATATTGGTAGTAAAGCCCTCACTAGAACCGCTAAGGAGATCCTATATAAGACCCCATTCCTGCTATACGGCACTAAAGCATGGACCGCATCAAAAGCGGATGAAGAATTCCTTGGTCGATTGGAGAGGAAAATTCATCGGCTATGGAGACGAAGATTCAACTAAGAACTATACGAGCTGTACAGCGACATGCCCTGGGTCAAAAATCTCCGCATTGGACATTTTGGAGGGCTAGGACATGTAGAACCATTTGATACCAGTACCCTGGCTCGCCGAGTCTTCGATTCCCAGCCAGACGTCGGACGCAGTAGATCATGCCTTAAGTGGCGCGCACAAGTAGAAACCGACCTCAGCCAACTTGGAGTGCCCAACTGGTGGGAGTTAGCTAAAGACCTGGCTATTTGGAGAGGCATGTTGGTTGAGGACCAGGTTCATTCCGGAATGTTGCGCCACTTAAATAAGTGATCATGGCACCATCTCGAAGCCTTATGAAACTACTCTTGCATGATTAATGTCACAGTGTGGAGGCATCTGTGTCTGTGTCTTAGCACAATAGCTATGCATCTACATACGTACTTTTTTAAACACACGCAAAAGCTCGTTGGTAAATATAATTAAAAGCATTGGGACCAATTGTGGGTAATGGATCTGTTTTCCACTGCTTATTATGTTAGAGGCTTTGACCTTTGCCGTTCTACCTGATAAGTAGTTCTCTATCTTCCTCTTATTTCGAACCTGTATAGGGCTTCTGGGAATTTAGCGTTTAAAAAGAGTGTCGAAGTCTTTACTAAAGTGTAGGAACATTATTAATAGATGGTGCCTTTCGTTTAACCCAGTTTGTAGTAACAACATTTGAGTTCATTCAAGAGTCTTCCAGTGTTGGTTGTATAGCCCTATGTTTCTGCATAAAATTGGTAAGGAGTCTCACAAAAATGTCGTCCATACACTTTTCTACAACCGGTAGGATTGTTATAAGCCTTTTGCATTTCTTTTAATATGTGGAAAATACGTTTAAATTCATTTGCATAATTGTAAGCTATTTTCATTAATAAAATGGTTATTTGTGTAGGTTTAAGCTGCGCGCTATAGTGATGTTACGTGTATTTTTTAAAAATTTTCAACTGTCTCTTACAAAAACCTCGAGATTTTGATTGATTCTGACATTACCATGATGGCGAAATCCAAAAAAGTTTTTTTTTTCTCATAAAGAGAAAGATATATTGTTGTGAACGTTTTCTAGCTTGAGATTTTGGTTGATTATAACGGAATTTAACGTTATACTCAACCAAAATCTCAATCTCTTTGTGAGAGAAAATTTAAAAAAAAACTAAAAAACTAAAACTAAAATCAAAATACAACAGCAAAGTCTGGGCTCACAGAAACACAAATCCAGCATATCTGTCATTTCCATTTTAAAAGTGGATACTTCACTTGTACACCACTAACAATCGGACTTACCAAGACAGAGCTTTTCAAAATTTTGTATTGAACACTAATTTACTGATGGCTATGAAAGACTTGAACGCTAAATTTTATTCTACAACTATTTGTATTTTTGTATCGCTCCTCCTATTCAATAAAACAGCATCTAAAACTGTTTGATTCAATAAACTATGCAAACATATTGTCTCCATGTAAATTCTGATTTTGTAATTTAGCTTTTCACTAAAATATAATAATGAATCCACGAAAAATACAGCCGAGAGACAAGTGATTTTGGCAGAGAAATTTGGTTCGATACTATTAGTCTAGCATATTTTCCTATAAAGGACAATATATTTAAATACGATTGATCATTCCTTTAATCGGTAGGATTTTCGTTCGATCAGTTTATCCTGATGATGATGAGTGATAATTCACTTATAGTACTAATAAATCAGATGTCATCCCCTCTTCTGTGGAATCTCTAAGTACGAACTTCTAGTTGTCATAAAAAGAGTAGTCTCTAATATGCGCGCCTTGTTAATATCTGTATCTTGAAAAATCTCAAATGTCCCGAAAAAAGGATACCTGTCATATCGGACATCAAACCTAGGTTCATTGGTGTGTGTGAAGTTATATTTTCTACTCCGAGCGGAAAATTTGAGAAGCTTCTCATGACAGTTTCATAACCTTTGATGTTTGACAGACTTACGGAATAAACTGTACGGTGAAATCAACGTAGGTGTAGTTACTTTCGGGATTTAAACCAGGAACCACGCGTTTAGAAGTATACCGCACTAACCACTAGCACTCAAAGAACACTATCCATATTGTCATCTGAATGCAAGAAGTGGGTAACTCGATAAATGTAGTGCAATAACCAGCAAACTCATTTTTTTATCTGCTGCCATTTATCTTGTAGACATGTGGGAACATTGCGAAATAATCTTTAAAAAAAGAAACGAAACTTTTTTGTCGATTTCTCAAAAGTGTATAAAGTGAAGTTACCAACTTTTGCATTTAAGAGCAGAGGCAATAAACATTTGCGTGAATCATCTCAATCGCTCCTTGGTAGGTATATCTCTCCTGCAAAAAGTTTGTAAACAAAATTCCCTCTGGTGGAGGGCTACTAGAAAGTATGAGAAGTTTCTTTAAGTCTTTTAGGGCTTGACATACCTTTATGTAGAAAAATAATACCTAGGTAATAACTTTGTCACGGATCTGTACTTTTCTGTTCTTAAAGTTTAAACTAAGTTTGCACTATCAATTCGTCGCCTTAGTGATGCAAGAACGTAACTACAAATTCACACGAAATTTTGTAAATTTCGGTCTCCCTGAAAGAATTTACACCCACTGCAAGAAATTTGAAAATTTATTAATTTTTTACTGCTAAAGTGCGGGAACAGAATTTACTTCAATAATTTTAATATTAGAGTTTGTAAAAATAATCTCAGAAGATTTGGCAAAACGCTGAATTTTATTTCTCGCCTCTTTCATAATTATTCAACATTTGACGTTTCTAATTTTTTGTTAGTAGGAAGGTACTTTTCGTTGAAATATTTTTAAAACTTCTCTCTCGATGAGACAAAACTATTTTAATTACAGATGAACTTTATCAAAGCAGTAGAAGGGTGAAAAATATTCGAAATTACAAAAAAGAATTTGTTTACTCTTATATAATTTAAAATTTAACATTTGTAAGCTTAGGTTTTTTTTATAAAACAAGCTAAATTTATTTATATTATAGTGTTAAATAAAACTTACTAAAATCAATAAGAAGCCTTCCGTATCCTTTCCGCTGGTAGGGTGGTAATGTCAAAATGCACGAAACATTATAGAATGAATTTTTCTCCTAAAAAAAAAGAAAGATTCAAATTCAATAAAGACCATATAAGAAAACACATTTCATTATTTTTATTTAATTTAGAATATCCATACAAATATTTACAGCGTTTTCTTGTTTGCTATTGCAAAACTAATATTAACAAATATAGATGATATCTAAAGACATTTCAAAAGGGTTGGGGACAACAAGTTCAACAACCTTGAACATGCCGGTATGTACGAGCGACAACGACACTAACTCTATTTACTCTTTCAGATATTTATAAGCATTCCCCAAATTATATTATACTACGTTGCTTTGTCGGCGTGCACCCATACCAATTTCAAAGCCATAGACACATATCTACCATTGTTAGGTAACTAACATCACCATCGATATCATCGCAGGGCTCCCAAAGGCCCTACTCTTCTCAAAATTTCACCAACATTCAACCCCATGCCACGCAAAAGAAACACACAAAAAAGCAGAATAGTACCCAAACTATAGAACCACAGACATCGTGTGTACAAACTTTGCTCAAAGTTGGGGAAAAGATGCAGACTATTGGTTCCTGGGTAAAAGGGAAACACCCCTTACAAAACCAGACAACCCGAACATCGCCAAATGCGGAAATTGTCCCAAAAATTCATTGTAAAAAATGCAAAAAAAAAGATATGGCTAGGAGAACTACTCCCATGACCACAAAGGTATCAAACAAAAAAACACCTGTACAATTGGCGGTCCAGAAATATGGGAGTTGGACAATATAAATCAGATTCGATACGCTCGGGGATTACAAGAAGTTCAATGACCATAGATTAAATTTGTACAAACATTTCGCTATAGCGTACATGTTAACTGTCGTCTGGCTCAAGAATTGTCTGCCAAAGTGGGGGTGAATCCAGAATACCATGCCGATACTGATGCCGAGTCGAGCAGCAGCATCTCCTATCACCCCCAACCGAATGCACTGACTATATAAATACACATCTACGCAAAAGGCGCGGCGACTTCAAAATGTCTATTCCACACGCAAAAACCATTCTCTACGCGAAGCTTTCGTCAGCCAGGCTAGACAGTGGAGAGTACATATCACCATTCACCATCATCCTCATCTTCAACACCAGCAATATTATCACCTCTCCTCACTCTCCTAGCCCTTAGCCAACGCCAACGCCACCCACACCACAGCCATGGCCATCGTCGTCGTGTTGTGCATGAATGAAAGACTATGGACTGCAAAAGCTCAACACACAAATGCAGTGTGCCTGTGAAGAGACTACAAATGACGGCTCGGCGTAGAACACCACTCATCAATTTTAGTCTCACTATTATTATTTTTGTGTTATTTTTGTTCTCCCCTTGGTGGCGTCAAAGAATTTATTTCATTTTACTGAACTCTGTGAAGTAATAAAATCGAAGAGGCAGATTGCTTGCTTCTCGCTTTGTCGTCGACATGCTCGTTGTCGGCAGAGGTCCACGACCTTATTATATGGTTATGTACATCCATACGGAACGCACTTGGGCCGGGGAGGCGAGGCACCGTCCGAGAGCGAGATAGAACCATTCAGAAAGCTTCGTTTCGTGTCCTTTTTTGAACTTGTTGTGTGTAGTGTAGACATGATGTCACGTCATTGTACTTACTTGGTGTTGATGCATATATGAACATACACATATCATATGTATATAAACTGTATGTCTATGGATATATGTATCGTGCAAATAGCACAAAACTGGGGAAAAATGTCTGGCACCAACACACTGAAAGTCCGGCCATTTTCAAATGCGAGATACCCTTGTCCTCGACACTAGAGTTCGTCGCGTTCGTTGGGCTTGTAAGCACTTTGAGGCTCGAGTTGTACTTTCTGTGCGCGCCTTATATAATATAAATGGTGGAAACAATAGGCGTCTGCCTGTGTGAGCATTCACAAAATTAATTTTGAAATGTACCCACGACATGCGCAATTTGTAACACAAACCCAGTCTTCATGTCGCACCAAGCTCTGCAGTAGGTACTACAACGCTTTATTCCTGTAACGAAGGGATAATGAACCCGTTGCTATTGAAGAGACACATAGGGGTGAGAAGTGTCTACGTTTGGGTATGGTCAAGATTTGTTGTTTCTTTGACTGTGAGCTTTTTGTTGTGTTGTTGGTGTATTTTTGACTGGTATTTCAACGCTTATAGAATATAGATACGGCTGTCATAGCTATTTCGCTTATTGAATTTCTTTTTGAAAATAAAGGGGTTCTTTCACTGTCACTTTTTGCATTACCACCTATACCTTCCAGTTAATCCACTAATTGTGCGACGTCTTTATAGGTAGGTAGGTACGCAATTATGATATGAAAAGGTTCAAACACATTTCGGCAGCACGGCTGCCATTTTTCAAAAGCACATCGTATATTTCACTAACGATGTTTTTATTAGCAATTGTTTTACTACATGACATTAATTAAGTTTGTCCAAGTTTAGTGTTATTGACCTTTATTTCGGGGGCAGAAGGATATTGGCTACAGAGAAAACAAGTCTCCTTGAACAATACCTACGTTTTTATTCAATTATGGTTTTCCTTATTTAACTAATATTGATAGCTTTAATAAAAACTCTTAACTGTTAAGTTTATTTTGACATCTGGTAATAAATATGTATCGGATGTTGAATGACGTTGAGTTCCTATCTGATATTTATTAGACAGCAGCACTTCATGTATAAATTAGTTGTCACTACGTTTATGAGTAGGTACTGAAGATGAGGTAGTCCAACAGGAGTAGGTAGCAAGCTTTAGTAAATTTACACATTGCTCGGCCTAGCTGCTGCCAATCATACAGCTGACATTTTTGGTATAACCAGTTTGAAACCGTTACTTGAACAGTTAGTGAGAATAGAAGAATAAATAAAAAATAACATGAGAACACTGAAATTTTAAAACGTAGTGACTAAATATCTGACTTTTTCATTGTCTTTGCATATGATATAAGTTATACATCCACCGGCTCATCATTTAGTGCAAAACTTTTCTCTTTTGGGACTATATAAAGTCTAAGGGCTACAGTGCTTAGCTGGCTACGATTGTTGAACTGGAACCCAAGACTATTCATTATTATTTTCCGAATCCAAATAGAAACGGACGTTATCTTTGATGTTTAAGTAACCGGGATTAATCACGTCCATCATAATATATTTTAAAATTTAGCCGAAAAGGTTAAGAGATAAGAACTCGTCACCTTATAGTCAAAGTTGGTATAGAAGGTAATTTGCTTATAAAGTCCCCAATCGAACTACTTTGCAGATCATACATAAGACCATGACTATTCCAGTTGTGCCGTACGGCCAGGAACCATGTACTATTTTAAAAGCGGATAAACTAATATTTGGTCGTTTCGAGTGGAAAAAACATTCGGTATTTTAAATTTTTCATAAGGAGTGTGTGCAAAATTAAAAAAAAAAAAACATGAACATGTCCAGACATCGCTGTAAGCTAAAATATTGGAAACAAGCAACGTTCCCTTATTAGTCGCTTAATATAACTACAGAATTGCGGGTTCCACTTTAGGCAGGATTTTGAACTGCCAATTACACTCCGAATATAATCAAAGCCACGCAAGAAGTAAGCATTTCGCTCAATGGAACCTGAAATAAACAAACAATTATTCATCAAAGTAATCTTTTCTGATGAAACATATTTTTGGCTTTCCAATAAATGGTACTATCTGGGACTATAACACTCTAAGACTCTATGCTCTTCAAAATTATTAAAAAATTTTTGGTTATTTTTGAGTTGAGTTTATGGCATTAACTGTGACTGAGCCTGTCACGTTACAATGATAACAAAGACTAAATATATTTGCTTATAATCGTGAAAAAAAACTTCTTCGTCACATCCAGTAGTGGAAATTTTTATTCCGTTTTAAATCAGTTTCTCATTCATATGGAAAAAAGAATGGTTACAAAGAAATCTCTTTCGAAACTGAGTTGGGCTGGATGGTCGAAAGAGTTATAATATTATGATGCTTGGTGAATATCTTTCAATTATCCCCAGAAGATGATAACTTAACATTGTATATGAGTATAGGTCTAAAAATTACCATTTCTTGCCATCAATCTTTTTAAAAAACGTACCTCGGAGCTCTTAAATATTGTATTTCAGTTCATTTACGTGAACAACACAAGACACTAGACTTGTGTGATTTTCGGAACAAGAGATAGAGCTTGAAAAACAATACACTCAATAATGCACTCCCGAATTCGCAATTACTTTTGGAAACTTTTTTCTATGTGATATGACCAACAGGATTTTCCCAGTTGCTGGAAAATAGCTCGAATCCAACCGATTCTCCTAAAAATAAAGAAAAACTATAATAGACTACACACCCACTACAGACCCATTTATGTACTAACAATGCTTTCAAATGTAATGGAAAAACAATTACCATCGAACTCATAACATTGCATGTATCCTCAGACAGTTTCTTTACAATCACTGGGGTTCCTCAAAGATAAATTATCTCACCCACTCTATTTCTGCTGCACATTAATTATCTTTTAAGGACAACTAATTATCGTCCCTTTAGTTCGCAAGTTTTACCAAAGTGTAAAACGTCAAAGCCAAGGATACAAGGCTCGAACAGAATTCTGTCGAGATGAACAAGGAAATTTTGTAGTTGAGACACAGTCGATGCTGAGGATATGGAAGAACTGTCAGGCAGAACGATCCATTCAATATTGGCAATGACAGCAAATACTGCCGACCATCCGAACTGAGTGAAGTAAGGATAGCAATATCTAAACTCAAGCTTAATAAGGCTTCCGGAAATGACTACTTTCCCGTCGAGCTTTATAAAGCCGGCGTAGATTAATTTGTAAGAAACATCCACCAACTCAAAAGCCAAATCTGGTCGGAAGAAAGTATGCCTGAAGAATAAGACCTCAGCATCGTTTGCCCGATCCACAAAAAAGGAGACCCTCTTAACTGCGCCAACTACAGAGGCATCAGTCTCCTCAACATCGCCTACAAGATCATATATGCCGTAATATGTGAACGCCTGAAACCGTTTACCAACAACCTGATCGGCCCTTTGCAGTGTGGTTTTAGGCCAGGAAAGTCCACAACTGAACAAATTTTTACACTTCGTCAGATCCTGGAAAAAACTCAAGATGTCCAAATCGATACCCACCACCTATTCATCGATTTTAAAGCCGCATATGACAGCATATATAGAGACGAACATCATCATTGGTCGGGCCCAACGTGATGTCATAGCCACGTTTGCTGGTATAGAGAAAGAAGCGGCAAAATGGGTTTAGCAGTAAATCAAACGAAGGATTACTCTTGAAAACCGCTGTTTCTTCGGGCTAAGAAGTCAATTTAGTAGTAAAGCTCTCACTCGAACTACTAAGGAGATTGTATATAAGACTCTGATCATCCCAGTCCTGCTCTACGGCTCTGAAGCATGGAACGTCTCAAAAGCGGATGAAGAATTCCTTGGTCGACTTGAGAGGAAAATTCTTCGAAAAATCTTCGGTCCCGTTTGCGTTGACGGGTTATGGAGACGAAGATTCAACCAAGAACTAAACGAGCTGTACAGCGACATGCCCCTGGTCAAAAAAAAACTCCGCATTGGACGTTAAATATGGCTAGGACATGTAGAACGAATGGACACCAACACTCCGGCTCACAGATTCTTCAATTCCCAGCCAGACGTCGGACGCAGTAGAGGAAGACCTCGCCTTAAGTGGCGCGCACAAGTAGAAACCGACCCCAACCAACTCGGAGTGCGCAACTGGAGGCAGTAAGCTAAGGACCGGGCTAATTCGAGAGGCATGTTGGTTGAGGCCCAAGTTCATTCCGGACTGTAGCGCCACTTAAGTAAGTAAGTATGTATGTCAAGTTTTGAGCTTAAGTTCGTTGGTATGTGCAGGATGAAGATGGAGAATTCTCGCTGCCCCATCAGGGTCAGAAACAACCTCACTAAAACATTCAAAACTAAAAACGATTAAAGTCAAAATGTCATGAAACTTCTTTAATCTTATTCTTGAGAGGATTGTGCAAAACTCCCTAGCCAACACCAAAGGCAAAATCTTCCATAAATAGGTGCAACTACTAGTATTCAACCATGAGCTATACAAGCTGTACCATATCCCTAGTCGAAAAAATACACCGCATTGGGAGTTTAACATTGCTAGAACATGTAGAGCTAGTTAGTTGAATCTTTATTTGGCATGACATTGATATCACACACAGTACTTCGCAGATGAGTGCAACGAACTACAGACACATAACAGCACTGGCGACTGAGGTCATCATGTTCAGGTTCATTTTGGTTTTTAGCGCCACTTAAGTAAGTATGTCTTACATCCGTTGACGGACTTTGTGTAGAGGATTTTTATTTACAAATTCTACAAGATAATAACAAAGTAAAAACAAATGGCGTATTGGAGATTGCGATTGATAGGATCTGGATATCCCGACATGTAGTTGAAGAAGAAGAAAGTTAATAAACACAAGTAGAAAAAAATTGATTTAACGAATTTAACTTTTGAAATACTTTACCTTACTGAAATAGCCCACAGTATGACATCCGTCGATGTCTGCCAGTGTCATTACGTAAAAAAGGAATGGCTCAACGTCATAGTATAGGGTTTTGTGATCCAAGAAGAATTTCGCCAGCAGGCATAAATGTTGACAATACTGTTTGTGCCGTTTACCGTCCACCTGCCACACCTGCAACTTACCCTTTCTGTAAATTTCATCCCCAGGTGGATGTCTCCACATGCATTTCTGTGCATGTCGTTTTATACCGGTTTCAGACTTTTGATATCGAAGACAGAACTCACAAATGTACATTTTAGGAAGACGCGCAGCATCCTCAGGATATGGGGACTGATACCAAACCTTCATTTGGTACTTGCCCATGGTGATATATCTGTAAAGAGGCGTTTATATTTAGACGGACTCACAGTGAACAGAAACTGGAAAACTTACTTTATACCCTTGCCGACGGGCAGATCCTTCAGTTCTTGTTCAATCTTTTCGCTAGCGATTGCTTGAGCTTCTCTAAATAGTTGCAAATCATAGTCCGGTACTAGACCGACAAGGTTTGGTTCGCGGTCATGATCAGTACAGTCTTTTTCACTTTTTATTTGGTTTGCCATTAATGTATGTGCTTGTAGTGGTTTGAACCTCGCCCGAGCTTCTCGAATCCTTTGCAGGTATTCCTTCTGTTCAGGAGTGGCAGCTTTTTTTTGTGGATCGTATTGATTTGCTGCCAGACTATACTCTTCCTCTTTCAATTTTCGCTCATTTGCGCGTTCTTTACACTCCGAGGCGGACATGTTATGGAAAATTGGACACGCTTCTGGAAGGAAGTGTTTTTCAAGATTTCCACTGAGGTGACCTGAAGAATCACAGCCCTCAATGGGGCACTTTTGTTCTTGGGGTGGAGGGGAGACCACACGTTCAGTGGGCAACTTTTCTGTTTTAAATTCACGCTTAGTTTTCGCCTTTGCCTTGCTTTTCGTGACAACAGAAGCCTTCTTTGCTGGGCTTTTCGAAAGCGAGCGCTTGTCAAGTTCCATCTCGGACTCACTGTCTGAAACTTTTCCAAGAACATGTTTTGATCTGCGTGTACTTAATGATCGCGTAAGCTTTCTAGGGGTGGGTCTATTAGATCCATTTTCTCCACCTGAGTCAGAGAGGACAACTGCCTTGTCCGTCTTTGTGGGTGTTTTTGTGGAAAGTGCCTTTTTTTGTACAGCTCGCTTAGAAGGTGGTGACGAGGAGGTATCACTTGTCTCTGACGCATCTGAGTCACTTGACGATGATGAGCCCTCACCTGATGTTGACCCACTTTCTGAGTCAAACTCTTCTGAGCTTTTATGAATTTCTGCCTTACTTGCAGAAGTCCGCTGCTTTTGAGGAGATTTTGTTTTTGATGTAGCAGGTTTTGTTTTTGCACTCGTTACAGCCTTTGCTTTTGGTGCATTGCTGGTTGTTTTTGGTTTTTTGTCGACTTTCTTGACTGCTTCATCATTTTCCGAATCGGATGAGTTGTCGGGAGAGAAAATACTTTTATTTTTCGAACTATTATTGAATTGCGCTTGAGATTTTGCCGCTGTCTGAAATGCTTTAGTTTTGCTAGTTACCACCTTGGATGCAAAGTTTTGCTGTTGATGTTGTTTAACGACCGCTGGGGGAGCCTTTCCACCACCATTAGCAGGAGGATGACTGGGGGCGGCAACGGCAGTGACGCTTTTCTTTGCATCAGCAGGAGGTTTCTTGCGAGCATTTGTGACCTGACTGCTAGAACCGGATCTATTTAGTTTTTTGCTCGGTGGGACATCATCATCGCTGGAATAAATGCTGCTCCTTGAGAGTCTAGGGTTGGTACCTCCTGTTGCGCTACGACCTTTTGTCGTTACAGCCGATGTTGCCTTTTCATCGTGTTTTCCTTGAACCTTGGCATCTGATGAACTTTTTCTTCGTACATTTTGTGATTTAGTTGGTTCGATAGGTTTTGTATTTCCAGCTGCTGGCTTACCCTCGGTAGAACTCGACGAATCTGATTCCGATGAACTACTTCCGCTTTCCGAACCACTGCTGCTGCCGCTTGAACTCGAAGACCCCGACGATGAACTTGAACTAGATTGTTCTGTAGAAGTTGAACTCTGTAAGACGAAAATAGTTTTCTGTAAAGAGCAGTATGTTGTCGCTGCACAAGTGTGCTTGCGTAAGTTTCATTACGAATAGTCGCGCCTGTCAGTTTATAGTTTGTGAGTGGACACATTGTACTTTAATGGTGCACCAAATTTCGTTGTTTGAAGACGGACACGATGTCAAAGTTTTCTACGATTGCACTGTCTCTTGTGAAAGAAGCCAAGAAATATATTCAAATATTAAATACAAAACAAGCAGCGAACAATTTCTTTTATCCAGAAATAGTAACTAATCGCAAATTAGCTGAAACTGTAAGTATTTGTTAGTATACTAGTAGAATTAAACTCACTTTTTTGCGGAAGGACATGATTTGTGTTGATTGGTGAACAAAATACGTGAACAAAATGTGAATAGTTGTGTAGATATAAGCCAAATATTTTTCCTTTTTGAAAACAACACTTATAAAAAAATTTGTTTATTTCACTGCGCCATGTTTTCTTTTCATTCTGCACTGCACATGACATTTGTAAGGAAGTGTTCACAGAATTTAGAGAAATGACAAATAATGAAAATAACCAAGACTATAGGGTGTGTCAACTTACAGTATTGGCAATAAGTTAATGTTCTTATGAAGTTTTCGCCAGGATATATTATGAGCTTTCCTCAGAGAGGAGATAGCAATTCTTCTTTCTTTCGTTTGCATTGGCGTGTCATTTGACAGTTCATTTTTTTTGA
Organism: Rhingia rostrata; assembly: GCA_949824845.1. Taxonomy (NCBI): domain Eukaryota; kingdom Metazoa; phylum Arthropoda; class Insecta; order Diptera; family Syrphidae; genus Rhingia; species Rhingia rostrata. Next base: position 2,892,352 of record OX463755.1, on the reverse strand, counting down.
TGATTTTCACTATGGGATTAATTATTAAATATGTTTTTCATTTTCAAGTCAAAATCGTTTTTTTTTACAAAATAACGTAATTCTTTTCAATGTAATAAAATAAATCGTAATATCTCGAATCGATGCTGACACCGAAATTGTATTAGATCAAAAATGGATTACATCCTAATGCCCACGAGCCAAATGGCGATATCATGAGCATTAAGTCACAATTTTGTTGTGTTAAAACCTAATAGAGTTATTCATGAAACTACCTCCCTCTTTTTGGAGAAAACTTCAAAATCACTTGGAGGAACATAAATGTGCTATTTTAAATAGCGATAGTGCTGTTTTATGGGGTTATTGCAACAAAAACATAAAAATATAAATAGTTTACTGTGAAACACAAATCATTAACTTATAAAAATGTAAAGTGAGTGTGTTCAAACATAAAATTAATATAAAAGGAGTAGAATTTATGACTATAGTAACATTCCAAAGTGTGGATACAAATGCAATTTCAATGAGAAAAATTAAAAATGAACAGATAATGTCAGTTTGTCATTTGACAGATTGACACTGACATTGTCCTGAACAACTCTATAGCCAGATTGCGATAATTTGTCAGCTATACATCCTATTTGATTTTCCTTAGCCGTACATAATTACTCCATGTTTACACATCATACAGATGAGTCATGGCAGTTTCCATTAGTAAAAAAAATCGAATTTTTTTGGGATACATATCTTTCAAGATCGGTATTGACAGTTATTGTGTTCCATTGGGGAAAAATGGATTTTATTATGTGAAATATAATTTAAATAAAAAACAAACAACCTGTGTGACTTAAAACTTTACAGCTTCAACGACACTTAGTTCACAGACACGATATTACAACAAACAATGACAAAAAAACAATCTGAATTCATGTTCCATTGGTAAGAAAAAGAAACAATTTCAGATCAAAATCCAGATTTACCAATGGAAAACGACAATAACAAAGTGGCTTATATTTGAAGATGTCAATGAATGTTATTTTAATTTTTCGTGACTTCAGTGAATAATATTCGGTAAATTTATTACAATAATAACAATAATAAGAAACATTAAAATTTGTTCTATAGATCTAAGTCCCAATAGACATACACCCACCTTCCCCAACCGAAACCCATTTGAATACATTTTTAAAAAATGTTTATTTCGATTCGCATGCCAAATTATAATGTTTTATTGAATTATTTTTGATTGCTAATCACGTCAAGTGAATATTAAATACAGATTGTTGATAGTTTTGTCATTATTTGAAAATATTCCCAAACAAAATCATTAATGAAAAAACCAAGCAAACAATGCTTGGTACTCATGCCGAAATTTTCAAAATAATAATATCGTTGACGATTACTACTGGAATAAAATGCTATACCGAATATAAATATTAATTTAGAGGTAATTCAAAGTAAAGCAAGCTCTTAAACTTGTTTATACATACGACTGGTTGTATTCCTGAATTTCAAAAAAATTGTCTCGAAAACAGTCATTTCTCACCCGGAGATTAGATTTGCTAGTAATAAATTCTTTCGTGGAATTTTTATATGTTTGTGCATCTGTAACACGTGAGCTATCCCGGGGCTTAGATTTGCAAGTATTAAATTCAACTTTCTTGGTATTTTTATGTGTTAGTGCATCTGTAACACATGAGCTCTGCTCTCGTGTACATTTATAAATACATAAAAATACCTTGAAAGTTGAATTTAATACTTCCAAATCTAAACCCCGGGGGAACCATATCTACATTAAAAAAAAAACATTTCCGAACTCACCCATCATAGCCCATCATAACTAGTAGCAAACGTCAAAACCTTAGATGAATAAAGTTCATTCATCTCTGGTCAAAAGCAAAACGAACACATGACATAAACAGCAACAGTTCCAATCCGGAAAATAAACAATTTTAATATACGGCTTCTCTATCGTATACTGTAGAAGAAATATGCATGGCATATCAATCAGTATAGGAATTATTCACAACAACAGTTAATAGTTTTTATGTTTTTACTAAATGAAATAATAATGCCTGCAGCGTTAAATTTTATTTTGCTTTTATTCATCTCATTGGTTGCATTGTCAGCTACCTCTGACGATGATTTTGTTACCTACGTAGGACGTAAACAGGTGACTAGACTAGATCTTTATAACTTTAAATTTCTTTAATTTTAATTTTTAATGCTGTTTTTTTCTATTTTAGGTAAGGTACGAGACAATAGACGTATCTGATCAACAATTTGCAACTTATAGTCAACTATCGAATGTGGCTCATTTGCGTGAGGCTGTAGACCAGATCTTAATTCCGCGAGTAGTCGGAACCGAAGGACATAAAAAAGTCCGTGACTACATTGTTAAATCGTTGAAAGATCTTAAATGGTCTGTTACATTGGATAAGTTTGAAGATACTGTTCCAATTAAGGGGAAGTTAAAGTTTCATAACATTATAGCTACTTACAATCCAAATGCTGAGCGCTACCTCGTATTGGCATGTCACTACGATAGCAAGTATATGCCAGATTATGATTTCCTTGGAGCAACTGACTCCGCTGTACCATGTGCAATGTTGTTGAATTTAGCCACAGTCTTGAACGACCACTTGAGTACAGTGAAAAATCGAAAGCTCAGCATCATGTTTATATTTTTCGATGGAGAAGAGGCTTTCGAAGAATGGGGACCTAAAGACTCAATCTATGGAGCACGCCACTTAGCAAAGAAGTGGAAATCTGAGAATTTGCTTGATCGAATCGATATGTTAATGCTGTTGGATTTACTCGGTGCCCCAGATCCAAAATTCTATAGTTGTTTCCAAAACACAGAAGGTTGGTATGCTAAATTAGCTATAATTGAAGATCGTCTATCAACTGCGGATCTTATGGAACGATACACAAGCAATGGGGTGGCTCAGGAAACTCCAAATCAATATTTTCAACCTCACTCGTTGAAGACCCTCATCGAAGACGATCATGTGCCGTTTTTAAACCTAGGCGTACCGATAGTACACCTTATACCAATTCCGTTCCCCTCCGTTTGGCATAAAAAGGAAGACAACCTTTCGATAGTAGACTTTGCCACAACAGAAAACATTAACAAGATATTGAGAATATTTGTGATGGAGTACCTGCTTTCATACGAATAAGGATTGTACCATCTAGTTCAAATTCCTAAATGCGTGTTCGCAATTCACATTCTTGCTTCGAAGGGTAAAGTACTTAGATCTCGTATGAAAAAAAAATTGATCGTGACTCATTAACAGCCAGTGTTTTTTTTTTTTGTTAAATTTATTGGAGCAATAAAATGACAATTCTTAGTCGTGTGTGTTCTTTAGTTTGTTGAAAACAACTATCTATACGTTTGACTCATACTCATACCATAATAGATAATACCCGTGCACCCCCTCCCCACTGCAACAATCAAGTAAAGAATATTGAAGGTTGAGCAATACGTAGTATATATGTACACTGTATAAGTGTATACGCGGTGTGCTAGAGTGATACACCTTCAACCCTTTCCAATAACACTGATTACAAATTTAAGTTCGAATCCATACTATAGCTACAGTTCGTTTTTGTCTCTATCATTTTAGCCGGTCTTGGATGAAGTGGTTCTTATCATGTTGTGCTATATTGTAGGAAATTGCCATGCGAAGCAAAGTTACATTGCGTGGATTTTAAGTGTTCCCTTTTCTGCACTCTCAAACGCGATGGTGACATCGCTTATATCATCATAGGCAATAATGCCAATATCGTCAAGATTATGGCGCTGGTGTGAGTTTCGCACAGTCCTCTCAACTAGTTCTATGTTTAGTAATGTGATCTTAGTTGGCGTCAAACACATAGGTGATGATGAAGAACACATCACAGTATCGCTTAAACTTTGTTTGGTCGGAAGCAAATGGTAATTGTGTATGATATATGCTCTAAGGAAATACTTATTCTCTCAGAAGTTCCTGAAGTGAGTCATTTGGGCCCCCTATTTTCTTACTTCATTTAAGTGATATACCTGAAATATTGAAATTTTGCAAATGTCTCATATTTGCAGATGATATCAAGTTCTTTGCAGTCATTTGAAATTATTCTGATTTTCGCTTATGCAAAACGATCTTAATTCCTCTGTTAACTGCTGTAAACTGAATGATTTTAAACTCGATCTCCAAAAATGCACCAGTATGTCTTATAACCGTTCTTCGTATAACATTATTTCCTCCTTAGACAATGTTAATTTATTTGATGAAAAACTAAATTCAATTCTTTGTTGCGATTCTTGAAAAGAAATTCTTATGAATTCACTGATCCTTACACTTTAAAATCACTGTATTACAGCATTGTAAGACCTTCTTTGGAAAATGCTACTGTTGTCTCGAATCCATCAACTCAAAGTGATACAATTAACTTTTTGCGATTTGCTTTGAGAACAGTTTTTGGTAGTGTTGACACTATACATTTTTCTTATCGCTCAAAATGCTTTTGTTAGAAATGCAATCTCTTGAATCGCGCAGATAAATGTATAGCATACTGTTTTGTGTAGTTATATTGATTGCTCTAGCTTGCTTTTTTTAATATAAATATTTATGCTCCTTCTCGAGGTTTAAGATCGAGGCCCTTATTATTTGAAGTTTCACATAAAACATTGCAGTAAATTATTGAATGAAGTATTCTATCGTCTTGACATAGGCATGGAAAGAAATACCTTTAAAAAATTATTTAATGCATAAATTTAAAACTAATAATAAATAACGATATTATGTAAATATTATTTTCAAATCTGTTAATGTAAATCGTAGAGAAACAAAGAATTAAATCGAAAATAAATAAACTAGTGATTTTTTTGCGTGACTTGGTCATTGCTATCATAGTTGGTTCTAAGCGTGTTTGACATTAATAATCAATTACATCAGGTACCTACATTTATACAGAATCCTGTAAAAATCTTATGTTTCAAGATGTTAAGCCCCATTGCGTTATGATTACACCAATGTGTATTTTATCCTGTACATATACGAAACTATCATTTTAAATTGTCCGTAAAAGCTAAAACGTTACATAATTGAAAAAAAATTTGAACGCCATTTAACAAAAAATAAAAAGCAATTGGCCTAAATGGCTAGCTTGTGGAAAACCGGAATTTCCGAGAAGTATAATGATGGATCTTTAGCATTTGCTTTCTGTTTGTTTAATAATTATGAAACCATTTAACCATGAAGAATGAAAAACCGAACAATCTTTTTTTTTGCTAAAATTAGGCCGTGGTGCACTCTTTCAAAGGCGTTTGTAAAGTTAGTGTAGAGTACATCAACTTGTTATCGTTCCTCAAAGCAGTTAAATATACATGATTTGTTAATAAAGTTAAATTGTTAGCACATGACCTACCTCGAATAAAACCGTGTTGCTTGTTCGAGATTACCCTTTTTTCTTAAAGAAAAGTTTCTCCTTTATAATGCTTTAAACACTAGGAATCCCAAAAATGTTTTAGGTCGATAGTTTTGTACGTTTATACGTTTAGTCTCAGACGATTTTTTATAAATGAATATGTATTCCCATGCACTTAAGAACTCACCAGTAAATAATGATTATTTAAATATAACTTTTAATGCACCGATAAAGGACGATATACGATTTTGTTTTCTGCTGGTATACCAACCGGTTTCAGGTTTTGTTTAAATCTAATGTTTTAACCGCTAAGCCCACCCGAGATTTTTTATATAATGATTCAAAAAACAACTCGCAAACTGGTGAGTTTTCGAACTTACATTTTCAAACTCCATATCCTTAGGCAAACCGTGATTTTGAATTAAACTTAACATTTTAAATGTAAACATCTCATAAATTTATTTGTGTCGATTAAAAATAAAAAGAATATTTTTCTCTTTGTAAGAGAAAGGTAAAAATGAGCTTCAAGTTTTTGTTTCCTTTTTTAAATAATTTACAAAAGTGATCATCCTTGGTACATCTAAAAGCCACATGCATTTATTTATAAATACATCTGTCCCGTCATTTTCACGTTGATTTCTTTTAGTATATTAACAATAACAAAATCGACAGTTGCAAACAACTGACGCAACTGAAATTGGGCATAGTTTGTTTTTTTTCCGTTTGTTAGCCTGGGTGGGTTTTCATTTCTAATGATTGACTCGGTCGTTGTTAAAATGACCGGAGAATGATCAGAGCAAAAATCAAAGCATTCCACAACTTTGATTCGATTGGGCGGCATACCTTTTACGATGAAAAAATCGATCAAATCCGGTATTTTTTTAACATTAGTTGGCCAGTAAGTTGGTTTCCTCATAGAATAAAATTCGGTATGGTACTTTTTAACAATAAAAATAATTGTTTTCGTCTAGGTTTAAAAGATGAAATCTATAATTCTTTTAAGCTATTCCAAATTTGATTTATTTTAAATAATATTTTTCTGTTTTTGCGAATACTTTTATCTCGATCCGTTTTTACATCTGTCCAACGGGCTAAATGTTCCAGCACGAGACTTCTAAGGAAAAGTTCTATAGTGATCTAAGGGATAAATTTTCTTCACGGAGCTTTAAAGTCGAAGAAAATATAATGCGTACCGACTAAAAATTCGTTGGCTTATTTGCTGGATTTTTCTTAATCTGGAAAGTTGGTCAATAGTCGATCTGGTGTGCCGGAAGCCACATTAGTAAGTGTCGATAAGTAGGTTTCAGCAAAGTTTTATACGTTCACACTGTACGTTTGATAGATTCTAACGACATTTAGCAGGGATATATCTCGGTAGCTTGAGGTCGCTTTTCTTTTAGATGCGACATATGGAGCTGATGTTTCAGTCATTGGGCGCGAAGGAGCCCATTATGTGTTGTTTCGTGGAGGCGATGTTTTACCATCAAACAAATTTTTGCATTGAAGTCCCTTAAAATCAGATCATCATAACGCTTTACCTAGGGTGTCGTTGTATTTGTAAATTTTGCCGAAAAAAATGCACTAAAGAAAATCACATCGAGTCAAAAAAATACTCAGTCAATTGCCGAGTATTATGATGGGTCCTTGTTGGGCATATCCCTATTGATGCGTTGGTTATTGGTTATAATATTTATTTAAACAAAAGAGAGTTGAATTCAGTTTTCAATTGAATCATCACCATAAAAATAAACAAATGATGGTTTACATAGAGTTTGTCTAATCTTATCGTTTATTAGAAAAAAATCCAAACAATCAAATCGAGTGCCTACCATTTAAGTAATCTTCTTAAAAAAAAAAACTGATTCTCTACATCAAAGCAGACTTAATTATCAATACGCTCAACAGGAAACCTGAGCTCATTCTCAAATGTCCACCTGTACTTTTTTGCATCTTGTAATACTTCATCCAAGTGAGGTATTTCTTGAATCTCGGTTCTACTTCCCAAGATTTTTGACCATAATTACACAAACTACCATCGCACCTATCACAAAACGGATCGTTTTCGGTACATTCGCTGACGTGTGACTCACATCCGCGCAACGTGTAAACCAGATTAAGTCTGGATACTAATGTGCTCACGCATAGTTCATCGGCACGTGTGCAGTTGCTTGTTTGTATATTTGAAATATCCATCCAACTTGCACAGTTAGCGTCATCATACGATGAACATTTATAGCACGACCGTACTGCTTGACGGTTGCATCCGTCTGCGTCGCGACATTCATAGCAAATTTGATTTGTTTTCGGTTGGGGCAAGTCAAATCCACAACCGCGCCAAAGGTGATCACCATCCTCGCAGGAGAAACAAGAGTTTGTGCCAGCATTGCATTGTCCAGCTTTAAGGATGTTTGTTTGATTTCGACAACTTGGGTTTGTTGTTGTATCACACTCATTACACATTATATCAATGCACTGACTATTGCAGTTCTCTCCGTAACACTCGGTCAAGTTACCAGTAGGATAAAACCCCATGGAAGACGAACAACCTCGGTTGACCACGTTTGTCTGCTCATTAATATATGTGAAGCATTTGCCTTTATGCCCGTGAAGGACTTTGTTATAACATGAAGTCAAGTCTTTAACAGAGCATTGATCAGCTGATTCAGCTTGATTTCGAAGGCATTTGTAATTCACCGATGGTGAGGTGTGAGAACACTGAAGGCAGTAGTGGTTGGTAACACCTACCTCCGTGTTGCATCCATCGTAGTTGCATTTTAGACAGACATTAGTACAGCTGTTACTGGTAAGGTCGGACTCACAGCCTCGTTGAACGCTATTGATACTTATTATGTTAGTGTAACATCGGTCTGCATCCTTGTGAAGCGGACATGGGATTGATAGAGTTGTTGTGCTGTTCTCAATGTTTATGCAGTCTGAACCTAAACATTGGTAGCACCGCAGCCGGTCGGATGGATATATCTGGACATTACAAAGCGAAGTGCTGCATTTCTCACAAAGGTTAGTGCAGACCTTGGTTGGTAGAACAATCGATAAACAGCCTCTATAAGTGACTCCAGAAACTGAGAGGCACATGCAATTAGTAGACGACTTTGTTCTAAAATCGTACAAGACTTACTTATTGTCGTGACACATTCATCGTTGTTTGGACACTCTTGTACATCCAGCTGCTTGCCAGGTTTCCTTGCACAATCGAGGTCTGTACTAGACACACATGTGTAACACTCCAAGCTGGTTGCTGCAGTTCAAGCAAAAATTACTTTTATACTTTTAAAGCGTATTTAAAGTACATACCTGTTGCGATCAGCCCACCGAGAAGGACTAATACTAGTGTCACCTGTGAATTGAACATTGTTCTCTTGCCACTTCAATGATACTACTTGAAAATGCTTTGGCTATTCAATACCTGAACTTCGTCTATCTTATTGATAAGATTTGATGAAAAGATAGACGATAATACGCATTTGATTTTTGAATTGGCTATCACAAATAGAATTTTTCGTATTCGGATTGACAAAGTAAACTGTGCTACGGCTAAATAAAAATTTACATATATTACACTATAAATACATACAATTGTACTAAGGTTACAGCTCCCCATCGAATTCGATATTATAGAGCAGTTGTTGGATCTTAAAGCGCGCAAGTGCGTTCTTTTGTCGGGGCAGGCGTTTAAGAATGGGCGAGCAGCTTAACAAGAATTTGTCGTCGCCGTCTATGTTCATAAGTGTTCCGTATTCTTCAGGTGTTAGCGCATTTGTCTTCTGAATTGGGATCTGCTTCTTTTCCGGCTCAGTATCATGCTCGTCTAGTGTTAGGTATTGTGTTGCAGCGGTAGGACTGCGGAAAATTCGAGTTATATACTGACTACCATCCCCAAGATCAATTGTGGTCGTATCAGACTGATGGTCGTGAGATTGATGATGCGTGGGTGTCTCATCCAGTGTGGCGTGCAAACTTGTTTCAGTTTTGTAATCGGCATGTGTAATTTCGGTAACATCTGTGACATTCATGTCGCCGTTGGTATCGGTATCGTGCAACAATATATCATCATGCGAGTTATCCTGCAGGTCTTCTAGTACAGTTTCTTCGATTTCCAAGCTGTGTATTTAGACAATCATGTATTGTTTGTTTGTTGGCTCACTAATTGTAACTTACTTGGAATTGTCTAGGTACTGAGCGATAAAACTCATTTGATCGTAGAAAATCCATTTCTTCCGTTTGTATGTTGGAACGTTATCCATTCTTCCCATCAATTTATAGTGTTTCGAAAATGCATCTCGCAAGGACCTCCAGCGTTTTCTGCATTCTTCAACTGTTAAGGTAAAAACATAAAAGATGTAGGTAAACAAAAATAAAGCTATGTGATCACTTAAGATTTAAAATAAAATTTAATATCAACACCAACATCCCCGGATCGGATAGTGGCGGGCGTAAGCTCTGCACTCCCTTTCAAAAAGAAAACCAAGTGCTTTTTTAAGGCTTCGGGAATCCTTCGCGCTTACATGTTTTAGTAAAGAAACACTATCGAATGCCAAACATTATTTTATTCCCAAAAAAAGGAACAATCCACAACTATTATTTAACAAACAAATCTCAAGCGTCTATTAAACAAACACAACTAGTTCAAGGACACCCAAGTTTACGTAATTTTTATCAGTACCGTGCATTATCCACAATTAATTCTACTTCTTACTGACCACTTGATCCAACGGAATTGGCAATCTCCTTCCAATATTGATGGCGCAAAGCTGACTTGCGGTAGCCTTTTAGCGACTTGTCGTACAAAATGGGACGTATTTCAACTTGACGGATAAGGTCCTCTTCGTTGATTACCACCAATTTGTTTGGTTCCCTTTTCTGTTTCTTTTCTTTTTTAATTACAACAAAATTTGTGTAATTATCAGGGATATCTGACATATTTTGTCGATTTGTTTGTGTTGATTTCTGCTTTTTGGTTTGAAACTTTTATTTTGATTTGATTTCAACGCAGTTCACTGCAAGGCGATAGAATTTTAATGGACATCGCACTTTTTGACACAGCGCATACACTTTGCGAACAGGGTGTCTCGAAAGCAAGTTTTCATTTCGGCGAACACTGTCGGTAAGGTAGTTTTTTTCGAAATATTTGTTTGAAACGTAAAAAAAAAACACAAAAGTATTATTTTTATTTTTAAATGCTGCAAACATCATAATTTTTCCATATCTGATTTGTCACAATTATTGACTAGGCAGCACAGTTAATGATACATTGGGCCCATTTGCTCATCTATTTCTATATGCTAATCTCCGAAACAGCTAGTACATTTCCACAGAATGCCAGGCATTTCACATCCCGAAATGCGGAATTTGACTAATAGTACGTTCGACCGAACCGAAACTCATCACTCATTAGTGTTCCCACGAAAAAAATGACTCTTTTTCAACTGTCAACTGAGAGGCAGTAATCTTACAGTTAACTGTAAATTGGGTTTCAGCCAAACTCAGTGTTCTGGAATGTGAAATTGTATGGCGGTATGTATAGCAACTCACGAATTTCCCTGAAATGACTCATTTTGACTTGTTGAAAACATATTGTAAAACTCTATTTACAGTACAAAAACTTACCTTTTACTATCAAAACAATACAAATACCGTACAAAGAGCTTGCAGAAAAAGCGCCCTTTGGAAATAACTTATTTTTTTGCCAATAAATTTTGGCTCTGTTGGAAATATATGGTTTAGTGAAGCATCAACAGCATGGGCATCCAACGGAATAGCAAGTGGTCGTTGCTGGAACATTCTATTTCGTTTTAGCAAACACGTCGTAGATGGTAGATATGTGTAGAGCTAGGCACGATTGGAGATTTTACCAATGCTGACTGAGAAATTTTGTAGCAAAACGATAAATGTGTTGACTGGATTAATTTATATAATATTACTAAAAATTTAATTCTATTTTCGATTACTCATTTCGCGGTTACTTGTTCATTAGTGATATCCATGCAACGTCGGAAGTTTACAACATGCGAAAGTTTGAGATAAACGTCCCATGACCCGGGGTTTATATGGATGAGTATGAGATTTACCCTTCCAGTTTGAAGAACATACCACCACTTGAAAGTTGTACATACTTTTTTTAAACGTTTATTTATTCACATATATAAATAGCAAAAATAACTGAAAAGCTATACATATGAAGTTGAAAATAGTAAATGGCCGATTTGGTTCGCAATGCACTTTTTTCTGTATATTGTTTTTTTTTTTAACTATGTATAGGTGAATTTTGATATTTTGTAATTCATTTTTTTAATTACATTTGTGAATTTTATTTTAAAAGAGCTAACAAACTCCGTTAGGTAAGGTTTTAATGGCTGCAAGCGATTCGCGTGCACATAACCATAAAAGTCGGTTGTGGTACCACGTGGATCCGTCGACTTCCCTATATTCCCTCGCCTAATTGAACCATTCAGAGCTAACTTTGTAGCGTGAAAGTGTACTGTGAGGACACCAATTAGGTGCTGATGTTTGATATGTTCAGCGTTGTTAAGCAGATGGACTTTTTTCGGTTAAAGCTAGGCCAGGGTTCCCTGGATATTTGGCACATTGTGCCGTTCATCCATCTGCGGTCTGCTTTCTTGACAGCATCCTGTTTGATCAGTAATTCACATATAGCAAGGGGCATACATAAAATATCTACTGGTGTTAGAATGTCAAGGGAAGTGATTTCGAATTGAACGAGGATGCTTTCAGGGATTTGATTGCCGTTTGGTTGTCGCTGAAGATGCTAATATGTTTCGTGGATATTACATTCCTTTTCAGCCAAGACAAGGCTTCTTTGATTGCTATGATTTCCACCTGGACAACGCTACAATAATCAGGAGGGCAATAAAATATACTTTTAGATCATATCGGAGAAAACACCTCCACACACTCCAGATTCTCTAACTCCATTAAAGAAGTAATAATTTTCATACTCTTAAATCTAAACCCTAGCTGCACCTAGTGATTTGATACCAAATGCGAGGCATATTGCTACACAATTTTGCATTCCAAAACGGAGTTTGGCTTAAAATCCAATCCCAATGGCTTGATTATTACAATATTACGAAAAGTCTTATACATAAAAATTTGCATCCATCAATTGTGTTGGTCAAGAGAGATTTTAAAAATCTAGATAAAAACGAGTGATGGGTGCACGACTGGGTCCTAAATACTAAAAATCATATAAATACAAATAAATGAAAACAGTAATAGTTGTTTATAAATCAAATTTCATTCAATTTGGCCAAATAGTTTGCCAGAAATTGACAATTTTCTTTATATGGCCTATATAAAAAAATCCGTTATATGGATTTTATCGAAAAATCTGGGTATTCATTTTTATTGGAACTGACTTTCTTATAGTTTAATCAAAATCGTTAGAGCCGCTCTGCAGGAAATTGAAGTTATGTATAATTTTTATATGGCAGGTACCGGTAATAATATAGCTAAAAGCTAACAAAAACAGCCTAGAATTATGACCGAAAAAACGCTGGATAGGAAGTTTGAAGAAAATCGTTCAAGTCGTTTAAGATGGAGAAACCAGAACGAACAGACGGACCGAGGGACGGAATCCCAAAAAACATTTTTTTTTGGGTTTGGCCGCGGTGTACTGGTAATGTGTTCGTCTGTTGAGTGGAAGGTTGCGCGTTCAATCCCAACCAAAATCCATTTCACTTTTATTTAAAAGAAATAAAAGGACGGTGTAATACCTAAAAGTATGCACACCATCTTGAATTTCTTCTTATTTAACGAACACAAGAAAAAGTGACTCCCCGAAGCTAGTTCGGACACCACCCATGGAGTTAAAGTCTCCACTACATCCAAAATCTTTCCTATCCTCTCTTTCTTCCCCTTCTCTAACGCTCGTACTATGGTAACATATAAAAGGGTATTCATAACCCCTTGAGTACGTGTAAATTATATAAAAAAAAAAAAAATCAACCTAATGTTAGAAACAATCAAAATCTCGAGGGCGAAAATTTTTACGAAAACAATATCTTTCTCTTTGAAAGTTAAAAAATATCAATCTTATTTTCCCAATGCAAAACTAAAAGTGATCCAGATAAATAACGCGCAGGAGTTCTGGGTTCGATTTCTAAGTAAATGATTTTTCACTGGCCCTCCTCTCGTGATGATCTGACAAATCATCTGAGTAGTATTAATTGTCAAGAAAAGCTTATCTCAAATTCGCCTTTTAGAGTCGGGTTAAAACAGGAGGTCCCACCATCGTGCAAGAATGCATGGTTGTGAAAAATCTCGGCCCTGGGTACTAACGAGCCTGTTGCGCCAAAAATTTGTACTTTTGTATTTGTTTTTTTTTTTTTATTAAATATTTTTGGTGACTAGTTTGAATATTCAAAAGCTTCATTTTGACACCAACTTACTAACGATAGAATTTATAAAAAAAAAACCGCAACCGATCAGGCTGAAAGCTAAAACTGACCTTAATTCAGAGCAAGGTTTCATTTGCACACCAGTTTTTCAAACTGTGATTTTCTATCAACTTTTAGTGCTGAACGCATCCATGTTTTGGGGTACCTACTGCCTTCATCCACCAAACAGTGCATATTTTGACGTTTAAGTTGCACAAATCTGTTGGCTGTCTATTTATTTTGCTTTTGAATCTTAAATTATCACTCAGTGCCCTGTTTATACATTTTTAAACCACTTTAAATTACAATGGTTTGTGAGAAATGTGAAGCTAAATTATCAAAAATAGTTACTCCAGATCCGTGGAAGGCTGGTGCCCGAAATGTTACAAAACCCGGCGGAAGAAAAGTAAATGAAAACAAAGCCCTAACAAGCGCTCGGGATAAAGCAAGTCCCTTGGCAAAAGCACTTGCTCCTTGCAAGTAATTAAATTACAATTCCAATCAAAAGCACTTTAACATTGTATATTTTCTTCCAGAATATGCCGACAGAAAGTTTACCAAGCCGGATCTCACTATTGCCAATCTTGTGCGTATAAAAAGGGAATATGTGCAATGTGTGGCAAGAAGTTGTTGGACATCAAAATGTACAAACAAAGTTCAATCTAGTCGGACTTGTATATTTAGATTTTTTTTTAAACAAAAGCTGATAAATAAACCTAGTTAAGATGACTTTTCGAGTTCTACAAAATCGGGTGACTTAGTTTGGGAGAATCTCGAAACTATAATTACAAAACAGGATATTTAATTCAATAATTTCATAATTTATTTATTGCAGGCTAAATTGTTTGAAAAAATATATTTGCCAATGTACTTCTGAAGACATCAAATAGTCAGTCTCCTAGTCCAAGAATTTACTACAACGTTAAAAATAGTTATATGATTAAAAGCCGTAAATATGATTCAGGTGCACAGACTTACATTAGTTTCTACAGCTATTGGTCGATTGTGTACAACACTATCGTCACCGGCCTCTAATGAGCACAATTTCGCAGCATTTACATTGTAAACAGTTTTTATCGATTCGCTGTTGTTCGTCACTGGTTCGTCTTTTGCATCGCGACGCTTTTGTATCTCTTCGGTTTTCATGTACATCAAGTCGATGTCTGTCAGATCGATCTTGGGTTCCTATTGAAGTATGAATTTAAATGGCTTGTGTTTTCGTTTCAAACGATTGTATACGAACGTCTATTAGGGCAGCTGGTGCGACTTTCAAATGAAAACCTTCGCTGCATAACTGCCGGAGCAATTCGATTCCTTCGTCGCGGTTGTCGCTGTACTTTGTTTCCCAAGCGTCCAACAGCCTGTTGTAGTACCTTGGGTTCTCCACATATTTCAAGAACTTATGAGTGTCTGAGGTGGGGAAAATTCTCTCCAAAGGATCGCTGCGTGCCAATTCATCTTCAGAAATTAGAAGACACCTTACATCGTCGGGTGTAATGCCATCCAATATGGTGTCGATGTACTACAGTTGTAAAACAGAAAATTGCATTCTAGTTGCTACTAGTAGTAGTTGCTTACCTCATCGCGACAGTCAACTAAACGACTGGTGAAGAAATTATGTTTCTTAATTTCATCGGGGGACAAAGCGGTTGTGAAGATATGCCTGTTGTAGCATAGAGGTCCTGGCAAGTTTAACTCCTTCAATATCTCTTCCTGTTGCTTAGGAGTCAGCTTCGGTGGCACCTATAAAACAAATGATCTCGTAATCTCACTAATGGATAGTTTTAATAAATCTCACTTGATACAGTGCAGTGTTAAGTACTGCTTGAATAAGAGGCCCTTTGACGTGCAAGTCGAGTGGCAGCTCAGAGTGAAGAGAGGGCGAAATATTTATTTCGAGCAACCACGGTACCAAGTTTTCATCTAGCAGCACATCAAAGCCGAAAAGCTCATAGCAATTATATCGATGGTTGACATTTTGTCGATACATTCGGTTTAGGCATCCTTCCCCGCTAATTAGCGACTTTATCACTAAATTTCGAAGGGTTCCCCACAACCGTTTGGTGTTTATCTTACGTGCTTCCAGATACGACCAAAGGGATTGCAGGGTCCACTTGTGGCCCTGACACGCATTGATGTCTTCATTCTTCGCATAGTTTTCCGACAGTTTGTTAATACTGTAGTTCGTAAGGTGCATACATCGGTCATCTAGTGAGTCTATTTCCGAGCTGTACTTGACTGAAAGTGTTACAATATAAGTACTACGCTCTATGGCATGAATGAAGGATCGCAAACCTGAGGCAAATCGTGCCAAACCGTTTTTGTACATGAAAATTCTTAGAGGATTTACCGATGTCACCAGGATGTACAGTCTCAGATCAAATTTGCTTTCGTTAATCAGCAGAGGTCTTTCTATATATCTTTGTTGATATAATAAAGGGTTAGGTGGGAACTTTTTATGTACGGCTTACTTACTTTTGAACAACTACTGGCTTGTCCTTTGGAATTTGGGACCACTTGCTTACCACACTGATACCCGTCCCGCGAGCACTTGCCGGCGGTTTCACTATCCACTTCGTTGATTTTGCCGCAGCGCGAGGCCAAGCCTGTTTTAATGCATCCACTT
Organism: Rhingia rostrata; assembly: GCA_949824845.1. Taxonomy (NCBI): domain Eukaryota; kingdom Metazoa; phylum Arthropoda; class Insecta; order Diptera; family Syrphidae; genus Rhingia; species Rhingia rostrata. The sequence continues at coordinate 2,875,921 of OX463755.1, read as the reverse complement.
CTTCCGGGAGGATGTAAGTCCTGTTAATGAAAATATATTAATACAAATTAAAAAAACAGCTCTTTCCTTACTTTTGCATAAATCCAAATTCTTGCTTTCCATGCTTGACCATACAACTCCTCAAATTTTTCCACATGCTGTCCTTGCGACCGATCCGGAATGAACCAGGCAGGTGATTAAATTTTTGGTGCGAACGTATTGTCTTGAATCCAGGGCTGCGCATATGCTTCTCCCATACTGCCATCCAGTCAACGGTTTCTGTGTACGAAAACAAAATAAGCTATCTAACAAGGACAAATTGGACCACCTACTCTTGATAAGGCGAAATCCCGAGTGGAAGATTGTTCGACGAACAATTTTTGGCATAACTGGGCTCATTCTCCATTTAAGAATTTTATGTAGAGCAGCCGGCACATTTGGTCCTTTCTGGACGTGTGAAGAGAACGTTAAGTAGGGCGGCACTTGCGGAAACAAACTTGGCGTTAGGACGGACTGTGGCGTTACATTTGGGGAAGTGACTGCTTCGCTCATACGCTTTATCTCCGAATCACTGTCCAACAAAAAAGGGAATCCCACGTATTCGTCGTCATCGTCAGACTCTTCCAAAGGTTTGAAATCGCCGATATCTGAAATCAATAATGTTGTGTTAGTTATAAAGGTTCCGTAGATATGATGACCAACCTCCAATGCTGTCCTCTGAACGGTTGTCATCATCGTCTAAATTAGGATGACTACAGCTCTCATCATCAATTGCTGGGGAATCAGCCTTAGTTGAGTCGTCAGGAGTTGAGGTTTCTAAACTGGGACTAATTGGTGGGGAGGTTATCGACTTGAATTCGTAACCCTCTTCTGGCTTAGAGTTTTTAGGCATATCGGTAGTGGTATTTTTTGGTTTATGAGTTAAGCGCACACCTGAGGAGTTTTGCGTAGTAAGCAACCTCACTGGGAGGTCGCCACTTTTAGAGTTAAGCAAGCTACTGGCATGAAATGAGTTGACGATTATTTTGGCAGTTGAATGGCGAGTTTCTTGGCCTTCATTCGGCTGGTTATGATTGTTAGCATTGGCACTGGAGTGAGTCTTTCCGTGGTGGGTTTTCGGTGTCTCTTCTCGAGGTCGCTTTAAATTTGACTTGTTTTTATACAAAGTGTTTTCAAGAGACACCAACGGGATTCACGTGCGAAACAAGGGGACACAAACTCATTCGATGTTAGTAGTGATGTCAATTATGTTAAGGTCATTCAAGACAAAATTGAAACAAAAAAAGGAACTCAAAACTTACCCCTTCGTTGTCTAACACGACTTCACTCTGCGGCGATGTTGAAGCAGGACGGTGTGGATTTCGTCGCTTTCCCGTCGAATTCGTTGGGTTGGTATCAGTCGAACATCCATCGGGCGTATGTACATGGTTATGTGTGCTCAGCATCTGTTGCATCCTCACTTGACTTTTATAAATCTCCATATCCCTCAGCCATGACTCATGAAAGTCCAAAATTTCCAAAGACTTTTTTGTGTGTGCCTGCTGCGATGCATTCTCCTTGACGTTCTCCTTGATATGTGGTGGTGGTGATCTCTTTTCACTAATTGGGGCCATTGTGCTACGCGACCTCAATCCTCACACTTACTTTCGTCTTGCTGTCTGCTGAATTTCTGGCGGTACATAGAAAGTATCACGGTTTTATCACTGCACTCGCGTTAGGTAAGTAAATCATATGACGATGAATCGACTGCTATGCTTTACTATGAGCATATTTTATGTGACTAACACTAACATTGCTACGAAAATATCTGTTCTCCTCCTTTTGCTTTGCCAAATCTTGGCACCCAATCAAAGGGTCGTTACTGAGAGAGGGTGCGGATGCTAGCATGCACAACAAGCACACTCAGAGTGGATAAGCAACAAGATGGAAGGGCGGCAACGACAAAACCGTACTATTGCGAAAAAGCCAACAAATTATATGTTCAAACATTTGAGAACAAACGAAGGTGACATATTGGATTGTGACCGTGGCGAGGTTGATGTAAATATTTGGGATTCTTTGGACCATTAATAGGTAAATAAAAATAGGTTAACAAATCAATTAGCATGACACTGGTGTTGTTTGTCTTCCTCTAGCAACATGATAACAGCAATGACGAGAACGAAAATAGAATCACATATGCCGCGAGTTGCATGTTCTTAAACAAAAGATTGTCTGTTGCATTACGCCAATTAGGTTGTCTGATAATTGTGAATTAAGGATTTTATTATTGAATTAAACCCTTCCATCGTATTTTTTTCTAAATAACAGAATTTTCGTTCTGTTCCAATTACAATTACTGTGAGAAATTTAATTTTCATTTCCATGACTTTAAATCAAATACCGATGCGTTAATTAATTAATTAATTTTGAAGTTGTTTACATTTTTAACTGCTGCAACCAACATTAAGCAATAAGCCGCTTACACCAAAACCTTAACCTCAATTTCCAACTTGCATTTTTTCAATGAAACAATGGTGTTTTATGTTATTTATTTACCTTTTAGTTTTATAAATTTTGATGCATCAGGAAAAAAAATACAAGTATATTTATATATAAAATAAAATTTTAGTTTTAACAACTACGAAAAATTTTCAACAATTGGCACAGTGAATTGAAAAATAAAAACAAAAAACAAAATTGGACAACGTCTGCTAGTATCACAGTCGGAGCAAGTGTCACATCGAAAATAGAAGTGATGCCAAGTCTTGGTTCGTTGTGTTACGTTACGTTGTTTAGTCGGCTTAGATATTTTACACAAGAATCAGACTGCAAAATTGATTTGAGATAATAAAATACTTTTTTTTTGCTCAACGGAACACAACAACTGTCAAATGTAAATGTCAAACTAATTTAACCCTTATTTTGTAATTTAATTTTTTTATGCTAACTGATTTTTAATAACTTTTATCTATTCAGAATAAATATTCTTTATCAGAGAAGTAAGAAATTACTTAAATAAACTTAGGCCGTATGTCAATTGCGTTAAAATGGGGGTTAAACTATATCCACTGGCTAATTTTTGACATTTCTGCAAGTGCTTTCCATCTCTTTCACCTCTCTAGGTATATCAAATATAAAAAATTAGCCACTAGATACATTTTAGCGAGCTGTTGAGCAGGTTAAAATTTTGAACTCTCTAGTCACCATACTAATGTCAAAATTTATCCACTGGCTAAAATTTTAACACAATTGACACACGGCCTTATAATGTCGGGCAATTTTACTGAAATCAAGGTAATTTTCATGACAGTTCGAAGAAAAATCAGCTGTTTCACTCATATCTATGAGACAAAGTGTAAATATTCAACGTGTTTCGTCAGTTATTACCCCTCTAATGTCACGTGACTAAAATGGTTGATTGACCAATGAGAACAGTGCATCGCCAAAGTTTACTTGGTAAAACTACAGCCCGAAGCACGGATATTGATTTTTTTTTACCAATGTTACATATGTAGCTCGCAACAAGTTTATGCCAACGACTTTCATTCCCTTGAACGCCGTTGCCACACACAAAAAAGCGTCGTTGTAATGAAGTCAGCTTTTACACATGAGACACGGTGAATTCTGAAACAATCCAATCATATTTTCATTTCTTCGATACCGATATTGAGGTCTGCACTCGGCGAAGGCAAGTTTGGAATGATTATTTTGGTAAAAATGAAATGGTTTGGGAGTGAAACGTTCATGCCCACACCGAGACAGTTTAAAATGGATTAGTTTTTCTTTTTGGCTCACATAAAATCTACCGATTAGCAGATGACTTTCGTTCCAATGAACGTGTGTTCACAATGTAGCTTTGCCTGGCGTTTAGCTTCAAACTCAAAATAAAAATGAAATCTTAATTTAACGTTACTGTAAAGATCCGTGGGCAAAACAAAGGTTAGAAAAAGTGTGATTTGTCCAAATGTTTGTTGATGCTTTCTAGGTTATTTTCTGAGAGGGTTGAGGAGTAACGTATTTTTAGCGGATATTTTAATCAGAGATAAAGTAAGGATCGTGATCTCTTGAGCTTGATTTTAATCATCACCCATGGATAACACCATAAGAAGAGGTGTTGTCCAACATGCATTTTTCTATATTAGTTTAGACCACAACAAAGTATAATTTAATTACAAAGCATACTGTGTCCGACATCTGGCTGGGAATCGAAGACTCTGCCAGCCGGAGTACTGGTGTCCATTCGTTCTACATGTCCTAGCCATCTTAAACGTCCAATGCGGAGTTTTTTTTTTGACGAGGGGCATGTCGCTGTACAGCTCGTATAGTTCTTTGTTGAATCTCCGTCAACGCAAACGGGGTCGAAGATTTTTTCGAAGAATTTTCCTCTCAAATCGACCAAGGCAATGCGCTATCATGTGACTTCTTCAATTTGATTTTTGACAGGATTGTGCAAAACTCACGAGCCAACACCAGAGGCGTAAATTTCAAAAAATCGGTACAACTACTAGCAAAGTTATGTCATAGCCAAGTTTGCTCGTATAGAGCTTTTCTTGCTTTTTTCTTCTTTCTGAAAAGCCGTTGTTCTTCCCTTCTTCTTTGCTTATAGAGCTCAATGGCAGCTCTCTTCTTCACCTTCAGCCTTATAGAAGCGAAATATATTTGCAAGCCTTTCCGAAGTTGAAAAATTACATTATTGTTTATTGTTTCCATTTTGTTTTTACATTTTCTTACAGATATCAATTACTTTTATTGATTTCAATCTCAATCACTTATAATCAAAGCCCAATTCGTTATTAGGAAAGTATGAAACTCAATGCAGTGAATTATATAAAAACTCTTATCATACTGCGATTCGAACTCGCGCACTCTCGCACGGTAGTCCAACACGCTATCCACTAGGCTGTACTCTTGAACATGGTAGATGAGTTAGTACAACGAAGTACTTGAATCGTGTTGACTCACTCTCGGGTAGGTCTCCGATCTTTTCACCTTTTCCCGATCTTTCGTTTTTTTTCCGATCTTTCAAACTTGACTTTTTAAGCTTTCATTCGTACATGCTATGTTTCGGATAAATTTCATGCAAAGTTAAACCGAAACATCTTATCTTATCTAGCCTACTTATCAACTACTTAAAAACTAATTTAAACTACGTAAAAAAAACTTAAAAACTATGTAAGTCGGGCAAACAATTTGGTAGTCAAATATCTGTATCTATTTTAGCCACCACAACAGGTTCTCCTGTTGCAACCTACTGCGTCGGTCCTAATCGGACACACTCCTGTTGAACCGCGGGCGCTCTCCTCCGCCCTGAGCGACGACGTCTCGGTCGTATAGGAGCCGCTGTCCACCGCCGATCTATCCTGTATCAAGGGGTAGTAGGCCCCAAAGATTAGACTATTGTTCGAAGCCATCGCTCTTGCAGCGTGAAACCGAATGAGTTTTACCAGAAAATAGTCTATTCTGTTTATATTGGCCGCGTTGTATAGGACCCGGTTGGAATAGCATTTTGTGTGGTCAGATACTGGTGTTCTGTGAAGTCCAAGGCAGCTCCTCAGACGCTGCCTCTCAAACAGCCGTATCTTTTCCATTTGAGATGGTGCAACGTTGAACCACACCGGGCACCCATAGGCAATCATCGACCTAATGAGGGCCATGTAGCAAATCACCTTCACCCTGCTGTCAAGACGACTGCCAGAGCAGCATCTACATGTCTTCCGAAATATAGATACTGATCTAACCAGATGCCAAGGTACTTTACTTTAATTTACTTTACTACACTTTTACTCGCCAGTGGCTGTCCTTTGGTCCAAAGATCACCAGCTTTCGCCAGTTCTTTCTCGTATCCCTAGAGGCCCTAGACAATGCTGTCCTAAACAGAATAGTTGATTTTCAACTTCCAGTCATCACAATATCTCTGGATCTTGTCGAAGTCCCGTTGCAAAAGAGTTCGAATGACTTCGACAGTAGGGGCTGTTCTGGCCCTCTAACCATTCGGTGTCGAAAGTATTCTCTAAATCAACCAGACATGCACCCGTGCACTGTTTATTGGCTTTGTTCCATTGTATATCAGAGACGAGTTTGGAGGCAGCATGAATACAGTCATGTCCTGCCTTGAAACCAAACAGGTTCTCTGGTATAATATTATTGTCCTCCGATCACTTGAACAGAGCTCGGTTAAGAATCTTTTCAAAAACCTTGCTGATACTTGGAAGGAGACTTATCGACCGGAAATTCGCGGGATTGGAGTTGTCCTTTCCCTTTTTCGGGAGAGGATGAACCGCCGTTTTCCAACGCACTGGGTAATACGCATTATTCAGCGCGTTGTTGAACAGCGTGGCGTAAATGTCTACAGCTTCAGGGGGTAAGTGTCGCAGTACAATGTTGGATATACCATCGACTCCGACTGACTACTTTATGGAATCGAAGATGATCTGGAGATTAACACGGGACTAGACCCACTTCGCTCGGTGACTATGGCATTTGCCAAGTTTTCGTCATCAAACCGGTTGAAACCACGGTTCTGAGATCGCCATTGCGTTATGTCGATTCGGAGATAGAATATACACTTCCTGAAAGACAGCCCCTACTGCCTCCACTTTCTCTAGAGGGTCTTCAATTACATAGAAATCATCGTAGAAGACGGCTTCCCCCGGATCAATGCTGCTGTCAAAAGTATGTTTGTATTGTAAGTTGTTCGTTGGAGCTTAATACACGGAAGGTCGATCTGACCTTTCCTCCTAAAGATGTTTTTAATTTTTGGAAACATACTCGGGTCGCTGGAATTTACGGCTCGAATTCTGTTATTCCAAAACAAATTAATGGACAACCGATAGTTCTCCTTGATCAATTGGTTGATGTTTTTTTATCGTCGCCTACAATGTACTAATATCCCCGTCTTTTTAGAAGTCCAATTTTTTTGTCTGTGTAGTGCGTCAATGGTCGCGTTTCTGTACGTTGATGTTATGTCATGTTCGTTGTATTTCGGTATCGTCCTGTTCATTGTTCATTGAATCGTTTCGTCCATTTGTTGTAAGTATTCCTTGATTTCGTTGTTCGTTAGGTTTCTGTTGTTTGGTGATGAAATGGCCCTCGAACGTAGTTCTCTTGATAAGGCGTTGGTGAAGCAAAGCCAGCGCATCTTACCGTAGTTGTAAGCATGCACAGGCACATACTTTTCCAACGCCACAAGCTCTATCGGAAGCTGTATTACGGCGGCGAGTCAGCAGTGGTCACTGTCGTACTCGATCGCCCGTAAACAGTTTTGCGGGTGTTGGCCTACCCTGTTAGTAACTGTCAGTCTTGTGTCTCGCAGTAAAAGATCCAGGAAAGCACCGCTTCTCGGAAACGATGGCCTATCTGTGGCGAGAATGTCGATCCTATATTCAACATTGTAGTGGACCATCCAATTGTAAAGATCGTTACCCCGAGGATTTTGTAATTGATTTCCCCAATCTTCGTGTTTGAGATTTAAATCTCCGGCCAAAAGATAAAAGTTCTCCACTGAGTTCAGTCTTAGAGATTCGAAAAGTTTTCCGAGCTCTGTTGTAATCTTATCGTGTGGTATATGTAGGTACATACATCTCCGGAAGCTTAAAAACAACCTTACAGAGGTTATCTGTATCATAACTTCGGTATGCTAGTGAATTTTCCTGCATAATGTCTTAAACAGGCATTGCAGCAGGTTTGGGCTTCCGCTAGTTGTTCGCCTGTTTAATGTTCTCATATTCCAGGTTCATATACGAGCCGACGTTTTACTTTATTCGGTTAGTCGATCAATGAAGAGACATTCTTTAGTTGAGTTGGGATTTGAAGCAATGAAAAACGATTCATCATCAGATAAATCCCAGTGTAGTTGAGGCAGGTTAAAGTCGCCGAAAATAATGATGTCGTCAGAGGATTCAGATAACTCTATTACTTGATCGATCGCATTAACAGCAAGTTGGTAGGATTCAATAGGTTGGGCCGGCAGAATGTAGAAACACATTACGTATAGGGACTTGTGGGGGAGTGTTATTTTTATTGCAACAAAGTCGAGTTTTGAAGATGAAGAAGTAGCAATCGGAGAAGAGTCCAGGTCGTTATGAATAGCAAGAAGAACACCTCGACAAGGGGAGTCATCCGTTGGGCGGCTGATATCGTCCCGATAGACATTAAATATGGGTGGGAATAATTCCGGGTTCTTTATATCGGGAATCAGATTGGTTTCAGTTATAGCGTATATATCGAAAGGAAGAGCATGAGACTGGCGCAGAACAGCTTGGGTTTTTGTACGCAGGCCCCTTACGTTCTGATAGTAAAAGGTTAGAGGAACGCTATAATGGGAGGTTTGCTGAAGACCTGCTATCAAATTATGGACGAAAAAATTTGTTGTGGTCAGCACGGGTTCTTTGAAGGTGTGAGATACGTTTAGAACTGATATGAGAAGCAAAAGCAGATAAGTCTTTGTCCACGGTGGCCGACGAAATGTTGAAACCCTCGTGATAACGGTTGTAGATTTTTCGCAGTGCAGTAGGATCAATAGGAAGGCCTTCTTTTTGGATAGATATCTGAACGTTTGTTTTGGTTTTTCCGTCAATACAGATGGATTCAGGCTTATCAAATAAGTAGGCAAGGTAAAGTCGAACATTTTCGAAAAGCCTGTGATCTCTTAGTCGTGCCATAGTATATCGGCCATCAAGGTCGTTGGGGGAGGAAATGTGGTTTGAAAACTTAGAAGTAAGTTTAACAGCTGGGGGAAGTAGAGGATCGAAAATTGCAGGGGCCTTAGAGATTGGTGAAGGTGTCTCTTTATGAAGAGAAAGAGCGGGAAGAGCAGCATTGGAGGCAGCAGTGGGCGGGGCAGGATTGAGAACATGGGAGTGTATGAAGTTTGGATAATTAGAAGTGGATTGAGTGTTTGCCGGGGCTGGCGGATGATTAGAGGGGAGACCAGGGTCTGGAGTTAAGTTAAATGATACGCGATTACGTTGAGGCTTAGGTGACTTAGCGTTTACCGTGGGATGAGGCGTACCTTGCGGAGGTGCTGAGTTAATAGAGGTAGGTGGCTGAAGAGTGAGAGGGGAGAAAAGAGGAAAAGTTCCAACTTTGAAGCTCCAGTTAGGGTCAGGGTTGGGACTAGATGAACTATTATTCTTAAACTTACGTTTTCTTTTATTTAGCTTAACACTAGGCTTATTTTTATTACTAAGCTTCACCACTCCTGTATTGTACTTGGTGATGGTCATCTTTCCCAAGCTGAAGACGTCGTTTGAGGGGTTCGAAAAAAGCCAGGAGTATTTGGAAGGTATGTCAAGCTTAAAACGGTTATTTTTGGTGTTAGCTGTAGAAATCATCTGACAGAAGAGAAACATCTGCATGCTGAGGAGCGTTATTTATTATAAAGGCGTTGTACTCGCAGGCAGTTCTGTGTAATTTATCGAGCCTTTTATTCCAGTCGGCGGGTGTCCATAGTGTGCCAAATCGGTTTAAGGGTGTCGAAGCAGTTTGTGCCAGAGTGCCTGATTCTTCAGTTGGTGTTGAGGTCGGTGCGGGTGTGGGCATTGTTGCAGGAGTTAGGGCTATTTCAGGTGTTGTTATTGAAGTATTAGTAGTGGTTGTTGTTGTAGTTGTAGTCGCCGATGATGTTGGTTGATTAAATGGGGATGAATCCAGGATTTCGGCATGTATTGATGTGTTGTAGACTGGGCTCGATTGTGGCTGTATGAGCTCTGGTATGCAATCAATTTTGCTCGATGCCAGTCTAAGGTTTTCATCAATATCGCCCATAACTAATTGGAAAGCAGCGACATCATTGCTGACCTCATTGATTTTGCTTATAATGTCAAGCAGTAGAGGAGCGATGAGTTGAGAAGATGAGACACTTGGTTTTGAAGGGCTTTGTAAATTGGTATCCAGGAAGGTGCGAAAGGTGTTTAGATGGTCTTTGATCACTGATACATGCGGGTTCAAAATTGCGTTAATATCCGATTTCAGATCACTTTTTAAACTTAGGAACTTCGACTTGAAGTCAGCCGGTAACTTTTTAGTTAAATCACTAAGACTTGCCAGCTGCTTGTCTATGTTCTTGAATTTAGATTTGCAAAGAGTGGAGGAAACATCGATGCCGCTGGATAAATCTTCCACACTCTTAAACACTTCATCATACTTAGCAAATTGGGTCATGATTTGCTTGTAGAACAATTTGCATTCGGAGGAGTTTGTATTAATAGAGTCACTGATACATTTTATCGCGAGCATAACATGTGAAAGAGAGATGCCCTTGCATTCGTCGCAAAAGAAAAGGAAATTATTGTTGAAATCGTTAAGGTAGGTAATGGAGCGCTTACTCAACCCTATGCAGAGAGCATGAAATGATTTCCCGCAGAGCCCATTACAATTCACAAAGTCAGCACTAAAGTCTTGCGATGTTAGCACACATTCAGTATTACCGCACTGCTTTGACATGTTGATTTTTAATTAGGTCAAATAATGATTCGCGATCAAAGGCAATAACCAATTAATAGGTGGAAAGGCAATGAACAATTAATGGGTTGAAATTCAGGGGGAAATTGCAAGTACGCAAATAAATAAGTTGGAATTAAATTTATTTAAACTCGCGAAGCGGGAGCAAAAGAAAAACACGTCCGAACGATAGGAGGTACAATATGGCAAAAAAAAAAAAAAAAAAAAAAAAATCGTCAACAATAACATCACTATGAGGCTAATGGTTGCTTTTTTGCTAGTGGTTTTTTTCATGGTTGGGTAGTTAAGCCAAATCACAACCCCCAACCTGGAGGGCCAGTTCCAATTTATTACAAACCCCTAGGATACGGGGCCATCAGTAACCACTACGGGACTGAGCGCTGCCATTGGCTTTTCGGTTCATCCGCCATCATCTTTGTTCAAGGGGCCTCACTAACCCTTCAAATTCCTAGACAACCTGTTGTCCGAATATGTCGAACCAACACATCTAGGTTCGCCTGGGACAGCAGGCCGAGTATTGGCAGTCTGATCAGGCTGTTTACAGTGTTGCTGTTTTTCGTCTTCTTATCAACACTAGGATGGGATCTGTATCTGATGACTACCACTTGGATGTAAAAATAAGCACAATTTATGTGCAGTCAGAGTTACAACCACTGAGCACTGAGCCTAGTTAGAGACAGAGTCTTCCCTCGTTCTACAACATCTACAACCATCTACCGTACTACTTATATGTAATCTGAACTCCGGAACAAGGCGGCTTTGACAGCAAAATGAACGTTTTTACTAATATTACAACTGCTTCAACTAAGACATAAATCGTAAATGAAAGTTGTTCTGTTTATAACCTCATGATTAACTCCATTCAACCAACATGCCCTTTCCAATCACTCACTTTATGTTAGTTGAGGTCGGTTTCCTCTTCGCGCCACTGAAGACGAGTCTTCCCCTACTGCGTACGACTGTAGCAGAAAGAATTCTCCAAAGTCATCCTTCACAGACGGGCTATACTAAACAAGGCTCTGACATACTTTTTTTTCACGTGATTGACTACTTGGTCCCCCAATGGACAAACCCTAGGGGATAGTTATAGAAAGGGCGGTGTTGCTATTATTCTACAACACAAGCAAATACAGTTGGATGAGACAGAATCCGATAGTTTGTACTGTGTGGTAAAATATTCAAAAAATAAAAAAGATATTTAGTAAAATTTACAACTCATGTCATTTCAGACTAAAACTCAGTATTTTCCATCATTCTACATTACTAAATACCGTATAATCAACTATAACGTATATTCAAAGCATCCAGACTAAAGTGAGAACAGTCTCAATTGGATAACTACCCCGGAGTAGTCTCATTGGATGTTCTTCTCTCGCTGGTACTTAAGAGAGAACCGCCGCCGCGCCATCATAAAAGAAGGATCGCAACACAAAACATAATTATCCATACTTTATAATACATCCCGCCCTTAAGAAACCATTAATTATCCGAAATCTTGCAGCCGACCACACACACGGCGCTCAACTAATAGGACCTACAACAACCACTTATTTAATACATAAACTGACAATCAAAACAGACTCACTTTGATTGTATCTTACTGCCACTTGACTACGCTCCGAATTGGCGTCGTAACTAAAAGTATTCCGCAATTGACATCCAGGCTCTGTCAAAAGCCAAATGTGCGAGTGAACAGCACCAGCACACCAATCGGTTCCCAAGACCTCCTAGTATTCACCTACCTAGCTGTCGATCTGATAAGGATTATTATGCAATGATTACATACATTATGAGGTAGGAGATAAGAAGACGTGTTCATTTCCGATGCTCCTTTTTTGTACCTCTCGGCCGTAATGAAATCGTCAAAAAATTCTAAACAAAAACAATCGTTCGGAAGACATTGCATCCTCGTAAGAGGATAATGAAAGAAACCACACCAGCAGCAGCCCGAAGATCCCACACCAACTACATAAATCTTCGTCGGGTTTCTGTGGCAGTGAAGGGCGTGTCGGATTGCTGAAATGTTTTGGCTTTTTATTAATGCCGATCGCTTTCGGCGGCCGGTCGCATTAAAACATTTCATCTATCCAACAACATCTTTATATAGGTGTGCAGCAGAGGTTTCGGGCTGTCGTTGTTTTTATAGTTTCCCTTACCTGAGTTTGTTGGTTATATTGTTTCGCCTTTTTCAATAACTGAAAAAAAAAATAAATCTATTATTATTTGGCACAGCTCTATTACTGAAATGGTCATCAGAGCATCTGCCATCGGATAGGGCTGAAATGATCTGAGGTATATTTTTGACTCGAAGCAAATTGAAAATATGTCGGATTTTGACAAAATAGGTATCGCTTTATTGGGATTTATCAACAAGGGCGATAATAACGATGTTATTATTTTTGACTTTAGTGGTTTAGCTAAGATGTATGGTAAAATTGATGTTAAGAGAGAAATTTACATTTAATTATTTTTTGTAATTTTTTTTTCCAGGAAAATAAAAAAATACAATTGAAACATTTAACCAACTTTTGAAGACTCGTTTTTTATCATTCTTATCACTGTGCATACTAAATGCTAGCAGCTTCATTCATAAGCACATAATAAGCACTTGTTAATAGACCACTAAACGTAAAAAACCTTATTCCAAAAATTATACAACGTTAAATATGGTTGAATAGTGCCAGTATTAGTGTCTTCAGAATCAAACTGTATTTTGTCTCAATTTATCGCAAACGGCTAAGTTATATTAAAAAACTACAAAAAAGTATTTTAAATGGTCCTTTTGTATTTCTGTATTTGTGTTACGTTGATAAATTTATTCCAATGAAATTAAATCAACAGGAGAGGTGCAACCGATCAACTAGCGGAAGTCCTAAAATGCTACGAAGCAGACATTACTGCCATTCAGGAAATACGATGGAATGGGCCGGACAAAAAGAGGATGAAAAACTGTGACATCTACTACAGACCGTGTTATCCTGATCAGAAACAGCGAATATTCGGATGCGGATTTGTTATACGTGCCAGACTTTAGGCAAGAAGTCTTATGTTTCCAAGACATTAGCGAACGGATAGTAACAATACGCATCAATGCGAAATTCGCCAACATAAGTCTTATATGCGCTAACGCCCCAAGGTAGGAAAAAGATGATATAGCTAAGGATTACTTCTATGAGCAGCTTGAGCGACTACCGAAGTACGATTTTAAAATCGTGCTGGGAGATTTTCACGCAAAGGTAGGAAGAGCAGACATCCTTAGCAGTATTTTCGGAACACATAGCCTACACGACAACACCTCTGGTAACGGACTTAGGGTAATTGACTTTACTACGGAACGGAATGCCATTAGAGCCAGCTCACGGTTTCCTCACCTCGATAGCTAACATCGACTCGGACCAATACCTTGTTGTAGCCAAGGTAAGAATGCGGATATCCACCCCGCCACAACGACCCAGATATACTGTGAAAAAAATTATTGTCGAAAGACTGCAATCGCAAGAAACCGCCAAGACCTTCGCGCAACGCGTATCCCTTAACCTCTCGATTAACACCATACCACTAGCATCGAATGTCGAAGAACAATGGCAACGATGCCAACAAGCCATTAGATCAGCCGCAACTGATGAGCTAGGTTTCTCGCGCCCACCAGCCAGAAACTCCTGGTTTGATGAGAAATGCCGACAGATGTTCGCAGCCAAGAACGAGGCCTACAAGGTTAAGCTGCAGGTATAGGCAGAAAAGAAGGGAAGAACACCGGCTTTTCAGAAAGAAGAAAAGAGCAAGAAAAGCACGCGATCGAGGATATAGAGAAGTGCCACTCCACGAACGATGTTCGCAAGTTTTACCAAAGTGTAAAACGTCAAAGCCAAGGATACAAGGCTCGAACAGAATCCTGTCGAGATGAACAAGGAAATATCATACTTGAGAAACAGTCGATGCTGAGGATATGGAAGAACCACTTCTGCAGACTGTTAAACGGCGATGACGAATAACATTCCGCTGCCGGGCAGAACGAACCATTCAATGTTGGGAACAACAGCGAAAACTGCCAACCCCCCGACCTAAGTGAAGCGAGGATAAAAACATCTAAACTCAAGGTTAATAAGGCTCCCGGAAATGATGGCCTTCCCGCCGAGCTTTATAAAGCCGGCCGCGATGACTTGGTAAGAAACATCCACCAACTAATAAGCCAAATCTGGTCGGAAGAAGTATGCCTGAAGAATGGAACCTCACCATCGTTTGTCCGGTGGAGATCCTCTAAACTGCACAAACTATAGAGGCATCGCCTACAAGATCCTATCTGCCGTAATATGTGAACGCCTGAAACCGTTTACCAACAACCTGACCGGCCCTTATCAGTGTGGTATTAGGCCAGGAAAGTCCACAACCGATCAAATCTTCACACTTCGGCAGATCCTAAAAAAAAACCCAAGAAATCCAAATCGATACCCACCACGTATTCATTGATTTCGAACTAGCATACGATAGCATTTATAGACACGAACTATACAGAGCCATGTCTAGTTTTGGTATACCGCCCAAGCCCTCACTCGAACTACTTAGGAGATCCTTTATAAGACCCTGATCATCCCAGATCTGCTCTACGGCGCTGGAGCATGGACCGTCTAAAAAGCGGATGAAGAAATCCTTGGTCGATTTGAGGGGAAAATTCTTTGAAAAATCTTCGGTCCCGTTTGCTTTGACGGGCTATGGAGACGAAGATTCAACCAAGAACTATACGAGCTGTAAAGCGTTATGCTCCTGGTAAAAAAAAACTCCGCATTGGACGTTTAAGATGGCTAGGACATGTAGAACAAATGGACACCAATGCTCCGGCTCGCAGAGTCTTCGATTCCCAGACGTCGGACGCAGTAGAGGAAGACCTGGCCTTAAGTGGCGCGCACAACTTGGAGTGCGCAACTGGAATCAGTTAGCTAATGATATCTAATATCGAAAATTCATCAGAATTTCACCATTAAATTTAGCAATAAAGCATCCCATACCCAGCTAAATGGTAGACATAGCTGATGAAGGCCTCGCCTTTACAGCATACACATAGCTGAGGATAATATCCTAAATGGGGTCAAATCGGGCTACTCTGCATTAAAATGTGCTGAATTGTTTTCCCACAATTAATAATCATATACCTGTGGTAAAATGTTTCTCTTATCCAAAATTAACATTTAAGAACATTTATATGAATTATTATAATATTACTTACATAAAGTACTTCGGTTGTATTCAAGTGATGAAGCGAATGTACCTCGACCAATCCCGCTAATTTATTCGTTTTCATAACCACAGCTGTAATAAATGGATTCGACGGTATATCAATAATACCAACTACTTAGAAACACAATTGAACCTTGAGGTACTCCAGCATTCATTACGAATCTCAACTTGGAGGGATATTTTCGTCAGGAAACATTAACACCCACATCAAATTAACGCAATCTTTATTTAAATTCATACTTTTATACCATTTGTGTGAGAAACACAAATTGATCACCGATTTGTTTTTTAGAGACATTTAATGTTACTAAAATCGCACGATATCTCGTGATTAACACAAACCGCGCCATCTAAAACCAGCTCAATACATCATTATACCGTGATTAATGCTTCCCCTGTAAACCTCAACAACCATTCTCTAAACAGCAGCAGCTGCTTTAATAGAGATATTAAGTTAATCATCACTCAAGCAAATAGACAAAGAAGTCACAAGAAATGCCATATCAGTATTTTTCACCGCTACCAGAACTAATTCTCACCGAAAAGTCTCGGTCTAGAACGGAGAACACAGTCCAAAACTCAATCATCGAATTGAAGTGATCTGGCCGACTAATCCATTGACTGACTGACTGTCTGACACTTGTCGACGTGGATAGCGCATCCCCATCATCCCAAGGAACCGACCACTGATTTGATTACATCATTAGCATATTTATTGGGTCATTTAGTATATTTTTGTTTTGGGTTTTAAATATACGACATCATTTGTCGGTTCGTTCTCCAACTGTCGGCAGGTAGACAGCCACGCACAGATCCAATATTTTCGTTGTTGTTCATTTGTTTTGGACAATCGTTCAGGGGCATAGCTCGCTGTTATCCGCCCATGCAGAACAGAACTCCATATGAAGATCGTGTATTGGCCTACTGGTTTCACATGGAGCAGCATCGGTTCTCGTTTAATGCAGCCGACTTCTTTCACTTGGCATTATTATGTTATCACAGACGATATTACAAAATTATACAACATAACTTAGGTTGATCTTCAGGTGTGTAATCACCAGAGTTTTTCTCAAGTTGTCAACATTTCTGGCTTAAGTGTGGAATGTGAGAATGGTCGGCTCGATTGAAGCTGGCTTTATGTGTTCCATTGCTCGCTTAGCTCGGTCGGCATTATTGTTTCGGTGGTTGTCTGGATGGTTGGTTACTGGCCAGTTAAAAAGGTGTTGGCTATTATGAAGATATCTCGTGAAATATTATTTCATTTGTATATTCTGGAACACATCGGGTTGTCTATTAGCGGAGGATACAGAATCTATCTATTTTTTTTGTTGGTTCCATTTGAATATGTGTTACGTAGATTATGCGAGTGTGTCTTCAGTCACAGTTAAATTACTACAATGAAAGCCCTTATGGAGTCATTTGGAGATAGTTCCCTTGATAAATGTTTGGAGGATTAGGAATTGCTTTTACCGCAGTAGCAAAATAGGTAGATTGAATTAATAATCGAATATGCTGTTTGATCATTTCAATCTAACGAAATTCTCGTTGTATTTGATATTGCTTGTTGGAGTACGACAATATTTATAAACGTTTTTGAACACGACATCTTTATCACTTTCATGTCGACTGATGGAAGTTTCAAAAAAATCCCCATTGCGAATGGGCCTTAAAGTGTATTTTATTTAATATTATTATTATTATATTGTTTTCAAAATCAGTGCTCTATTCGAGAGACGTTATGCGCACTACGTAGTTTTAATTCTCGCCATAGCTGAGTTTACTATATCCGACATTTCGTCTTTGTATTCTGAAAACATTGCTGCTGATCATGATAGTGTACGGGAAACCGGAGGCAGTTAATTTCTTGTCGTTCACAAGAACTTGGCCTTTCTGCCAATTTATCTTGTTAAATCTTGCGTCGATACTTTGGTTTACATACTAAATTCAGCCAGATTTATATAATTTTTTTTAGCCATGTCCACTATCTACAGCGATTTAAAAAAAAATCGATTTTAGGTAAAAGTTCAATTTCTTAATAAAAAAACAATGTATGTCCGTCCGAGAATGTTGAACTAGGATGATAAAATTTTGTATATTTACTTTATGTCTGCAAAAAGTTCTGAACTAGGTCAAGTTTTTGATGGATGTTCATTTCAACAATGGAGTGGAATAGTGTATAATATGATTCACAATGCGAATTGTAACCTATTTATATGTCTTTTGAAGGTTTTTTTTTATATTTTTTAAAAATAAATCTGCCAAATAAACCCATTTTTTGAATAACTTTTTGCTATTTCTTTTTTTTATCTTGATATCTACACTCTAGCTAGCTTCATTGGATTATCTTGACTTAAATTGCGGTGCTTGTATTAAAAATCCGAAATAAACAATACCAAAAATACAATCCAAAACGAGTATAAACTTATTATGAGCAGCTTCTGAAACTTGCCGCGAGGAGTCGGCCTTAACCTGTTCATCACATTCGGTGTGCCAAAAAGATAATATTTCACCATATGTATGATAAAGTAGACCACTGTTGGTTGCATAAAGGAATTGGAATACAAGCAAGGGGATCCTATGTCTTGCACTGAGGCATATCCCTGATAAATGTCGCAAGATCTTATCCAACGGACTGAGTAAATGTTTGAAACCTTTTTGCAACACACTCATCGACACATAAATACTATTGTGGCTTCAAACGCGGCATATTGTCCATAGACAAAATTTTTAATTTAAGACTGATCTTGGATGAACAAATTTCACGTCGACCGACGGAAACTTTAGCATCTGATAGCATTTATGACATAACATAACATAATTCGATATTCCATAAAAGTTAGCAAAGCTATGTCGCTTAACATTGGATGACAGGCTATGCATCCTTCAGCTAATGTTATATTTACATATGACTTGTCACCGTGTAGGATGGAACTGCGCATCTGGAATCAAATATTTTACGTTTATTTTATATACGATATACATTATGTATATTAAACAAAATGAGCCTTATAGAGTCATTTTGGTCCTTCAAATAAGCTCTCAATTAGACAAATCAGAACAAGTGTAAACATACATCCGTCTATTTTCAAAATATGTCATAAAAAATTACTACTACTACTTTTTGTGGAAAAAATCACTTGACAAAGTCACCCTCACAACTATTTAGCTCAGAGTCATCGCTAAAAATGGCCAGGTATTAATTGTCATAATCCGAAATTTAGTATACTTGCTCTACGGAACAATAAGTGTGGGTAAAAGTATTCGCTGATATTGAACATGTTATATCAACAGATAGTTTATCAAATTTACACACAAAACGTTGCGAATTTTTGACGATCGTTTTACTATCTTCTCCTATTCTCTTGTAGAAAGCAAACTTTACAGATTGGCAAATTGTCTTGTTGATTTACAAAAAGGTCCTGTTATACCTAATGGGTGATACCTTTAGAGATACTTTAAATTTTCATTATCTTTACCATACAAAAGAACCAATCGCCACATTTCTTTTTCTTAAGTTTCAAAATTCAAAATTTCGACGTATTCGAGCATTTTGTGTTTTATGGGACGTTCATCCAGAAGACTTATTTTGACCTATATAACGGGTGATCCAAGTAGAGATACTTGTTTCAATAGCATTTTTTGACAGATCACGTGTGAGTCGTGTCATGCTGTCATGTTATTTTTGCTTAGTATTGTTTGGCATTTCATAATGGAAAGACTTACGCGTGAACAACGTTTACAAATTGTTCAACTTTATTATGAAAATTCGTGATCTCGGCGACATTTGGTTTCAGCAAGACGGCGCCACTTCCCACACATCGCATCAATCAATGCACTTATTGAGAGAACATTTCGGTGAGCACATAATTTCACGTTTTGGGCCGGTCGATTGGCCACCAAGATCGTGTGATATCACACCTTTAGACTTTTTCCTGTGGGGATATGTAAAGTCAAACGCTTATGCCGACAAACCCGCCTCGATTCAGGCCTTGGAGGAAAACATCACGCGTGTCATTCGCCAGTTACCAGTCGAAATGCTCGAACGAGTGATCGAAAATTGGACTCAACGGATGGACCATCTGCGACGTAGCAACGGCCAACATTTGATAGACATAATCTTCAAAAAATAAATAAACATTCTCCATTAAATTTGAATTTTCTGTGTTTTTTTCTTTAAAAAAGTAGGGAACCTCGAAATGGATCACCCTTTACAATCCACAATAGTTGAAGAGCAGAGTTAATAAACACCTGCAGGCATTTTCTCATAACGCTCCTCCATGATTTTACTGCCTGTGTGAAAGAACCGCCTTCTTGTTGGGTCAAATTATCTTCGAGTTCAATACGATTCATTTCAGGCCGCAAATAGTCCAGTCGGCTCCATTTTTGAAGAAGCATGTACCACCGTGATGAGTCTTTTAATGATAAAATGTCCAACTGACAAAAATTCTACGACGGTTTGGCATTCCCTGCGTTATATTCTATTAATACCTTCTAAAAATAGTACCCTCAAATTAATCATCGAATATTACAACGAATTTCTCACAAAAAAAGTCTGATTGGCTGGATATCGTGAATTTTATTGCTGGTATTTTCCTTCAGCTCCGTTGCAGACTATCGGCTTTTACCATAGACTTTACTCCTGAGGTATCCACATAGAAAATTCTGGCACGGGAAGTTTCCAATGCGGCTGATAAGCTTTCATGGGAAATGTTCACGGAGAAAATTCATGGCAGGTTATGGCAGTTTCCATGTTAGGAGCTCCATTTTGCTGAAAAGGCGTTTAAGATGGATGTAATCGCAAATTTGCTAAGAAAATTTTTTTTGATTTCTGGCTTTGTCCCACGGAATTGAAAAAAAAAATCGGCCCTATGATTCCGTTAGTCGTAACTCTTTGGCAATTCGGGAGTCATTGGTGTTCCTTTCGCGGATAACGTGTTCGTTAGGCCAAGAAGCGACAATTTTTGCTTATTTGGAATATGAGTTTAGTCGTTTCTAGATATTGTTTCACTGACATTTTTGCGTAATTTAAAATCATTTTCTTTAAGGTTTTGCACTAATTGAATCTTAAAAGGATGGAGTTTTATGTCGTTCTTTAGAATTTCGTGAACAAAACTTTCTTAGACTTTAATGTCACATTTTTCTTTTATAGTGGTATAATGCAAAAATGTTTACTTAACGAAATTGAAAAAACGAACAAAAAGGTATATCTATTAACAAACACTATTCTACTTTTATACGATGATACTTAAGTGTATGGGTTATACGAACATAATGTTTAATAATGCCAATTTAATATTCTAGATCATATACCCAGGCACTAATTGTGCCTGTTCTCAAATAGCCTAACAAAACAGAAATATAATATGTTAATACAACTATACACATGGTCATAATAAAATACTCAACCATCTATACCAACTCAATAAAAATAAAAAAAAAAAAACACCCACATTTCACGCATGTGAGCCATCTTTCGTTTCTCACAATATACATCTCATACCTATACATAATGTACGATGTACCTGATGTGTGAACAATTGTACATACAGACGTTAGTACATTCCTACATAAAAGTTTTCAAACAAATCACGATTGTTAGCCCAACATCTCAGTATTACTTAGTTAAGAGAACAGAAGGAAAGTAATTTCCATGATTATCCTTTAATGAAGCAATTGGATTTGTATGGTTGCTCGGGAAGGAAACGCCCCGACGCTGCTGCTGATGCTGCTGTTATGCTACTGCTGCCACTGCGCCGCCATGCGAATCACACATGAATAGGCGATATCGGATTTCACCATCAGATGTGTGTATAGATTTTGTGCGCCGATAAAGACGTCCCATCAAAGGGATATCATCACGAACCTACTTGATCAGCCAACTAGTTTCCTCTTCTTGTCAATTTCTTACACCATACTATTATTATCTGCATCTTTATCATTATTCCCATTAACCCATTTCACTTTCGAAATGCCGCCTTCCCACTGAACACAATATACCTTTTTCTAGGCACTAGACCCAACAGTGAACAATACTTTCGCGCTGGCAAATGCCGGCATCCTCTTTGGTCTACTTGAGAGTTTCTATATATTGATCCTTGAATCTGTATTAGATCTCAAAGTGCCGCGCTGCATTGTATTGGAATATGGCATGCTGTGGCATTTGGTTTCAATATGCGATCGCTCCCTCAGGCATTCTGTCCATTATCTGTTTCCCCAATATTTGTGTGTAAACAGATCCCAAAAAAATTAGGCAAATAAACATGACAGCGGCTCCACCAAATTAAATGCATTTCCACCCAATTTAGAGACAAATCACGAGTCCATAGCACGACAACAAATCGCCCAAATTAATCCACAATCAAGCAGGGTAGGCATAGGCAGGCACCTTTACCTGATCTCGGTCCCATACTCCATTTCGACGGGTGTATACACACACACACGGATCCGGATCGGCGAACTTGGTGTGGGAACTGTATGCTTTGTTGGACAGTGGTCGATAATGGTGCATTTTTGAAGAAAAAAAAAACTAGATGCTCAGAAGAGCTAAGCGAAGCCATCTCAAGACTTTTGACCTTGGAACATGCCACAAGGCTTAGAGTCTAACTAACGGGTGTATTTTTTTTAGAGATAGGTTTTTCGAGTAGAGATAAAACTGACATTTTGTGGTCAAATCGGGCAACACTAATGTCATATATGTTCCGTTTGGTTTGCCATTTTATCACGAACAGGTTGACAAATGAACAACGCTTGCAAATCATGCAAATTTATTTCGAAAATAATGGTTCAGTTCGCGAAGTTTACCGCAGGCTCCGTCCATTTTCTGGTCGACATAACCGTCCCTCAAAGCAATTATTCGGTTAACCATGGATCGTTTTCGCACCTCTTTTACTTTTGTGATAATACGCATCCGCATAGACGTCGAACAGCACGCACCGAAAAAACGCTATAGAGCAAAGTTTTGCAGAGGACCCGAATGAATCGATTAGCCACCGTGCACAGCAATTGGAGCTTTGTTAATCAATTTTATGGAAGATTTTGCGTAATGATCTTGGCTTACGATCTTGTGCAAGAATTAAAGTCGCGACCCCTTCCAAATCGTAGTGATTTTGGTGTATGGGCCGAAAATGAGATTGATCTCGATGCTGATTTTCATCGCAGAATTTTGTTCATTGATGAGCCTCATTTTTGGCTGAATGACTAATTCAACAGCAAAATTATGCATTTGGAGTGAAAGGAATCCACATGAGCCTCTTGAGACGGCATTACATCCACAAAAACCGACTGTTTGGTGTGATCTATGGTCTGGTGGAGTCACTGGGCCATACTTCTTCCGAAATGATGCTGGAGAGTCAGTTACCGTTAATGGAGACAAGTATAGAGCCATGGTAACCGACTATTTTGTTCCCGAATTGGATGGCATGAATGTGGATGAGACATGGTTCTAAAAAGACGGCGCTACATGAGCGTATAAAATCGCGGAACGGTCCTGTCCTGTGATTTGACACCATTGGATTATTTTCTTTAGGGATATGTGAAGTCGCTAATCTACGCCAAACGTTAGGGGACTTGGAAGCCAACATTTGTGGGCCGACAAACGACCCCAAATGCTCGAAAAAGTGTTTAAAAAATTGGACCTTTAAGCTTGGCTTTATTCGAACCAGCCGTGGCGGCTGGTATTTAAACATTAATGACATAAAATTATTCTTCCAATTAAGTCAAATTGATGGACATTAAATTGATTTTGTTGTGTCTTATTTCAATTTGAAGTTCTACACCTCTAAAAAAAACACCATTTTACAACGACACGAACAACACAATAGGATTAATCTATAAAGGACTAAATAAAAATAAGAATCGGTTATCTGGCAGCATTTTCCTGTTGACGTTTCGATAACAAAAAATCTTGCTATTTCAATTTTGTTTTGCAATTGCAATTTTTTTCATTTTATGCTCTACTACATTAATGGAATGTTGTGGTTTTTGAATCAAAGCATATACACATATGTTTTTATCAAATTATTTCATAAAACCTAGATTTGAAACCTAGTTTGCAGCTTTTGTTTACCGGATATCGTACCGTCGCGATTTTCATAGCAATTTTTAGTATTTTCGAAAACGAGTCATAAAAAAATTTGACAACCTGTCTGAACAGAATTTTGTGAAAATGCCACTCCCACGTTTTGGGGTGTTTAATTTAAGGATGGAATGGGGTTTTTTCGTCCGACTGACCACTGTATATCATGTCGTCGCTCCAAAATTGAGAGAACTTGATAATGTGTTAATTATAATCAAACCAAACAAGTTTCTTGTGTCGTACACATTTTGCCCCGGTCCGGTCACAATTCAAATGAGTTATTATTCTTAAGCCGGAGCTGTTAATGCCTCGGAATGGGGCATCCATGGCGTATTTATGTGAAACCGACGACCAATATTAGCAGCTACACAGAAAATAAAAATATTAATAACAATAATGTGAAATTTATGGTCATCGGGGAACGAAGTCGTCGACGACAACAACACGATCATGATGATGATGATCACCGCCTTGCGATGGGGCCAACGACGACGGAGTGAGTAGCTGCTAGCGGTAGAGACCTTTGATCCGATTTGGATTGGAGAATACCAAATGGACTGCTGCGGACTTGGCCAAATTTATTCGGAATTAAAACAAGCAACAAATTATTGATTGTGACTATTTCCGTAAAATATTTTGACAGCAAACTTATGAATCTTCTTCGATAGAGTGCTGCGGCCGAGATTCCGAATTATTTACTATTCCTCGACATTTTAATGGCGTGCCGCGCCGATCCGAAGGGGCGAGTAATTTTTTTTAATGAGCCCTCGACCACAACGGCACTGGACTTAATTCCATTCATCGTGAGGCCTGAAAACTCCCAACTTGTGTATAAAACAAATTATGTAAGAACAATAATAGATGACTGCAGCAGACACCTATGCGAATCCTGGCAGGTGCTTATGCATTTTTAAGTTTCCCGCCGTTAACCAGCGCTTTTGAAGCGGTTGTCGTCCGTGAAGATGTTCCGTGTTCGTGTTTGTCCATACACTTCCACCACATAGCTGGGGGTGGAAATTACATATCTTCTACATCGGGGGTTACATGCGAACGCGTAGACTTCCATGTGAATGGAACTAATTCGAGCAGGTATGTGTTGTGAATAATTTAGGAAGTGGTCATCCTCGTTCAAGTGCTGCACTGTCATTACATGGAATTTCATGGTATGTCAGACGGGGGTTTTCAGTAAAAGCATACATGTGTTGAGATCTTTGGGGGTGTATTTGGATGGGGATATCATAACTTTATGTTTGGCATCAAAAGATCACGCACGCAATTTATATGAGTACAGGGATTTTCTTTGAAGGAGAGGATGGCATCTGTTTGGATATTAGCAAGTTGTGGTCTTAGGTCATGTGTTGTGATACACGACAAGTTAAAGTAATTATCTACTAACATTGCTTGTTATTTGAAGTAAAATTAACTTAAGCGCTATTATTAGCGAAACGGTGAAGTTGGGTACCTAAATTAACATTTTTTCGCAGCCATTGTGATTTAGAATTCAATTTGTCATTAAGATACTAGTCCTGGTCCTAGTCATGTCTGCCTATCCCTCCGTCTGTCACCGATTTTGGGCAGTAAACTTTGGGTTAGAGTGATGAAATTTGGTATATACAAGGTGGCGCAAAAATAACCTTCCGATGTTTTTTGGCTGTAATTTAAAAAAAAAAACTTTGATTCTTCTTGTGGATTGTTTTTATTTGGTCTTTTAATTTTTTTACATCAAGTCGAGAATATGATGTTATGTAAATGGCCGCCGCCACAGTTGATTGTCATTTGAGCCCTTTTTATGGCATTTTTCATCACTTTGGCCAAAACTTCCGGCGATAGGTCTTCACATTCTTGACAAATATTGTCTTTAAGAGCTGCAAGAGTCTGAGGCTTGTTGACATAAACCCGCGACTTCAAAAAGCCCCACAAAAAGAAGTCTGGAGCGGTCAAATCAGGCGATCTTGCTGGCCAGTACAAATCGCCAAAACGGGAGATTAGGCGCCCGGGAAATGCATCCTTCAACATACCGGTTGTGGCACGTGCAGTGTGTGCCGTTGCATCGTCCAGTTGGAACCACATGTTTTCCAATCCCAATACATCAAGTTGCGGCAAAAAGAACTCGTTGATCATTGCTGTGTAGCGCTCACCATTCACAGCAACCGTTTGGCCCGCGACGTCTTCGAAGAAAAAAAGGTCCGATGACTCCTCCAGCGAAAAAAGCACACCATACAGTAACTTTGAGCGGGTGTAATGGCTCTTCGTGTGTTACACGCGGATTTTCAGTGCCCCAGAAGCGTAAATTTTGCTTATTTACGTACCCGCTAAGATGGAAATAGGCCTCATCACTCATGATTATTTTTGATGAAAACTCATCTTCCTCTTGGTGGTGATTAAGGATGGCTTGAGCGTATGTTAGACGCGATTGGCGGTCAGCAGCTAACAGCTGATGCACCGTCTGGATAATAATGTACCAAAATTCGCTGTAAAGACCGTCGACTGATACCCATTTGCGTGGCACGTCGTCTGGTCGATGTCGATGTTGAGCTTCCAATGACCAGCTGTCATGGATTTATGCAAGACCATCCAGCACACTTAAAGACGGAAGAATGACAGGATCTAATGGTATACCATCAGAATTTTTTAAACACTTAATAGTATTATTGAAAGAAAAACTTACCCAAGAATTGAATGTAATATTTAATTTAGCTGTGTATCCTGATTACTTTGATGAAGCTCTCATTAGGCCAATCCATAAAGGTGGTTCTTAAGATCCCAAAAATTATAGAGGAATATTCTTTTTTAACGAAAGTTTAAAAATATATACATCGCTTTTATATAGAAGGCTAAATAATTGGGTAAGGACTAATAATAAATTACGCGTCTTACGCCTTCGAAGCTTAGCCAAAATAAAAAAACTATATGGTGTATTTGTTAACTTTAAGCAAAGATTATAAAGCCATACAGATGACGGATTGAGAACAAAACTTTTGTTCACCAGCTTCATGGTACGGGCGGGCGGTATGCACGTGGACGCATGAGAAACGAGATCCAAACTATATGGTGGGCTGTGCCAGTACGACCCGCCATACAACAATTTTTTTTTGTATGCAGTTCGTCAGAAAAGCAGTGTTTTACTAAATTTATAATCTTGCAGCCGTATTTATTAGATTTCCTTGGAATGTGTTTTAGAGGTTGTTTACTTCAGTATGCTTATTTAAATTGGCTCTACGCAACGTTGCTAATAAAATTTGCAAATCTAGTACAAAAAAGGACATTTTATACAAGCTCCCATTTATCTCGTTTTTTGCATTTTCACAAATTGCGATCTCTTTGAGGCAAATGCTTTTGCAACCCTCTGATAAATAACACATAGCGTAGATTGACTAAATCCGTCAATATGCGCATCTTGAATCTAAAACGTGTATAGTGGAATGTTTTAAGAATTATATAATAGTGAGATTGTACACTTCATTTCGACCTTAATATCTTATAGCAGCCATCACTTCGAGATCAGCAGAAATGTGACCACCCCTATATCGGATCGAACAATGTTGATAACCTTTTCCATATTGGGCTTAGAAAATCGATACCTTTGCCGAAAATATTTCTCTTGAAGTTCGATTACATTTGTATGGTCTCGTAGGTGTTGGTTTGTATTTATCACATTCACTACATTTAAATCATTTACAAAAGAAATGTAGCTTCAGTCCATTTTTATTATGCTTTCACTTTTTAATACAGAAACTCAAAATAAACATAAACAAAATGTATATGGAAATTCTCTGATCTGCCAAAAAAATTTTAAAATTGCTCTAAACAACCTAAAAACGCAGTCGATCGTGTTTAAATTAAGCAACGTTGCTTAAATGTGAAAATCGATTATAGACACCCATTTTGCATTTGAGTAATAAGGTGTTTTAGAGTTAAACAACCTCTAAAATTACTTTATAAATTCGGCTGTTGGTGTTTAATGAGTTGTGCATACAATGGGATAGAAACATCGGAAAACATAATAATGAATCGCGGAGTTCGCCAGGGGTGCAACTTCAGTCCCTTATTGTTTGCCCTTTTTTCTGGATGACATCGTCGAATGCCTCCCATGTCGTGTGGATTATGATTGCATTAAGGTAAAAGTTATAATATATGCGGATGACATTCTCATTATGGCAGAATCTTCACCCTCACTACAGTCAAATATAAATAGACTTTTGTGTAAAAGATGGGGCTTAGAAGTCAATAATCAAAACAAAAAGTGACGATATTTCAAATTAGAGCAGGAAGGACCTCTTGGGAAGAACACTGGATGGCGAAACAGAGTTGGAAATAGTGAAAGAATACGCTTAACTTGGAATGACGTTTTCCTTCAATTTAAATATGGAAAAACATCTCCAAGCCAAGACTGATGTAGTAATAGATACAATTTATGCAAATTAAAAAAAATTCAACAATAAGAATATTTCAACAAGCTCTAAGTACAATGTTTTTAATGCCACGGCTAAAGCTATTCTTTTTTATGGAGCACAAAATTCGAGACAGTTGAATGCTTATTAAGTTTTTTTTTAAGAAAGATTTTTCTGCTGCCGGTGAACTCGTCAAAATACAAAATACTACTTGAAAACAGGATCACCTACGCTTTTCGTATCCACACTGAAACTAAATGGGGATTACCTGGTAAGAGTAGTGAAAATGAAAGACACCAGATTAGCGAAGACAGTTTTTATGAATGCGTTACGTCGAAAATTGCTTTTTGCAAAGATTGGGTTGATCATGCAGCTAACTGTGGATGGAATTTCAACCTAGTGAATCCTCTTTAATGTTTTTCAAAATATCGACGAAAATGAGATATATTCATTCAAAGAACAAGCAAAGTCATCAAGTGCTAGAACCATATACGCAAAAATAAATTGTAATTTAAATGATAAAAATTATGTTACAAAAAACCATTAAAAAACATTGATAAGCATTATTTTTAAAGCAAGGGGATTACTTCATAAACTCAACTATATGCCGCACAGGAACGTTTTGATGATATTTGCGCTCTATGCAATTTGTGTGTAAGAAATATACCCAATTCTAAGGGTAGCTCCCTTAGAATTGGGTATATTTGGAGGGTCTTCTATGGGATGAATTTCCTGCAATAAGAAGACACCGATCTTATTTTAATCATATCATACAGAAGCAGAATTATTAATGAACATTTGTATATAACATAATTTGAAATTATATTAATTCCAATAAATCCATGTAATAACTAAACTTAAAGGCATTATTGAAATCATTTTTGTTTTAACTTAACTAAAAGATTTGTA
Source organism: Rhingia rostrata (assembly GCA_949824845.1). Classification (NCBI taxonomy): domain Eukaryota; kingdom Metazoa; phylum Arthropoda; class Insecta; order Diptera; family Syrphidae; genus Rhingia; species Rhingia rostrata. Next base: position 2,846,893 of record OX463755.1, on the reverse strand, counting down.
TTTGACTATAACGATACAAATTGATTAATCATTTTATAAAAAATTATTTAAATGCATAAACTTTAAACTAATACCATTCCTTCGGGCAGACGGCAGAAATGCCGTGCACAACTTTATTCAATTAAGAAAACACAAATGTAAACTAAAATATTGTGTCAAATGAATAAAACAATCTAATCTAAGCTAGTACGACTGGGTCGTACGCAACTTTCTCTTTCACAGCGAGTTAATTTCACGTTTTTAAAAATTAGGCCTAAAAACACACTTAATTTTTTTTTGATTAGTGATGCTAGAATGGTAAAAATGATGTCGAAATGAGATTATTAGAACGTTTATTCCGTAATTGAAAGTTATTTGTGTTTATGTGAATAATAATGATTTACCGTTATTGACTAAAACTGAAATTTGCGTTTGGGGATAATTGGGCCAAAACCAATTATGTGGAACTCATGAAAACAGTAATAGTAGTATACCAATTGAATTTCATTCAATTTGGCAAAATGGTTTGCGAGAAATTGACAATTTCCTTCATATGGCCTAAAATGCAAAAATCCGTTATATGGATTTAATAAAAATCGTTAGAGCTGTTTTTGAGAAAATTGAGGTTATGTTTATGGCTAAAAGCAAAAAAAAAGGCCTAGAATTATGACAAAAAAAAGCGCTGAATACGAAGTTTTAAGAAAATCGTTCAAGTCGTTTAGGCTGGAGAGACTTGTACGGACAGACGGACCGACGAACCGGCGATCAACCGAGAATTAATCAAAATCTCGAGGTCGAAAATTTTCGCGAAAACAATATATTTCTCTTTATAAGAGAAAGTTAAAAAAATCTAGATCATCATAACGTTGAGTCCAACCCATAATATTAATATCTTCTGCGTATGCTAGCAGCTGCACGGATTTATGAAATATTGTGACATGGTTTTGCCTCGGAAGTTTTGCACAATCCACAATTCAGTGAGGTCAGAATTCATCATCATCGTCACCGTCACTGACGGACGAGTTTCGACGGTGACAATAATCAAATACCCCGGTTTTAAGAAATTGAAAAGCAAATGCACTGTAAAAATGAAATTATTCGATCATAACCTCAATCATAACCTCAATACCGTTTTTTCGCAGATGATATTAATGAAAGTTTTTGTTTTTAATAATTGGTATACCGCTATACATCGGTCTGTGAAGTTCGTCTCTATAAATGGCGGTTCGTTCTGCTGGATATTGTTCGTCATCGCAGTCTGAGAGTTTGCAGAAGTGGTTTTTCTATATCCTTAGCATCGACTCTATCTCAACTACGATTTTTCCTTCTTCATCTCGACAGCAGTCTATTTTCGTCTTGTATCCCTGGCTTTGACGTTTTAAACTTTGGTAAAACATACGAACATCATTCCTGGAGTGACACCTTTCTATATCTTCAATCGCGAGCCTTTTGTTTGTTCTATTTTATCTCATTCTTTTTTTCCTATATAGCTCAATAGCAGCTCTCGTCTTCACCTGTAGCTCTCATCTTTGGCTGAGATCATATTTTAGCATTCATTGTCAATCCAAAGGTTTCTCGCTGGTGTGCGCCAGAAACCTATAGCACATCACTTGCAGTAATTTAGTGACTTGTCGACATCGTTGCAATTGTTCTTCGACATTACATGGTGTTAATCGAGAGGTTGACGGATACTCGTTCTGCAAACCATTTCGTAGTCTCTTGCGAATGCAGTGTTTTGACATTAAAGTTTTGCAGTATTTCGCATTCGTTGCAGCGTGTTGTGGCAGTGATCCAAGTCGATGTTAGCCCCTAGGAACTTCTGACATGCAAAATACTGCATGCATATTGCAAGGCGAGGTTTCGTGTAGGCTATCTTCTTTCTACCTTTTAACACCATACTTTGGAATTTTTTAGTCGCTTACATTTTTTTTCCAGGAGCTCGTAAAAACAATGTTTTTTCTATGGCGGAGGTTATTTTGGGTAATTTGGCTTTGATGACAATCATTAAATACCCCGACTTTAAAAATTTCATCCCTAAAGCAAAGGCACTATTAAAATGGAATACATTCTACCATAACCTCAATACTGTTTTTTTCGCAGATGATATTAATGAACGTTTTTTTTTAATCATGTTATCCTGTTTTAGTTTAATTTTTTCGGCTGCATTGGACCCTGCAGTGGCGTAATAGCTTTGCTATTTTCTGCACCCATTCGAATGTCACCACACACCCTTGTTTACAATAAAGATTTCCACGTTAGACTTAATCAAAAATCTACTTCAAGTGACAGCTAATAGCTCATATGACACTCACTCGGCAACTACAAAGGATAAGGGATGACTCCCCGCCCCTACCTCTACGCTCTTCTTTCACAAGTGAAATTGATTTGTTGTTCGCCCATTTAGATGCAACACAAAAATCACTTCTTGACCACTACTTTCACAACCATTAAACACTTAAGCCACTAAACAACTAATACCCAGTTGCATGCTCCATGTAAACCATACAAAAAGATACAAATACAATGAATTTCAACCGCTAAACTTGTGTGCGCGGTGAGGGGGCGGACGTGATGGAATTGAAACAGCCGTGTGCGTACTTCGGGTACACGAAGCACGTTTCTTTTATTTTCTGTTGCCGAAAGATGATGAGATGAAGATTAGACAGTGATCTTGGTCTGGTATCGGTCTGAAGCTGCTCCGTCTTGGTTAGCGTTGCGGTCGCGCGATGTCGATACGGAGCGCTGTTTAATTTTTGAGAGCATATTGATTAATGGATCAAAGTCTTTTGACACGAGCTATTTGGGGAAATCCTTTGTTGATTTTGTGGTGTTGTACTTAAACTCTTTATTCAATAAATTTTTCAATTTTGACTGTGCACCGATCGTTTGAGCGATCGGCTTCGCTCTTTGGATCTTTGCGGTTGTTTGGCCGGAGTTATTCATACACACAGTGAAATTGTTTTGTTGTGGCATCCATTGTGGCGTTGAGAATTCCTCAAAAGCCTGGCAGCATTTGATTTGGTTTCTTATTCAATTAAAATACAATCATGAGGATTTCGCTGCCATTGTTTGGAGCGCACACAACGAACACCAACTCAAAGGTTACAAAAAAATGAATTCGTAAAAATAAGCATCCAAGCGCTAGAAGACTAATGTGCAGTCAGAGCTAATTTGGAGTACGCTTAGGAATGTCAGCAGGTTACAGAAAATAAAAAAAAAAAATACTGGAAGATGTATCGGTTATTTTGAGTAATATGCAAACGACAAAGTACGTAATAATCCTTCCAGCGAAAAACGTCAGCTCGGACGGTCCGGGGTGATTGATAGTTATGTCCACAGCTATCTGTCAACAAGCGTATACATCGAATGTCATTCGAAAGCCATCAAGCAGCATTATGGCTGCACAAAGGAAACACTGCTCGTTTATTCCCATATTCATGTTTTCCACACGGATCACAACTCTTTTAAACACAATCAATGCGCCCTGAAAGGAGCTCAATGCGCTCACCTGAGCTGAACTGAAACCCGGCCAGACCATACAAAACACAAATTTTCATCAAATCTCCGCGTCTACCTAAATGGGAACCTCTTCATTGTCTGTGCATTCAGTGTGCGCATGTGTGCCTGTTGTTGCGGTACAAAGAATGAATTTATCCCTTAGAGACCAACAGCGAGACCATTCGATCCGAGGAGGCATCATCATTATCGTGCTCGTCAGCAGCAACACAGCACACAGCACAGCAGCAGCAGCAAACCAGTTGGATCCTGAGTGCCAGCCCGTTGTCTGTTACACGGCAAAAGGAATAACTGTCATCTTTGATTATGCTGGGCTTATTTAAGCATAAACACACAACAAAAATGGCAAGAGTGATACATCATCATCAGCAGGGTCCCTCTGATAGGTCAACTGTCACAGCTCGAATGATTCGAATGATTGCGGCGCAGTGATTTGTACAAATTCGGTTTTAAATGCTCGTGGGGGCACAATATGTGTTCTGAGTCTCGTTCCTGTATGCAGATAGATAGATATTGCTTTTGATGGAAAGGTAGAAACCAGCGGGTGTTGGGAGTTCACAGAATCGATACGACTGAGCGATTTTACGTTGGGAATTCCGATGAACTCTTTTGGTTGTTTATGAAATTCTCATCATAAGATTGCTTAGGGAAATTGAATACTCTTATAAAATACCATCCATCCATATGTGGATGATGATGTTTTAATCCCATGAATGTCGGTAGTGTATCGGAAAGACTGGAACGATTATCTGCGGAGTTAATAACGTTTTAGAGCCGAGGGTTAGCATTAGAGTCCCTTAACACAAGGACATAACTCAGATATTTATAATTCTATCCGAGGTCTGAATATATGCTTCGTAAACGGACGTGGTATGTATTGTGACCGGAACGTGATTAATTGTTTTCTTTAGATCTAGATTGAAAGCCATAAATGTCAAATCAATGTAGCGTGATTTTATTTTTAAATGAAAGACCCTAGATAGAGAAGATTGCAACATATTTTTTGTTTTGAATAACTTGTTTCGATGGGAGAACATTTAGATAGTTTACGCCGACGCAGCATTTTGTACATTTACTGGCAATGTTTTGAGCTGTCTTCAATTCTTCTCCAATTGATGGGTTTCCTCATCGACTGCTTTGCGCCATATCGTTCTAGGATGACCCCAACATCTACCATATTGGCATAACGGGTACTATTTGTTGCAGAGCACGGTTATCTATAGAAATATATCTATATACACTCTGCGATGTGTATGACCAGTTCCCTTTTACCCTCTTCATCGAAGATTATGGCTTATATTGGATTATATCCCTTTTAAATATGATGGTGTACATTCGAGATTTTCGCTTAGGCAAGTAGAGAAACCGTTTTAATGCATCAGTTGTTAATATGTATGCAACTAAACTCACTTCCTCATTCCTTAGACACCATTTCAAATGAGGGTTTTACTACAATATTGCATTCTAAGCCCAAAGAATAAGCAGAAGGCAAGAGTAGTTCTTCGTTTAATTTCTGACGATATGTTGTTATCAGAGTTAATAGCGGTCAGTTGTTGTAATTTTGTGCTAAGCTTAGTCTTACCCTCCTTTACTGCTTAACCCATTTTCGCCGCTTATTTCTCTATACTAGTAAACGTGGCTAAGACATCACGTTGAGTCCTATATCAATATCGTCGGCGTATGCCTAAGATTTTTGCACAATCGAATGTGTCGGTGAGGTCGTTCCCGACCCCGATGGGTCAGCGATAATTCTACATCGTCATCCTACACAAACGGATGATTTTGGGCGGTATACCAAAACTAGACATATCTCTGTATAGTACGTCTCTATAAATGCTGTCTTATGCGGCTTGAAATCGATGAATATATGGTGGGTTTCGATTTCGACTTCTTGGGATCTGCCGAAGTGTGAACATTTGATCGGCTGTGAACTTTCGTGGCGTACAACCAAACTGATAAGGGCCGATCAAGTTGTTGGTAAACGGTTTCCGGCGTTCACATATTACGGCAGATAGGATCTTGTAGGCGATGTTGAGGAGACTTATGTCATCTCCGCCGGCTTTATAAATCTCAGCGGGAAGATCGTCATTTCCGGGAGCCATATTAAGCTTGAGTTTAGATTTTGCAATCTACACCTCACTCATGTCGGGTGGTTTGTAGTTTTCGCTGTCGTTGATAACATTGAATGGTTCTTTCTTGCTGACAGCGGAATGTTGTTCGTCATCGCCGTTTAACGGTCTGCAGAAGTGGTTCTTCCATATACTCAGCATCGACTGTGTCTCAACTACGATATTTTCTTGTTCATCTCGACACGATTCTGTTCGAGTCTTGTATCCTTGGCTTTGAAGTTTTACACTTCGCTAAGACTTGCAAATATCGTTCCTGGAGGGGCATTGTATTTTTTGGATGTTGACTCTGGCAATCGATCTAATCGATACCTTAACTTAATTTTGGACTTTTTTACTTAGCCTCTAACAAATCGCTACAGATTGAGGGAAGCAGGAACTGGCTGTAAAAGAAAATCATCCTAATGAGGAAAGTTAATTATCATCTGCAAGCATCATCTCGGTGAGTTCTTTCAAAGTTATAGTTTCGCCTTAGTTAAGAGAAGTATATAAAAAAAACCTTTTTTGTATGCATATATGCAATTTGTAAAAATCAGATAAAACATAATGAATTGAAAACAAAGCACCTATATGCATTGGAAATGCTATAATAATTCACTTCACTTCAAGCACTCTCAAGTAGCTATGGAACGTATAAAATATAAAAGATAAGCCTCCGCCTACATGAAAATATCCGATGATAAGATCCAACACGCCAACCGTTATAACCTCTTTTATATCAATACCCTAAAACACCGTGTACCGTGTTATCATAACAAGTCACCATTTTTAAACTTCACACTTAAAATACAAATTGAACACACGCTCGTAAACGAGTCGTCGTCTTTATTTATGCTGAATAGATGCTAAGCCGAGGAATTCACTTAGGCAGCCGCATCACTACTATATTATTCCCAAAACAATGCCAACGATTTCTCAATATTAATCTTAATAGCATTTGGCTCTTAATATTTCCAAAGAACCGAGTAACCAGACATCCAACACCACCATACAACAGTACCGCTGAAAGCGAACGGTCGTTGCCATACCAAAAGGCGAATAGATTAAGACTCTCGGCAGAATCGGAAATAAAAGTTTGAAAACTTAATCTCATCATCACATCATATAATTTTGGATGTCACTACAGAAGCTACCTCCATACGATCATTTGATGCCCGAAACCTGACACAGACGCACACACAAGCAAAGAAAATCTTAAAAGCCACACCGCCCTAAACATTTAGTTTAAGATTCGCCCATTTGCATCTCATCAAATCCGATGACCAAAAGGAGGATGACGACGGCTGCAAGTTGTGAGCTGCGACATCCAGACCCACTAATAGTGAGTAAGTGAGCACGAGAGAATCCACCCAGACCCAATAACGAATAAGAAAATTTTATCTCTTAACAACTTTCAAGCATAAAAAGATAAAACTCTCAGCTTGATATAATAATTCGAAAACTTGATTTTAAGTCGCTGGTGCGGACGAACATCGTCGACACGCTGTTGAAATTTACATCTTAATTCCTTAACCACCCGTAGCAGATTGGTGCTGTGCTGCATGCGGCCTGCTCTCCACTAGCCAGGCTCCGGATTCTTTTTTTTTTGTGAATCATTTAACATTCCGTAATTCCGATACCATTTGTATCATACAGAGCACTCCGACTATCCGAGTCCAAGCTATCCGCTGCGATATGTGCTGAATGCCGAATGCTGGTGCCGGTGCTGCTGCCGATATGCATGCGGCATTATTACGATATTATTATTATTATTATGCTCTTCGGTAAAATGTCCGGTCGTGGTCGTTGCTGTCCTCCTGATCTGGTTCGTTCTGTTTTTAGTGCGTTAATCCGTGTGTTGTCAACTTCATTAGACGATAAGCACACCGTACACTCGCAGGCAGTCGTTGTTCGGTTGCTTTGGGCTTCTGTCTGATCACCCTGCGAGTCCGCAGTGAGGCGGTTTGTTTTTATGTTTTCAGAAAATATGACTTTACATCGGATCGAAGCTAGGACAAATAATACGGAATTGCCCATAACCTGGACAGGGGACGGTATTTGCTTGGATCGTTAGCCTTCTCGCAAAAATTTGCCATGCTAACAAATCACAAATTCGAGCGAGATATATGGTGGCTAATTGACCTGTTGCGTATACTTTATACCCAGCAACTAAGCTAATTGGTGCGACTTACATGGATTCCTTTTTAGGTCGAAATTCGTTTCCTCGTCGCCAGGAGTTTTCTCCTGATCCTTTTGCGCGTTGCAACGAAAGTGTTAAATCAACACAATAAGCTTATTACCGCGCATCAAGCAGAACCCTCGCATGAAACTTGAGACTTTTGTTTCATGCTGTTTGTTGTTTAACACACACGGGCTGGTTTTCATCCTTTTGTGGCTGGCTCTGCGGACTTTAATTAGAAAAGAAAATCATACTCATATGTACGGGTATGTATCAGCTTTTGGTCTAAGTGTCATGTTTATGTGGACGTGTACCTGGCTTTTGTGAATTATGGAAATAATCGCCAGTTTCTTGGTATACAACATGAATGCCCTTGTACAACGACAGATGAAAGGCAGGATGTTTAAGCCACGACAAAATCAACGAACGATTCATACAAACAGCCTCAGTGAGATCGGTCTTTGAACAGATATTAGGTGGTAATTACTATGGCGCGCATGTTGTTGAGACTCCATTGCAGACGAAGATTTTGAGTATCGGGTTTCAGCCTTGCAAACTCTGTGGGAGGAAGTTAATAAAGATTGATGAATACCTGTTTTTATTGGTTTTTGTATAACAGCCACTCTGTTTACATATCCTTGGCACCTCTGCAAGCAAAGAGATGTGTATATACTACCTACACTGGTGTCCATAAATAATGTATTGAATAATAAAAAAATTACGTTCTGTACATATCGGAAATTAAGAAAATAGTCTTTTTTTTTCATTCATGGACTAACCATAATGAGTTGACCCTGGTGGAATAAAACCGGATGTATTTATCATTAGGGAGTAGATAATCCCAAAGATCAGTCACTGTTGCTTGCCCTTCCAACATGCTTTCCAATTTGAAATATTCAATTCTATTCCGTGAGTTCCGTCGAATAGGACTTTATTGCTATACCATGCTATGTACTCGTATTCTGGCATTTGGAATAATCCTAGACACTATCGGAGAAACCGCCTCTAAATAACCACAGAGGAGAGCTGTATGCGATGATTGTCGTTATATGAACTTCTTCCTTGCCTTGAGTTCTAGCCTCCATCACCCTAGCCATATGTATACGTTAAACATTTTTGCTAAGATATACAGACTGCTGTAGCCAGTTGATAAGTTGAGGTTGAAGAAATACCAATAAAGTACGCGAACGAAGACTAAATATTCTATACCTCATCAGGAATGAAAATCATTAATTAGCTGTCTTATCAATGAGGTAAAACATGATGTCAGGGATGCAAGGCCATAACAGAATATCTTCGAGCTATCTATCTGTTGACATACTCACTCACTTTATTAAGTGGCGTTATTATCCGAAAAGAACCGGGGGCTCAACCAACATTACTATCCGGTCCCTAGCAAACTCGCTCCAGCCGTGCACTTAAAGTTGGTTGAGGTCTGATTCTGTTTGGATTTTTTATGAGCGGTAGAGGCCGCACTCGAATTACAGTTAAACAGACGGAGAGGACGGATAAAACTATATATTTCATTGGAACATTTATAGTGGTATTATCGGTAAAGAAGCGTAAGGCGTCCAATATTCTGCCGGTTCTCCAGCTTCTAATTACCTGGTTGTCACTAAGTTTGATAACATGACGAATAAGTTGACAGATTCAAGTTGCAGGAGTACCGTCGCTAATGTGCTGGTTGTATTCAAGTCATAGACAAATATAATCTTAATAGACATTAGCTTAATCCGTTTAAGTAAAAAACACAGTTTACATCGTTTGATTAATCCTAGGCAACTAGCACCATAACATCTATAATTGTCTGGTTCCAACGTAACTCTAGGCTAACATGCATGCCGATCAAAGACAAGCCAATGGGTTCCTTAGCTTTAATTCCTTTGTTCCATTTAGAGTTTAGCTACATTTGTATCCCGTTTCAGAGAAAGGAGAAGCACTGTGTTTTTGACGTTTTAAACTCAACCCGGTTGTTGTAAACCCATTTGATAATTGCGACAATATCTATTCATTGGCGTTGCGGCTCTACAAATTGGGGCTCTTGTTGTGGAGTCCTTAAAAAGTAAACGAAGTCAAGAGTGATATCATCTGCGAATGAATGCATTGGGTTATAAGTCGGAGGGAGTAGATCGTTAATAAAAATAAGAACGGAGTAGGTGAGAAGACTGAGGCTTCGGGTACGACATCGTTTGTTTTTATTCACTAAGGTAGAGTACTAGTAGACTAAGGTAGACTTTAGCAGAGGTTACTGCTATGGGTCGGAAGTTCGAAGGAAGGGTTTATCGCGGTTTTTGGAATTGGCTGATTTCGCCCGTCAGGAAATATGCCTTGAGAGTAAGACAAGGGAAAGAGTTTGCTTAGAGGTTTTGCCAGAGTAGAAGAACACATATTCATAAGAATGGGATGAATTCTTTCAGGAACCGGAGCTTAATTGAGATCTTTAAGGCGGATTAGCTAAAAAAAGGTAATCTAACTTGCTCCAGTATATTTTTATCGTAGTAGACATGAAATGGAATTTTTGATGAGCCACAACCCTTAAGTCGTTAAACAAAAGACAAGATTTCGCATAAACCTATTATTGGACTGAAAATAAAACATCCTGATCGTTCTCACGCCACCGTTAACCAAATCATCACACTTCAGGAGATCCCTTGAATCCCCTTGAAACCCCTTGAATCCAAGAATTCTAACTGGATACCCACAGCCTATCAGTTGTGTGGAGTTTTCTTTCTGGGAAGATAAATCGAAGCTAACTTTTGTAATTTTAAACTTGTAAGGTGCTCTTTACATTAACCTAGATTTGGCTCTTGTGCATACCATAGCCAGAAGCAAAAACAAACAGAGCTGACTGAATGCAACTTTCGGTTCGTAAAGAATTTTTCAAACAAAAAGTATTTCAGATAAAAAGTCAACAAAAGCTATTAGTTTTCGGTAAAATTTCTAACGAATAACTATGGCCTACTTAAAAAGACAAGAAGTGATCTTTCGGATCAAAAATAGCTCTGGGTTCTTAGACTATAATATTTGATAGCAAGTTCGTGATCTGATTGAAATGGACAAAGATGTGGTGTTCACTCAATATGAAGTTTTATTTTAAACAAAAACTTTTGCAAACATTTGCATCGAATTTCGACTAGGAAATGCGCTGTTATGCGATTTATCAAATCTCCTGCTGGATCATATTGTCAATCGGATCGATTCCAAAATAAAATATTGAGAATCTTCTTGAATGTTTCTCAGACTTTATTATTGTACGCCAATTTCACAGCAAACACCTAAAAGTCACATTTATCGAACCATCAGTGTGCTGCACACAAATCAACAAAGTTAAGCTAAAATTCCAAACTTGAGCTAAAGCTTGACAACGCTAGGTGCTGACACTTTCAATTCTATAATATCTTAATCCGATAAACTTATGGTGTTAGGATTCCTTGCAGTCGGATGATGGGGGAGCGTCGGTCGCCGCCAGAGGTTTCCTACCCTATTTCATTTAATTCTTCATCCGAAGACAGCGCGCGGTCAGTGGACCGTGCAATTTTTGCACACCCATATTCGTTCTGTTGATACGCGTTCACGCGTTCCGGATTGACATGTGGAAGACCGATATTCTTGTTCTCAATCAATGTTTCTATTTAGATTAATTAAATACCCCGCATAATACCTGACACCCTTTTGCAGTTGTCATCGTCACCAAAGTCGACGCCGTCGTCTCATTTAGCTTATGCGTGTGTGTGAGAGAGCGAGAGCGAGACAATCGAAGGATTTATGTCAAGCTGTTGGTTAATTATGGGGAAAATCTTTGTCATGTACACCCAAAGCAGGCACCTGGGACGATCCGTACCCATGTGGCGTAGAGGTAAACATGTTATTAGCTTTTTATTATCCTCGAATAGTGAAGAGGCGGTTGGAGTTGTCGGGGCAACAGCTCGTTACGTGCCCGTATCTAAAATATACCTACTTCATGGCTTGTCAAGTTGGTTCGAGTTCCCAAACAAATGTATCCAGTTACAATCGAGATAAGCTGCGCAAATAATAGACCGAAACAGTAGTGTTACAGCAAACTGATGACGAAATAAGGCATAAATCACAATGTAACGTTTTTCGTTCGCTTGTGTCCTCTCCTTTTCCTAATTTCTGAATGCAGAGCCAGCGACAACAAACATCCTTTCGGATTATTCCTTTATGCTTCATATATCCTAATGTTACAAATGTAGATTACGCTTGACTACGTCATTCAAAAGCGATATACCAATGTGTGTGCGTTCGTTTTAGTTCGCTTAACTTACCATATTGCCAATGTACAACTGTAATGTGATCCTTATTCACGTGGAAGGACCGGCCCTACCCTTCTTGGTGCAAATAATTTTATATTCATGTCAATTGGTTGGAATATTTGTATAGGCAACAAATGAATTGCGATAATCTCGAAGTAAAAATCAAGAGCAGCCCCGAAATGGTCAGGCGCATATCCGATTACCCGACACAGATAAAGTGTTTTTGATTTTTAGGATTGGCACTGGCTGATGAAACCACTCAAGATGTAAACCTAACTCCATGTTCCGGCTGTGTGTTGATGGCGACGATGATATAGTTAACCATCCGCTGGAAATGGTGCAATTTTCCTCTTTCAGGGTGTCACGTTCGGCGTAAGCCTATTAGGTGGCCTATTAAGCAAAGGTCGTAATTTGACGCTAAACAACCGCAAGATTGTGGCATCTTCCATCAACCGTGGCCTGCATTTTTCCGTTTACTCACCACTAAATTGGCAAAGTATCTCCGGATTAACTTGACCTTGGCCTGCCACTAAGCTTCCGGTTCGTTTCGATCTATGACTCTTCTTCCATCAGTAGACTCATTCTCGGCTCTCAATCTATTCCCAGATGAGTCAATGAGAAAGACGAACTCCGGTCGCAGCGTAAATGCGAATCAGTGATGTTAATTGGGTGAGACGTGAATGAATTAATTTTTAACGCAGTCCCTCGACTCTATGGGGCTGTGTTGAGTTGCTTAAATCTTGCCGATATAGCGTGGCGACAATGCAATCATCATCATCGGCCTGGCGGAGGAAGAAAGTGAGTGGTGGTCCATCTTGTTAACTACGAGAAATTCCACTGTCCGAGTGGAGGCAAATGTACATGTACGGATCAATTGTGTGATCTACGATGGTACGACACAGCGAAATGCCACTGTGGCAATCATTCTGAGGTCAAAATATTTACCACTTGACCCTTAACTCAATCAACTCGAGTACGTGGGTTTCAATTAACTCAATATGAGACAATTTTTCTTCAGAATATCTGGCTGACGAAGTGTAGTAAGAGTACGATCGAATATGCCAGTGTGCGAGTACAAGTCTTGTTGGTTTTGATTTTTTGTTCGTTCGGGGAGACTGGTTTTGTATAACTCTGACATCTGACATATGTCATCCGTTGTGCGGTTAGCTCTTGGGGTTGTTCTTTTACCGGAAACCTTTAACTTGACAAATGTTAACACAGGGATTAATTAATACTCCAGTCAGCATGGATTAGCTGGAATTAGATTTTACTCTATATTGGGTTGAGTAAAGATAGTGGCGAAGACAAGGATCGACGCTTCCTATCACTTTTGTCGTAAAGCATAATCAGTTGCCGTTGGGTAATAATTATATGGGTTGCATTCAACTCACATTAGTAGGTTCTGGTTGATAGGCATACGGATTTATATTTTGATAATAAATACAAGACTATTAAATATTACAAAATTAGTGGTTGTATCAACTTTAACGACAAATATCATCTATATAGTTCTTAGGCAGGGTAGGCAACAATGTGTTGAACAAGCCTCTGAAACAGCCAAAGACTCCATTATAATAGGCATTATCCACATTATGCGAGTGCCGCCGCCGTAGATGTTATCCAAAGGGCCCCTGTAATTATACGTAATAGGTGTTTTTCTGTACTGTCGCTTTCTTCTCTATAGTTTATAGCTATCCAACAGATAAGTTTTTCGTATGCCAAGATGAGTGGTCATTGACAATTCAGCTCCTTGATAGCTTTTAGAATCGACTCTTTATCCTTTAACTTAACACCTCTTTCTTTTTCTACAGGCAGCAGAAATTTACCCAACATGTAGCTCAAAGCGTTGCCTACAGCACCAGTTAGACAGGATAGCGTTAGCAAATAACTAAAGCTGTTCAGAAAAAAGTGTTTCTCAGACACCTGAAATATATATATATGGCAAATGAGCAAAAAATCGCACAATCCCGTAGTGGAAACTGACGTCCGCATGTCCTAGGAGTATCTAAGCACACTTAGACGAAGGAAAATACTTGGCAGCGAATGACGAAGTACGATGCTAATATCAGGCTGATCTCAATGCCAAGGTAGGATGGATAGTTAGCAGTATTGAAGTTAAGGAAGTGCTGATATGCTAAAGAATGCCTACGGATGATCGCAGGTAAAAATAAGGCTTACGAGAAAACGGTTGAAGCGAAGGAGGCGGCTGCTTAAACAGTAACTATGAGCTTTATATGAAAAGGATATATTAAGATGACAGCTTTTTCAGAAAAATAACAAGGAACAAGAAAAGTTTGTGACCACACTTATATAGGAAAATACCATTTCAGGTAATATGTTATTAATCTTTAAGCCTGGAAAACTCCGAACAAAGTTCTGTAGAATAGAACAAGAAAGAAATAGAAGTGGAGTCAATCCCACGCTTTTAGGCAGAACGGACTATTTAACTTGTTGACAAAAGCGAAATGATGGTATCAATATTCAAGCCAACCAACCTTAACAACGCTAACGAAAAGGTCGACATACCTGCTGGGTTGATCTACCTTAGCAGGTAAGATTATTTGGGAGATTATTTGGAACCCAAAATACACGTACTACCAATGTTTGGTTTGATCCACAGAAAAGCAAATTTAATCAATATACTTCCTGTCGTAATATGGAAAAGCCTGGAATCTTTTTAGTATCATGGTAAAACCGAAAAATTAGACACACCCCCACAATCGACAATCGACGTTCAAGACTTTGTGGAAGTCAATAGCTTTGATTACATAGGATTCTTCGAAAAAATCTTGGGCTCGCTTGCATTAATGTTCTATGGGGATACGGACAAATATTCAACCAAAAATATTACAGGCTGCACCATTGTATAAAGATGTGGTCGTAAGCTTCAAATTGGATATTTAATATGTCTGGAACATATATAGCAAATGGATATCAATACGCCGAACCACGGAGTTTTGTTTATACCCTATCCCATAGGGGTGTATTAGTTTTGACATTAAGTTTGTAACATAGAGAAATAATTTCGCTAGCTATACCTCAAAGTATACGGATCGACTCTCTAGCTGAGTCGATCTAGCCCTGTCTGTCTGTCCGTCCGTTTGTGTGTCATCGATTTTTGGGCCTTATATTTTGAGCTAGAGTTTTGAAATTTGGTATATAGACTCTCTACCGACGAGGCAAATTTTTGAAATCCGCCCACTGCCACGACCCTTTTTAAGAAAAACGTTCTTTTTGCGAAACGGTATGGAATTTTGAAAAAGTTTGTATACATGACATTTAGACAATCCTAATATCTATATCTCGTCTTTTCATACTGAACAATATGTTGTGACAAAATTTTATTTCCTATATTTCATCGCCAGGAAGCTCACATTTTGGGGATATTAATTTTAAGGATGGGCTGGGATAGGGACAGGGATCCGTACAGTGAACTGTAGCCATCTCACATGTTTTTTGTAGAGGTCAGTCTGTCCATCCGCCTGTGTGTCACCGATTTTTGGGCCTTAAAGTTTGAGGTAGAGTTATGGAATTTGTTATAAAGACTCTCTATCCGACAAAGCAGAACAAGTGTAAGCAAAATTGAAATCCGCCCACTACCACGCCCATTTTTAAGAAAAACGTTCTTTTTGGCAAAATGGTCAGGAATTTTGAAAAAGTTTTTGAACAAGATATTTAGACAATCCTAATATCTATATTTCGTCTATACACAGTTTTTTTGCCACGACCCCATTTTTGGGAGCGTTTTCAGTAAAAGAAACTTTTTCGGTCAAATTTTAAAACATTCGATAAAACTTTTGATGTAAAATCATTTTCTCTGATAATAGCAACATGTTGTCCATTTATTATTTTAACTCACGCCTACTTTTTGGCGTTTTGTTGCAAGAACCATTTCTATACCCTACTTCATAGCATAAGCAAGCGAAAAACGTTGTTTTTTGTCGAACCATAAGATTTGTTGATAAACTGACTGAAAAATATGTTGTAACAATGACATTTTCTATATTTTATCGACATAAATCCCACATTTTGGTGATATTCATCTTAAGTATGGGATGGGATAGGGTATTAAACGATCCGCACAGCGGATTGTAGACTTCTCATATGTTTATACCCTATCCCATAGAGGTATATTAGTTTTGATATTAAGTTTGTAGCATCGAGAAATATATTCGCTATATGTACTTCAAAGTATACGGATATACTCAGAATCTCTAGCTGAGTCGATCTAGCCATGTCTGTCTGTCTTAAATTTTAAAGTAGAGCTTTCGAATTCGGTATATGGACTCTCTATCCGACAAAGCAGAACAAGTGTAAACATTTTTGAAATCCGCCCACAGCCGCGCCCACTTTTGGGAAAATAGTAAGGAAGTTTGAAAAATGTTGTTAACAAAATAATGAGTGGTTAAATTTTAAGTGCGGATGTTGATTTTGAATAAAATACAAATTATTTGTTTCAATTATGAATGAATCAAAATATTGGGCAAGTGCCCGCCACGACCTCGGAGGTACACCTCCATCCGATGGTCCACATTTTCGATAATGCTGCAGCTTAACTGAGGTTCTATGCCGTTAATGTGCCGAATTATTTCATCCTTTAGCTCTTGAATTGTTGCTGGCTTATCGACGTTCACCTTTTCTTTCAAATAACCCCAAAGAAAGAAGTCCAACGGTGTCAAATCACATGATCTGAAATACCTAAAAAAACATATGAGAAGGCTACATTCCACTGTGTGGATATTTTTATACCCTATCCTATTCCATCCTTCATATAAATATCCCCAAAATTTCTGCTTTATGGCGATGAAATATAGAAAATGTCATTGTCAGCATATATTGTTCAGAGAGTTTATCAAAATCTTTTATGTTTCGACAAAAAAACATCGATTTTCGCCTGGTTATGCTAAGAGGTAGTGTACAGAAATTATTTTTTTATGAAAACGCCTCCAAAAAGTGGGCGTGGGCTAAAATAATATATAGAAGAAATGTTTATATTACCGTAACCAATGATTGAGCATCAAAACTATTTTCGAAATGTTTAAAATGTTACCGAAAAAGGTTTTCTTAGTGAAAACGCCCCCCAATAAGTGGGCGTGGCAAACAATGTTTTATGAACGAAATATAGTCATTACGATTGTCTAAATATGTTGCTCAGACGCTTTTTAAGAAGGCGTGGCAGTGGGGGGATATTAACAATTTTTACACTTGTTCTGCTGGGAGCAACAAAAAATACGTGTACTGAATTTTATCATTCTAGCTAAAAAATTAAAGCCCAAAAACTGGTGACGTAATGACGGACGAGCAGACATTGCTAAATGGACTCAGCTACCGATTCTGAATCGGTACATATTATTAAACTGTCTGTTTGTAAGTGTATTTTTGACTCAAGGGCTACGTATTAAAGTTGGGAATCTCTATATGAAAACAGTGGCATATGAACTAAGAATGTCTGAATTTTTATCATGTACCACAATTTCGATACTAAATATTCAATTAGAATGCCAATTTGGTGTCCAGCTTGAAAACATCCTTCCACACCGACATTGGAGTAGGCTCTGGGGTTTACTCTGAAAAGCTCGGGCTAAACACATCGTTAATATAGAGATAGTAATACTGGGAGCAGATAGATACATATATCATATCTATGTTGCTACAAAGCTAATATCCAGGAAATACGATAGGATTGGGCGGGCAAAAAGAGG
The DNA here is from genome assembly GCA_949824845.1 of Rhingia rostrata. Lineage (NCBI taxonomy): Eukaryota > Metazoa > Arthropoda > Insecta > Diptera > Syrphidae > Rhingia > Rhingia rostrata. The sequence continues at coordinate 2,829,138 of OX463755.1, read as the reverse complement.
ATAAGAACTGTGGCTGTTACTACGTCCTTGTTATAGTGAGCAGATTTGCAATAAGGGCTTAGGCAAGAAGTTTTACTGCTTGCAAACATAAGCCTTATATGCGATCAATATCCGCCCGAGAAATAAGATGATATTGCGGAAAGTACTTGATGACTTTATTTTTAAATCATTGAGGTTTAGGTTATTGGGTACTAAGATACTGATCGCAGCAATGAAAATCACTATATTTATGTTTTGAAGTCAGTTCTAAACTTGGATTTTTAATCTGGTTTCGGCCACTTTTTTTGTTTTTGCTTAATTATCCATAAACGGAATTTTCAGTTTTGGCCAATAACGGAAAATTATTATTATTCACATAGACCCCGATTGCTTCAAATTCCGGAATAAACGTTCGCACAATCCCGTTTTGATATTATTTATATTATTTTAGCATTAACAATCGAAATGACTGCATTTTGGCCAAATTATAAAAATTGTGGGATTTGACCTAATGCACAACTCGCTGTGGAAGTGCAGCGTACTACCAAGTCGTGCACCCACCACTCGTATTTAAGGTCACGCTATATTCCTTCCGCGTTGGTGAGCCATTAAATGCCAACTGTTAGTATTTTTAACATGTCTTGAAGCTATTGTCTTAATTTATAAGTAAATGTTTGGTTGTAAAATAAGTTTGTGTAGGCATGTAAGTACATTTATCAATTCATTATATATCGTTACATTGGTTAGAAAAAAAGTATTTGCCTTAATCAAAACTGATATTTTTTATAACAACACATTGAACAGGAATATTTCGCGTAGATCTATAGCAAATATCCGGATTTCCGACCAGCAACACATGTATAGTTACCATCAATCTCACAATGCTTAGAGCACCAAATCGTCCATCTTTTAAACTGGTAAAAAGAAGGGTTCCCAACAAAAAATAATCCCATCATCAAGAGATACTAAGCCTCCTACTTTGGAACATATGTAGCCATTTAAGACCTCAAAAATGGTCCAAGAGATCGTCCTTAATTTCAAAGAGCAAACGGTTTCCTCTTCTTCGCATGTATGTTCAACAAATTCTCATTTAGGTGACATTTAAATTCAAAAGGGAACAAGATTGTCGGCATCAAACAAACAAACACACATCCAATATTAATGCTTGCATTGTACCCCAACCAATGGGAAAAGGAGACAATTATTACGATCAACCGATCATTAATAATTTGTTCGAGCTCCGATTGAGACCGCAACAACGCTGGATTCCTGTCACCAAAAACCATTCCCTTATTGTAGCTCATAAAAACGTACAAGCAAAGCATAATCATCGAATACTCTCCCTCTTCGTGAGCCTGATTTGCTCGGATGAGATGCTCATTTGTTGTGTATCCTCATAAATCATTGGCTTCCATTCTGTATACGGAGGACGATACCCAGTGTTCGGTATCCAGCACCCAGGATCGGTGTGTACTTATATACTTGTGAAATGTTTTCCTTTTTGTTTGCGTTGTGCCTCGGCTAATGTGAAAATATGTTTGTGCCTTTGTGATAATTCGCATTTTGGTAGTTGTAGTCGGGTAATGTCGATTTTCACACCTTGTTCTGGTCTCGCACTCCGCACTCAGCACGGATCTTGGCAATCAACTGTTCCAACAATGGGATGCGTCACAATGCCATGCGGAATGCAAATAATACCAGATGTCTGATGGATCAATTCACCGAAGGTTTTGTAGATTTTTTGGGCACATATGAGTTGGATTCAAATGGACGGTATTGTTTGTTTTCTTGACACTGAAGACGGAAATAATGTTTGTACAATTTATGTGGCACTCTTGATTAGGATTAAGTGATGTTGATATGCATTGTTAGAATGACAATTGGCAAGGAAATACTGCATGTTGATATAAGTACATGAGTTGATCTTATGAACAAATATATGTGTCATATCGACGAATTATAACATTAACGTTGGAAAAATTTTAAATCAATAGACTTTAGACATTTTACGCTAAAATAGTTTTTCGTACACAGGCGTGCGGGAACTCTTGAGTCAAAATATTTTCAAATCATAAAACATTCATGTAATAGCCATACAAGGTGGGCAATCAAAACTTTAGCATGTTTTATCTGATTACTTTTTATGATAGCGGCGGCCAATAAAACTCAGCATTTTTCGAAATAACGTTTTCAAGGAATAAAGGACATAAACATTTGATCGTGGCTAAGGTCATATGAACCGTGCTTTTAACGAAAGAGTGACTAACAAACTTCTATGATGTCCCGGGAGCCCACGGCAGCTCAATGGCAAAAGTAGTCAGTAATAATCTGACCCACTCTTTAACCGTTCCATTAATCAGAACTTATGGATCGCTAGCTAAAACTCAAAAAGAAAAAATGTTAATCGCTAAAATGTTTTCAGAAAGTTCAATTTTAAAATCGTAACAAGCGGTGCCAATTATGGGGCAAGTGTCCTCAAGGATGGTTGAAGAAAAATTTCGGCCTCAAAAAATAAGACGTATCCTGAACTATTTGGACCATAAAAAAAGTCACTGGACCTGACGGAATTCCACCATTTGAAAAAATCGAACCGAAGTTGCATCCATTTTTTGTATATTATCTTCTGTGTCATATGGTCATCCGGTTTTCCCAAGTTGCTGGATAATTGCTCGAATCCAACCGATTCCAAAGTAAAGGAAGAAAATGCATGCCTGAAAACTACAGAACCATTGCCTTACTATCCTTACCTTCAAAGGTATTGGAAAAATATTAACTCCGAGATTGTCGATTACCAAGGTCATTTGGGTAAAATGGTTCCAAAAAACGCAATGGATTTCCGATAAAGATTGAACTTTCAAGCTGGTGTAACTTTACAAAATAAATGGGGTCGAAACAAGCAAGTTATGGAAGTCCAGATTATTGCTATGTATAACCGTAATCTGTGTTTAATAACAGGCAAAATTACGCTAAAATATGTTGTCCTGTACGCGATTAGGTCTAATAAAAGGAATACAACCGCGAACTCTATGACCTTACTTACTTACTTAAGTGGCCCTACAGTCCTGAATGAACCTGAGCCACAACCAACATGCCTCTCCATTAAACCCGGTCCTTAGCTAACTGCCTCCAGTTGCGCACTCCAAATTGGTTGAGATCGATTTCTACTTGTGCGCGCCACATAAGGCGAGGTCTTCCTCTACTGCGTCCGACCGACCGCGACGTCTAGCTGGAAATCGAAAACTCTGCGAGCCGGAGTATTGGTGTCCATTCGTTCCACATGTCCTAGCCATCTTAAACGTCCAATGCGGAGTTTTTTGACCAGGGGCATGTCGCTGTACAGCTCGTATAGTTCTTGATTGAATTTTCGTCTCCATAGCCCGTCAACGCAAACGGGACCGAAGATTTTTCGAAGAATTTTCCTCTCAAATCGACCAAGGATTTCTTCATCCGCTTTTGAGACGGTCCATGCTTCAGCGCCGTAGAGCAGGACTGGGATGATCAGGGTTTTATATAAGATCTCCTAAGTAGTTCGAGTGAGGGCTTTACTACTGAATTGCCTTCTTAGCCCGAAGAAACAGCGGTTGGCAATAGTAATTCTTCGTTTAATTTCTGACAAGATGTTGTTGTCAGATTTAATAGCGGAGCCGAGATAGACTAAGTCCCGTACTACCTCAAAGTTATATCTGTCAATGGTGACGTTCTGTCCAACTCGTCGATGTTGTGTGTACTTTCTAGTTGACAGCATATACTTCGTCTTGCCCTCATTTACTGCCAAACCCAGTTTTGCCGCTTCCTTCTCTATACTAGCAAACATGGCTATGACATCACGTTGGGTCCTACCAATGATGTCAATATCGTTGGCGTATGCTAGTAGTTGTACAGATTTATGGAAAATTGTGCCTCTTGTGTTGGCTCAGGAGTTATGCACAATCCTCTCAAGAATCAGATTGAAGAAATCACATGAAAGTGCATCGCCTTGCTTAAATCCTTTTTTGGTATCGAATGTGTCAGTGAGGTCGTTTCCGACCATGAAGGAGCAGCGAGAATTCTCCATCGTCATCCTACACAATCGGACGAGTTTGGGCGGTATACCAAAAATAGGCATGGTTCTGTATAGTTCGTCTCTATAAATGCTGTCGTATGCGGCTTTGAAATCGTTGAATAGGTGGTGGGTATTGATTTGGACTTCTTGGTTTTTTTTCCAGGATCTGCCGAAGTGTGAAGATTTGATCGGTTGTGGACTTTCCTGGCCTAAAACCACACTGATAAGGGCCGATCAGGTTGTTGGTAAACGGTTTCAGGCGTTCACATATTACGGCAGATAGAATTTTGTATGCGATTTTGAGGAGACTTATGCCTCTGTAGTTTGCGCAGTTTAGAGGGTCTCCTTTTTTTGTGGATCGGGTTAACGATGCTGAGGTTCCATTCTTCAGGCATACTTACTTCCGACCAGATTTGGCTTATGAGTTGGTGGATGTTACTTACCAAGTCATCTCCGCCGGCTTTATAAAGCTCGGCGGGAAGGCCGTCATTTCCGGCAGCCTTATTAAGCTTCAGTTTAGATATTGCTATCCTCACTTCACTCAGGTCGGGTGTTTGGCAGCTTTCGCTGTCGTTGCCAACATTGAATGGTTCGTTCTCTATCGAACTCTGTGACCAGTGGCGCAAAACACTAAAATAGCCCAGCCTCTAATGCCCGCACTATTTATATAAACATTTATGTATTTAATTATTTATTTAAGTATTTATAACCAATTGAGTGCGCATAAAATTAAAAAAAAATTGCTTCACCCCAAAATCTTCCAATCCCAGTCCCCAGGATCAAGAGAAAATCAAAATTGGGGCTTTAGTAAACGAACACTACTTTGCTCGGTGTTCGGCTATGCTAGAACGGTGTACGAATCAATCGACGATGTGCGACATATGTGCGAAACCTGACCAACGTAAATGGACGGATCGCATAACACTTCAGCTAACCGTAAACAAACTGCTAGAATTTAGCGCATGGATTCATATTTGAAGGGATTTATGTTAAATACCGCCTTTTCAATGTACCAGATCACAAAGATAAATTACAAAACTAAACTCAAACACAATTTTTCTTTTATTCCGTCCATCATCTGCCATAAATACTATACACAGAAAATAAACCATAAATTATCTTACTTTAAAAATTGTCGCAACTCATTTCAATTTACATCTCTTTTCAGAGCTATCCAACCAACCTAACAACGCTTAAGCTCAAAACATCTTTATTTTCCCAATCAGCGTCACCTACACAAGCAATGATCCAAAGCGGCAAGAAGGCAGCGCAAAATACCTTGGCGCGCACTGCTTGTAAGAAGTGTCAAATTTACAAAGAGTGAACCGCCACAATATTTAGAAACCAGGAGTTCAGGGAGCCCCCAACAGGCACTCATCCGCATATTATTTCTGCCCAGCGCAGCATTCGACAACGACGTTGACGATGACGATCATGATGCCGTAAGAAGGCACACCTAGATCATGTTTTCTCCATTCATCCGAGACTCGATAAGGGTTGATTTTCCAATTGGTATCGAATTTCAACCTTGTTACTCGTGGGCACAACATTTTCGCGGATATCTCGAGAATCCAACACAAAAAATGTGAAAACAAAACAATTGCCTACCCTTTCATGTTCGAGCGTCTAATTTGTATTGGGTTACGGCCAGAATAGGGTTTCTGGTTTTGCAAGAGAAAAGGATCAGATGCAGATCTCTCTAATCCCCGATCACTGAGTGTTCGAATACCACTCTGACGGGATCTTCTGGGGAAAAAACATAAAGGAACAAGAAAATGGCAATTCGTGCTCAATCCCAAAACACCATATGATATGTCGATTGCGTACCGGTGTTATGTGATCCCTCCAGTGGCCAGGCCACGATCATACCCATATAGGCGTGATGATAAATTTTCAATAAATAAAAGGCTCGTTGCACACTTACCCGATGTACGAGTACTGGGTGCTGGACAAAATGTTAATTAACTTTTCAAACCAACAATAACGTATGCTCGGCTACATGAGCCGCATGCTGGTTAAGCTTTTATCATCGTCGCGGACCAGCTGGGTAAAGGAAGACATTTGCCAAGAAGACACCTATAGGTGCCTCGTCGAACAGCGATGTTGTTGGTGCCGATGGTGGGGGTTATAATTCACTTTTGGATTAAGAAAACTATTTAGATATTTCGGTAAGCACTACCGCACATATAATGCGCTGCATAGTGTTATTAGCGGCGGATTGTGGCGAGCTCCTGGGGTCGCAGTCAACACTCGGAATTGCTCTCATGGGCAGAGGAAATTTGAAAATATCAGCGGGCGATTTTAATGTTTACACGCAAATTTACACTCCGCACTTTGTTGGCATGAAATTTAGACGCTTCGCGGTCGCACTCAAATGGAGCGCACAAAAGCAAACACTTTCAACATGTTAACCAGAGTCCTTTTGCGCGAATTTAGCTCTCTTTCTCGCCCTTGCCCGATACGTTGCCTGTTGTCGTCGTTGTCGACGTCCCGGTCGTCGTCGTCTTTGGGTCATAAATAAACAGCCGATCGAACAATGAAGGCAATTCCTTCACATATATTTGGATGAAAAGCGCAGAAATTAAATTATGATCTTGGCAGTATATAACTTGCAACCTGACACCCAATTTAATTGAGTTCTTAGATGATAACGAATGTGCATGAGTAGTGAGTTTTTTTGCCACTTTATTGTTTTCTTTACAATTTTCGCGACTTGTGTGTAAGTTGGGACAGGACAATTATGACGTTTTATTTTTAGGTGTAATTATATATAACTCATATAGAGAAACGAGGAATTTGGGATGTCTTTCCGGGGGATGTAATTGGTTTTGAGACATTGAAACGTTTTTAAATATAATATGTATTACACGGCTTTTGACTCTCTTTTCCCTCAATAAGAAAGTACGGCAGCAACAACTTCTTATTATTATACAATATTATACAATTATACAATTATTATACAAGAAATAATGAAACATAGTTCTCCAAACGAAAGCAAATATGATTGAAAGATACACATTTACTATTCTCTTGCCTTTTTACGAAAACCTGAAAACTCGATTCCATGAAATGACGTCAATAGCAACGAAATAGCAATGGTTTCCCATTCACTGGACAGTTTTTAATCTTGTGAATATTGGTCGGCAACCACTACTAAATGTTCGATTTAATGCCGCATATAGTCCGAAAGTATTTAAGACGTACGTACACCAATTTGTTGCTCAATGTGATCAAACCCGAACCATCAAACCTATTTATCATAAAACATATGTGAAGGCTACAATTCTCTTTGCCAATCGCTTAATACCCTACCCCATCCCATCCTTAAAATGAATATGAATGTTGGCTTTTTGGCGATGAAATATAAAAAATGGGTCTAAGACCAAATGTTCATTTTAACATTATTAATGTTTTTGCATCGAAATTTTTTTTCAAATTTCCTAATACGAAAACACCTCCAAAAAGTAGGCATGGCAAAAAAGTGTACTGACGAAATATAGATGTTAAGACTACCTAAATACCTAAAATTCTTTACCGTTTCACCGAAATGAAGGTTTTTTTTAAGTGGGTGTGATAGTGGGAGGATTTTAAAAGTTTTACACTTATTCTGTAGGCACGGAGAAGGAAAAATTTAAGGCGTAAAATTCGGTGACTATAGACGGAAAGACAGGCATGACTTAATCGACTTAGCTAGCGATTCTGAGTCGATCCATATACTTTAAGAAATATCTGGATATATCTTGATATATTCAGCTAAATAATTTCTCTATTTCACAAAATATGTTCCAAAACTATGGGACAGGGTATAAAAATAGGAAATGTACTTTACACATACTGAGGCGTCAAAAGAAGATCCCTCAAATGAAGAAAGAGAGATTTGTACAGAATAGCGTAGACAAACATTTGTTCTACCTTATCCATAGGGGTATATTAGATTTGACATTAAGCCCACTTTTAAGAAAAACTTTCTTTTTAGCAAAATGGTAAGCAGTTTTGAAAAAGTTTGTGAACTAGATATTTAGATAATTCTTATATCTACATTTTGTCTATACATAGTTTTTTTTCCACGCCCAACTTAAAAGAAACATTTTTCGCTCAAATTTTAAAATATTCGAAAAAAATGTTGATGTATAATTATTGGTAATGAAAATGTCAACATTTCCATTATATATGATTTTAACCCACAGCCACTTTTTGGCCATAGTAGTAGTTTTTGTCGACCGATTCAAGATTTTGATAAACTATCTGAACAAAATGTTGTGACAAAATTTGATTTTCTATATTTCATCGCCATAAAGCCCACAAATTTTGAGTTTAAAACCAGTTTTTGAAAAAAAAAAATGTATACCTCTCATTTGATTTAAAAAGCAACTAGCTAGCTAAAAAATGCTTGTGTTGAACTGATCTACAATAAACCGCTAGCAATTATCTCCCCGAAAAACGTCACAACAAATAAATAAGCTCACTTATTATTTTAGTGGCACTACAGTCCGGAATAAATACTCAACCAACATGCCTCTCCAATTAGCATGAACCTACATTTGCCTACATTTGATAACTTCAAGTTGGCTGAAATCATTTGCTTGTGGGATCCACTAAAGGCTAGTTGTTCCTCTACTGCTACCGACTTTTGGCTGAGAGTCGAAGACTCTGCGTGCCGGAGTATTGGTGTCCATTAGCTCTACATGCCCTTGTCATCTTAAACGTCCAATGCGGATTTTCTCTTGACAATGCGTATATCGCTATACAGCTTGTTTATTTCGTGTTTGAATCTTCGTCTCCAAAGCCCGCCTACGCAAACGGGACCGAAGATTTTTCGAAAAATTTTGCTCTCCAAATGACCAAGGTTCATCATCCGCTTTTGATATGCTCCGTGCTTCAGCGCATTAGAGCAGGGCCGGGATGACAGGATCTTGCCAAGGATCTAGTAAGTGAATTACTGCTGAATTGCTTTCTTAGCCCGAAGAAACAGCGTTTGGCAAGAGTAATCCTTCATTTAACATCTGACGTGATATTGTCTATCAATGGTGACGGTCTGTCAAACTTGTCGACATGACTCTGGAAAGTTCGTCTTTATAAAAACTTTCGTATGCGTCTTTGAAATTGATTAATAGGTTATGTGTATCGATTTGGATTTTTTTACAGGAGTTTGAAGACTTAATCAAATGTGAACTTTCCTGGCCTAAAACTATACTGATAGAGGTCGTTCAGGATATTGGTGAACGGTTTGAGGAGTTCACATAATACAATAGTTAGGAATTTGTTGGCCGTAAATCTGTTTGTCATAAAACTTATGACTTTGAACCTGTAAACATCGCGGGGGTTTTTGAACTGCAAATTTTATCATAACTTCTCGCTTTCTTCCTGTTGCTGGTTTAGCTTGTTTTTGTTTCACACGATGGTTGGGTGTTTAAAAGAATCGAAGAAACTGCAACCATTTTTAAATGCCGATGCGTCGTTTTCTTAAGTAATCATTGCGCTAATTTTATCTACTAGCCGGTTTAATTCTCGACTAACGAAAATAGGACAACAACGTTTGTATTTGTATCTGAAAAGTTAGATCGCTTAACATCCGATAAATTTGGTCGGGTGGACCAAACAAAAGAAAAAACTTCAAGTCCAATTGCGTATGAACATTTAAACGTAATTGCTTAGTCAACCTGATTATATTGTTTCAACTTATATCTTAAATTATATAAAGTCCAATCTATAGACGACCGATTTTACTATAACCGCTTTTACAAATTATGTGATGAGAGTTCTTGATTGATGATCAATAAGGGTGTAGGGAGCCCATCCATCCTTAAAATAATTCAATATTCAACATTATGAGGGAGGCGAACGTGGTGTCAAATTTTTCAACTTCCCACTTCTATCTGCTCGGAGAAAGATATGTAGGGCAGCATGTAGAAAGAGAATACATATATATAAGCCAAAATATATAATTTTAGTGTTAATTTTAAATTTTAAATCCATTTGCGACCAGATAACCTGATTGATTTGCAGAGCATTTTAAGTTGCAAATTCTCGCTTGTAAGGGTCTAGTAGTAACAGGTTGAGAATGATTTTCAGCAACGATATGGTTCTCATTGTACTAATGGTGTTCTCTTTAAACTCTGTCATATATTTCATGTGGGCTGTATAATTTGCCACCAGATAAATCTTTTATAATTTAATATTGGTCTTAAAATATCCGTATAACGAATTTTTCAACAGGGACGCTACAAAAGTTGAGCGACAGGGACAGCAAACGACGCCATATTTCTTGCCGCTCTTTTGACATTTCTCTTCAGTTAAGGTTTGCCATTTCATGATGAAGAATATACGATCCAACAACGAGTCGAAATTATTAAAATTTACAACCAAAATTCGGAGTCAGTGGCCGCAACGGCAATTTATGGTCGTCATAATCGTCATAGCAGATCAACAATTGAGCGTCTAGTGGAAAAATTTTAATCCACAGGTACAGTACAAAATGTTCCCGTGCCAGTGAGACAAAGAAGTGCCCGTAGTGTCGAGAATATTGCTGCCGCTGAGGCTTCAGTTGAAGAAAGCCCAAATGTGTCTCTCACACGTCGTTCTCAAGCGTTGGGCATCTCTGTGACGTCGTTGTGGCGAATTTTGCGAAAAGATCTTGGCCTACATCCTTACAAGATTAAATTGACGCAAGAACTGAAGCCGCTTGACCACCAGAAGCGTCGTATGTTCGTGAATTGGGCTGAGCAACAACATGAAAATGATTCGGATTTTCATAGAAAAATCATGAGGTTCATTTATGGCTGAATGGCTTCGTCAACAAACAAAATATACGGTATTGGTCAGGCAGCACTCTACACGTACTCTACACGAGTCTTCATTGCATCCCGAAAAAATACGGTTGGGTGTGGTTTATGGGCCGGCGGCGTCATTGGGCCGTATTTCTTCTGTGATGATCAAGACCGGCACGTTACTGTGAATGGGAATCGCTACCGTTCAATGATACCCGAAAAATGTTGGCCCCAATGATGATATGGACTTGGAGGACATGTGATTCCAACAGGACGGCGCCACAAGCCACACATCGAACGCCACAATCAATTTATTGGAAACCAAGTTTGGAGAACGTGTTATCTCACGAAATGGTCCAGTCGCTTAGCCGCCTCGGTCGTGCGATTTGACGCCGTTAGACTATTTCCTGTGGGGCTACGTCAAGTCTATGGTCTATGCCAACAAGCCAGCGACGATTGATGAGCTTCGTACGAATATCGAACATGAAATTGCAGCAGTATCGGCCGATTTATGCTTGAAAACCGTCGAAAATTGGGTTCACCGTCTGGGCTTGTGCAAGCGTGCCCGTGGTGATCATGCAAAAGAAGTCGAGTTGCATACATAATGGCATCGAACGTACTTTCACAGGAATAAAGAATTTCAATCCGTTTTTTTTTTTTTTTTTTAAAAAACTTTTGTAGCGCTCTTATTGAAAAACCCTTTACTTTATGTATAAAGGATATTGTGCTAATTTTTGTTTCGACATTACTCGCAAAATTTTCACGCTTTCGGATAATCTCAGGGTAGCCACTTTGATAACCTGAAAGTTGAATCCATCCTAAGGAGAAACTTGAGGGATGCCTAAATTAAAGTAGTCGAGAATTGGCTCTAATAAAACAAGGATGCCCTTAGACCAGAAACACTTAAGAGCCTCTATCACATTCTTCGAAGATTTAACAAATTACCAAAAGATAGATATTTTTTTTATAACACCTGTAAAGGGTTTGAACTTGTTCATATGACCACCGCGAGCACATTAGCAGCAATCTATTTCTGAAGATTACCGAACTTATCCTTCACCTTATTACACCATACTGTTAAAACCATATACCACTAATGTACAGACCATTTATTTCTAGCCAAAAACCCACTACAGTGAACATGCGGATCATATTCATCGATGAAAATATACCACCAAATGACATCACTTTCGGCATAAAATCCACACCATACGGTCACTTTTTGTATATACAATGGAGTCAGTTGTAGCATTATGTGAATGTGTGGCTGTCCAATAGTATTGGAAAAAAAGGCGAAAGATTCATGAAAAAACTAGCCTACCTATCAATTACTTAACTAACTTACTTGCTCTATGCGGGCGCCCTAAATTACTCGATAACTTAATTCTAATGCCTTTCGGCATATTATCTAATATATAAACATAAAAGTAACAAAAAAATTTGTTACCAAGAAAACATTGAAAAACTTGGTTCCTTGTTTTTTTTATTATATTCAAACTAACATGCTAATTAAAACTACTTATCGACTAACTTAAACTACTTAAAAATAATTAAAACTACCTAAAAATAACTTAAAAACTAGAACAGCCACAGCGAGCGTTTTCTGATTTTTTTATATATATATATACATATATATATATATGTATATATACATATATATATTTTTTGTTTTTTTTTTGGTGCCACCATAACTACTTTACACCTAAACCTAAGACTAAAACTATGTAAGTCGGCCATAAAATAAAAATTTTAAGTCAACTATCTTCAACTAATTTAACCACCACACCAGGTTCACCTGTTGTGACCTACTCCGACGGTCCCAATCGGACACACTCCTGCTGAACCGCAGGCGCTCTCCTCCGCCCTGAGCGACGACGTCTCGTCCGTATAGGAGCCGCCTATCCACAGTTCGTCGGAAGACGTGGTAGATTAGCGGAACCGCCGATCTATCCTGCATCAGCCCTCGACCATCCAAATATAGGAAAGCTTCGGGCGGAATAAAGCCGCTTAAACGCGCACTCTCAAAGCATTCATCATTGGGGTAGAAGGCCCCAAAGATGAGACTATTGTTCGAAGCCATCGCTCTTTCAGCGTGAAACCGAATAAGTTCCACCAGAAATACTGGTGTTCTGTAAAGTCCAAGGCAGCTCCTCAGACACTGCCTCTCAAACACCCGTATCTTTTCCATTTGAGATGGGGCAACGTTGAACCACACCGCGCACCCATAGGCAATCATCGCCCTAATAAGGGCCATGTAGCAAATCACCTTCACCCTGCTGTCAAGACGACTGCTATAAAACAATCGTCTTCTCAGGGCAAATGCTCCCCTAGCTCTCGCCAGAACAGCATCTGGTTAGATCAGTATCAGATGCCAAGGTACTTTACTACACTTTTACTGGCCAGTGGCTGTGCGTTTGGTCCAACGATCACCAGCTTTCGCCAGTTCTTTCTCGTATCCCTAGAGGCCCTAGACAACGGTGTCCTACACAGGATAGTTTCTGATTTCTGAAAGTTGATTTTCAACTTCCAGTCATCACAATATCTCTTGATCTTGTCGAAGTCCCGTTGCAAAAGTGTTCGAATGACCTCGTCAGTAGAGGCTGTTCTGTACGCGATAAGATCGTCCGCATACGCAATTGCCTGAGTAAGACTACCTATCATATCATTGGTGTAAATGCTGAAGAGAATCGGCGAGTTAACCACTCCCTGTTGCAGACCATTCTTAACGAAAAATTCTGTGGTAGAAGTAACATTGCCACTTTTGACCACAAACGTTCTACCAGTCAGCATGTCATGAAGCATATATAGCAGTGGCTTACTTATGCCAAGTCTGGTCAGCTTTAGATAGAGGCCCTCTAACCATACGGTGTCAAAAGCCTTCTCTATATCAACCAGACATGCACCCGTGCACTGTTTTTTGGCTTTGTTCCATTGTATATCAGAGACGAGTTTGGAGATTTTTTAAAATCTTCTATTGAGTGATGAACACAACATCATGACTTAAATTTACAAAAAATCATAACCTCTGAGTAGTATTTATATCATTTTTTTCACATTACAGAGCACTACACTCTCAGTATTGCCTTACACAACTGGTTCTTGTTGCGCGACTTAGATGATCATCCACCGATAGTTCAAACTTATGGACTACTTAAAAAAAAAATATTTTAATTTGAAACCATTAAATATAAACAACTTAAACAGCACTTACGAAAATCAATTTTGTTGCTTACCAAATTACACATACATATGTATCGCGTGATAGGCTCATTGCTGCCATAGTTGGTTTTATGGGAGTTCAACATTGACAAATGTCTGGGAGCATATAAATTAATAATTCCGGTGAAACAATGTAACAATTGTAAATTGTAAAGGAAACCCATTGTCTCTGCATACTAACGAGCCTATTGCGACAATAATTAATAAATTTGATGAATACCAGTCCTAGTCTAATTCCGTGCTTATTTCAGGTAATATTCAATATCAATTTCATTAAAGCATTTTTGTATAATTTGTTAGCGAATTATTTGACTTGTTCAAAGGAAAAAAAATAAAAAATAGTTCCCTCCGCTTATTCGAATAGAACACGATTATGTATCCAATCAAAACATCAAATATCGTTACCGTCTCGTGCTGGCGCAGCCGCGAGTATTTATCTTTGATGATCACCATAACCTCTGAGCAGGTGTTAATTGAATGCTATGACTTGAATAGAACGTTCTCCTTTGGCTTTGTTGCATCTTGCCGCAGAAGTCGGAATTAATGCTGCCGCAGTCAACAGGTATGTTTTGAATATGCATACCGATAACAAACTTGTCCTTAAACATTGTGTGGTTGTTGTTCGGAAATACCGATATTAATTCTGATGATTCGATTATTCCTTTGAAATGGCTACGAACGCGCTAACCTTTGATAGGTTTCCGCACTATTATTAAATTTGCTTGCTCGGAATAATATAGATGACGCACAATCAATTGGGAAAACAATGGGGGCGGCATCTTAGCATCGTTGTTGGATTTGCGGCATCAAACGCTTTGTATTGCGTTCCCAAGCTGCAAGCTGCACAGGAATTTATAGTAGGTACGCAATGAATTTTCTTACTCATTATGATGAATCGATCAAATATTTGGATTGAAGAAGATGCTAAATATCTTATACAAGGAGGCAGTTTATATTATATGACAGTGAGACGATACGTACAAACTGAAGCATCCAAAAAAATGTGCTTGTGGATGTGGATCAGAATATCACATGCCAGCATCCGAAGGTATACATTTTGATGAAATGAAATGAAATATCTGGCATTACCGGCCTTAAACCAAGCTTCTCAATTTATTGGTGTGTGCGAAGTTATAATTTTGCCACAAAGAACTATTAAATGCCGACTGCGATGTTTGATAAGCTTATCGGAAGACTGAATTTTTTCCATACTTTCACAAGTGGTGAGGCTGTGAATAAAGCTAAAGAGTTGTAACTTTCGGGATTTGAACCCTGAGGGACCGGGCTCAGTCTGAGATCGAATATTGACATTAAGGTTTTCAAATGTTCTTGTATTTGTATGTTATAATTTTTAAATAATCTTATGGAAACAATTTTTTTTTGCTTTTAGCCGTGTAGGACTTTGTGTTTTGTAGTCCTATGCTTTAGAATATGTTTTGATAAGTATGAGCCAACCTCGAATCGCATCTAAGAAGATCAGAAAAATCTCTGTATTCCAATGAAAAATATCGAAATCATAGGGCTTAAATTTTTAGATTTTTTTTCAAATGACAAATAGAAAAACATTTCCAAAATGAAAAAAATATAAAAAATTCGGATTTTTAAATGAAATAATAATATATAACTGCCATTAACTGTCCATAAAGGACTTCA
This sequence comes from Rhingia rostrata, assembly GCA_949824845.1. Lineage (NCBI taxonomy): Eukaryota > Metazoa > Arthropoda > Insecta > Diptera > Syrphidae > Rhingia > Rhingia rostrata. Next base: position 2,813,478 of record OX463755.1, on the reverse strand, counting down.
AACTTAGATTTTCCATTAATTTGTGTGTACGAAGTTACACGAGGTACGGGACCTCCTGCTTAACTTCTATTTTGAGCTGCAAATTTGAAAATTTTCTCATGGCAGATTTATACTCTTGAATGTGTGATAGCGAAAAAACGCAGGTGTTGTTGCTTTCGGGATTTTTAACCAGTGACACGTTTAATACGCTGCATATTTCCAAAAATTTACAAAATGATGGTTGCATAAAGTTTGATGTTCCAGTTCCAGGACAAAATCTAGAGAATTACCCAAAATATTTTTTTACTTTTATCTATCATATTAACGGCACCTGCCATAGAAAAATTATACATAGACTCAATTTTCTCAAACACGGCTTTACGATTTCGATTAAACTTTTTCGTTTTTTTAACAAATCCATATAACGGATTTTCGCGTTTTGGCCATATACCTTTAGAAATTTGAAAATTTCCCGCAAACTGTTTTGTCAAATTGAATGAAATTAATTTTTATACTCTAATTACTGTTTGCAACAATTCCATATAATTAGTTTTGGTCCAATTAATCGTAAACGGACTTTTAAAATAACGGAAAATCATTATTATTTACACAGACGTTCGTATAATCACATTTCGACATTATTTATTTGGTGTATTTTAACAAAATTATAAAAATCGTCAAATTCTCATGCTTAGCATTTGGTCTAATGCCCGACTCGCTGTGAAAGAAAAAGTTGCGTACGGCTCAGTCGTGAACCCACCACACTCCCTTACTTTCTATAAAGGCTTAAATCAAAATGAAAAAAAAAAACGAGAGCTGGTGGGTCAGAAGCAACTTTCTGTCTAATGTTATTCCGGAATTTGAAGGAATCGGTGTCTGTCTATGTGAATTGGGAATACCTAATAATTATATTCCTATATTGGCCAAAACTGAAAATTCCGTTTAGGGATAGTTGGGTCAAAACTGAGGATAGTTGGGGTGTGACCTGAGGATTCTAGCTCGTTCATTTACAGACATTGTCTTGCCTACCCGGGCAGTGGTAGGTATTTTCTTTTTCAAGTTCATTTGCATAAGGAACGAAGAAATTATCCTCACCGCATTCTTGCGATGCCATTTTGAGATGTCACTATGCTCAGTTAGATTTTAAAAGTTCATCCAAAATATTTGCTAAATTGTTGACGAAATATTACTGAATCGATAAAAGACAAATGTAACACCAACTCAATTTGCAATCATTTCCTGAAATAGTATCCTTAACTTTTTGTTGTTTCCAAATTGTATACATTTCCAAGTATATCAACATCTGTCAACCACTGACCGAGTCAAATTCCTTAATCAAATTTATTCAATTTTCATTTTTGAGAGGACTATCTTAAACCGTATATCAATTCAACCAGGAATTAACGCCAATCCGAACAACCCTTGAGTGTTTTTATTTTCATTCCTCGATTAGTTTGTTGCGACATCATAATCAGATACGTGTTTATGCGAGACTTATGTACAAGCAGCGCAAACAACATACAATATACGATGTAATGTATTTATTGCGCTTATTTTGCTTTCCCACCCCTGTGTCGGATGGTCTCTGGGGCCTGTACCCTACAACCCTCTACTTTTCCGCTGAATAGCAGCGTTAATTTTTTGGTTAGATTAAGACCTCATCGAAGGCAGAATTGCAAATGATAGGCCCAACATACCGGTTTCAAATCGCACAATAACAAAAATATATATACATACATATACATATAGGCTAAGTTGAGTACCACGGTGCATGAAGCAAGGGTGAATTCCGACCATTTATCTACGCCATAGTGTAATTGAAAGGGGACGACACATAAAACAAGGACAAGGCAGAAGGAAACAATAACAGTGAAATGTAAACACCGTCGTACTGCATGTAGCCACAGTAGTTGTCCTGTCAGATTGCAAACTATGAAAGCGTAACTGATTTTGTATTATAAACACAAATAAATAAAGCAGTGCCGAGCATATGCGCGAATGCTAGGACGAGGAGGGTAAATGGGTGCTGTCGAACGCGCTCGGGTGCAAACCATAATGCAGGGCAGAAGCATCCATTTAACCCGCCATGAATTTACCCCCGAAGCAAAAACACACATTTCGAGGTTGGTGTAGGTTTCCCGATTCCCTTTAGCAGTTGTGTGTAGACAAGATGACAACGGTATGCTTGCGCTGTGGCAACAGCAAATTTAGTGTGTTAAATATGGGAGTGTCCTTGTCATCCTTGGTGCTGCTGATGCTTTTTCATTTTACTGCCGACTGTCATGTCGGTTGTCTGAACAATAGGGAAATATTTATTAACATTTTCATGTTAATGTTAGGCGAGGGTCCATTGTTGTTTGGAATAGGGAAATGGCTGCATTTTGATCGTTGCATTTTTATTTATACGGCAAAGGTAGGGAAATTAAGTGAGAACAGTCCCAGGCAAGTAATGTCTTAATTAAACTTTTGTTGGGTATAGGTATTTTTACTCAGTTTTTCTTTCAATAATTATGCATCAAAGGGTAATAAAGCGTTTATATGTAAGTTGGTGGAAACTGTTTTTAAGTGGGTATGCATATAGATTACATATGCCCATTTTAAATTTATTTTTATTAGGTAGTTATCCTGTTATGTGACTACTTTGCGAGAACTTGTTTGTTACAATCGTGGAAGGCATGGTTAAATATAATTTGGCGTACTAGATCACAAGCCATATATTAACAAATTAAAACTGGAAAATATAAAATTTCTCTTTTAATCAGCTTGTGGTAAATTTTTATGTTCCAATGGTAAGTCACATGTTGCAATTTACTTTTTTGTACAATGACATTGAATCCTATATTCTTGAATCTTTGGTCTTTGGTAACATTTTTGTCTAAAGTTAGTTCTGTAGCTGATTGCCAAAGGCTACAGTGTGTCATAGATTCAAGCACCAAATTGTGCGATAGGAACCATTTGCCAATTCGATTATCTATTATTTATGCCATCAATTGTAATCCGTTAAGCTGATCGGAGGAGACGGCTGAGCTTAGTGTGGTAGTGTCAATATAAACACTTTGTTAACTGTAACGTTTTGTCTGATTATAAATTATTTCTTTATGAGCACCTCTTCCCTGATGGTCGGCCACTGAACCCCGTTGCTCAAAACAGTCGACCAAACACCTAATCATGAAGGCTATGGAAGCTGATATTGAAGTAAAATATTGGCGATATTTTAGATGCGTCATCATTGATTGTTGACAAGAATATGAAAAAAATAAATAACTTTTATTTGTATCTATTTTCAATTTTCAAATACTATTCGTGTTTAACATGTTGGTTATATTTGGTCCACCCCGTATAAAAATACTCAAAAAATATACGATATTGTTCAAATTCTAAAAGTATTAACATTCAATTTTTTTTAAAAGGGTGTAAAGTCGGACAAAACGTAAGTGTCATAAGATGCTTCTTAAATTTGCCGCTCCAAATCGGCGTTAAACTGTGTGCCCAAAAAAATACAAATTGTTGGTTAAATAATAAACACTAACTTTTGGCATTTGCGCGTGTATTTGTTATGGGGAAATGTGTTATGTAGGTCAGTGGATATCTAATCTGTTTTTATACATTACACAAATAATGTCATGAAATCGAGATAAAAGCTATTTTGGTTGAATCACATTTCGTTACATTTATCCACGTATTGAGGCTAACCAATTCCTGTTATCGAAAAAGCGATTCAAGATGTATACATATAATATGAATGAAAATGGAGACTATAACTTCCAAAATCAGGAAGGGATGCTATTATTTGATGAACAAAAATTTAAAAACATGAAAAAGCGTTTTAACTGTTCCGAAAAGAGTGTCTAAAAGAATTTGACAATTTGATATAATGTTCTTTTCGCCGGTTAAATTAGCAAGGAATCATTCAGGGTGACATTTCGGTTTTGTTAATATATAAAGAAGTTCGGCTCGATGGTGTCAGTAGCGTACAAAACACCCCAAACAGTGGTCGTGGTAAAACGATGGCATATGGATTTTTCTCGCTTGTGGTTATTTGCTCAATAAAACGACTGAGACAGAAGTGAGCCTTATCACTGCAATCGCAAGACAACGCCCAGAACTTTCCAGAATCTATATTTCCTTAATGTTGTCATGTTCATTTGCCACTAATGAAATAAATTCATTATATTTTTTATCGTCGTTATATATCAATGTTCCAATTTTAAAAAGTCGAAACTAGAATTTGTTAAAATTAAGAAATGCAACTCTAGAATGTTGTAGCAAATTACTACAGTAGAATCCGGATATAGCGACGGTCAAGGGACCGTCGACATTAAGTCGTTATAACCGGACGACGCACAAAACGAACTGAAAATTTTATACGTAAATAATAAAAAATATGTATGTAATGAAGTAACGTCAATGAAAACCAAATAAACCTCTGAATCAGAAACAGTTTTCTTTTGTTTTCACTTAGAATAGCTATTAGTACATGCAAATAACAAGAAAAACAATATTTTAATATAATTAAATACATACATATGTATGTACGAAAATATGTTTTATGTATCGGGCTTAAAAAGTCTGTAATTTTAGTCTGCTTTTGATTAGTTTTTAAGCGTTAGTAATTACTACGTACAGCATTGTGTAGGCGAGACATCATACTTTTCACGGCATCATCATTGAATGTAGTACACTCAGGGAAAAAATGTAAACTAAAATGTAATACGATCTATTTGATTTTACGTTGAATAAACTTTGTGACAACTTTGATAAATAATATTTATTTTCACGTTGAAACATATTTGATTTGAATTCGTAATGTAATTTTAAATAAAGTCATCCTAGATTCAAAGTGAAACGTATTCACTTTTATATTGAAACCATTTTTTTAAATATTTAAGCTGCTCTCAACGTAGTTACTATCATGTTACATTTCAATAACATGATAGTATTTGTCCAATATTAAGTAACGAAATCACATCCACGTACATTCAAAGTGTTGCATAGTTAATTTAACGTTTAACTTCAAAACGTACTTACATGCATTTTCTTCACACATTGTAGTTTCAAACTTGAATGAACGTTGATATAAAGTGTTGCATATTCATTTTAAAGTGACAACAACCTAGAAACAAAGTAGAACATGTGCATTGATGCTACTCATTTCAATAACGATCAACGTAGATTCAACGGGAAATGTACTTATTACAGTTCCGCTAAATGTCGCGACGTGAGGGTGAGCTCATTGTCTTTGTTATTCTTGTGTCAACTTCTCTTGTGTAAAGATGGATCAAATTAGTGTAGTGAACGAAAATGGAGAGCTAATAAATATTTTTGATTTGGCTCAAGAGATCCAGTGTCAGTTGTCTGAAGATGACGAGAAATTAAAAAAATTACTGACCGAATTTGATATGCAGTGCCTGTTTCCAGTGTTAAAATGTAAGTTTTATGTGATTATATATAATTCCTGGTATGTATTAGAAATAAAATTAAGTGCATTGATTCGTAGGCGAAACCTACAAATGAAGTGTAAGTTAAACATGTTTGTATGGAAATAATTTTGTTACGAACAACCATATTGCAAAATTTTAAAGTAAAATATAGTTATTAACTCGATATTAATACCTCGGGATAAAATCACGTGTGCGAAAAAATTGGATCTGGTTTTAAGTGCTCGATTAAAAATTAATTATGTGAATGTATACAAAATCGTTAATTAGTGCATATGTGTATATTTACACATAATAAGGATACCTACATTGTTTTTCTTAATTTTCTAAAAATTCCTAGTATAATGAAGTACAATTTTTCATGCAGTCAACAACAATGCACAAACAAAAATTATTTCCATATTAGTTCTCAAAGGATTGCACTTAATTTTATTACTTTTTGTATGTAAAAGCTTTTTACTTATTAAAAAATAATTTAATTTCAGCCAATGACATAACGTTTTCTAGATTGGTTTATCCAACAAATGAGGACATTACAATTGAAGTAAAATCTTTTAGTAAGCATTTCCAAGCGTTTGAAATTGGCAAAAAAAAGTAACCATTTAGTGATAAAAGATATATCCTTTTTTACGAGCTCACCATTACATTTATATCCGGTAAATAATGGGAAAACATATTTCAAAAATAATTTTATATAGGCAAAAAGACTGATTATATCTTTAGGTTAATAATGAATAATTTAAGTTTTTTATGTTATTATGTCATTGAAAAATACAATTTATGAATTCAAAATTATTGTTGTTTTGATTTTTAAACAAGAAAACAAAAATGTAAAATTTTGCGAAAAATTTATTTTGAAAATACATACCTATATCAAGTAAAATCAAAGTTGAAATATACAGCTTTTAAAGTTAAAAGCATTTGATTCTACAACGAGCTATTGTTGTATCAAATAATAAACGTGATATTTTCAAAGTCGAAAGAGGTTATATCTACGAAGGATCATGGTAAGATTTAAGTTAAAAAATGCTAATTCAAAATGGTTTCATTTTAAATCAGTGCCTGAACAAAGTTAAATTAAAGCTTAAGCACAGTACTTTCAAAATTGGATTTGTTTGAATACACAATGCACAGTCATTGCTTCAAAATGTATTCGTAGTGTTTTTAAAGTCAAATACATTTGATTCTACGATGCGTCATTGTTAAATTAAAGTTATAGCATAGTATTTTCAAAGTTGAATATATTTTAATATGCGATTCAACATGGTTGAATCGAATTTTACGAACTTTGTTTTAAAGATAAATGAATTTGATTTAAGATCATGCTTAAATCAAATTCATTTATCAAATCAAGGTACATACGTGGTTAGATCAAATTAAAACGATATACTTTTTAGAGTAGGGAAACCCTTTGAATTAATGTCATGCCACTTTGATTTTAAAATTTTCGTAGTCGAAGCTAAATCATTCCGAAAAATATTTAAATCGAAGTGGTTTTCTTTGATTTTACGTTGTTTTTTCTCTGAGTGTATGCACAAACACATTCAGCGTTTCTGCAGCTTTCAAAGCCTCGGATGCACTGGGGATAGAACACGTTTCCTCCAATTCGTCATCATTTTCGTCACTATCTTGGTTGTTGATAATAACATTTTGCACAATATTCTCCTCGGAGGGTTCTTCACAAGCTGCTACGACACCATCATTAGCAGCATATTCTTCAAGCTCCTTGTTTTGTATGGGTATCTGATGATTTAAAGCTTTCATCCAAACTGAGATCGGAACATCATCTTTGTCGTCGGAATCAGCCGATACCGTGGAATTCGGGCGCATGACAATTTCTTGGGCAAATCCAACATGTCTTAAGCAGTTAAAACTTGTGCTTTATGTAATTTTAATATGGGCATCGTAAATCATAATTATAGTATCGAGAACCGTAATCTTTGTTTCTTTGTCGCTAGCGTCTTTATTTGTATCACAATAGTTGATAATTTTTAGAATTAGTTTTTTTGCGGATGTGTGATTTAAGAGCTCGGATAATACCTTGATCCATGCAATAAAGAAGTGGCATCTAGGGGCAGAAATCTCATAGTTACGCTTTTTAAATCATTGATTTACGTATATCCTGGACAATTGACAATCAAAAGCAAAATGTTTTGTTTCTTGCTAGTTAGTTCACGGTCCACGTACCCACTTGATGAAAGTCTCATATGTCATCCAGGCTCTCCGATTGCCCTCATAATCGACTGGCAATGACCGCACATTTTCAAAACATCTTGGGCGTCGGCCTTGTCCAATTATCAACAGCTTTTTTTTTAACCGTGCAACTCATGTTTGCTGCAACCATCACAGTTATTCTGTCTTTAAGCATGTTTGCTCCAAAGCATTTTTCACCTTTGTACTTTAATTTTATTTTGTTAAACATACCCGTCTCGTCTGCATTAAAAATTTCATTGTCGCTTAATTGCGCCCGCAGGTTTGGCCAAACTTTTGCTTGCCACTCATTCACATCACTTTGTTGGACGGACATCGACTCTCCAGCTGTCGTACAAGCGACTTTATTTTGTCTTACCTCCAAACGATCCAGCTTGCAGAGCCATGAACATTTGAAATTCTCAACACCTTAGCGAAAAAATTGGTCTTTTCCTGAAGCATAGGCCCGCTTACGGGTATTCCCCATTACGCTCCAGCTTAAACCACCGTAATAGTGCTTCCGTAACTAGTTCTTGAGTGGAGACCCTCAATCGTTTCGGTTTAAAAACATTTCCATTGCACAGAGGTTCTATTTTATTATTATTTTCCATGTAGTAGATATTGTTGAATGACTTACACCAAATTCCTTTGCAAGATTGACATTACTTTCACGAGCTTCCAAACGCTGTATAAAAACCCTTTTTTCTTCAATTGAGAAACTTTTCCTTTTAATCGTACTCACTTTAATTTACAAAAAACTTGCACCGTCGGTCGCGTAATTCTGTTGCGTAAAAACTGTCGCCTGTTGCGCTGATTAGCACAGGTCCTACTGCTATTGCAAAGAGAAGGGAAAATTCAAAGAGTGGCATACTACGATTGCTTTATTTTTTTTTAAAAGAACAATTACTCGTCGCTGTAACCGACCGATTTATTGAAAAATTACGTCCTTTAACGCGGTTGGTCGCTCTAAACGGATATTCGTTCATAGGAATTAGTATGCTAAAACCTAACAAGTTGTTGTGTCTACGTCGCTTAAAATGGTTCGTCGTTATAAACGAAGTCGTACTAAACGTATTCCACTGTATTTGAAAAATTTTAGAACACCTTAAGAAATAACATATTAGGAAATTCGAATTTTTCGGTTAAACAGAAAATATAGTATTGGAGGAGGGATAGCAATTTATATTAAAGAAACTATAGAATGTAAATCAAAGCTTTCATCTGATGCTGAAAGTAGTATACAGTATCTTTTCGTTGAATTTACAGTCAATGAGGGTTGACTACTTTTAGGTGCAATATACAGGCCAAACGAATTCATAAACCTTTCTCCGTTACTAATCTTGAGAAAATTTCGCTGGGTCCTTCTAACATTATTTTATGTGGTGATTTTAATTGCAGCTTGTTTAAATCAAATCTCCTTGTACAAAGTATGGGGACTTTTGTTTTGAAGCCAGTTAACACGTGCATTCCTACTCATTTTTTTGGGATGATTCTAGATACTATTAGACCTGTTCTTTTTGAGTGACATTAACAGAGTAGCTCTGTACGATCAATTGTCCGCTCCTGCTTTTTCAAATCACGACTTAATTTTTTCAATACTGGAGTTCAGTCTTACTCACTCTTGAAAAGAAATCAAATATCGTGATTTTAAGAGCTTTAATTTTCAGCATTTAGAAGAGGACAAAAATTGGGGATCTGTTTTTTATATACCCTCGGCAAATGATCAATTGCAATTCTTATCTGAAAACATTAGTGCACTACTTGATTCAGTGCCTTTTAAAACAAAAATCATAAACCATGGCTTATGTACTAATGCAGGAACGCGACGTTGCATATAAGTCCTGAAAGCGATACGGTCTAAATGAATTAAGGCAACACTTCTGTTTGCTTCGTAATAAAGTGGTTGCCGATATACGTTTGGTTAAATCTCAAATGTATTCAAACTAACTTAATACATCTCGAAATAGCCGTCATTTATGGTGGAACTTACGCAACATAGGCAAGCCGAAAACCGGGCAAATAGATGATAATGAATTAAACAAAATTTTTTTTTAAAAACTGTTGCCGATTTTGAAACTCCTAACTCCTAACAAGAGGAATGAAGTGGGTTTTCGTTTCAAGTGGTAAATAGTGCTGATGTTGTTGAAAGCGTACTTTCTATTAAGTCTAATGCTGTTGGACTTAATGAAATGTATCCCTAATTTTCTAAAATTAAGATAATATTTTCTTACAGTGAAATTATCTTATTTTCTACCAAACGTGACTGGTGTTCCGCAAGGTTCCATTCTTGTTTCTCTTTTATTTTCTATTTATGTTAATGAGCTGCCAACAGTAACTGAGAACTGCTTTTTACATATGTATACCGATGACGTCCAGTTGTACTTAAGCAGAACCCTTGGGCCAATTGAGTATGGCGCGTTAAGTGTCAATGAGGACTTAGAGAAATTGGAACATTGGTCTCATTCAAATGGTCTTATCTTGATCCCTTAAAAGTCAAAATGTAGTCTCAAGAACAAAGCTTAATATTTCATACTTACTTCCGATAGTTTTGAGCGATGCTCCTATCGAATACGTTGAAACTGCTGCAAAAAATCTCGGGTAATCGCTATTTGAATTGGGATAACCGTATAAATTCACTCGTCGGAAAAGTATATGGTGTACTGCGAATACTGTGGGTAGCATACATATGTATGCACTCGTATACCAGTAGCTAAGATATTGATGATTTCAATACTGATATATGGATGCGAAAGTTTTTGCAACTGCTGCTCTGCCAGCAAAAGAAAACTAAATGTCGCTTTCAATAGCACAGACTATCTGGTTTTACCACTCGTCTGAAAGCTATCAACTTCGCACTTTAACGTTGCTTACGGATATTTTGCAATACTGTTTTGACAGATTGAGAAAATCATCATCAAATAAATCTCATCAATTAATTCATCCTCGCTGTTCATTCCTAACCTCTGAGCGCCAATTTTTTGTTAATGCCGTTCGTCTGTGCAATGCTTTACCGCGTTACACAAAGGAAATACAGAACAAAACAAGCATGAAAAGAGTCTTATTTTGCAATTAGTTCGTAGATTTGCAAGCTTAACTTGCAAATGTAAAGTAGTTGAAAATCAAAAAATAGTTTCTTAAATCTATAAGCTCAATAGAAATTAGCAGAAAATTAATTCAGATGATATTGTATCTTACAGTTTTTAAGCATTCAAGAATAAATAAATAAATAAATAAATGAAATCCTGTTGCTTTGCCTTATTTTATTTTTCAACAATTAACAGGAACCTAATTAAGTGTAGAAGCAATGAATATAATTGAAGCGTGTAGAAGATGAAGAGGATTTTCAAACATTTGAGTTATCAGCGTCTAAAGTTGTTTACTAATTATACTTTAGATAAGAAGTAAAAACAGATATTTTGAAGTAAATAATTTTTAAGTGTTTTATAATGTTAGTAATATTATGTTTTATTGAAAAGACAGGATTTGCGAATTATTTGCAGTGTTTGCATGCAAATTAAAAAAAATAAAACAAATTAAAAAAAAAAATTGTCGAAACTGCTTAAGTGTAACATGTACCTATTTATAAAGATGTAAGTACTGAAAAACCACAATTTGTTACACGGCTTTTAGCTTAAATACTGTGCTCAAAGAAAATACGGAACTTGTTGAAATCTATTAAAAGACCTGCAATACGCCTAATAGACGATTCTTTCTTTACCTCAAATCTGCAACCTTTTGCTCACCGAAGACTTCTAGACTTATATGTATGTCTATATATTACATTTACTTTAATGGCAGGTGTTTCTCATTTCAACTAATTTTCATAATTAAAAAAACCGCCGCGCAGAAGGACTCGATTCGATTTTCAGCCGTAGCAACATCTAAATGATTTTTCACTTGCCCTCCTCTCGTGATGATCAGACAAAATATCCGAGCAGTATTAATTATTGTCAAGAAAAGCTTATCTCAAATTCGCCGTTCGGAGTCGGCATAAAACAGGAGATCCCGCCATCGTGCAAGAAGTACACACGCACACATAAATGGTTGTTAGAAAGCACGGCACTGGGTACTAACGAGCCTGTTGCTCGTTATTTGTTAAAACAAGTCCATCTTACAACGAACTGAACACCACAGTAACAGTACCGATTCTTTTTGTGACAGAACAAGCAAACAATTTAACAAACTTCCAGAAGACATCTTTCCACGAATATATATACAAGGTGGGCCAAAAGTAGTCATCCGATGTTGTTTGGCTCTCATTAATATCGGTTGTGGCTCGCGCAGTGTGTGCCGTTGCTCCGTTCTGTTGGAACCATATGTCTTCCAGTCCTAATTCGTCCAATTGCGGAAGAAAAACTCGGTTATCATGGCCCTATAGAGCGTATCGTTCACTGTTGTCGTTTGACCAGTGGCGTTCTCGAAAAAAATGGCCCGATGGCTAATTGCGAGGCACGGTGACTTGTCGATGCTTCCGGCGACATTTCGACATCCTCGGCAACAGCGACGATATCCTTAGCACAACCGGCGCTCCGAAGCCAGCCACTCTTGGCAACTCCTCGTGTGGTCACATATTCTACATTAGTGGCCAAAGGGCGCAGTGTTTGCGCAGTCGGTGTAGGACGGCCGGGCAATCGGCGACGGAATTCGCGCGGCAACGACACTACAGACGAATCGTTACGTAAAAAAATAGACGCGATTATTCCGAGTTTTTGCGGAGTGTATCGCTTATTCAGTTGTATTCTACATCTGTATCGTCCACAAATGTCAAAAAAGATTTGACATTGGCGGCCATTTACAAAAATAAGAGCATCTCCAATAGAGTGATCTCTTTTGGCCCACCTTACAACATTTCAAACGCTCTTTGAGCGTAACAAGTTCGCCTCACCCACGAAAATTTAAAATAAAATATATAAACACAGAGAAGTTGTATAATTCCATAATTCGTTGTCAAAAATATGTAAATTATGATAATATCCACGGTGTTGCTGACCAATTAGCATATATGGATGATTATATTATTTGGTTTATTAAAAAATACGGATAAATAGATATCTATTCCAACCATACCGCACTCAATATGTTAAATAAACAAAAAAATAAATAGTTCCCCTACTTGCATGACACACTGTATGTTGTGTGTAAATAAATATCGACTTATCTCTCATGGTTTGTATTTTTTGTTCTTGCATCCATCCTGAAAGACGAACATAACTCAAACAGATCATAAATGTAAAAAAATATTAAAACAAAAATCCCAAAACCGAATATATGCGGCCAAAGGAGGTTGCAAAAGAAACGAATACGATTCACATTGCGGACAAGGTGGAAACCTAATGGCCCGTCGTCGACGTCTTCGTTGGGGTATCGAATTGCAAACGCGGGCTCAGCGTGGAAGGCAATTAGTACGAGATTCCTGTTAATTAACACATCCGAACCTATTTCTGCTATCTCTCGATGTGACACCCTTAGTTCGGCGGGTGTATCTGGTCGGGCGTAAACATCGTGTTTGATGACAGCGTCGACGAGCCAACATATGTAGCATGTCTTAAGCGCGCACACTACACGAACGTATGCTAATCAAAGCAAATAGAGGAGTGTTCGGGTCCGCCGTTCGGCAGTCTCTCGCACTCAACCAAAGATGGAGCGCACAATCTTTCCCTTTGCAAGTGTATCAGCAACGGTTTAATTAAATCAAGGGTCAAGTGGTAAATATTTTGACCCACGACTGATTAGTCAATGTCTTGCATACACAACTCAGTACAGAGGTGGTTGTGGGGGAGGATGCACGGGAACGCTCCAATAAACTTCGAATGCTCCTTAATTGAATTGAATTTACAAACGGGATGTTTTCATTTACTGAGCAGCCGTCGCGTCGTTCTCAACGACGTCGTTGTCGTCGTGGCCCGTGTGTGGGCTTCTCATTTCCTCTCAATCCCAACAATCTACGAAGCCATCGTACCATTTTTCCCGAAAATTCTCATAGATTTGCACTCGAAAACTCTGAACAAATCCGCTGGTCGTCTGAATGCCGCAGTTCTCAAGTGTGTGCAAACCCCGCTGATGGGATAAAGACCAAATTGAGTTTTAAGTATCTCTCGCCGGAGGTTGTGGGAAAGCGAAAAGAAACGTTTAAGTCCTTTGCTCACGAAAGTCAAACGACACCATTCCCATTCGGCAATCACTTCACTTAATTAGGTGCAGTCGATTGGAATCGATGACGATTCCGTTTCTTCTTTGATTGAGTTGTTTTCCTTGCCGACAAATCGCTTTCACACACAGTCGTCCTTGGACCAGGAGTCTTTTTCACATCCACATTTACACCCTTGAGGGTGAGTTTTCTCTCTGAAAAGCCGAAAAGTCGTCGACGTTTGGCGTTTTCTTTTCGCATATTACTTTCAAGTTCTTGAGTTTTCAAGTTGGTGCTGGAAAAGTGCTTGACTTTGGCACTGTGTCGCGTAAATGGGAACTAAAATTTTTTAAATTCCTTTCTATTCCATCGTGAAATATGCTTCAACTGTACTCGACACGCAATTGGTTCGTGTGGCGAACAATGTTCCCACAATGCAACCGTCTTGTTAATTTTTTTTTTTGGGAAATTGTTAAAGAAAGCAGATGCTAACGAAAACCACTGTTGCAGAAGCCAATCAATTGTGGAAATCTCCGGAGAAAGGATAAAAGGATGCTCTTTCGCAATGCTTCATTGTTTACATTTGAGTATCTTTCGTGCGGTCTAGGATTTCATTTAGATTTAGATACGATCGTAGACTGCAAATGCATTTGCAGCAGGTGGTGTGCCCGCAATATTGAGTCGGTTGGCGCAACAGCATATTTTGTAACATTAGCCTTTTTCTTGTTATAAGCAGGGATTTTTGGCCTAATTGCTAATGGCGTCTGTGCAGAACAAAAGATGGAAACAACGGAATACAACTGGATCGTTTAAGTACTCTATTACTTGCCTTTTTGAGTAGCAATATACGGATGATAAAATCTGCAAAAATATATCTAGGACATCGATTTGTGGTTGTAGGTGTGAAACGAAATTCGAATTTAAGGGATATTCGACTAAATGTTAACCCAATTTTAACATTAAGTCGAATATCCATTAAATTCGAATTTCCTCTGACATATTTCCGTATGTATACGTAATCTTTTCTTCGTTGTCAATAGGAAAATTTAATATTCGGTACCATTTAACTATTTAAATATATTTTAAAACTAAATCTTTCTCCCAACACTTGCAGAACATGGAATGCATCCTTATCACACCAGAAAATTCTGTTAAGATATCCAATCCTAATCGTTGGCTAGAATAGGATTAATAGGGCGATGAGAGACTACTTATATTTTGGAATCTTCGCATGCTTACTGGTCTGCCGGTTTGGGTTTAATACTAAATCACGTGGAAAGCCCGTATAAAAACAAAATGCTGACTGAAATGCAAATATGTCTGGTAAACATCCATCAGATGATATTGCGGCCCTTGGATTAACATAGATCAGATAAATTAGTAAAGTAGAAAAAAAGGTAGGCATCCAGAAGTGAGAACATTTGCAACACTCCACAACAATGTCGAAATACTTTCTAAAATTCAACATCTAATGACTGCAACGAAACCGCCCAGAACTTTGCAGAGGCGGCCTTCTTTAATCTTTTTATAAAAACCATGCTGAAAACATCCATGTCGATGACAAGTGGCAACAGAAAAGTGCACAACTAATCAAATCTTCACAATTCGGCAAATCCTGGAAGAAAGAAGGCCATATTGATACCTTAGGTGGTGGGTATCGATTGCATTGATTTCACATTTGCATAAGACAACATTTATAGAGACAAACACCAGAGTCAAAAAAAATATAGCACGCATTGTCTCAGGGCGCTCCTGGAGCGTTATAGGTTGTCTTCATATGAGAATTGTATATAAAAAACATATGCGAAGGTTTCAATGCGCTGTGCGAACGTTTAATACGTTTGTCCAAACTCCTTGCCATTTGCCCAAAATTAAGGTTTTGTTCCAAAAGTGGGAGTGGGAGTGGGTGCAGGTGGATTTTTACTATTTATTTATACTTACACTGGAGTATTGAACAAATAGCTTTTATACGAAACGTCATTATTCTAGCTTTTGGCGTACTCTTATAATTCTTGACATATTTTAAGGGATTGGATATCAAAATTTGTTTTGTTTTGTTTTTGTAAAACGCCTTTTAAAAATGGGCGTGGGTAAAAATGATATAACGACAGTATGCATATGATGTTGTTTTCGAAGTAATTTCATCATTTTTTTTTTCAAAACTTTAAAAACTTTTGCCAAAAATAATAAACAAACAAATCAATAAACAAAACATTTAAAGAATTAAGTATAAAAAATATGCAGAGGATACAAACATAGCGGATTGCATAAATATGGCTGAATTTCGTTGATGTAGCCTTGTTCGCTTGTCAGCACAGATGTGGAATTAGTACAAAACGTATGAGGTGAGCTTTAATTTTGTTATAAGAACTTTATTTGTGAGTGTGTTTGACTGTAAAAGCTATAGTGGCATCATAATTTCGCCGGCTTTGAACTAACTAATGGTGTTCAGCGTCATAATTCGAATCCTTAGGACGTGATCTTAGGGCCAGTTATAAACTCATACAGATGACGCAGAAGAAACATTTTTCAATCGCGGGTGGCGCTGGCATAGCCTATCCATATAGCGCCATATGTTTGCATCTCGTTTCTCATGAGTGGTGAGTTTCTGTTGTTTGTTCTCAATCCGTCATCTGTATGACTTTATCATCTTTGGTTTAACTATCGTTTTGTACTGATCATTATTTTCAGATTGTACGAAGACTGCTGAAAAGGAAGCTGACTCATAATTTGATCTGGATCTCAGAAAATTTGAACTTTTTTTTTTTACAAATCACAATTATTATAAAATCATGCATCATGAACACTACCAGAATATCCCAAAACCAGGTGACAGAATAGTAATATGCTTTAGAATCTCGTGATTGTTTTCAGCTAATTTGATTTCAGTCCCATCAATGTACCTGACGCAGTGTGGCAAAGAGACCAACATTTCCGAAGCAAGGTTTTTTCGTTTTGCAGCAGCTGGCCAATATAAAAACATCCCTCTGTTAATATATTCTCAAAAAACTTTTACGAGGTATCTGAATAGTTATCAGTATCACCAATACAAAACATAACTTTGGAAACCCTTTCTACCAACATTGAATTTAGCATGTAACTGCAGCTAAGATCTGGAGCCATGGAAAATATTGTTATCCTTAATGAAATTACGTAGGTATTACATTAAAATTTGATCAATTAACATGAACAGTCTGTTAGGATTTGTTTCCATCTAAATACGGTCTCAGTGGCGCGATGGTTTAAATTGTGTTAATTATTTGACATACAGCTGATTGATTTACTTTGTCGTTTACGCAAAATACGAAACAGTATAAGGAGGCGTTAATAAAAGGCTCGTCCTAAACTTGCAATCATTCGCATGCTATAAATTTATTGTGTATTTAAAAATTAACAAACAAAAGGAATTCGACTTAAATAATTATTAAAATAATTTAGTTTTGAGCTCTCTAAGTAAGGACAACTAATTATGTTAAGTCTTATCAGTGTGGTTTCACACCAACCCAAAAACTAAGTTTTCGAAAAAACAGTTACTTAAAGCTTTTACACCAAACAACGGCCATGCATTTAATTATTGCGAAAATATTTTTTTTTTATGAAGGTTCTGGGTGTTTTTATGAAAATTCAGTTTTCGATTTGATATGATAACCGTATAAAATACTTTTTTTTTCAAAACAAAATTCGATATAATATAATATTTCAAAAGACCACGTTAATATATCATGCCACAAAAATACAAGTCTAATCATATTTATGCTGTCACACTTCAAGTAAATCCGTCATAACTGTGTAAGTGCGTTCCAATTTAAATACCACACGCGTTTGCCTAAACTACCCCCTCCATAGCTCTTACAGCTCAACCACATCTCTTTCACGGGATGTACGCAAAGATACTCAAACATCATTTCCTCTTCTTTTTTTTCTGCAATTCAACGAACTGAGCACACATAGAGGAGCAGAGCCCATGGTATAAGGAACACTGACCGTAAATTTTCTCCACTTAAACATGAACACGTAATTCTATTGTACGGTGACATGATGCCATTAAACATTATCCGTGGCGCTGCTGTATTGTAACTTATTCGCTTTTCTTAAACAAATTCAGCATCCACCTCGCGCACCGCCTCCTCCACTCACATGTCTATCTTTAATCATTTTCCTCCAACTTATTTGCTAGATATTTGAGTCACTTTTGCTTGCAACACAATTCCATTCAGCTTGCCAATTACCGGGCCATTATTCAATCAAGACAAATTTATTTGTTTATCCAGGCGAGTGCATCATTTTCATCATTTCTATGCCCTCATGATGGCGGTAGCAATGCGATACGATTCCGCACCGCCACCACCAACCAACTGCGATTCCAATTATGCCCCAGAATATTGGATTTCGGCGTGGCTTATCCTCGCCGTCAATCTTGCGGACACACACAACAACAGCAATGGGAAAGAAAGTCTCGGCGGCTGTCTCAGGCATCTCAACCGCTTCAGCCCCAAAAGTGACCTATTATTGTCGTGGTCATTACATTGGTACACATCTATTATTTTAGGTTGAATGGAAATTATTATGCACGCTTGACAAAGGGAATTCACGCCGTTGTGTCAGCCGGATTGTGGGCCGGGACGGGACACTCTGGCTGTATGGTTCTTTTGGAGCAGCAGCAGCGTTACCAGCGCTTTTCTTAATTATTCATTTACTCTGGTCGGCGCAGCGCGGCGCGGCGGCAGTTGTGTTGTGCTGTGCCCCGTCGATTAGACAATAATTTCCACAACTCACTTTGCATGACAGCCATTGTTACTTTATTTGTTATCTCAATTTACCTATCGCATAACTGTGCGAACTGTAGGAACTGTGCTGACTGGCTGACTGGCTGGCTGGATGGCTGGACATGAATGGGCCGGGGCCGAAGATATTATGTTAAAGCGTAACACCTTCGAGATCAGGTGTTGGTTGGATGGCAGGCTGCCTTATGACGAGAGCAATTATCGTTATTAGTAGTGGCTTTTATGCGGCTCGGCGGTGTATAGCCGGTTGACTATTCAATGCGATGTTGGTTTCTCACGGGGTACTGTGGCACAGAGACGCGAGAAAGTGGCAAAAAGCCAGAAAGGAATTTGGGCAAAAAATGATCTGGAATCGAAGTTTACGTGTTCAATATGCAAACGCGGATTCAGTTAGAATTTAAAGTAAGAGCTAGGTTTTCAATGATATATACAGGGTGTGTCATATTTATTATTCGATACATTCATGTTCCAGGTCGATATTTTTTTAAATTACTTCTTAATCAAATACAATTTTTATTTTATTGATTTTTATATGGTCATTAACATTAAGTATGGTGTCGGTTAAGTGGGGGCTTTGTTCTTTGTTCGAAGCGAGCTCTTTTAAGCACATTTTGCATAACGATGTCACAGACTTCTGGTGTGATTTCAACCATTTATGTCTTATGTTGTCCTTTAGCATTGATTTTGTTGAAACCACATGTTATGTAGGCTAAATTGATCTATCTCGGGCACAAGAAAGTTTTTAAGCATGCCGCGATCGCAGTCACCAGTAACTGTTACAGAATTTCTTATGGCATTCCAATATGCCCCAATAGTGAATTTTCTGTTTGCAAACAAAGCCAAAAAACTGAAACTTACTTCGTCGCTCAATATATATATTTTTAGTGATTATTAAAATAAAATAATTTTATAAGTTAATCAAGTTGTTACTGCGTTAATAAATTGGTGTTATCAATGCAAAAATGACAACCAAATAAAATCTAAATTAAGCACAAAATGGGTCCTGTATCAATAATTTCTTCGCATATTGTTTTCTGAATTTTTAACTACGCTTTCTGCAGCAGTAGTCAATAGGTCGATAGATTTAGCAAAACTCCTCAATCAGAGAGAATTTCTTTAAAAAATAGACATTCCTTGGTGTGCCCTTTCTGCTCAAGACAACAGCTGCAGAATTCTTCCTATGAGGTTATCTGGATCGATGGCTTATACAAGTTATCCTTAGTCTTGGGCAAACCATAAAATGTCATTACAGAGATTGTTTATCAATAGACTAAAGTATCTACTCACTCATACCTACTTAAGTAGTGGTACAGATCCACGTATCTGTTCTTCCATCTGAACAGATACGTGGATCACTAGAATAAACGTTCAGGTGAGCGTGGTAGCTTAGACACCATTTGCGGTAGCTAATGTATTCTACTAAGAATTGAACAAACACAAGAATAACAGCGACTCTCTGAAAAGTTAGTTCGGATACCACTACACCCAACTCTACCGCGCTGTGATAAAACCCTATTAAGCTATACAAACAGTAAATGTATTTATAACCCTTTGAAGGTGTTCAAATTATATTACAAAACAAAAGCACTGTAGAGGGGAACCTGCAATGGCAATGTAAGTGGACCGTCGTCTAGTCGATGTTGATCGTGCAAGCCCACCACATCTTTAGCTACGATATATACAAGGCCTTCCGTGAGCACTTCTCCGTGTTGTTCTTTTCTAAGCGCTGGGCTTATTATTTAACATAAGAAATCTGCTGATTAGAAAAAGTTATTCCGAGATCTAGGAGTATATCACATCATGACGTATCTAGTTTTGTGCATTCTGTTGACTTTAAAAGGGAAGCGTACGAATGGTTGGAAAAAAATGTCGACTGGATAAATATAAATTTCATCGAATATTAAAATGTCGACGTTTTACGAGTCGATATTATGAAAATCGCCTTTATAAGAGTTGACATTTTGACCAGTCGATATTATTATCAATCGACTTTTCTTAAGTCGTACAACGGTCGATTTTATCTAAATCGAGATTTTAAAAATTGGCAAATTGTTTGCAACCCACTTTAAAAATATCGAAACAAAACTTACAACTGCATGCATTTCCTATAGTTGTAACATGTTCTGATAGGATGATATATTTTGGACCAATCGGTAGTATTGCTTTGTATTCTGTATATCTTTGCACAATGTCACAAACAAGAATTTTGGACTAAATTTTCCACCAAGGAGTTACTTTTTCGCTTTTGATAGATGTACATGCTTCTCTCCCTCTCCATCTATAAAACATTTCTGAGAATGTCGATGCTAAAATCTATTAACTCTTAAAATCTGTATTGACGCTAGTGGATGTTCACAACTCACTGAAAAGTCCTAAGTCCTTTAATTTATTTGCAAATGTCCAGCACTCAATGTTGAAGACGAAAATATTGCTGTTTCATCAGAATATATTGCAGCATAACATTCTGGAATAATTGGGAAATCTGAATTACATAAATTGTATAGGACTGGTCCATCAACCGATCCTTTGGCAGTCCGGCATTCAAAATTTTAAACACGGCCATTCCACTGTTATTCTGCACCTTAAATATTTTTATTTACACCTATTATAAATCTGTGGAACTTCTGCTTATATTCGAGTTGTTTGTCAGGATATACATTCTGTCTAAGCGTTTTCATAATAATCACATGACATCAAGTTTTTTCTAAATTCTTTCTTCGTCAAAAAAAATATACATATATATATAATTACATATTTAAATACTTAAATTAGATTATATCTAGTTATTGAGTTAAGTTAAGATACTATATCGGGTTTTCCAACAGGGACGCTACAAAGGTTGAGCGACAGGGACAGAAAACGACGCCATATTTCTTGCCGCTCTTTTGACATTTCTCTTCAGTAAGGTTTGCCATTTCATGATGGAAAGATACGATCCAACAACTAGTCGAAGTTATTAAAATTTACAACCGAAATTCGGAGTGAGTGGCCTCAACGTTAAGAGCGCTACGTCCAATTTATGGTCGTCATAATCGTCCTAGCAGATCAACAATTGAGCGTCTAGTGGAAAAATTTGAATCCACAGGCATAGTACAAAATGTTCCCGTGCCTGTGAGACAAAGAAGTGCCCGTAGTGTCGAGAATATTGCTGCCGCTGAGGCTTCAGTTGAAGAAAGCCCAAATGTGTCTCTCACACGTCGTTCTCAAGCGTTGAGGCATCTCTGTCACGTCGTTGTAGCGAATTTTGCGAAAAGATCTTGGCCAACATCCTTACAAGATTAAATTGACGAAAGAGCTGAAGCCACTTGACCACCAGAAGTGTCGTATGTTCGTGAATTGGGCTGAGCAGCAGCTTGAAAATGATTCGGATTTTCATCGAAAAATCATCTTCAACGATGAGGCTCATTTCTGGCTGAATGGCTTCGTCAATAAACAAAATATGCGGTATCGGTCAGGCAGCAATCCACACGTAATCCATGAGTCATCATTGCATCCCGAAAAAATTACGGTTTGGTGTCGTTTATGGGTCGGCGGCGTCATTGGGCCGTATTTCTTCCGTGATGATCAAGACCGGCACGTTACTGTGAATGGGAATCGCTACCGTTCAATGATAACCGAATATTTTTGGCCCCAATTGGATGATATGGACTTGGAGGACATGTGCTTCCAATAGGAGGGCGCCACAACCACACAGCGAATGCCACAAACAATTTATTGGAACCTAGTTTGGAGAACGTGTTATCTCACGAAATGGTCCAGTCGCTTGGCCGCCTCGGTCGTGCGATTTGATGCCGTTAGACTATTTCCTGTGGGTCTACGTCAAGTCTATGGTCTATGCCAACAAGCCAGCGACGATTGATGAGCTTCGTACGAATATCGAACATGAAATTGCAGCAGTATCGGCCGATTTATGCTTGAAAACCGTCGAAAATTGGGTTCAGCGTCTGGACTTGTGCAAGCGTGCCCGTGGTGGTCATGCAAAAGAAATCGAGTTCCATACATAATGCATCGAACGTACTTTCACAGTTTTATTTATTTTGTTTTATTAAAAAAAATTTTTGTAGCGCTCTTATTGAAAAACCCTTTATATGGGAATATTTTAATGGCGCGAATATTCAAAATTTCGATTCTTACAAATTCTTATATTTTGAAGTGCCCTGAGAAGTATCGGCCGATTTATGCTTGAAAACCGTCGAAAATTGGGTTCAGCGTCTGGACTTGTGCAAGCGTGCCCGTGGTGGTCATGCAAAAGAAATCGAGTTCCATACATAATGCATCGAACGTACTTTCACAGTTTTATTTATTTTGTTTTATTAAAAAAAATATTTGTAGCGCTCTTATTGAAAAACCCTTTACAAAGCTTAGTAAACTCATTGGTCTGCAACTTTCAGTGATATGTAAAGGTTTGTCTGCTTTGGTATCGATATCGATATATACCTTGGGAAGTTTCCGCACACTCAGAGATATAGTTCTTTAGACATGAATTCATACCTCAACTAAGCTTTTTTTCGGTATTTGTTTGAGATATATGTTGTGATTATTTCATTATTGCCAATTGTTTTAAAAAAATATTTTTTAAATGTTCATACTAATTTACTATAGAATATGTTTTTTTCTACTGAGAAGTGTCAAAATAAGTATTCTACTGTTTCGTCATGTAATGTTCTAAATATAGATATATCATCAAACCAAGGCAATTTGTATGTTGTTAGTTGTTAGCGTCTAAGAAGTCTTGCTTTTAAATTCTAACCAGGGAGTACTCAAATGGAAAACCAATCGACGAACAACAACTGGTACCTATCATAATTTTATTTAAATTTCAGATACCTCCGCATTACATAAGGGCTAAATGAAATCAAACGAGTGAAGGAGACCAACAAATGTGCGCTGTTTTAACCCCAAAGACTCATAAAAAAGGCTTTTCTTCCAGAGAAGTATAACTTAAACATATATATTTATGTACCCACTGCTAACTGGTTGCAGATACAAAAAATTGTCTGAAATGTTGTTTGCAACTTAACCGGAACACACTTTCAAAAAAAAAAAAAAAAAACAAAGCCTTTAAACTACCGATGCACGACTTCAATGAAAACAATTACCTTGTTTTGGCCGCTCATTTTCAATTTTTCAAAGATCCAAGCAAACAATAGTTCCCGATTCCGTCGATCGCTATTTTAATTGATGGAGAAAATATCATTCAATTATCAATGGTTAACCTTATCGTGACAGAAATCTGGGAATATTTTCGGTTCCGCCTAGAGGTCATTTCAAGTGTATCAAAAGTTGCCGCCGTTTTAAATAAAGTTTGACGGCTTCGTTATTACCCTAGAGATCAAAGTATAGTTTCGGATTTAATGACTCATTGAATGTATTAACAGATTTTTTTTTATAATGAAATGAAAATGAATACATTTTTGTTTTGGGGAAAAGTTGTTGCTGTCCGTCAGGGAGTAATTAAATTAGTTGAAGGTTTTGTCATTACCAATGTGCTAAGAAATCAATAATTGACACATTGCTTCTTCATTTGTGCGAGTTATGATAAAAGACACGATGGGACCAAACACATGTCGACAGTTGCCATTCAATGGCTCGAACTCAACCCATGAAAGTCAACATTAATCAGCTTGACGTCGCCTCCGTTCTCTGCGTCGACAGTCAATGACTGCTACTGACTAATATGCAAAACAATTAAGGTAAACTAATTAATTATGGAAACGAAATTGCATGTCCATGTATTGTTGTATACTCCATGTCGGAAAACTGTGGTTCTCTGTATCTATACATATTTAAACCAGCAAATTACTGGTTTTAAGATACTCTGTAGGTACAACTATGCGTCACAGTAGCTAAGAGTGTGTTTTATGTGATAAATAAAATAATAATAATTCACTGTTATAAAACAGTTCGATTGACTTGAGTGGAGGCCTTTGACATACATTAGATCCGATATGGCTGGAAGGAATTGTGGAAAGCGTAACAGATCCAGATCAACAGGTAGTAATAAAAATGGCAACTCCTCTGTCCAATAAATATGGAATGTATTTTGATATGGATACATTCTTTTTCATCCACTGCTAACTCGGTCCCTATATAATTCTCTTCAGTTGGGCTTTACAAGTTCGTTGAAGTTGTTTTCTGGCGGGCTCCAATAAAGGCAAGATTTTTCCCGACTCTGCTGGTCGGAATGTCTCCATGCCCTCAACATGTCCTAACCACTTTAAGCTTACTAGGCTAATTTTTTTGACCAGATTTATGGACGACAGTATTTAAAACAACTTTTGTTACAAGACTAGGATGACATGGGTCTTATATAGAAGAAAGGTAGACAACAGCCCTTACTATCTTATGTCCAATTAATGTTAGTTGTTACTTTCAAAGCTCATTTTAACCACTTTATTTTCTATACTTGCAGCTTAATTGCTTATTTAAGTGGCTCTACAGTCCGGAATGAAACTGGGCCTTAACCAACATGCCTCTCTAATTAGCCCTGTCCTTAGTTAATTGCGCATTCCAAATTGGTTGAGGTCGGGTTTTACTTGTGCGCTCCGAATGAGGGCTTTACTGCTGAATTGCCTTCTATCAAACAGCGGTTGGCAAGAATAATTCTTCGTTTAATTTGTGACGAGATTTTGTGTTGTTCTCAGATCTAATAGCGGACCTGAGGTAGATGGAGTCCCTTCCTACCTCAGTTATACCTGTCAATGGTGGGGTTCTGTCCAATTCGTCGATGTTGTGTGTCATTTCGTTTTGATAGCATATACTTATTCTTATCCTCATATACTGCTTAACCCGTTTTCGCTGCTTTCATCTCTCTAATAGCAAACATGACTATGACATCCCGTTGTGTCCGACCAATGATGTCAATATCATCGGCGTATGCTAGTAGTTGCACCGATTTATGGAATATTGTGCCTCTGTTGTTGGCTCTGGGATATCTCAAGAATCAGATTAAATGAGTCACATGACGGTGCATCGCCCTGCCTAAATCCTTTTTTTTTTTTGGTATCGCATTTGTGGGTCAGGTCGTTTTCGACACTGATGCTGCCAAGAATTCTACATCGTCATCCTCCATAGACGGACGAGCTTAGCGGTAAACGGTATGCGGCTTTGAAATTGACGAATAGGTTCAAGGTTGTGGGTACCGATTTAGACTTCTTGAGTTTTTTCCAGTATCTGCCAAAGTGGAAGATTTGATCAGTTGTGGACTTTTCTCGCCTAAAATCACACTGACAAGGGCTGATCAGGTTGATGGAAAACGGTTTCAGGTTGGTGCAGTTCTGTAGTTGGTGCAGTTCAGAGGGTCTCCTTTTTGTGGATCGGGTAAACGATACTTTTATCCGACCAAATTTGACTTATGAGTTGGTGAATGTTACTTATTAAGTCATATCCGCCAGCTTTATAAGGCTCGGCGGGAAGGTCGTCATTTCCGGCAGTATAGATATCGCCATCCTCAGTTCACTTAGGTCGGGTCGTTGGCAGTTTTCACTGTCGTTGCCAATATTGAATGGTTTGTTTTGCCTTACAGCGAAATGTTATTTGTCATCGCCGTTCAACAGTCTGCAGAAGTGGTTCTTCCATATCCTCATATCTGAACTACAATATTTCCTTGTTCATATCGAAAGGATTCTGTTCATCATTCCTCGATCGCGCGATTTTCTTGCTCTTTTTTCTTCTTTCTGAAAAGCATCTCTTCTTCCCTTCTTCTTTGCCTTTTAAGCTTAATGGCAGTTCTATGGCATCTGAAGGCATTTCTCATTATATAAGGACTTCTTCATTTGGCTGATATAATAACACGTTGGCATTGATGTCGCTTCGTAACAACATTTTTAACTTTCTCTTATAAAAGGAAAGATATTGTTTTCGTGAAAATTTTAGACCTCGAGATTTTGATTGATTCTAATATTACGATGATAGTGTTTTTTGGAATTCCGTCCGTCGGTTCGTCGGTCCGTCTCCAGCCTAAACGACTTGACCGATTTTCTTCAAACTTCGTATCCAGCGTTTTTTGGTCATAATTCTAGGCCATTTTTTTTTGCTTTTAGCCATGTTGTTACATTACGCTAACTCTGCATTAAATATTTAAAGTGAGGTCTCGGTTGCTTTAACTTTAATGCAAAGTGATAACGCTAAAGTACACTTTTTGACGACGATAATTATCAAAAAATGTTAATACGTGATAAAATAATTTTAAAGTCTAGTTGACTACAAATTTGCGCCATTGAATCTTCACCTATTTAAGTTGTTCATTGATTTCTCAGAACCATAAGTGTTAACCTTAAGAAAAGAAAAATTAATAATCTGGCATTTAGAGCGAATAAAGGGTATTAACCTAGCTTCTCCCTTCATTTGTGTTTGCGAAGTTATTATTTTTGCCAAAAAGAAGGAGATCTCAAGTTTCACGCCGAATCCGATCGGCAAATTTGAGAAGGTTCTCATGACAGTGTTACTGTAGGAAGTTTGTCAGACAAGATTTCGAACAGTGAAAAACTTAGGTATTGTCACTTCCAGGCTTACAACCAGGTACCCCGTGCAAAGCAGTTCAATACACTAACTACCAAGCCACTGCATCCACTTTATGAATGCACCTGATGTACTTGATGAAGCAAGGAAAACTTTGATCTTAATCTTGCGGAGACGGGCGGAACCAGAAAAGAATGTATTTAGCTTTAAATTTAAATTTAAAATAAAAATATTCAATATAATCCATAATCAAATCAATGCAAACATAAACGATTAAGGGATAATAGCGACTAATTCAAGATAAGTTCTGGGTTTGAGACAACTAAGCCAATAAAGCTGGCTTTGATGGAAGTGTTATGGAAAATCTTAGTGCTCAGTATCACAATGAACATTCAATTTGAAATTTAACAAAAAGATGGTGGCCTTTCAAGTTTCTTTTTTGTCATCATGTGTTGCTTTGAGAGTGACCGATCCTTATGCTCATGAAGTAATGACGTTTGTGTTCATATATATATGTATATGCATAGCCGTTTCATCGTGAATAGACTAACGCCCGTCGGAACAACGCTTACTAATTCTGAAAACAAGTATACAAAATCAGTGCTCAGCTAAAAGTTGTTATAGAGTTGTTCCACCACATTTTGATTGTCGTAGTCGTCAAACTGAGCACACTATTCATAAAACCACCACCAAGTTGCGAACCAATTTTACACTATTGGACATTTATCCAACAACCAGCAAGCCTAAAGTTTTAACAAACATCGCAAGAGCGATACTAAGGATTCCTGCTTATAATCCCGTTCTTATGAACGATGAAATCAGTCTTGTTTAAACTAGTAACCATATCGACGATTGTGGGCCGACATAGTGAGCCAAAATCCACCGATATCGGTAGAGTCATAAAAATGTCTCTTGGATCTCGTGTGGATTTTCCATCCGCGCCATATGCCACAAATTTCCTTGTTACCTGCACTATAGAGTGTGAAATGCGCCTTGTCGGTCATCACATTTTTTCTTGCAAACATTTGGTTCATTCGGGAGCGTGTGGCCATATTTTAAGCTACGTGGACGTCCACGTGACAATATTCTTTGAGTCAATTGCAGGTTGCATGGAAACAAATGCAAATAATCTTTCTGACTGCGGTGACGAAACGATGAATGTGCGCTCTCGGCAAAACTCTCTTTTACCGCTTCAACCTGTTGATTGAAATGGCTTGGGCGTTGATGAACAGCATGCCGACGATCTCCCACTGTCCAACATTTTCAAAGTACTCCACGCGTTGTTTTGGTAGGAAGCGATTCATGGGTAAAAGTATACTGGATTGACGTACCCTAAACATGTCTTCTCAAGCAAATCGATAAATATAGATAGCGCGCCCTGTATATAATATTTTATTAACTTTAAAGTAAATTAAAATTGCAACCACCCCTTAGTATTGAAAAATGCTTTAGTCAGGATTATTCCACTGACTAAAACGTTTTTCAATACTAAGGGGTGACTGCAATTCTCATTTACTTTTGAATTTTTGCTACCGCCGAAATAATTTTTAAGCTAAAGAACAATCATAATGTATTTGGTGAGTTAAGAAAACTCATAGATAACTTAATTCGCAATCGAAATTGTATCGTTTATTTATTTCGCTATTGATTAATATTTTTTTTCTGTAAAAATTGATTTCTCAACATCGGTTCGTGTTGGACAAACCATGAATTTCCCATTGAAAAAATCTATCGATAAGGTGGGCCGAACTGTCGATTTTTAGAAAAAACTGCATTTGTTACATGTGATTACGTAGTTGATGTAGTTAAACATAGTTAAACATTGTAGAAGAAGTATTTTCAACAGTCAAAATTTATATTTGAAAAGGAACACTTGCTTTTTACTTTTCAATTTTAATATTAAATCCGTTGCTATCCGATGATACAAACTTGTAGATACCTTTCCTAGCCCATGCGTTAATATCAAATCGTTGTTGTTATAAATATTCTAAAAGTAATATTTCCACAACTTTAGATTATTATTGAACAAACGTTTTTGAAAGTTACACAGAGTGGGAGAATTTTCAGAAAATATGCGTAATATCTAACACTATGTGTTTGAAATTCTTCGTAACTTCTTGTCATGTGTATAAAAACGCAACTTGCCTAATGTTGTACTAAAAATTACATATGTTTTCGTAATCATTTTACACACAAAAAAATACAATATAAATCTATCGTTATGCGGTTGCTTATCAAGGAAAATACTATCATTTTTTTTATGGTGGACAAAACAATACGCATTCGAAATCGGTTCAGCGACAATAGTTTTTTTTTGTATATAAACAAGAAGATGATAGGGACTTCAATCCAAATCCATTTTAAATTTATTGATCCGTCTAATGATCCATCTTTCACTGAATGCATATGAAATTTACATTCCAAGCGTCATACTTCCCGCTTTGGTATCGAAGAAGAGATAAAATACTTGTAGAACCGTTTATATCAATCAATAAATAAGGGATTAAACATCAAAAAACATTCTTAGTATAAAGTTTTCAATCTAGTACAGATGTGTTCATCATATCTTTAGAGGTCCAGCGGTTTGGTATACCCCCTTATTGATGAAATTTCAAAAAATTCTTCTACGCCTCTCTTCGTGATATAAGTGATATGAATACTGCATATTGGTATGCATAAACAAATTATAAAAAACACACTGGTATGGACATATGTAAAAGGTTTTCTGCGAACTTTACGTCTGAACAAATATAACGATTTCTTTGCAGTTGATGGGCATTTTTCATGTATGCGCTATTCCCATTAGAAAGTTCAAGACGAATTTCCAAAAATAAATAAATAGGATATAGACCTTTCGATATATTTAAATTAGATTTTAACAAGAAAAAAAAAATTAAAAAGCAGTTTTTTTGTAATAGGAAAAATACCACTTGTGTGCAAAAAAACCTCTACAATTCGAATTCAACGTTATGTCAAAATTTGTTAAACAATCGGTGGAGAACATTCGGCGATTTGATTTGAAGAAACCAACATGGAACTTTGTATTTATATTGTAAGGTAAAAGTGGATCTGGTTTAAAGAAAATAAACAATTGTTATAAGGACATACAAAAATATGTGAATTCCATGACCCGTTTCAGAAAAAAATATCATTTTTGTGAAGATACCTTTTACCGCTCATTTAGTAGTTAACAGAGTATTTAATATCCTTGCAAATTTCCTTGAAAATATAAAACATTATTAAAATCCACACAATTTTGAAACTTAAAAGCTATTTTATGAAATGACGCCTTTTGTGTCTGTGGGAATAAACTATTATACAATCAGCTTTTAAGCTTTACTCTCAATTTTTATCAAATTCATCAGATACTTTTCTTAAATCAACCATTTCATGTAAAGTGCAGTTAATGTAAGAATGTAGGAATAAACATCAATTCAGGCTTTGAAATTTGCTATTGGACTTGTACAATTATATCGCTGAAATGATCTACCCACACTAAAAAAATACCTTTGATGCAACAACCAACAAATAATTAAAATCTGAAATTGTGTCTCGTGCACCTATACTGTGAAAATGCACTTTTATTTGGGACACAAGATCGTTGTTGTCAAAAAGATGAGTATACCTTCATTCCTTGGGGAATTGAAAAATACAAAAGATCGGAAAACCTAGTCCTAAATTATTATTAAACTAATTACTAATTACTCTAAGCTAGATAACCCTTTGCCAACAATGACTTCAAGTAACTTGCAGATCATGTCATGCTGATCTTTTAAATGAATTTCCTGCACTTCAGGCAAACATTGTGACAATTCATTCAATGAAACGTATGCTGGCGGAGACACACCATATCACTATGGTATTACTTAGATTTATACCCAAGTGCGGATGCACAATTCAATTGGATGCTGTCACTATTCGCACACTGGCAAGGGCAACTTAAAGCAGCGTCTACAACTGCACGCGCACGCAACACCCGACAATACTTTCCTGCTTCACATTTGATTCTGATATCTGCGCATCGCAACACGCACAACGCTTGAATGGAAGTGTGGTGGGTAGTGCGACCAAAATCTCTTTTTATCAATTACTTCCTGTTCAATTGCTCGCATGTGTCAACTTAATTAGAGCGCGCCGCTACCAACACGCTTCTTAATTGATGGAATGGTCAGTGTCGCTGTAACAGTCGTTTAGTACACGAGCCGGTTGTAAATTTGCCGCCTGCCAGCACCCTCGCGCCAGGGCTGACACTTAACGAGCTTAATTAATCCGCAAAAATCCGCGCACAATAACAAGCCAACAACAACGATAACGAAATGATTAGAAACAAACACACCGTTATTTAATTTTCTTTTCAAATATTTTTATTAAAATCAGATTTTCTCCAACTAATCGACTTCCTTTACAAGATGTTTTGACAGATGTCAGTTCGGAGACTGACTTTGATTTAATTTCCTATACTAACTACGGGGGTTCCTAGACAACGCACACCCTCATTCACAGAAGAGCTTTATTTACAAAATATAGAGCGAAAGAGACTGAGCGCGGTGATACAAAAGTTTTTTCTTTTTGTTTTCCTTCTTCTTAGTGATTAATTTCAACAAATAAATTAAATTAATTTTAATACTAAACTAGGCTTACGGACGCTGCGCACGGGCGTAAGATCTATGTACACAGCAAGGAATTGCATCCACTGGGGGCGGTCATCAGTTGCAGCCGGATATCTCAACTCAACTGTTGCGGGACACCACGGTGACTGGTTTGTAGATTGGTCCTGGCGGTACCGTCGGTGACACTGGCGCTGAGGGGCTCGTTTGGCCGAGGTGCGTTGAGAGCTGCAGTGGCTGGAGGTGTTGTTGCTGTTGCTGCTGCTGTTGCTGTTGCTGTTGGTGGCGCTGGTGGGCTGCTACAGCTGCCGCGGCGGCGTGTTGTTGCAACAGTTGCTGATACTGCAGGCGTTGATAGAGCTCGGCTGAGGACGGAAGTGATGGAGCTGGCGCGCCGCCGCTTTGGTGGGAGGGTGACGATAGAAGGCGTTCCATGCTGGCTGGAAATCCTTGATTGGAGCCGAGTCCCGATGGCGACGCCGCTGCCCCAAATGACATGGGAAGTGAAAGCGCTGGATTCTTTGGTACGAATGGGTTGTAGCCTCTGTACATGCTGGCCAGGAGTGATGGCGCTGATGCAGCTGCGGCTGCCGCGGCTGGGTAAAGGAATTGTCCAAATTGAGGATAACCTAGTCCGGGGAACATAGGCCCGATGAGAGAGCGCTTGAACGCAGCCAACCGAGATCTTGAGGCTGCGGTTGTGCGCCTGCGCAGTTTTCCCGTCGATCCACCGATGAATACGTCTTCTGCCGACGGGTCAAGCATCCAATAGTTACCCTTGCCGGGATCGTCATAGTGTCGCGGCACCTTCACAAAGCACTTGTTAAGGCTGAGATTGTGCCGGATTGAGTTTTGCCAACCCTGCTTGTTGTCCCGGTAGTAGGGGAAATTCGTCATGATATACTCGTAGATGCCGTTGAGAGTAAGCCGCTTTTCTTGACTCTGTCTGATTGCCATCATGATCAGGGCGTTGTAGCTGTAGGGCGGCTTTTCGTTGCCCTTTTTATCAGTGTTGCAGTTGCCTTCGCCAGTCTTGTCGTCGCCATCTTTTTCATTGTCCCCGTTGTCGTTCTGTTGACTGCTGACACTGCCCTCGCTGCCGTCCACCGGTGGTGGAGGCGACATGCTCGTCACGTCCAGGTCCGATTCGATGTCAGAAACGTCCTGCTCCTCGGAGCCAAGTGGTGACGCGGGACAGTGTTCCGGGGTGGGGGTGTGCCGCTCGCGATTACTCTCAACTGTCTCAGGAAGGATCGAGTTGATCGAGAAACTAGATTTAAGGTGTGGCGTCCGAGCCATGTTGAATAGCGGCGTGTGCGGAAGTTCCGTCTGCTGATGATGGTGGTGTGGGAGAAATGCGTGAGATTGGTGGTGTATCGGCGTTGTTTGGATACCGTCAATTTTCACCATTGTCATGGGTGGTGGTTCAAAGCGCACTTTGTATCTTTTACACTTCACAGTCACTATGTTGGTCGTTTCACTGTAATCCAATTGGAATTGTTTCAAGATTTAGGGACTTTTGTGCTAAAAAAATGGTATCACATGTCGCGTTGCGCAAGGACGATTAAGAGGACGCAAGAGAATTTGTAACACGCACAGCGTTCGCGACCAATTCGTTCTGAGGGATTTCGTAGACTAAATTCGGTCGTCATGCAGCCGCCTGTGTATGATTATATAGTTGGAGAGTTGAACAGACCACTCCTCGGGCGTACGCCAATCGGAATCCAGCAACAGCTCTCCGAAAGTGGAGAGTACATCAAAAGAGGCGTAACCTGAATGGTGTGCGCAAAAGCGGTTTTGCTGCGTCCCTTAGCCCGAACGAGAGGGGAAAACGAATATTGTATCAAGATACCTGAACTTGTCGTAGGTAGTGCAAGGGACCGCAATGTTTCTGTTTGTTGTTTCGAGCTGTTTCGAGCTGTTTCTCCTTCTAGCTTGGCAAGTTGTCAGCTCACATTGGCGTACAAATGTTTTCCAATGTTCTGATCTCTTGTGATGCGTGTGTACTGTAAATTATTGTCGTGAGTTTACAAACTCGATGCAAGCGATGGCGGTGGTAGTGGTGGTGGCGGCGCGCTACTGTATCGAATCGATATAGATACTTTGGCAAGGGTTCGCGTTCGTTGTTGTTGGCAAAACTGCTTTTGGTAGATGGACTCTGCACTGCGACACCGGTGGGTGGTTGGGCTGCACTACCACCGGAACCCTGGAACGCCGGATTGTCTATGCAAATTGTTTATGTAAGCAGGCGGGTAGGACAGTTGATGTGTTTGTTTGGTTTTTGTTTTTGTTTTTGTTTTGCGGTGCGCGCAGCCATTTGGTGCATGGTGGGAGTGCAGAGCGCGTTTGGTATCCAATGATGGAATGTGGAGACTTTTTCTGTTTACCTTGGATAGGCTGCCTTTTTTGGGAGCAACGACGGGTGGCGTTTGACGGCGTAGTGTATGTTTACAAAATGGCTGTTGTTGCCTCCTCGTGTGGTTTTGTTATTGCTCGTCGAGTGGATTTCTTTTTTTGTTTCTGTACGCCTTCTTGATGACTCGCTGAGAGAATTTGCTTATTTGGCAGTATTGACCTCTCGAGAAACTGGGATCATTGGGGGGTCACCACATAGCCCAGATAAAAGGAATTACGAATTATAAACGAGCATAAGTCACGTTCGCTGCATGCACAGACCTACCAATTAACCTAATCAAATCTAATTACGGTCCAAGTGTTAAGAATGACAATATTTAACCTCTAAGCGGTGGCGTGTCCACACATACGGGACGCGCTCTATGAGTGTACTTGCGACACACAAAAGCTGAAATAATAATTGCTCCTCGAGTCAATTCGATTAGAGCGACCCGTCTAATTCGAGATGACTGTACATTCGAATGAATATTCATTGTTGTCCGAAGCGTTTCGTTGAGACGGAGGAAACTCTCTAATTAGTTCCAAGCATCGCGCATTGGCCTTTGTTGACCCGTTTTTCAATTAAATGAATTAAGTGCTCCGACGATCTGATGGTTTGTTGTCCAGTTTGTCGCAGTCTCCTGGAATAAATCAGAATTCTCGATTCTTTTCATCGAACCAGCATAGATTTGGTGATTCTACTGACCACCATAATGTTACACTTTCTACTTAAGTTTTATTAATTGATGTGCAAACATACAGAGCCCATTGTCATCCCTTAGGGTGGGTATCGTCGTGCCATAAGCATTACGTTCGTTATTTTGCCAACGCTGGGATTAGATTTAATGCTGGCCGTCTGAAGAGCATGATTTCTTTTAAATTGAACCAATTAAGAGCGGATAGAGTTTGCAACGTGGAGAGAACACAGGTCTATGCCGGGCTACCACGGTGTCAAGAGCTGTCAAACCGAGGGAAAAATACGTGTCCCACCGCTTGCTTAACCCTTTGATGTTCATTAAATTTAACAATCGCTACCTATGTTTGGAAATTTTCGATCTATACCTTCGCATGGCAATTAGCACGCAAAATTGACATTGAATGCGCGCATACCCGAAGAAGTTTGGTGGGTGTTGATGGCATATTTCCCTTAATCCGCATACCTACCTTTAATCCTTTTTACGATGACTTCTCTGTCCGATAATCCATTTGACCGTGCCTCCGAGAGGGAGAGGTCAATTTGGAAAATTTAGCTACTGTTCAGGGAAGGGTTGTATGTACAAAACAACGGAAAATAAGAAGCAACAGCCATAAACAGGACTTTTACTACGCGATATGGTTGCTTTGTGCAAGCATCCTAATCCTGTGGTTAGGCGACTATTGAGTCTACCCAAATAGACAAGGTATTCTTGGAAGTTGACGGATCTTAAATATTGGTGCCTCAGCGTTGTTGAGAGCGCGCCAAAAGGGTTAAGACTCCAGATAAGTGGAAATTTGTTTGTTAAAACAAAGCTAATCCGAGGTAAAACAATTTTATTGTCCTTCCGGATTGAGTTTTAGTGCGTGTATCTCCGAATAATTTTCATGTTTGCATAGGAGTTGACCTTTGAGAGTTATTACTTTTTATTTACATTTATTGCGATGTAGTAAAGTTTTATGGGTGGTTCTCTCATGTGAATCATTCAGAGAGAGGCAAAGAGAGGTCTCTAAATTTGCTAAATTGATGAAACAATGGCTGAGCTGGACAAATATAAACGGCTTTATTAGTACCAGATGTTGGTCAGGAGTTTTCTAAAATTTAGTCGCCTCAACAGGGAGCCCATGGTGGATTGATTTGCATGCGATTTAGTTATGCATGTTCCGATGTTGACTGGGAATTTAAATTCGGTAGCGGAAAAGGGTTAATGGAGTACATTTGAGCGCACAATTTGACATGGAGAAGTGGAAAAATATAATAGGAATCTGTGTGGTATCGAGAAATTTCAACGAATAGCACATGTACTGGGTATGGTTTGCATTGTATAAAGGAACATATAGTGTTCCTAGAGATGTAGGTATATTATGTGCAGTTTGGCCTCGATTAATGTTATTTCGATTTATTTTGTTATACCTACTTGCTAATTTCGAGTCACTTCCAATTTTGATTTCCATATCCCATCATTCTACAGTGGCACTGCGCCGAAGGTTTGGGTTCGATTCCCGTACTTTTTATTATCTGACCTGTTGCTCCCAAAATGTGTTTTGCAAAACCTCCGATTTTGTTGAGATGCATGTACATGGGTCACACAAAAATTTAGATTGGGCGTGTGATTTTAATCGGCTGTCGGACTACATTCTCAGCAGAGCTTATTTAAATAATGAATTCCCTTAATGATGCATAGAGAAGTTATAAGAAACATAAGCCCACAAATCAGCATTTTGCAGATAATCTCTGATTTGCCTACTGAGATCTCGTGTTTAACTAACTGAGAAATTGGTATGAACCGTGTGTATTTCTTACTTACTTAAGTGGCGCTACAGTTCGGAATGAACCTGGGCTTCAACCAACATGCCTCTCCAATTAGCCCGGTCCTTAGCTAACTGCCTCCAGTTGCGCACTCCAAATTGGTTGAGATCGGTTTCTACTAGTGCGCGCCACATAAGGCGAGGTCTTCCACTACTGCGTCCGACGTCTAGCTGGAAATCGAAAACTCTGCGAGCCGGAGTATTCTACATGTCATACACTTCTTAAACGTCCAATGTGGATTTTTTTTTGTCGCCGGAGTATTCTACATGCCATACACATCTTAAACGTACAATGTGGATTTTTTTTTTCGCTGTACAGCTCGTATAGTTCTTAATTGAATCTTAGTCTCCATAGCCCGTCAAAGCAAACGGGACCGAAGATTTTTCGAAGAATTTTCCTCTCAAATCGACCAAGGATTTCTTCATCCGCTTTTGAGAAGGTCCATGCTTCAGCGCCGTAGAGCAGGACTGGGATGATCAGGGTTTTTTATAGGATCTCCTTAGTAGTTCGAGTTGGGGCTTTACTACTAAATTGCCTTCTAAGCCCAAAGAAACATCGGTTGGCAAGAGTAATTCTTCGTTTAATTTCTGACGAGATGTTGTTGTCAGAGTTTGTATTTCCACCAAAATTATTAGTTTTATGATCCAAAATGCTTTTAGTTTCTCAAGTACTTTCTTTAACTCATGTCGGAGAGAATTTCAAATGGTGTTTCCCAAAACTCTCATTATGGGAAAACGGATACCTTGTAGATATACTTCGGGGCTTATGTCTACTCAGTCTAAACTGCGTTTAAACTATATCACATGAAGGGCTTTTTGACGCAATACTGCCGCCAATCGTGGCACCGATATCGATGAAATTATGAATTTGTCTATACGTCTTGTGTTCGGAATTTTAAGTTTCATAAAGAAATATGCTATATGCAACTTTTTTTTGTTTATGATCCTAAGTTAGACAATATTTTTCTGCACCTATATGTTGACTTCTATTTTTAAGTTTTGTTGTTTCGATTGTATTATGTTATTGTTTAGCATGCAAAAAGTTTGGTTTGTTTTTTTAATATTTACACATAAGTAGAGATCAGGTTTGTATACGCAGAAACTGCAGTTATGAGTTAAAAATTGCTTCTAGTTCTTGTTTTCTGGTTCCATGCATATAATTAAAATTATTCGTGTTCGATCAAAAAAACAATTTCGGGTGGAATCGCGAATCCTCGAAACTATTTCAATCGAAAATGTCCTCTTATTTCTAGTGCTGTGACCCCGCGCCGATGGTCCTAAAAGTGTCTTTAAAAGGATTTTCACCAACCCGCTGAAAAAAATGTGTACTGTTGTGTAACCCTTATTATCACATGGTGCTAAAATGGTTAAATATTATAAAGGGTGGTTCAAATATAACGCACGATGTTAAATGTAAATAAAAAAAAAATTTTCAGGGAAATATTTTAGTATTTTTTATTATGATAGAAGGATCAATTCTGTGTGAAACGAAATATCGCCCAAATGCTCCTCACGGCGCCGTTGGCGGTAATTGCTTACCCGACCTCATATTTGAAGAAGTACGACCCGATGACGTAGCGAGCCCTTAGTCAAAACACATAACAGTCACTCTTTGTGCATCGGCTTTTCAACAATTACTTTTGAATTTTCATTTACTCAAATGTGGCGATTCTGTTTGTTAACGAATTCGCTGAGGTGAAAGTGTGCCTTGTCGCTAAAGATGATTTTCGTCTGTCTTCTGTCTGTCTGTTCAAATTCACGACGCTTGAGCTCTTCAGTCAATTGTAACCTTGTAAGTTTGTAATTACAAATCATTATTCAAAATTCGCATCAGTGATCTTCGAGAGATGTTCAATTGTTGGGCATGACTCGTCGAGGCTCTTCTGCCACCCTATCACGAACAACAGCAATGTTTTCCGTAGAACGAACTGGGCGAGCATGGACAGGTGCTTTTACAGTTCCTATAGACCCGGTTTGCTGAAATTTGAGCACAATTCTCCCGATTGTGGACACATTTGGTCGATTATGCTGACCAAAAAAATTACGAAGTGCACGAAATGCATTTTGATTTGAACGCTCATTTCCTTAAAAGGTTTCAATAATCTTAACTAGCTGCTCAATTTTGTACATCTCCATGGTGGAATTTGTCAAACACTGAAACAAAGATATGTCAAATTAAGATGACCAAAAAATTAACGTTATAAGGACCACCCTATATTATAATTAAATCCACCAATAACTATACATAATTAGTAGGCATGGTGGAAATTATGTATTATTATAATTATAATCAATTATTAAATATTATTTACACGTGATATCCCACAAACAAACGAACAATAGTTGCCACGTTTGCTGACGATACAGCTATACTAGCAGTTGGCACAACAATAGAGGAAACAAATATGAAATTACAAATCGCTCTTAACGAGGTTAATGAATGGACAAAGCCCTGGCGGATTGCACTGCGATGAACTTAAAAACAAATACAGAGAACTGTACTGGTTACTCGGAAAATATTCGAAGCTTAACCTTGATAACAAGCTGCTTTTATACAAGCAAGTGCTAAACAACTGGACACATGGTATACAACTATGGGGTTGTACCAGTGAAACGAATCTAAATATTTAAAAAAAACTTTTGAAAACAAAGTGTTAAGATCATTCCTCAATGCGCCGTGGTATAAATTAAACTAATTTACATTAGTTTTTCTTAAAAAAAAACTTTATTTATTAATCGCTCGCTACACCGCTCGCTACGCTAATTTCTTACAAACTGAACTAACAATATTTCAATACTTAAAATCTAACCTATGCAAATCTAATGATAATGCTGACGACTGCATCGTTCCCACGCTGCAGTGTCGCGATTCCAAGTAACGGCAATCTGCTGACGATACGTCTGGAGCTGAACCTGATCCAGTTGCATGTTTTTGTTGCGCGTGTCGCTGGTTGATATTGGATAGGAACTTGATTCGCGTTAACTTATATAAGAAATGAAGATCTACGCAGAGATCTGGGCATTCCCGCTGTTAAAGATGAAATGAAAAAAATTACACGCAAACATAGAAAACGTTTATTGGGACACGTTAACACAACGGTCCTCTAAATTCTTGACAAAACAAATTTATTGCGGCGTCTTCAAAGAACTAAGCCCTAAGATTTGGCCCGATAATAGCAAGCCGCGCTATAAATTGCGGAAACTCTCACAGGAACTCTCACTGGAAAGTTACCTGCCAAACACTCATTACTCGTGATAAAAAAATGCTAGATAAGTCGCATACTTGGTTGCAATACAAATACAAAAAGGGTGGTGGTTTTACTGAGGTTTTAAGTTCCACACTACTTTGGGCACGTGCACGTTGTGTCTTTTGAGATTTTCACCACCACAAAAAAAAAGCTTTAATAGGATATCTCTGTATTAAATTACAGAATTTTACTTAGCAATCAAAAATTGAACTGAGAAGTTGATGGACAAATATTTGTATAGAAATAATAACTAAATTTTATCAAGTTAACTAAACACATTTTTCACAACTTCTAGTTATAACTGAAAACTTTAACTTATCAATGAAATGTTTTAATTCGCCTTTTTATTGTTTATTGTATGCACAATATTTACCTAACAAAAAACCATGTAAATGAAAAAGTGTCCTTTATTTCCCTGATCATAGGTAAAAAAAAACACTTGCCCTCTTTTCGGTGGTTTTTATTATCGACACGGGCGAAATTAACAACACCCCATAAAAACATTGTCGCTTATTTGTCTTTTAGGACTGAGTGTTATTGCTTTACGGCGAGTCATAAACTAATCTAGTTTTACTAATTTTTATTAGGTTTTTGTATAGTTCTTCCATATTTTGACTGTGTAGGCCTTAAATATAAATCTTCCTTTTAAAAGAGGATGCAATTATTACTTTTGGTGCGTGCCAAATCGGAAATAATAAAAAAAACTGCATATGAATCCATAATGGATCCGGATATATTTTATTTTGTTACCTACACCTATACTTACAAATTTTGTACGAATTGTGGAAATGCCTTTTCAAATTCTTGACACAATGGATTTTTTGACTCAGTCTCCAAAGACGTTGGACAACAAGAAATACATTTAATTTTTCGCTCGAAATGTATTACAATGTTGTGAGATGTCACCCTAACCGAAGTGGTACCCCACTAAACCGAAACATATGCGGGCAATGGGATTGCTGACCTTTCGAAATATATGACCATGTAGTTACAATGTAACATTATTTGGTGCAGTATCCACTCATATTATATCCCAAATTGATGCATTGCACGCGTCATAATTTTTGGTTTTCATAGGAAATGCGGTCATACACATTCAATATAAAACCCCTTATTTCTAGGGCATGTTTCAATAAATTTTCATGGATGTGATGTTATCCGTGCCGATGGTTTTTCTTAATTTCTAAATATGCTTTTATGTGGTGCATATTGAAAATCCGTGTATGAAAATTCCATTTTCGCAAAGGTATGAATGATGTTGGATGTATGACAGACATCAGATCATCATGTGTATTCTAATTATTTCTGAAATTTGCTAAAGACACTAAATTTTGAAGTTGGTAATCGAGAAAAACATATGTTTGGTAAAACGTCAATCAACTGTCGAACTGGCGCTATCATTTTAATTTCAAACGTCACGGAACAATATGT
Source organism: Rhingia rostrata (assembly GCA_949824845.1). Taxonomy (NCBI): domain Eukaryota; kingdom Metazoa; phylum Arthropoda; class Insecta; order Diptera; family Syrphidae; genus Rhingia; species Rhingia rostrata. Next base: position 2,772,318 of record OX463755.1, on the reverse strand, counting down.
CGTCTCTAAAAACCAATTTAAATATACACCCCTCCTATCTATTATTTCAAATATGTTTATAGAGATATTTAAACTTTTTCGTTCATGTGGACTATTGCTTATATAGATGAAGATTATAGGTTCTGTTCATAGATCGATGATAGAAACACGGAGGCGTTAGCTTGTAAATTGGCTATTGTTTGTAACTTCGACTAGATATTAACTGTCGGTTAATTAGACTTGTTAAACCAATTGGACTTGCCGGCGTAGAATACCCGGTTTGCTATCCTCAAGTCAAATCATTGGTTTGTTCCCCCAGGTAGGTGGATGTGTTTAATCAAGTCGAAAAGTAATAGCTCGTAAACAATCGGAAGCCTCGGAAAAGACTAATTCTATTGCTGACGGCCATACTAAAATGAAAAAAAAATATGAGAAGGCAATTTTCCGCTGTGCGGACCCTGCAATACCCTACAGCCTACACCATCCCATCCTTAAAATTAAAGAACCAGTAACGTTTGGCTTTCATTTGAGCCATGGCCACCTGCTCCTTAAAATTAATACCCCCGAAATGTGGGATTTATGTTAACGAAATTATGAAAATCACATATTGTTCACAAACATTATCAAAATGTTTTATTGTTCGACAAAAAACAACATTTTTCTCCTGCATATATAGTATGGGTTAACTTTGTGTGGTGATAGTAGGAAAACGTCCGCAAAAAGTGAGCGTGGGTTAAAAGATGTATAAACGAAATGTTTTTATTATTATAAAAAAATGGTTTTGCATCAAAAGTTTTTTCGAATATTTAAAAATTTGACCGAAAATCGTTTTATTTTATAGAAAAAGCATCCAAATATTGGGCGTAGCAAAAAACTTTGTATGGACTAAATATAGATATTGGGATTGCCTAAATATGCTATTTAGAAACTTATATAAACATTTTCACAATTTGACCAAAAACAATGTTTTCCAAAGAACTGGACGTGGCTGTGGGCTGATTTCAATTTTTGTTTACACATTTTCTGCTTCGTCGGACAGAGAGTCTATATACCAAATATGAACACTCTAGCTCTAAATTTAACTCAAAAATCGGCGACACACAGACGGACGGACGGACGGACAGACAGACATGGCTAGATCAACACAGCTGGCGATTCTGAGTCGATCCAAATTCTTTGAGGTATATCTATCGAAATTATTTCTCTATGTTACCTACCGTTTGGCCAAAAACAACGTTTTATTTTAAAGTAGGCGTGGCAGAGGACGGATTTTGAAATTGTTTACACCTGTTCTGGTTCGTTAGAATGAGAGTCCATATACCGAATTTAACCATTATAGCTCAAAATTTAAGGCCCAAAAATTAGGGAACAAACGGAAGGACGGACAGAGTGACAGACATGATCGACTGTCATACGAGTTACTACAGGTCTTGAATAGTGTTCTTCTGGTTGGAATTCGTTCCCGAAACCTGTACTGAATTTACTGGACTCTATCCAATTTCCTAAATCCTTTGGTAGAATCAAACAGCATGTGGTTTCTTAAACATTGTTTATCTTGAGAGGATTGTAAAAAGTTCCGAACTATCTCCCCCCCCTTTATTAATTTATTCAACTAATATCTTACTCTGACGATATTGACACCATTGATCGAACAAATCCATAGATAGAATTAGCATCGCCGACAAATATAAGCCTAGGGGAACACCAGCACTTATTTCATAACCTGCGATCCTTAAACCATTAAAACAACTTGAATTGAATGTTTCGAAAATTAACTTCTTATCCATACAAGATGTTTTTCATCTATTCCATTACACGCATCTTTACAAAATGGCTTGATGCTAAACCATGTCAAATACCTTTGAAATATCAAGTGCATCAAGTTTACCAACAACCTGATCGTCCCTTATCAGTGCAGTTTTAGACCAGGAAAGCCAACACCCGATCAAATTTTCACACTTCCGCACCACATATTCATCGATTTCAAAGCCGCATACCACAGCATTTATAGAGACGTACTACACAGTGGCATGTCTAGTTTTTAAGGTCCCGAGCTGTCTCTCAAACTCGTCTTTCTGTGTAGGATGACAATTCTACTCTGGCTCGCAGAGTCTTCGATTCCCAGCCAGACGTCGGAAGCAGTAGAGGAAAACATCGCCTTCAATCCTCTCAACAATCAAGTTGAAGAAGTAACATGACAGCACATCGTCTTGCCTAAATCCTTTTTTGGTATCGAATGTGTCGGTGTGGTCGTTACTGACTCTGATCGAGTAGCGAGAATTCACCATCGTCATCCTAGACAAACGGACGAGTTTGCGCGGTATACCAAAACTAGACATGGCTCTGTATAGGTTGTCTCTATAAATGCTGTCGTATGCGGCTTTGCCTGTAGAGCTCAATAGCAGATCTTAACCTGCAGCTTAGCCTTGTAATCCTCGTTCTTGGCTGAGAGCATATGTTGGCATTCCTCATCAAACCAGGGGTTTCTTGTTGGTGGGCTCGAAAAACCTAGCAAATCAGTTGCGGCTGATATGGCATCTTTGCCATTGTTCTGGTGGTATGGCGTCTATCGACATTAATTTTTTTCCACAGTATTTATGGATTGTCGTGGCGTGTTGGATATCCGCATTCTTACCTTGGCTGCAACAATGTAGTGGTCCGAGTCGATGTTAGCTCCTCGGAATGTTCGGACATCCAAAATACTGGATGCGTGCCTCTTTTATATCACAATTTGGTTGAACGTTGATCTGGAGACCGCCATGTCCCCTTATGGATATCAAACTGAGGAAACCGCGTGCTGGCTATAGTGGCATTTCGTTCCGTAGCGAAGTCAAAAGTCCGTTAACAGAAGTGTTGTCGTGTAGGCTATGTTTTCCGACAATACTGCTAAAGATGTCTTTTCTTCCTACATTTGTGTTAAAATCTGCCAGTACGTTAGTTAGTTCCAGTGCGTCAGTAGTCGCTCATAGGTTTTGTCAAGGAGCTCGTAGATGCAATCATTGATGCAGATTGTTAATGCCTTGGAAATATAAGAAATATACATCTGGCACTAATAGCAAAGTCGCATCCGAATAGTCGCTGATTCTGCTCCCTATAACACGGTCCGTAGTAGATGACAGGAGAGGTGTTCTGATATTCCATGTGCAGATACGAACGTCGTTGTACTTTTTTCGTTTATAGGATATAGCAACACCGATAAGAAAAGAAGAAAAAAAAAACAATAATGACAAAGATATTTGGATTTCTTCAAGCAGATTGCGATAATGCGTTTTTTTTTTCATATAAAGCCGTAGCGTGTGACTGTAGAAGATTTTCAACACAAGTAAGACAAGTATCAGATCCGAAATTTAAAATGGTGGATATATCTACATAAATATATTCTCATAACAACATTTCAGGTACTAAATAAATATGCTACCATATTTTTATCATAGAGATTCGTTAGGAAGTCATTAAATATGTAGGTATTTACATATCGAACTATAAAATTGATTGTTATTGACTTAGGGCCGTGTCATAAGTGCCCATTTACATTATCATTCAAATGTGATGTATATACTGCTAAAGCAGTGCTAAAGCAGGTGTGATTTTATTTTAACGCTAACCAATCGTGCATACATATATTTACGCCTATGCTCATTATTGACATATGCAACAATGGTTGTCCCCATTGGTTACGAATGGGACCTAAGATTCATCAAATTAACTAGTTTATTACAAAATCTGAACTTGCGAAGTACGGATTCCTGAGAACTAGAGGAATGTTTGAAATTGTAGCTTGTAGTCACATGTTAATATTTGAGTTACTTTATGTCGTTTTTTTTACTCTATCACATAGGGGTATAAGTTTTGATACATAGTGTGTAACATAGAGAAACAATTTCACTAGATATACCTCAAAGTATATGGATCGACTCAGAAACGCTAGCTGAGTCGATTAAGCCATGTCTGTCTATCTGTCCGTCCGGCCATCTGTAGGTAACCCGTTTTTGGGCCTTTAATTAAAAAAAAAAAAATTGATGGCGCAACAGGCTCGTTAGTACCCAGGGCCTAGCTTTTTTCTCACAACCATTCATGTGTGCGTGTGTACTTCTTGCACGATGGCGGGACCTCCTGTTTTATGCCGAATCCGAACGGCTAAGTTGAGATAAGCTTTCATGACAATTGATACTACTCGGATGATTTGTCAGATCATCACGAGAGGAGGGCCAGTAAAAAATCATTAGGTGTTGCTACGGCTGGGAATCGAACCCAGACCATCGCACTTACCATCGCGCCACTGAGCCCGTCTTTATTTTGAGCTTTTATTCCTTGTACGTACTGTTCGAACAAGTGTAAAAATTTTCAAAATTCAACCACTTCCACGCCCACTTTTAAAAAAACGATGTTTTTTGGGCAAATGGTATTGAATTTTGAAAAAGTGATTGAACAACATATATAGTAAATCTAAATATATATATTTTGTCTGTACAAGTTTTTTTGCCACGCCTTCTGTTTGAGGGCGTTTTCAGTAAAAAAACATTTTTCGGTAAAATTTTAAAATATACGAATAAACGTTGGATGCAAAATCATTGGGTTGGATAAAACAAATATTTCGTCTATATACATCATTCAAACCCACGCCCACTGTTTGGAGGTGTTTTCCTACAAAAACCATTTGTAAGGCCTACGCCTTGCTATATGCAGGATAGAAACGTTGTTTTTTGTCAAAACATAAAATTTTGTTGATAAACCGTCTGAATAATATGTTGATTGTGATGTGATTGTTAATATTTCTTTGCCATAAAGCCCACATTTTAGGAATATTAATTTTAAGGATGGGATGGGATAAAACGATCCACACATATGATTTCTCATGTGATTTTTTTTTCTGAAAACACGACCTTCATTTTAGTTACAATAAGGGTCAGTTGTGGCACAAATGTATCTTGATTTAGTATTCGGCATAAGACTGTAGGGCATGCGATCCTACAACGGTAATGGATTTAAGAAAAGGGCTAGTCGCTAGCCGCTAGGTCCAGAGAATATTTTGTTTGGCAAAGAATATTTTGTTCTTCGTTTTGCTCAACAAAATACGCCTCTCTAATTATTCCGGTTCTTTGTTAGCTTTTTCCAATTCCGCACATATAGCTGGTTGAATTCAGTTTATATTTGTGCGCACAGAATAATGAGGGTCATCTATTAAAAATAATCTTAATGGTAAAGTAATAAAGACATATATTCATGTAAGACTTTCATGCACAAAAACGAGAAATCTGATGAATGGTTCTCGTTGCCAAAAATGGAGCCTACAAAGCAGCGTTGCATGAAAAGAGATGCGGATGGAACAATTCAAATCAACTCCATATAAATATTGCTACCTTTCGCAATTGTTAACTTAATTTGGCAAAAATATGATGGATAGATGCTCTGCAAAATCTGTAATCGTATCTGAATTTCAACATTATTATTAATTCGAAGTTCTGTCGCCACTTAAAAAGAATCCTCACTATCCCTTTTTATTTCTAGCTGATAATGTATACAACACATCACATGTTGTAGCCCTCGATATAAATTTATTGACATGAACTACAACCTTCAACACTCACAAAGTGACGCAAAAATAAAACATACAACTCGCCGCATAAAACTAAAACCCTTTAATTCGATCACACGAATTACACATGTTCCGTTCGCAACACTCAATAACAATGTAATCCTCGTCAAACATAATGAGCATTCTCCGGTTACTCATAGCCAAAGTCTGCATCTGCCACTCGCCCTCGAAATAAATCCACTCTTTTCAGCACGGTTTACCAGCGCTTAGGCTCAGGCCAAGCAACTTACCCGACGCGCTTGTTTACTTTGTCTGCGTAACAAAAGTTCCTTAAGTGCATAAGCCAAGCAGAAGATAACCTTGTTAATGTCATTTCGAGCACTGCTCCATTGTGCGTGTGTAACCGGTGAGTGGATTTACCTTCCGTCTTTATGGCATTCCCGTACTTGCTCGAAATTGAACCACAAAAGCATATACGTATGTGCACATCCTTGAACGGTTTAGGTAAGTGGATTTGTGAAATGAATCCAATTCCGCAAATCCACCGCCTAATCTACGGCTCACAGCAATCTCCGGGACGATGTGTAAAGATTACAATTATTTCAAATGTTATGATCCACTTAAAATTAAATCCTCCTTCGACTGTGTATGTGAGTGTAGATCCTTTTTGTTAATTTGAAAATGTATTTATTGCCCTAATCGCTTTAGACAAATGCGCGATGTTCGCCCACATCATAACTCAGGGAAGGCATGCTCTCCGGATGGATTTGAAGTTCCCTACACCCGAAATATTTGAATAGAGAAATAAATAACCGCTCAGGGTGTCCATCTTTTATGTGACGCTACGCTAGAGCTCCAACCGCTGCGCAGTCGGATCAAACAACTCCAGCCGCTAAATGAGAAATTGAGATGTCAGAAAGTGCGGCGAAGGTAACGCCTAAATGGATAATTGTGTTCCATTTTTCGAGAGTGAACTATCCCAGCCGAAATCGTCGTCAATCTACTACCTGTGAGTCTTCAAACGGCTCCGCAGGAACCCGCCAGGCCAGCACAGCTGGATCTGTCATTAGATATGTCACTTACAAATAGAGACAACAGCGAAGAAGAATCGGAACAACAAATAACAAAGCAAAAGGTCGAGAAAAGAAAAAGGAATTTCGTTTGTGTACAAATTTATTTATAGCAAGACAAAAGACTAAAAAGTTCTGTTACATTAAGGCTAAATGTTTGGCATCGTCCAAGTTTCCCCGCGGAGAGTGAATTTTGTGGGCTGGAACGCCCCCCATTCGTCTAGCAATGTCGAGCAGCTGGAGCAGTGGTGGACCAGTTTTATTTTTTCCCTGTTGATACACGACTTTGTCACAATAACGCGATCACTGGTCACAGCAATGGCCTCGGAGAGGCTCCTCAAAATGGTTTCCCAAGTGGTTGGATTGGTTGTCGCTTAACTGGTTCCGTATTTGTTGAAGAACTGCATTCGCTGGAGCATTTCTGCGGGATTCATGGCTGCCTGCTGCATGGACATCGCGTAGGGATTTGCCTGGTAGGGGTTTTGGCCAGCGAATCCAGTGTGGTAGGATGGAGGAGCCAGTCGCTGGTATAGGGCGGCTGCAGCAGCTGCTCCCACATAGTTGGAGTAGGGAGATGGGTTGAATGGTGGAGCGGCGCCGTATCCTCCGATGATGGGTGAGAAGACCGCTTGTCGGTAGGCTGCTAGCCTTGACCTGTTTGCGCCGGGGTTTTTCCTGCGCAGCTTGCCGGTGGTTTCTCCGATGAAGACTTCCTCGGCGCTAGGGTCCAAGATCCAGTAGTTGCCCTTGCCGGGGTCATCGTAGCTGCGTGGGATCTTGGTAAAGCATTTGTTTAAGCTCAGGTTGTGGCGGATGGAATTTTGCCAACCGCGCTTGTTCATCTTGAAGTATGGGAACCGGGTCATTAGGTATTGGTAGATTCCGTTCAGAGTTAGGCGCTGTTCGGGACTGTCTTGTATGGCCATCATAATGAGTGCGTTATAGCTGTATGGTGGCTTCTTCTCGTCACCGTCTTTCTTGTCGTCACTGCTGTCGCCGTCACAACTCTCGCCATCGATTTTATCCTCTCCCGATGACAAGGACTCGGCTACACTGCTCATGGGGGTACTGGTCCTCGACGGATGCTCAAAATCCTCGGACGATGAGGTCAAATCGCCGTCGCAAAACTGTTCCGGCAACACATTAGGTTTTTTCACAATCACTTCCTGGCACTCCTTCTTAATGTTGTTCGACAGGATCGCGTCGATGGAGAAGTTGGTTTTGAATTCTAGTCCCGACATGTTTTGCACCATTTTTCACTGTATCTCTACACTTGTGTATTTCAAAATTAAATCTATTAATATATCTATCACTGAACCACGCTACTCGTTGTTCACAAGACGAAATACTGTTTGAAACTGATTCTGTCTGGTTTATGGTCGGCTATTTATACGAACTGTGGATGACTCCGCCTCAATGCCTTCCATGAGGGTAGGTAGCTCTTTTGGCCACAGCGCTTTGTGTTGGTGAGCTACACAAAACGCGGAGACTTGATGCGATTGGTCGATTAGTCGTTGCCAGCGCATTTGTGTGCAGACACAGCCCGATTGTTTCGCAAACACAAATCCCTTGCAACAAGGGTTGTTGTCAAACAGCACGACGAATTGCTGGTATTGTTTGTAGACTTTCCGTTTCCTTGTTTTTGTTGTTTTACGTGTAGATACTTGTGTAGTTTTTGCCTGGGATTTGAGTTGTTTTGTTTGGTCGGGACAACAAAAAGATTTTTTGGTATATCGCGCACATGGGTCTCTGGCCACTTTTTTTTAAAGTGGTGATGGTTTTCAGGTAACGAATCAAATTGAGATACAATTTTTTATTGAATTTATTCTGTTCGGATTGTTTTGGATTTTTCCAATTTGATGTCTTCATTTCGGGGGTTGATGTGATATTTTGATTAAGTTAATGGAAGTTGATTAACGCTGTGGTTGGTGCGTCAGTTAAGTTTAGCGGCTCATTAGCGGTGGCGATGTGTTGAAGAATGTTGTGTCATGCGAAGGTAAGTTTGCAATGTTCAATCATTTTTATCTTTACTTATGAATGCGAACGAATTGCGATTTTACCGATTTTGCGAGCACACATTTTTGTAATGAATTGGGGTAGGTTTTAGGTTTGGTCTTCCATTATAATGTTCTTTTGGGCCTATTTTGTGTTTCAAATAATTGGGTCATTTTTAAAAAAATGCAATGTAGGTATGTTACTACCTACTTAGAAAAAAAAAACATAATTGCAATATTATTCTATTACGCAGAGATGTTGCAACATTATATCCCAACATTTTTTATGGTAGATTAAAGGCAGCTAACCTCTGCTTAATAGAATAAATGCCTTGGAGGGTGTCGCTAAGTCATTCATTGATTAATTCATTCATTAAACAAAACAAAAACGCCCACGTGACGTTTCATACATCTAACACTGAGTAACTCAAAATGATTGCTAAATAAGATTTAATGAGTTTTGTGTTCAGTATCTTATAAAAATGTGATCTATTTTCTGGTTTTTAAAATGAGTGCTATTTATTTGATAGTGACATCGTTTTTGCATTACGAAAAGTGCTCATCGTTGGCCTATTTTTTTAACGTTTCATTTGCCTTGAAGTTTATATTATTTTTCAATATTCACATGGCTTGAAAATAACTGTACGAGTTGTTGGGGAGATGTTTGCAGCGCTAACAGCGCTGTTGTGTATCCAATGCCTAGAAACTGTAGTAAGCCTGGCCTTCAAACAACATTCCTTACAAGCCAGAATAGTCCTTATCTGAAGTATCCCAACAGTTTCGCCCTTTGAGTTAGTTAAGATCGGTTCCTAATTGTACGCGTTACTTAAAGCGAGTCTTCCTCTACTGCGTTTTTATTCCAAATAAAAATTGAAGACCTTGCAAACTGAAGCATTTGTGCTTCATAGGTCTTATAGAAATTTTAAACGTCAAATACATTTTTACCGGCTCCTAGATGCTGTAAGGTTTATGGTGGACGGTTTTATAGATATCACGTCTGCGAAAATCTTGTATGCGATTTGAGGCGAGTTACGCCTTTGTAGTTGGCGCAGTTGAGAGGGTCGCCTTATTTATAGAACGAAACTATGATTTCTTATTCTGGAATGCTTTCAACTGATCAAATTATGATAATGAGTTAGTCAAGAAAACATAAAGCTTCGCATTACGACCGTTAGTTTCAGCAGCGTTGTTAAGTTTAAGTTAACTTCCCTTCATAGGTCGATTATCTGATAGTTTCCGCTACCGGTTCGTCTTGCCTAACAGTGGGAGATTGTTATTTATCATAATTTAATAATTTGTTGATGGTTCTTCCATATTCTCAGCATCGACTGTGACTAAACTATAATTTTTCTTGTTCATGTCAACAGGATTCTGTTCGGAACTTTTGTTTTAATCAAGGACATCAATAATAAAATAAGTACCATATAATGCTATTAGTTCTCTCTCTTTTAAAGTGATTTAGTGCTTTGGGTTAGCAACAAATCAAATTCTTGGTCAAGTACGTATTTTGATATGAAGACGAAAGGTCACATATTTCCAGCAGTTATTTTGACAGAGATTGTTTTTGTTCTAAGCATTCTTAACATTATTTTTTCAAAATCGTATTATCATCCGAACCAATTGGGTCTTACAATTTTTTTTTAATAAAATTTAAGTTTTTTCAGATAATCGATATTTTTTACACGAAATTTTCAATTAAAATAATAGCTCTAGCTGGGGTCCGTCAAAAACCCGTTGGTTCTAAAAAAAAAAATTTTTTAAGACCAAGACCAATTTCAGCGAAAACTCTTACTTAGATGTATAGTTGTATGATATAGCGGACCGTAAAGCCGCCATATAAACATAATCTATGTTCATAATTTGATCGCTAGTCACCATGGTCATATACCTCTAGTCCTAATCGGAAACTGTCTATGAGGGTGCACATTTCAATAATTACCACCATTAAACACCCTATTAGTACTTATTTCAAAATCCTAACAGTTCAAGACCTCACATTGTCATTTCCCCTGCTCAAAGTAAATGCTTATCATCACCTATAAGATTATCATAAAAATATGTCAATCGATCTACGTGACAACTGTGCCCTCAATATTGTGCTGACAACATTTTCGTCAAATTCGTCACAGCACAACTATATATCTGACATATAGGATCCTGTACATGCATGCATCCATGTAGGTATACATGTATCAAAGCTGATTAAGACCAATATCAATCGATTCGTTTCACAGATAGAAATCCATTAAAGCCAATCATTTGACATTAGGACACAACACATAGTACCGCAGTGAAGGCTACCCAGTGGTTCTGTTCTCGCCAGGACCTCAGCAGTCAAACACAAAGAGGAAGGATATCAATGTGTTTTCAGAGAGAAAGGACGCGTATCAAATCGGTCTCAGCTTGTTATCTTCATCTGTGATCGAACAGCAACAATGCACTGCATATGCATGTGTATTAGGTATACGGTGTACCTAAAAAAACGCTACACACTGAACAAAAAATCGAGATCCTTAATGTAATTGAACACAAAACAATGCCGCATGGAAACTCTTTGTTTGGACACATTCGAATGAGAAAAGGAAAAAAATAAAAAAAAAAAACATAAAAATAGAAATGTCAGCAACGAGTATTTCTGGCACTGGCATGGATTCTTGGACAGAAAGTAAGTCTGTGCTCACCCTTGTGTGTTTTCCTTATTAATAACCGATCGAATGCGGTAGCACAGTTCGGCAAGATTAAACGAAGCGGAGGTGGCAAAGCGGTAAAGAAACCATTGTGCGGAGTCCTGTGAAGTCAAAGGTGCAAGGAGATAACTAACCCGCCCACCATTTCGGTGCTCAAGTAAATTGAAAATAAAATTTGCAAAACACCGTGACATCCGAATAAAGTGAGTTATTCAGCAAGTGAGTAAAAGGATCTGGCCGCCGCTGCCGCCAGTGACCAAAGATGCCGACACTCGCTGTAGCCGAACCCATTCAATGGTGGTCTCCGATTTCAAAGGAGGCGAAGGCGACAATATCGACAAAACTAATTGATTTCAAACACCACACAATTGAGGGTGTTGCTGGGACCTGTGAAATCTATTGGTCCTCTGGGTCTTGGCAGTGCTAAAAAGTAATACAACTAAATTGGAAATATGAACATATTTCCCTCGTTAGGCATGGTGTTCTGAGTGCGGTTCCTTGATGCGTACATGGGTATTTCTTCGTTTCGACAAAACTGTCAAGGCGTATTGAGAGAAAATTGAATTATCCTGTGAACAACGTAATTATCGATACTAAGCAGTCCCTGGCCCTTCACAATCCTTGAATGTCCGTGAAATTTTTGTACTAACGTCTTTCGCATTCAACTGGTAGTGGTGAGCCACAGTTCGTTTCGTCTCACCACTGGACCGCATTGAACGTAATAATTGACCATAATATGAACGAGAGTCTATATCTACAAGGTTATACAGTTTTTCGAAAATCACACTATGCACACACAGCACGCACAAACCAATTCGATGCGGTCGCGAAGGTCCTTTTCCTACGGCGAAGAATGCGGTGTCTAACGAAGAACATAAATCGTTTATTGAAGGTCTTGTAAATTCATTATCCTGTAGTTAATGGGACTGTGGTGAGACTAATAATATTACGTTTTTTTTTTTGTATGGTTTCCGGGGAATGTCTCAATATGCACCCACAATGCGTGTTAGATTGAGGAAATCGGCCGAATTTTCAATGGATTATGCTAGGTAAAACTGACAATAAAAACTTGAAAGTCTCAACTAAATTGTTTTTTTTTAGTTTCATACGAATGGCAACCAACTCTGAACTACTATTGGAATTAGACTAATAACAAAAATAGTTAGACAAGAGTACGTTATATGAAATATTTCTATTCGAACTGAAGGATCTATAAAAAGACAAAATTATTTATGTTTATATAACATGAAGCTCGAGACTGTTGAGAATATCTTTGTTTCTTGAAAATACCCCTAGAACAGAAAAGCAAAACTTAGTAAAAACTGTCAGAACAGAATAGTAAAGATCCTGGACAACAGGATCTGTAGTAACAATATAGTTCGCCCTGGTAGAGACTTCTTCTCTCAAAGTTTTTAAATGATCAACATTTTTATAATAACAAAATATAATCGAACAGCAATTAGATGCAGAATTGAACAAATACAACTTTTCTGTTCCTACTCAAAAGTAGGTGCTGGAAATCGTATTCAAGATTGTCCAACTCAGGGCTCAGCAGGCAAAAAGCACAACATTTTATCATAGCATATTTTCCGTAGCATATTTGCCCAAAGTCCAAAGTTTTCAACATAACATTAAGAGACTTCAGACTCCAGACGGCAGGCAAACATTTGAAAGACATACATGAAAGACCTAAGCGACATTGTCAAAAATGTGAGTAATCAGCGTTTAAAGTTATTGACCTTAATTTTTTTGATAAAAATAATCAAAAGTACAAACAGATGTTTTGAAGTAAAGAAACCTTAAGTGTTTTATAATGTTCGTATTTGCAGGCAATTTTTAAAAAAAAGTCGGTCTGACTTTTTATCTTCTAAACCTTCAGTTATCAAAAACTACTTTTTTGGACTCGGATACTTCAAAACTTCTTGGTAAAATTCCAAAAGAAAAAACAAAAACCTGATAAATAATTCCGTTATTTAAAAAAAGCAGAAGCTGAGTAGATCGGTACACTGAGTCTAAATTGAGAGAGCATTAAAATCCTAAGAAAACAGAAGTGGCCCACTGAGGTACAGTTGATCAAGAAAACTGTTGAAAACCCTGTCACACGACTGGGTATACCCTAAGCCGAGCAACGAGGGTGGGTGGACTGATTGACAAAATGAAGAGTGCACTGCACTGTCAATTAACGCAATTTTTGACACAGGCGCCTGCCGGACATGGCCTAAGCTGAGCAACCAAGGTTCGTAAGGGGGTAATGATGTTATAAATAGAGTTCAAGACCTAGTAAAAATCTCGATTCGAGGATTGTCGAAAAATGGAAAAAAAATTCTTTTTATCCGTACGTGGAACTGCCTAATGTATTTTTTTATGTTTCAGAGGAAAGTGGACACTTTGTTTGTTACTTTTAGACATAAATATAACACAGTCTTTATAATGTTTAAATGGTAGACTTGAATAAATAAACAAACAGATATGAAGGCACGCCCTAAATATCTCGGATCATATAAACGCAACCATAGTAATTTTGCATTTATATGATATAACGGTTGGTTAAATTTTAAGGGCCGATATAAATATGAACCACACCCAAACGTCAAGTTTTTTTCTGCATTTCATTTGACATTTCTTATTTTCAGACTAACTCAATTTGAACTATGGAAAGATACACAATCACACAATCGAGCAACGCGTTAAAGTTATACTGGCGTGTTATGAAAATGGGCGTTCAAATAAAAATGCAATCGTCGAATTATGCATACAATCGGAAAAATCGTGCAAAAATTTGAGTAAACCGGTTATATAGGAGATGTTAAAACACCAGTGCATGCTCGTACAGCTCGTACTGCAGAAAATATTGGTGCTATTCGCGAAGAGCCGTCCACCTCAACTCATCGTCGTGCCCAACAATTGTACCTCTCACGCTCGTCGTTGATGAACATTATGCATATGGACTTGCATTTACACGCTTACAAGGTGCAATTGAATCAAGAACTAAAGCCTGTTGACCATTTCAAGCGTCATCAATGGTCAGAATGGTTGCAAGAAATGGCAACAGTGGATGATGAATTTTCGAAGAAAATCATCTTCAGTGATGAGACACATTTTCACCTCAGTGGACTCGTCAATAAGCTGAATTGCCGCTTTTGGGCGAATGATAATCCAAGAGTGACTGTCGAAAAACCAATGCAACCACAAAGAGTGACTGGTTGGTGCGGCTTATAGGCTGGCGGCATAATCAGGCCGCGATTTTTTCCAAAATTAGGCCGGTCAGGCAGTTACTGTGAATGGTGTTCTCTATCGTAAGTTGATAACAAACTTTTTATAGACCGAATTGGGAGATATGGATGTGACGATATGTGGTTTCAACAGGACGATGCCACTTGCCACACAGCTAACGAAACAATGGCTATTTTGCGCGACAAATTCAATGGCCGTGTTTTTTTTTTTTTTTTTTTAACGTTTATTTATTCACAATTTCTTTAATATTAATTAATAGCCTAAATAAACTTAAAGACTAGACATTTTTAAATTTTGCCAAAGTAAAAGACCATTATGGCTCGCATTACATGATATATAATTTGTTTGTTTAATTCAATTTTTATATTTTTTGTGAATTTTTGTATTATTGTTATGTACTTTATATTTTTTTTTTTTTGAAAATAGGAAAATGTGAATCAAAACCTATTAGAAGACAGTCGCAACTTTTTTTTTTTTTTATATAAAACTAAAACCTACAAGACTAACTTAACCTATCTAAATCTATCTATCTAAATCTATCTAGGCCCTGTCATGTGATCTCTATTCCATCGACTAACAAGTCATCGTTAGGTCAAAGATCACATGTCAGGGCCTAGTTTTACTTAACCTAAGTATCGGCTTCAGCCCAGTCTAGCCACCAGTATCGGTCTCTATTTAACCTGTTAGTGTTACTTTTGTCGCTTTCAGGTATGCTAATGCAGTATCTAATTTGATCAGTATTCCCGTCCCCCGACTCAAAAGGCTCATAAAGGATCCTTTTATCTGTTGCTCTCCTTGCAGCATGGTATATTATTGGAACGTTCGTTGAATCCGATAGGTAGCCATATGCATCCAGAAACAGAAATGTTTCTGGCGGAATGTATCCACTTTCCAAGGCATTTCTGAAATACCCAGGATTCGGATAGAATAATCCAGAGATTAATTCGCCAAGATCATGTGATTTGACACCGTTGGACTTCTTTCTTTGGGGTTATTTGAAAGTGTACGTCGATAAGCCAGAAATAATTCAAGAGCTAAATGATGAGATAATTCGGCACATTAACGGTTTAAAACTTCATTTATGCCTCAGCGTCATCAAAAATTTGGACCATCCGATGGCGATGTGCCGCCGAGGTCGCGCCTGCCATTTGGCGTATATTTTGTTGCATACATTAAAAAATTAAAAAAAAAGAAATGACAGTAATTTCCTAAATAATTTGTGTTTTATTCAAAATCAACATCGGCAATCATTCATTTAACCACCCTCTACATGATTAACTCCAGTAAGATCAAAAATGAATAGTTGAGTATTGTATAATGAGGGTAAACACTGAGCATTGTTATTTTGGGAACAAATCATTTGTCCATATTGGATACTATTCTCATACAGTCGGTTTTAAAAATATTGTTTAGGAATTTTCAATAAACATTCTTCATTTAAATGTTGGTATATATTATATAAACAAACAACTCCATTACTTTTTACTTATCAAGCAAACAAAAATGATTTCTTTGAAATATCAGAATTAATAAGTCACACTTTACTGGATCCCTACACCAATCAACCTATGAAGTACACAAAGCTTGCTAGATTTACAGTGCGTATATTATATAGCATCACTAATGGCTATTTTTTATTTTTACTAAAATTAATTTCAAATTCGTAATGCACATGTTGATCCCGCACTTGTATCTCAATGCATAATAATTACAAAAATAACATGTTGAAATGTGTTTTTTTACAAATTTTGACTCGTTGTGACAAAATGAAGAGGAAACAATTGAAAGAGCTGCAGATACTAAGCAGCTCTCGAATCCTTAAATATGCGTGAAATTTCCTACTAACGTCTTTTGCATTCAGAAATATTGGTGGTGAATGGTGAGCCACAAATGCGTTTCGTCTCACCACTGGAGCGCATTGAACGTAATCATTGACAATAATATGAACATTCTTACAAAAATCTACAAGGTTGTCGAACAGCAACACTCAGTATTCACCATGCACATGCACATGGAGAAACCAATTCGATGCGGTCGCGAAGGACCTTTTCCTATGGCGACCAAATGAGGTATCTAACCAAGGACATATATTTAGGTTTTCCTTCAGCTTGAAGAATAGAAATTCAAAAGTATTGAAGACACCAGTTGTATTGTTATTAGTTTGACTAATGAATTGTTTGCGGGACATAGTCTTTTCCAAAATATAAAATATTAATTGATTACATTAAGTACTTTAATCCCAAAAAAATAAACATACGCAAGCTGAAATATAGATGAAAGAGTAGGTAAAGGCCACTTTAAATTATTTTTAATTTTTTTGTCATGAACTGTTTCTTTATACAGGGTGTCCGCAAGGAAGGTATACTACTTTGTTTGTTTATAATTTTTGATTAAATGAAAGAGAACGAATCTTATATTGATAAATATTTTATTTAATGTCGGCAATTATGTATGGAATACAATAAAAAGGTAAATGCCCTATTCTGTTAGTCTCACAAATGCGGGTCCTTTTGAGCACATTTTTCATTAAATTCTCACACATTTCACGCGGTATTTCATTAATATGATCACGAATATTTTGTTTGATTTGCTCAAGCGTTTCTGGTTTTGATTAACCTTGCTTTTTAGATATCCCCACAAAAAGAAGTCCGGAGCAGTCAAATCAGGCGACCGACATCACCATTTCTTGAAATAACTTGTTGTAGAAAGAGGTCTCGCAGTAATTCCATTGCCTGTATGCGTTGTAGCACCATCTTGTTGATATCACATGTTAATCAAACCCATGCAGTTGTGGCGTTGAAAAGCTTTTAATCATACCACAATATAGCTCCCCATTCACAGTTTTCATTTTCAAAGAAGTAAGGACAAATGATTCCTCCTGACCAAATTGCACACCAGATTGTGACTTTTAATGGATGCAAAGGCGACTGATTAATAATTTGAGGGGTTTCCAATGCCCAGAACCGACTATTCAGTTTATTCACATATCCATTCAAATAAAAATGTGCCTCGTCACTCATTATGATTTCATAAAAATCGGGGTTGTCATGGGCTAGCTGTAACATCATATTGGCATATGTACGGCGGCCTAAATGGTCTTGCGGAAGAAGCTCTTGTTTCAACTGAATCTAAAATGGCAACGAATGCAAATTCTTCTGCAAAATTGTGGCCAAAGTAATTCTTTGAAGACCAAGCTCCTGAGCACGGCGTCGAATTGAGGTTGATGGATAGTTTTGAACACTTCCTTGAGCAGCAGCAATGTTTTTAGCCGATCTTGCAGTACGTTGTGGTTCATGATTGGGCATATCACCTACAGACCCTCTTTCTTCGAAATCATTCACTTCACAATAAATAGTGCGTTTTGTTGGCAAGTTGTTTCTCCCAAAAATTTCACGTAATTTTCTCATCGCCACAGTAATCGATGACTGCTTTTGATAAAATGTTTTAAAGATTAAAACACGTTGGTTTATCGAATATTTTTCCATAATGAATTTGCCACGTATCTACATCACGACTGCCAAATATGAACTGTCAAGACTAATGTTTACCAAAATGGCTGCAAAACATAGTAGTATACGACCTTCCCGGCGGATACCCTGTATTAAGCCAATATAGTTAATTATTTCACGAATTCCAAGAAATGCAATTATGCTGTTTTATTTATACTTCACCCCAAAATACTCTGTCGATTTGCCTGCTTTTGGTTATGTGAGAGAAAATTTTTATATAGTGTACCTAGGTACTATAACCACGACATTAACGTTACATTTTGCTGATATTCCCGAAAACGGCTAAAAAATGATTTTGGTTAGCTGAGATAGCTTAGATATGAGTAAGAACAATTCATATTCAGTTTGTCTATAAAAGTGATTATAATTGGAATTTATAACTTAAAGGATATCTCAAAAAAAAAAACACAGAATTTAAACCATTTTTTGAGAAAACCGGAATGTAAAATAATTGTTTATTTAAAACCAAAAAATAAACAGTTTTTCTTGTTGAAAAGTAGGTATATGTAATTTTTAATCAGGATTACAAATATTTAGTAGGTTTTTTTTGTTGTCAATCATTTTGACTATCCGTAATAAAAGAAAGGCAATATTTTCATGAACATTTTGGACTAGAGATTTTGAGTCGTTATTACATTTTTATGACAGTGGAAGAAAAAAAAAGTGTTTCCCGCGATTCTCTTCGTCTTTTAGTGTGTCAATACCCGCCTAAATTGTTAGGCCGATTATCTTCAAAATTCTTATTTATAGTTTTGAAGGCTATAATTTTTGGTCTTTTTTAGTTTTAGCCTTTCTATGTACTGTACCTCCCATACAACTACTTTAAACAAAGTTAAAACGTTCAAAAATGGCGCTAATAATTTTGAGCAAAATTTACAAAAATATAAACATTTTCGCAACAAAACTGCATTACCAATTTTTTTTTTTTGAGAAAATCCGAATAGAAAATTTTTCTATCGCCATACAATAAAATCCTTGAATTTCTCGCAAAAAAGATGTTGTCTACTTAAATAAAATATAATATCAGACTTGTTTTAACCTTTTTAACTTTCTGTTACAAAGAGCAAAAAATTGTTTTGGTGAAAATTTTCGACCTCGAGTTCTTAATTGATTCTAACATTACGATGATAGCGGAACCCAAAAAATTACTTTTTGGAATTCCGTCGGTTCGTCGGTCCGTCTGTCCGTACACGCCCCTTCAGCCTTATCGACTTGACCGATTTTTTTTGAACTTTGTATACAGCTTTTTTTGGTCATAGTTCTAAGCCATTAATTTGATTTTAGCCATGTTCTTACTGGTACCTGCCGTATAAAAATGATACATAACCTCAATTTTCTTTAAAACGGCTCAAACGATTTTGATTGAACTTCTTATATACTACAAGCATATTAGATCCTACAAAGCTGCATACCCACTTTTTTTCGAGAAAATCCATATAACAGATTTTTGCATGTAAACTATTTTGCCAAATTGCATGGAATTTTATTTGTATACTTCTATTACTGTTTTCATGAGTTCCACATTTATTTTTTGGTCCAATCATCCCAAAACATATTTTTTAGTTTTGGCTAATAACGGAAAATCAATATTATTCACATGGACACCGATTACTTTCAATTACGTAATAACGTTCGTATAATCACATTTCGACGTTATTTATATTATTTTTAGCAATATTAAGCAAAATAAATATTACTGTGTATTTTGGCCAAATTGATAAAAACGTCAAATTTACTCGATGTGAAAGAGAAAGTTGCGTACGAAACAGTCGTGCACCCACCACTCGTTTGTTATAAAGCTGGACGAATTATCGGACCATTCTACTACGAAATGGGGCTGGTCAGGCAGTGACAATAATCTAGACATGATGACCCAGATTTTAGTGCCTAAATTATAAGATATGGACATAGCCTACACGACAACACCTAACGGACTTAAGCTAATTGACTTCGCAACGGAACGGAATGCCACCATAGCCAGCACACGGTTTCCTCACCTCGACATCCATAAGGGACATGGCGGTCTCCAGATCAACCAACGGTCAACTTAATTGATCATATTGCGATAGACAAGTGGCACGCATCCAGTATTTTGGATATCCGACCATTCCGAGGAGCTAATGCGGATATCCACTACACCACAAAAATCCAGTAACACTGTGAAAAAAATTAATGTCGCAAGACAAGAGACCGTCAAGACCTTTGCGCAACGCGTATCCCTTAACCTCTCGATTAACACCATACCAACAGCATCAAATATCGAAGAACAATGGCAACGATGCCAACAAGCCATTAGATCAGCCGCAACTAATGTGTTAAGTTTCTAGCGCCCACCAGCAAGAAACCACTGGTTTGATGAGGAATGCCGACAGATGATCGCAGCCAAGAACGAGAAATACGAGGCTAAGCTGCAGGATAAGACTAGAGCTGCAGGTGAAGATGAGAGCTGCCGTTGAACTCTATTGGCAGAGAAGAAGGAAAGAACACCGGCTTTTCAGAAAGAAGAAAAAAGATCAAGAAATGATCAAGAGGTCTTATGTTCCAGGAACTATGTTCGCAAGTTTTACCAAAGTGTAAAACGTCAAAGCCAAGGATACAAGGCTCGAACAGAATCCTGTCGAGATGAACAAGGAAATATTGTAGATGAGACACAGTCGATACTGAGGATATGGAAGAACCACTTCTGCAGACTGTTAAACTTCTGCAGCACAACATTCCGCTGCCAGGCAGAACGAACCATTCAAAACCCAAGATGTCCAAATATATACCCACCGCCTATTCATCGATTTCAAAGCAGCATACGACAGCATTTATAGAGACGAACTATACAGAGCCATGTCTAGTTTTGGTAGACCGCCCAAACTCGTCCGTTTGTGTAGGATGACGATGGAGAATTCTCGCTGCTCCATCAGGGTCGGAAACGACCTTACCGACAAACTCGAAAAAAAGGATTTAGACAATGCGATGCGCTGTCATGTGACTTATTCAATCTGATTCTTGAGAGGATTGTGCAAAACTCACGAGCCAACAACAGAGACACAATTTTCCAAAAGTCGGTACAACTACTAGCATACGCCGACGATATTGACGTCATTGGTCGGACCCAACGTGATGTCATAGCCACGTTTGCTAGTCGATTTGAGAGGAAAATTCTTTGAAAAATCTTCGGTCCCGTTTGCGTTGACGGGCTATAAAGACGAAGATTCAACCAAGAACTACGAGATGTACAGCGACATGCCCCTGGTCAAAAAACTCCGCATTGGACGTTTATGATGGCTAGGACATGTTGAACGAATTGACACCAATACTCCGGCTCGCAGAGTCTTCGATTCCCAGCCAGACGTCGGACGCAGTAGAGGAAGACCTCGTCTTAAGTTGCGCGCACAAGTAGAAACCGACATCAACCAACTTGGAGTGCGCAACTGGATGCAGTTAGCTAAGGACCGGGCTAATTAGAGAGGCATGTTGGTTGAGGCCCAGGTTCATTCCGGACTGTAGCGCCACTTAATTAAGTAAGTAGGATGTGACAAAAACGTGGTTTCAACCAGACGGTGCAACTTGCCCCATACAGCGTGAGACACAATTCCATTCTGCATTAGTTGGTTTCTTATTGCGTAATCGGACGTTTTTGCGATCAGAATTAGTCACTCAAATCTTGCGATTTAACGCCATTGGACTTTTTTTCTTTGGGGTTTTTCGAAGTCAAAGGTCTACAAGCCCATGACAACAATAACAAAAGTTTGGCTTTGAAGCTTAGCTAAAAAATCAACTAGGGTTTATTGTATTTGGTGCAGAACAACTACTTCTGGGTTCTCCAATATTATTATCCTCACAGTAGGCTAAGCTTAACCCTCTTATTACAACAAAGGAGCTTACTACTATAGCTATGCTAAAGTAAGCATCTCCCGAGGATTGGCAACGTACCCGTCGTGAAGAACTTGGCTTTTGTACATTGTGGCGGTGGTATAGGGGTAACCATTTACCATCCTGCAGAATTCCATTAAATGTTTTATTATTTCATGTTTTCAGATTATGGCCTTCGGTTAAGTCCTAAAATCTTTTCCATGGCGCTTCATTGAACAACACTGACAGTCGTAAGCGCTGATTTGCATATAGGTAAGGGTTCTACTGTGTGAGAGTTCTGAAATATTTGGTCCAGTTCTTTTAGGAAATAGTTTTAAAATTTAAATCTTCTATAGTCGATCCCGAAAAATAAACAAAATTATGAATGCTATATTCCTTACTCGTAATAAAATAACCAAAATTTTCGAAAATGGATCCTTGAAACATTCCTTAAAAAAACATTCTCTGTCCTTCTAGTGAGCATTGTTAGGTTATTGTCGGGTCAATTTTGTTGGTTAAGAATTCAATAAATGTTGAGTGTTGCGAAGAGTCCCATGACTCAATTTATTATGCGTGGCATTAAGGTAAACTAAGGATGCTTACTTCGCTCCATTTGAGTTAACCTCTAATGTATAGTTTTCTGACTGGGTACATGTATATTGCATAGTTATAGTTGCATTTCCCCAAAGCAAATGAACATCCTACCGTTGTCTGGGATCAGCTACAGACCCATTCTTTTAGGCAATTTTTTATAGCAGTCGGCATTTTTTGTTTGAACAATTCCTCTTATCATTAAACGGGGATTAAGAGAGATATTCCTAGTCCAATCCGTGCAACTTCTAAATTGACACATAGTCAGCGCTAGAAATCCGAGCATCAAACATTTTCGCATGGTCATAACATAAGGGCGTCGTATTGTGCGACACTTCCTGACCAAATGACTCCCAACCCAGCCTCAGCTCCTTTGATGATTTTCCGCATGAATAGACGACTGGTGACGTACTTGTGCATAGCGACTGTGAATATATCCTTTTGACTCTAAAAAGAGCACACACTCTATCCACATGTTTTTCTCCTTGCCGAGGCGGAGCCTAGTGAACAAAAAAAAAATAAAATAAATTATTGTCACCATTTAGACATGTTATTGCTCGAGCTCGGATTGTCAACAACACAACAGAAAGGACACCGCCGAGAGATGAAATTGAGACGTCTTACTCTCGTTTGATGTCCGCAGCGCATTTGCTGTTTTTTTTTTTTGTTCAACCAAAAAAGGAGATTGTGTGTTACCCAGTAGGGGTTTTAATTGTGTTCATGTCGTGTCCTTTTTTTCAAGTCCGAAGGGAGAATAAAAAACCGATTGCTTCTCTTTTCAAATGCGCTCAGTTGAATGCAGCAGGTATTCACAATGGCTGCACACATCAAAACGTTCGGAAACATTAAACGTGTCCTTTCTTCGATGCTCATTATGAACATTCCTTTGATTTAATTGATCGGTTTCTAGGTCTCCACATTGCCAGGATATTTTGATATCTTATTGTTGACTCGGTGCGGTTGTGTCGGTGTGACTATACATCGTTATCGGCGTTAGTTTGATCCCATTGTTGCGGCCTTGCCCAAAGTGGTCAAAAGCAGTGTAAATCTGCTTACACAACAATGACTCAATGCGTCCGATTGGGAGTTCAGTTGTCAAGCCATCGTGATGACTTCATCAGCCGCTCAATAAATAATTATTGCAATGTGCCAAAGCGAGAAGAGGTTGCACCTTGCAGGATCGCTTTCTTTCCATGGTCTCCATATGTTGACAAATGCCGGACTCAACACGATGTCCGGGCTGTGATTTATTGACTTTTATGTAATCCGAGATTTTCTAAAGGACAACATGTTTTGCCATGCTTCTTCGATTCGCCCGAAGGCGGAGGAGTACACGCATTCAAATACGGGTATGTGTTGCTTGTTGACATCATCGTAAACACCTTCTGGATGGGTATGGCGATTATGATGGTGGTGCTGTTTAAATACCCGGAAAACGCTGCAACTTCTCCGGTTTCACTTCAAAGGGCCCGGCTGCGTGCAACGCTTCGGGTATTTTACAGAACCAAGTGCATGGCTTCGAATCGGGTTTGGTTTCGTTTTGGGCACTTGAGTGAACCGAAGTTTTGACATATTCCGCGTGGTAAATTAAGACGTAGCCATGGAAATTTGGTGCGGTTTGCTTTTATGACTATTTGCATGTGTATTCGTGGAAACACGAGTCTTCTCACAATGTACACGAGTTAAACTCTCCTCAATGTCGCTGCTGCAACGAGGCCAAAGGATTACAGGGAAGTTTGAAAATATTTTGAATGTTTGGTGTCCTTTTTGCATGCGCAAAGCAGATTGTTTGACGGGCAGTGTACCAATTTACATTTCCCGGACAATGCTCGTGTACCTACTCTTGCCCTAATCTAAATAAGTAGTTGATCCCTTTTGCGTTAAAGGATTTCAATTTTTTTTAATTAAACAATCTCATTGAGGTACACACAGGTCCGGTCGGTCGGCCGGCGGCATGCGTCGTCTTCCATAATGATAATCTTGTTGCTGTTTATTTTCCAAATGTATTTTCCTCAATCCGTTTAAAATGAGCATAATAGATTTATCTCTCGGATTTGAAAACAAATTCAGCTCTGAAATCGATACACTTACTGGTTCGGGAGCACTCTATTCTGTGTGGGATTTGAGATGCAAATCCAGCTGTATTTTAATTTGGGTATATGTCTCGAAGTAAGAGGATTTTTGTAAGCGCATTTCAATCTGTAAAACCGTTTGTTTGTCGAGAAATGCAGATCCAAACAACGAGTTATTTGTATCCGTGGGCTATGATAATAATGCTCGTAAATAGAACGAATTTTGCACGCACTGGATTTGTGTAACCCGAAATGAACACTTTTTGGTGTTGGGGTTTTTGTGTGTGCGGTCAAGAATAAGATCGATTTAGGAAATGCGCTTTTCGAGAGATGCTGTCGATATACTTTTATTGTGCGTTAAGCTACTTTAGGATTATTGTTCGTTAAGAGTTATTCAAATCTGAAATAATTGATTTGCGATGACGACAATGAATACTTAAAATCCGTAGAAGCGAATGTGGTATATAGATGGGACAATTGTTGAGACAATTTTCAGAACATGGAAGGACTGGATTTGACGGAAATAAATAGGATTGATAAATTTCTTGCTTACTGTATTATCCAACATGATCCAACATCATAGTACAACAACTTACTGATGAACAAGGAATGTAACTGCAGTACTAAGAAATTGTAGCCAGTCGATTTATAACCGCTGTGCCGCGCACATTACTTGTACTTTACCTAACTTATTATATGTATCCCTTGTTCTAAATAAAAACATTTGTTTCCGACATAGCACTTCCTATTAAAAAAAACAAATAAAAACAAGCAAACTGTTATTCTATCAAGCGTTTTATTTCATTCTGATCAGTCTGCCTTTTTTTTAAGTTAAATTTTATTCAACTTAAAACTAACTTATCTAAATGCTAGACAAAACTTCATGAAAAACATGCGTACTTATCAACTTCTTATTTGCGGATAATCCAAAGTTTTACGAAAATGGTGTTTCTAAATTCCAGAATAAAATCGAAATATAAATCAAAAAGAATTACTGAAATCGGACGAATAGTTAATAAGAGTATGAAATATACAGTAAAAATCCTTTGAAGTTAGAGTTGTGTTTAGCTTGAGCCGACTTACATTTTATTTTTTCGATTGTAAAACGACATTTTAAATGACATTTCGAAATTTGGATGTTTTTATATAATTATTTTAAAAAAAATTGAAAAAATTAAGATATTTCTTTTCATATTTTTGAACATATAATTTTATCTACATTTGCCCACAGTTAGAGACTACTACCTACATTTTGCTTATGAAATAATCTTTCTATATCACCCAAATTTATGTACCACCAGGTGCAACTGACTTTTTAAGTGGTCATTGAAAACTACAATTGGTGGCAAAATTAATTGCGAATTCTTATTATGACAAGAGGAACGCTATACATTTGCTAAATAAAAATCTGAGCTATAATTTTGATTTGAATAATTAAAGAACATAAAAAATAAAAACTCCAAACTTGCACACTTTAATGAAATCCTACATACTTGTCCGCCATTTTGTTTTTAAATGTAACAGGTTGATGTAATCTATACAGATTTCGTTAAGGCTTTTGATCGGGTGATGGTTGGGTGTTGTAGAACGAGGGTAGACTCTGATTGTCTTTAACTTGGCAATGCCCAGTGTTGTAACTCTGACTACACATCAAGTGCTTATTTTACCTCCAAGTGGTAACCATCGGGTACTGGTCTCATCCAACCGGATTTGACTTGCTAAACGATAAGCGCGAGTGTTGATAACACGACGAAAAACAGAAACACTATAAACAGACAGGTCAGAATGGCACGGAATGAATACCCGGCCTGCTGTCCGAGGCGAACCTAGACAAGCTGCTTCGACATACCCGGACAACAGGTTGTCTAGGAGTTAGTCAGGCCCCTTGAACAGAGCTGGTGGCGGATGAACCGAAAGGCCAACGGCAGCGCTCAATCCCGTAGTGGATACTGATGGCCCCGTGTCCTAGGGGTATCTTATAAATAGGACCTGGCCCTCCAGGTTGGGGGTTGTGCTTTGGGTTAACTACCCAACCATGGAAAAATCTAAAGGTTACGAAGCAACCAAAAGCCTCGGAAAGGACTGATTTTATTGTTTCCGACACGGCTAAACGAAAAAAGGACAACGACTTTCGTATCTACACCTGGAATGTGAGAACATTAAACAGGAGAGGTGCAAGCGAACAACTAGCGGAAGCCCTAAACTGCCACAAAGCAGACATTACTGCCATCCAGGAAATACGATGGGATGGGCCGGGCAAAAAGAGGATGAAAAACTTTGACATCTACTACGGACCGTGTTATAGTGAGCAGAAACAGCGACTATTCGGATGCGGATTTGTTATAAGTGCCAGACTTAGGCAAGAAATTTTATGTTTCCAAGACATTAGCGAACGCATTGTAACGATCCGCATCAAGGCCAAATTCTCCAACATTAGCCCTATATGCGCTCACGCCCCAACGGAGGAAAAAGATGATACATGAGCGACTACCGAAGTACGATGTTAAAATCGTGCTGGGAGATTTTAACGCAAAGGTAGGAAAAGAAGACATCTTTAGCAGTTTTGTCGGAAACCATAGCCTACACGACAACACGTCTGGTAACGGACTTAGGCTAATTGACTTCGCTACGGAACGAAATGCCACTATAGCCAGCACACGGTTTCTTCACCTTGATATCCATAAGGGGACATGGCGGTCTCCAGATCAACGGACCACTACCTTGTTGCAGCCAAGGTTAGAATGCGGATATCCACTACGTCACAACAATCCAGAAATACTGTAAAAAAATTAATGCCGAAACACTGCAATCGCAAGAGACCTTCGCGCAACGCGTATCCCTAAACCTCTCGATTAACACCATACCACCAACATCGAATGTCGAAGAACTGTGGCAACGATGCCAACAAGCCATTAGATCAGCCGCAACTGATGTGCTAGGTTTCTCGCGCCCACCAGCAAGAAACCCCTGGTTCGATGAGGAATGCCGACAGATGCTCGCAGCCAAGAACGAGTCCTACAAGGCTAAGCTGCAGGTGAAGACAAGATCTGCGTCGAGCACTGTAGGCAGAGAAGAAGGGAAGAACACCGGCTTTTTAGAAAGAAGAAAAAAGAGGAAGAAAAGCGCGCGATCGAGGATATAGAGAGGTGCCACTCCAGGAAAGATGTTCGCAAGTTTTACCAAAGTGTAAAACGTCAAAGCCAAGGATACAAGCATCGAACAGAATCCTGTCGAGATGAACAAGGAAATATCGTTGTTGAGACACAGTCTATGCTGAGGATATGGAAGAACCCCTTCTGCAGACTGTTAAACGGCGAAGACGAACAACATTCCGCTGTCAGGAAGAACGAACCATTCAATATTGGCAACGACAGCGAAAGCTGCCAACCACCCAATCTGAGTGAAGTGAGGATAGCAATATCTAAACTGAAGCTTAATAAGGCTGCCGGAAATGACGGCCTTCCCGCCGAGCTTTATAAAGCAGGCAGAGATGACTTGGTAAGTAACATCCACCAACTCATAAGCCAAATCTGGTCGGAAGAAAGTATGCCTGAAGAATGGAACCTCAGCATCCTTTGCCCGATCCACAGAACAGGAGACCCTCTAAACTGCGCCAACTACAGAGGCATAAGTCTCCTCAACATCGCATACAAAATTCTATCTGCCGTAATATGTGAACGCCTGAAACCGTTTACCAACAACCTGATCCGCCCTTATCAGTGTGGTTTTAGGCCAGGAAAGTCCACAACCGATCAAATCTTCACACTTCGGCAGATCCTGGAAAAAACCCAAGAAGTCCAAATCGATTCCCACCACCTATTCATCGATTTCAAAGCCGCATACGACAGCATTTATAGAGACGAACTATACAGAGCCATGTATAGTTTTGGTATACCGCCCAAACTCGTCCGTTTGTGTAGGATGACGATGGAGAATTCTCGCTGCTCCCTCAAGGTCAGAAAAGACATCACTGACACATTCGATACCAAAAAGGATTTAGGCAATGCGATGCGCTGTCATGTGACTTCTTCAATCTGATTCGTGAGAGGATTGTGCAAAACTCACGAGCCAACTACAGAGACACAATTTTCCAAAAATCTGTACAACTACTAGCATACGCCGACGATATTGACATCATTGGTAGGACCCATCGTGATGTCATAGCCTCGTTTACTAGTATAGAGAAGGAAGCGGCAAAAATCGGCTTAGCAGTAAATGATGGCAAGACGAAGTATATGCTGTCATTACGAAAGGACACACAACATCGACGAATTGGAAAGAACGTCACCATTGACAGATATAACTTTGAGGTAGTACGGGACTTTATCTATCTCGGTTCCGCTATTAACTCTGACAACAAAATCTCGTCAGAAATTAAACGAAGAATAACTCATGCCAACCGCAGTTTCTTCGGGCTAAGAAGGCAATTCAGTAGTAAAGCCCTCACTCGAACTACTAAGGAAATCTTATATAAGACCCTGATCATTCCGGTCCTGCTCAACGGCGCTGAAGCATGGACCGTCTCAAAAGCGGATGAAGAAATCCTTGGTCGATTTGAGAGGAAAATTCTTCGAAAAATCTTCGGTCCCGTTTGCGTTGACGGGCTATGGAGACGAAGATTCAACCGAGAACTATACGAGCAGCACAGCGACATGCCCATGGTCAAAAAACTCCGCATTGGACGTTCAAGATGGCTAGGACATGTAGAACGAATGGACACCAATACTCCGGCTCGCAAAGTCTTTGATTCCCAGCCAGACGTCGGACGCAGTAGATGAAGACCTCGCCTTAAGTGGCGCGCACAAGTAGAAACCGACTTCAACCAACTTGGAGTGCGCAACTGGAGGCAGTTAGCTAAGGACCGGGCTAAGTGGAGAGGCATGTTGGTTGAGGCCCAGGTACATTCCGGATTGCAGCGCCACTTAAGTAAGTAAGTAAGTAAGTAAGACCACAAAGAAAATTAGAAGCACTTGGTATACATGCAATACTTAACCAATGGATCGCATCTTACCTAACTGATAGGAAGAAATTCATTAGAATAGCAAATACTTTTTCGAGGCAGTTTGAAGCAAAGTCTTGTGTTCCTCAGGGAAGTCACTTGGGACCTTCGTTGTTTGCATCATTTGTGAATGACATTGATTCAAGAGTGTCTTTCTGTAAATGTCTGGGGTGTGCAGATGACTGGAAGTTTTTTTGTAGAGTCAATTCTATAGCTGATTGCCATAAGCTACAGGTTGACATAGACGCAATCACGGATTGGTGTAATTGTAATAGCTTGCAACTGAACTTAGGGAAATGTATGTTTCATCATTTTTTCACATAGTCTATGGTTACTCCATAGCTGGGCACTTAGTAACTAGAGTTGAAGAAATTAAAGACTTAGGCATTACGTTTGATTGGAAATTAAATTTCAATAAACACATAGACAGTACAATATCCAAAGCAAATTCTCTTCTTGGGGGTTTTAAAAGAAATAGCAAGGATTTTTCAAAGATACAAACTCTTAAAACCTTACATTGTTCTTTAGTTAGATCTGTTATGAAATACTGTTCTATTATTTGGTCATCAGCTTATCAAGTGCATATAAATCGGATTGAACGCATACAAAAGTCTTTTTCAAGATATTGCCTTCGTCACTTCAATGGGTCAGTAGAAATGCTCAGTTATGAGGAGAGATGTCGGATATTAAACTTAAAGTCCTTGGAAACGGGAAGAAATATTCAGGATATAATGTTTATAAAAGACATCGCTTCTTGTAGAATAAACTCAACGTTTTTACTGTCCAATCTCTCTTTTTACGTTCCGGGTATACCGTTGCGTGAGCATGACTTGTTTTATGAATCTAATCATTCAACTAGCTATGGAAGGAATGAGCCTTTAACAAGGTGCATTCGGAGTTTTAATTTAATATGCAATTCCGTTGGTTCCAGTATTGATATTTCAATCAACAGAATTGCATTTAAAAATAATTAAATGAATTATTATAATTGCTCATAGGTTTTTTTTACTTTGCTTAGAATAACTTACGAAAGTAATTTATTAAATTTTAGTACATTTTATGTCTTCACTTGAGAGTTTTTTTGTCATAACAATAAATTAACATTTTTTTAGGATTTTAATTAATTATTTTATTATAAATTTTGTAAAAATGTATATTTTCTCTTACTTGAAGAGTTTTTTTTTATATATAAATGACTTAAATAAATAAATAAATAAAAAAAAAAGTGTATAAAATTTTCGCTTGTAACTTGTTTAATATTCACGGTAGAGAAAAACAATTTTTTTCTACAAAATATACTAAGCAACTTTTTTCTCTAAAACCTTTAGTTTAGGTGTAACAGTTGATTTACTGTGCAACATGACCCATTTTTTATCTGTGGAAGTATCAAACAGTAAGCGAACTCTCTGTATCCCCCTTTCGAAAGGATGTTCTGTTACAAAAATATATCAGTTTTCGTAACCACTTAAGTTTCATTGATCATACCATGTTTGCGATAAAATAGCGTATGTTATTTTTTTAAGTCTGAAATTTAATTTTTTTGTTTCAACAGAAAACTTATGTTGAAACAATTCGGGCAAATTTTTGAATTTATTGCATCTATTTATGTTTTGTTAAATTTTAGTTTAGATCTTATTTACTTCCTTAAGTGACGCTACAGTCTGGAATGAATCTGGACCTCAACCAACTTGCCTCTCCAACTAACCCAAAAATACTGGATGCGTGCCTCTTTTCTATCGCAATGTAATTAATTTGTTTGACCGTTCTGGAGACCGCCATGCCACTTATGGATATCGAGGTGAGGAAACCGTGTGCTGTTGCGAAGTCAATTAGCCTAAGTCCGTAACCAGACGTTTTGTCGGTTAGGCTATTTTTTCCGACAATAATGCTAAAGATGTCTTCGCTTCCTACCTTTGCGTTAAAATCTCCCAGC
This sequence comes from Rhingia rostrata, assembly GCA_949824845.1. Lineage (NCBI taxonomy): Eukaryota > Metazoa > Arthropoda > Insecta > Diptera > Syrphidae > Rhingia > Rhingia rostrata. Next base: position 2,740,871 of record OX463755.1, on the reverse strand, counting down.
ACCATTTTAACATCGTGCTTCGGTCGCTAATAGATTTTGTCAAGGAAGAAAAAAATATTTTGCAACAAGAAAAAACAGCGTTCGTCGTTGAAATGTACAGAACTCGCTGCAATTCAAAGTGCAATTTCTGTCGTCAAATCTACAGATTCCATAGGCGAATGTTTGGTGCAATCTTTCCTTCTCGTTGGACATGGCTTTCATTCCAATGGATGGGTAGCACTTAGAACGAGACGATATTATTCTCCTCCGTTCCAGCTGTTAATTCGATTCGAAGCTGAAAAGCATTGTTATGAAATTTGATTTCAGTTTGAACATTAAATAACCACTGGCTGAATATAAGTATGGTGTATAGGTAGTACGACGAATCCAAAAACAGATGGAGCAGTAAAAAATGTTTTGTCACATTCTACACAATGTAGCAGAGTGTTTTTTTATTAACGAAATTTACTGAAAATTCATAAAAATTCTAAAAAATTTTGAAAACTTAAAAAGTTTTGTAAATTGCATGTTATGATCTAAATTAAATAAATATGAAGAATGAAAATGTTGCGTTTAAATTCGGTAAGTCTATAGAAATAAAGATTCCATTTTTTTTTAATAATGTTTACTTAAAACATCTACCGCCAGTTGGAATAAAGTTCTTAATATTTCTCATAAATTCATGCCTTAAATTCCAATATTTCCCTAACGAGTGGAAAAAGGCGAAGGTTGTACCCATTTTAAAAGCAGGAAAACCAACTGCAATGTCTGCAAGTTACAGGCCTATAAGTTTGCTCAGCAGCATAAGCAAAATTTATGAAAAGGTTATAAAGGAACAAATTTTAAAATTTGTTGGAATTGAACAAATTTATCCTGATGAACAATTTGGCTTTAGACGCTTTCACAGCACATCTCATCAGATAAAAAGAATCTGTAACCATGTTGTACAAAATCGGGCACAGGGTCAGTCAACAGGAATGATTTTAGTAAATATAGAGAAAGCTTTTGATTCTGTTTGGCATAATGGATTAGTGCATAAAATGATCCAATTTGGCTTCCCGTTATATTTGTGTAAAATAGTTCAGAGTTTCTTGGCAGGTAGATGTTTCCAAGTTCATGTTTCATATTTTTGCTGATGACACGGCCATTTTTTCGTCGCATGAGTTTGCTCTCAATATTGAGAATAATCTTAAAAATGCAATCGAAATTTTGGAAAAATATTATCACAAATGGAAGATTAAGTTGAACACTGGAAAGTTGCAAGATATTTTTTTCTCGCGAAAAAGAAAGGCTTGCTATCTTCCCAGTAGTCAGCTTCAATTTAACGAAAACACCATTGCATGGGAACAGTCCGTTAAATATCAAGGAGTTCATCTTGACACGAAACTAACCTTTAGCCCACATATTAATAATACTCTTAAGAAAATGAGTATAGCAATTAAGATGCTTTATCCGTTCATAAACAGAAAATCTTCATTTTCAAATAACAATAAAATAATAATACATAAAGTGATTTTTCAGTCAATTGTATTATATGGTTGTCCAGTATGGGGAAGTGCTGCGAAATGTCATATAAAAAAATTACAAATTTCACAAAATAAAGTGTTAAAAATGATGCTCAATCTTCCTTGGCATCATTCCACTTTTGATCTGCACAAAATAGCGGATGTTGAATTGATTTCTCAAAGGATTCGGAAACTCACGAACAATTTTAATAATAAATGTGATATTGCTGAGAATCCCCTCATAAACGAACTTTATTTATCTGGGTTAACTTAAAATATATTCAAATATATTCAAAAATGTCGAATATTATATTTCGTCTGCGTTTCTTTATAATTTATTATTTTTGTAATCATTTGTTATTATTTGTTTATTTATCATTTGTTTACTAAGGTTTGTAATACTATTTATTCTGTGTTAATTTATCTTATTCGTTTTTATGTTAAATTGTTATTTATTAAACAAATATTATTATTATACTCACCCATGTTTTCGTCTACTAACACATTATTAACTAATTTTTGTATTATATATTTATTTTTTATCTATTTATTAATTTATTAATTCATTTATTTAATTACTTGTTTCTTTATTTGTTTATTTATTTATTTATTTGTTTATTTATTTATTTATTTGGTTATTATTTATTATTTGATTATTATTTATTTATTTATATTTATTTATTTATATATATATATTTTTTTTTTGTAAATACCAATTATTTATTTATTTATTAATTAAATTTATTTGCTTGTTTATTATTTATTTATTTATTATATAATTTATTTTTATTATCTGATTATATTTTATGAACTTATATTTATTAATATAAAAAGCATTCCTTGAATATTCATGAAATTCTAAATTATGTATATTAGATATTCCTTCTTTTTTTTTTTTACTCAAATAAAGGTTTATTCGTATTTTTCCTTTAAATTAAATTTGTAATTGCTTGTAAATCAGATAATATTTCAGAAGTAAGATAATACTTGTCAAATCTCTGAATTGTAAAACGTGCGGTCACAGGCTTTGTAAAAAAATTATCACGAAATAAAACATATTATTATTATAAGAATCCATTATTATTTTTCATAGTTTGTGTTTAAATGTGGATCCTTATTCTTCAAAATCATTTGATAAATATAATGTCATACCAATATTCTGGTTAATTTTCTAGTCTTTACAATAAATTATGCTTAATTTTAGTATTTTTTTACGATAACGATCTCATGAAATATGCAATTAAATTGTCACATCTCGTGCATAAAAAAATATATATCTGGCATAAATGGTTCATGCAGGGTCTCAAACCTAGCTTCTAAATTCTTATGTGAGTGCGAATTTTTATTTCTGCCACAAAGAATGTAACCTTCAGCTTAACGCCGGGTGATTCCGAATGACTACAATGTTCTCTTAATAGAAATACTAATGAAATGACAACAGAATTAAATATTAAAATTAAAAAAACGCATTCAAATCGATCACTCCGTAATAAAATTAAAGTGAAAACTTATCATAAAGCTGTGATAATCAAAACAGGCATACATATAGACTGACAAAGAAAAAACTACTAAGAAGACAATTTTGAAGATAGTAAACATACATCAATGAAATATTATGTATTTTCAGAAATGAATATAGCCAGACGCTATGGGCTCAAGGGTGCGATGAACTGCCACGCAGAATGGCTGGGTTCGATTCCCAGCCGTGGCAACACCTAAATGATTTTTCACTGGCCCTCCTCTCGTGATTCTCAGACAAATCATCCAAGTTGTATCAATTGTCAAGAAAAGCTTATCTCAAATTCGCCGTATGGAGTCGACATAAAACAGGAGGACCCGCCATCGCACACATAAATTTACTTAAATCACACATAAACGAACCTGTTGCGCCAAAAATTTGTATTTTTTTTACGAGAATTTTAGCAAAAGTAGTTAGCAAAATACTAGTGAAACATGTGCAAGAAGAAGTCATAATAATAAAAATAATCTGGATCAAGTACAGGACGGTTCATGAGTGGAAAAATAAAATGGTTTATGGAGATCCTCATTAATTATTAAGAATGTTATGGAATCTGTTATAAAGATAACAATAACTAACAATGAAGAAAAAACCAAACTACTAGTTCTACAAAAAAAGCAATGGTTGCAATAGTTCTATAAGTCGTAAATATTATGTGGTTACTTGTCAGACAACGTCTTATATTAAAAGTTGAATTATTCATACGGGAAAATTATTTTAGATTGAAAGATCCACCGCACAAAATTTCATCATTTATTTTTTATTAATTTAAGTTTACTATTATTTTTACAATTTAAATTACATCATGTACCAGGGATTAAAAAATGCAACTTGCTTATAAACATTAAAGTTTACTAAATCATAAAATTATTAAACTAAAACCTTTTTTAAGTAAATTAATTTTAAAACATTTATTGTGCAACAGTTCTATTTAACTAATAATTACTCAAGGTTATTCATTCACATCTATAGAGTTATAGAGTAATATCTATCCAAAATATGTAATATAAACGGTCATGAAACATTTAACTCACACCCAAAATATCATTGGTATCCGTTTATTAATAAATCAAGTCCTCCCAAAACTATTTGGAAAGTATCTCCAAAATTAGTACCTAATAATTGCCAGCAAATCTAAGCGTGAACATTCTAAGAATCATGTCTTATAATAACTCCTTTGGAAGTACTTCAAAGACTTACCTGTAGGCACCACAATGACATCTTTATCTAACCGATTAAGACATCATAATCTCACCATCTTCAATGAAACTTCCAAAGGTGTAGATATTACACTTTGGGCTTCCAACAAGAACATATGTCATTAATACGGGACATAAAGGGCCAATTACTTACTAGCTCCAGGCTGCACCACTACTTCCAGACGCATCTCTTCACATTTTATGCCACAATAAACTATTGTGATTAGAAGGAGCTTATAACACGCACACATACATTCCGGCACTCGAATGGCACTTCACACACTTCGGTGTTAGGGAATTATTTTGGGTCTACTCATAGTTCCATGGATATGAGGCATGTGAAACACTTATCGGTCTTACCGTGCCCAACTATTACCGCCACTATATGTTGGTGTGCACTAATTGTTGGCTGGTTTTTTGGGTTTCTTACACCACGGGTTTTAATAGGGTGCATCGGCTTAACAGGGCTCCGTATCGCGCTCTCAATCGGATTACATTGCCGGGTGTTGACATGCGATGTGATAATTGTGCTCGGTCGATGTTAACGAGGGGCAACCATTAACTCATTTAAAGTTATTGTGCACATAAAATGTTCTCTTTTGTGTGCGGGGGGAAACACACGAAAAATATTAAAGATGTGGCAACAAATTTATATTGTTCTGAAACAAGAAACAGGCATATATGTGATGCATAGCGCAGTGGTTAATTCAATTAAACGAATGCTCAATTAGCATTGCAGCTATCGGATTATACATATGTAGGGTACACCGGGGACAGTAGTAACAGTGTACAATTGTAACACTCGTGATATTTCCCAAACTATAACTGCAAGTTCTCTCTCACATGCCTAATAAACGCTTCTACATATAATCATTTATGTGACGATATTGTTTCTATCGTATATTCAGTGCGTATAGCTTTATCTTGTTTGTGTGTTGTTTTTATCCGATCATTACTAATAAGGCAGGTAAGACGTGTTTTATGTAGAATAGACACACGAGGACAATTGTAACATGTTACAACACTGCCCCCAGATATATTTTAATAGCAGACATCATATGTCACTTTTATATTCGCAGCAGAAAGAGAAAAACCAGTAGAGATAAAAAGATGCTTTTCTCTTAACAACAAGTACACGATGGTTTCATCCGTTGGCCTCCTAATTTTTTACGTGAAACTTCACGCGACCTCTTCCAAAAGCGCCCTCTAGGAAACCAAAAACTGAAGGAAAAACCAAGATGCGAAAATCAACTATCTAATAGTAAAGTAATCAAAAGGTTGCGAATTACACAATTTGTCTTATATTGTATCATAAATTCTGTAAAAGCTGAAAAAGTGTTACTATTGTCCCCTGTCTACCCTATCTAGATGAACTTGAGGTTTTTCTTGTCAGAAAAGATGAACTTTGCATAAAAGTTAAACAAATAATTGGCGTGCTAGAATTTTTAAAATCGTATAACCAAATGTTTGACACTGAATAGAAATGCGTTAGTAGATACGCATTTTAGATGCTATATTTTGTCCTTTTTAGGCCTCTCATTTTCGGGCACCATAATTATAAATGGTATACAAAACAATGTTAGTGTAATTAATTTAAAAATCAGTTTGCATGACCCTTTATTCTTTCAAAAATTAAAAATATTAGCGAAATAAGTAGAAGGATAAGTGTCTCATAACATAGGTAAACAAATGATAGGGAAGATGATGTAAGGCCAAACCAAATAAGATCGAATTCCGAATACAGCTTTATTTCTATTTTATACCAATTAGCATTTATTGAACTATACAAACAAAAATAATATAATAGGAATAACGCTAAAATAATCTTTGATTTACATTTATCAACAATTTGTTTGATTCAAATTATTTGACCAGATTTTAAATTAACACTGGACACCATCGACAACGGACCACTACCTTGTTGCAGCAAAGGTAAGATTGCGGATATGCAACACTCCACAACAATCCAGAAATGCTGTGAAAAAATTTAATGTCGAAAGACAACAACCGCAAGAGACCGCCAAGACCTTCGCAGAACGAGTAGCCCTTAACCTCTCAATTAACACCATACCACCAGCATCGAATGTGGAAGAACAATTGCAAAGATACCAACAAGTCATTAGATCAGCCGCAACTGATGTGCTAGGTTTCTCGCGCCCACCAGCAAGAAAACCCTGGCAGCCAAGAACGAGGCCTACTAGGCTAAGCTGCATGTGAAGACGAGAGCTGCCGTTGAGCTCTATAGGCACCGGCTTTTCAGAAAGAAGAAAAAAGAGCAAGAAGAGCGCGCGATCGAGGATATAAAAGTCCACTATTGTCCTCAAGCGTAATAAGGCTGGCGGTAATAACAACCTTCCCGCTGAGCTTTATAAAGCCGGCGGAGATGACTTGGTAAGTAACATCCACCAACTCATAAACCAAACCTGGTCGGATGAAAGTATGCCTGATGAATGTAACCTCAGCATCGTTTGCCCGACCCACAAAAAGGAGACCCTCTTAACTTCGCCAACTATAAAGACACAAGTCTCCTCAACATCGTCTACAAGATCCTATCTGCCGTAATATGTGAACGCCTGAAACCGTTTACCAACAACCTTATCAATGTGGTTATAGGCCAGGAACCACAGATCCTTCGGCAAACCATAGAAAAAAACCCAAGAAGTCTAAATCGATACCCACCACCTATTCATCGATTTCAAGGCTGACAGCTTTTATAGAGACGACCTATACAGAGCCATGCACAGTTCTGGTATACCGCCCAAACTCGTCCGTTTGTGTAGGATGACGATGAAGAATTCTCGCTACTCCATCTGGGTCAGAAACGACCTTTCCAACACATTCGATACCAAAAACTGATTTAGGCAAGGCGATGCGCTCTCATGAGACTTCTTCAATTTGATTCTTGAGTGGATTGTGCAAAACTTTTGAGCCAACACTGGAGGCACAATATTGTCATCATTTTTGCTAATTGGAGAGGCATGTTGGTTGAGGCCCAGGAATGATAGGTAAAATACCAATAACTGTTTTGTGGTTCATCTACCCCAAGTAAATAGCCCTCATCACTAATCTCAGACAACAGATGTTGCCCTATTTCGATATCTTTTTGATAACAGCTTTAATCAATAACCATAACCATCTTAATGCGTGGTGTGGATTGTGTTTAAATTTCCTTAAATTTTCTCGAAAAGAGTTTTTTTTTAGACAAGGCTAAATCCTGTGCGGATCCCATCCCATCATTAAAATATAAATCTCCTAAATGTTGGCCTTATGGCGATGAAATATAGAAAATGTCATTGTATGCACATCTTGATCAGGCAGTTTATCTAAGCACTTTATGGTGGGACAAAAAAAAACGTTTTTCTATATCATATGCTATGGGGAATAGGGTATAAAACAGTGATTTCCAATGATTTTGTGGCAAACTCTGTTTTCAATTTTTTTAACATTTTACAGAAATATCTTTTTTTACTGAAAACGCCCCCAAAAGTTTGGCAAGGTAAAAACTTTATAAAGACAAAAAATTGTTTAAAAATGTTGTGTAGACGAGACACTTTTCGAAATTCCTAACGGTTTGCCCAAAAACTAAATTTTTCTAAAAATGGGCGTGGCGGTAAGCGGATTTCAAAAATATTTTTACAATTGTTCTGACGAGAATTTGACTAAATAAATTCTCCATGTTACAAGCAATGCATCAAAAGTCATATACCCCTATGGTGAAGGGTATAAAAAAAACACGGATACGGTTCCTTCCCAAAAATTGTTAATGGCCACTTGCGCAAATACCTGAAAACTCACATGTTCAAATTATTGAATTTATAAATTACCCTAACGCAATTACTTGACATAGGCTCTGAGTTGACTTTTAAGCTTCAAAATGTACAGCATATTTGTCTTTCGAAATTAAAAAAATGGTAAAAATGCAAAAATATATTAATATTTTTGTTTTCTTAAGTATAATTTGATGTTATAATACTTATTTACTTGGTTTAATACTAAAATCACAGCATCACAAAAATGTCTAAATTTTAAATTTTATAACTATATGAAAAAAAAAAAAGAAATTATAAACGTGTGGTGGGTGCACAACTGGGTCGTACGCAACTTTCTCTCTCACTGTGAGGTAGGCGTAAGATCAAATACCAACCATGCAAACATTTACCGATTAACATAGTTTGGCCAAGATAGTGTTACAAATATAAAAGAAAATACTCTGGAACTGTGATAATTGTTATTAAACACTTTTATCCTGGAATTTAAAGGAATCGCTATCTTATGGGTCCAGTATTAGCTATCATTGAACAATTTCATTGGAAACCAAGCATAATGGAATTTAAATTTTAACTCCGTGGCTACTTACAAATAGGAACCATTGGAAAATTCGTTTCATTTTGGTGGAATTGCAAATATTACTTCACACAAAAATTATTCTTAATTTTTTTCATTTAGTGATTTTCAAAGAAAAGCTTTGTTTTGACTCTAAGTCACCAATGTTTGAACTTATAAAAAAGCCGCAATGAGTAAAAGTAAATTTTACATGATGGTTTTCAATGATAGCTACAACTTGACCCTATGTGAATTATAATGATTTTTGGTATTGGCCAAAACTGAAAAACACGTTAAGATATAGTTGAGCATAAACTACTTATTGAAATTGTGACACACAATAATAGTACCACGGATATTCAATTTCGTTCAATTTGCCCAAATAGTTGGCGATAAACTAAAAATTTTTTGTTATATAACCTAAATCTAAAAATCCGTTACATGGAATTTTTCGAAAAAAAAATTGGTATACAGTTTTGTTAAAACTACTGTATGTAAAGTATATATACTTAGTTTAATAAAAATCGTAAACTCCGTTTTCAAGAACATGTATGTTATGTGTATGCATTTTATATTCATAAGCTTTGTTTTTGTAAATAAAATGGCTGAATTAAAATAAGGCATAAAATTTTCACCACCAAAATTATCAATGCGAAGTTTGAAAATAATCAGTGAAACCGTTCAGGATGAAGAAACCATTACGGATAGACGGACGGAATTAAAAAAAACACTTTTTAGTGTTCGATGTCGAAAATTTCCACAAAAACAATATCCTTGCCTTTGTAAAAAAAAGTTAAAGAAATAAACAAATAAATGTCCCCATATTACCGACAGACGTTTTTACGTTTCCATTATAATTAGTATAGGAATTGTGATGGGTCAACATTTAAAGTTGAGTTTTTAACAATATTTATTATTCAATATTCAAAACTGTAGTTTTAAGAAAATTATGTCACCATTCTACGGTCTCTAGTTATCTACTTGGTTCATTTGATTGAAATTTTGGGTTAATGTGATACTAGTTGTCCAGATATTATAAAACAACACTCAAATACCGATCATTCTTAATAAACATTGAAATTGAGAATTTCTTGAAAAGCCCTCAAACTGCGAATTATTTGCTGTAATATTTTAAATTAAGCAAATTTTAAATTTCTCCATGGTTACTAATAACAATCAACTCTCTATATATAAAACACAAACCCCTAACTTTTACCTGTGGGTAGGTAGTATTTTTTTTTAAAGATCAAGGCAATTTATTCTTTTGTTTATAATTTTATTTTTGTCAGCTATTACAAAAGTTTAATGTATATGTTCGTTTTCTCAAAATCTTAAATCTCCGTAAGTTATTCATTAATGACTTAACATTTTTTAAATATGTTTATTAATGCATTAATTTGTTTATTAATATTGGCACCGACAGCGGAAGCTGCCAACCACCCGACCTGAGTGAAGTGAGGATAGCAATATCTAAACTGAAGCTTAATAAGGCTGCCGGAAATGACGGCCTTCCCGCCGAGCTTTATAAAGCAGGCAGAGATGACTTGGTAAGTAACATCCACCAACTCAAAAGCCAAATCTGGTCGGAAGAAAGTATGCCTGAAGAATGGAACCTCAGCATCGTTTGCCCGATCCACAAAAAAGGAGACCCTCTAAACTGCGCCAACTACAGAGGCATAAGTCTCCTCAACATCGCATACAAAATTCTATCTGCCGTAATATGTGAACGCCTGAAACCGTTTACCAACAACCTGATCGGCCCTTATCAGTGTGGTTTTAGGCCAAGGAAGTCCACAACCGATCAAATCTTCACACTTCGGCAGATCCTGGAAAAAACACAAGAAGTCCAAATCGATACCCACCACCTATTCATCGATTTCAAAGCCGACAGCTTTTATAGAAACGACCTATAAATAGCCATGTATAGTTTTGGTATACCGCCCAAACTCTTCCGTTTGTGTAGGATGACGATAGAGAATTCTCGCTACTCCATCAGGGTCGGAAACGACATCACCGACATATTCAAAAAGGATTTAGGCAAAGTAATCGATGTCATGTGACATCTTCAACTTGATTCTGGAGAGGATTATGCAAAACTCACGAGCCAACACCAGAGGCACAATTTTCCAAAAATCTGTACAACTACTAGCATACGCCGATGATATTGACATCATTGGTAGGACCCAACGTGATGTCATAGCCACGTTTGCTAGTATAGAGAAGGAAGCGGCAAAAATGGGAGTAAATGAGGGCAAGACGAAGTATATGCTGTCAACACGAAAGGGCACACAACATCGACGAATTGGACTGAACCTCACCATTGACAGATATAACTTTGAGGTAGTACGGGACTTTATCTATCTCGGTTCCGCTATTAACTCTGACAACAACATCTCGTCAGAAATTAAACGAAGAATAACTCATGCCAACCGCTGTTTCTTCTGGCTAAGAAGGCAATTCAGTAGTAAAACCCTCACTCGAACTACTAAGGAGATCTTATATAAGACCCTGATCATCCCAGTCCTGCTCTACGGCGCTGAAGCATGGAGACGAAGATTCAACCAAGAACTATACGAGCTGTACAGCGACATGCCCCTGGTCAAAAAACTCCGTATTAGACGTTTAAGATGACTAGGACATGTATAACGAATGGACACCAATACTCCGGCTCGCAGAGTCTTCGATTCCCAGCCAGTAGAGGAAGACCTCGCGTTTAGTGGCTCGCACAAGTAGAAACCGACCTCTTGGAGTGCGCAACTGGAGGCAGTTAGCTAAGGACCGGGCTAATTGGAGAGGCATGTTGGTTGAGGCCCAGGTTCATTCCGGACTGTAGCGCCACTTAAGTAAGTAAGTACGTAAATGTAACAAATCTTAGGATGATGAGCCCCTCTGAATATATATTGTTATTTTACCTGTTATAAAGCGACAGATCTGCTGAAAATCTTGGTTGAGCTAAAGATTGGAGGTTTTTTGTAACCGAAGAATATTCTAGAGGGGTAGTTTACCTTTTTTTACATCCAGTTTTGGGTCGAACTCCGAATTTGAGAACAGTATTCAAGTCCTGGTCGTACTAGAGTGTATGGAACTGGACTGGTGTATCATGTTTTTTCCATAATATTTCCGAACCAGATCCATGGATTCTTCTAGAAAATGCATGCATTCTTCCAATTGAAATATATTTATCTTTTCCCCATCGTATAATTTTTAGCAAGTCTTCGTTTACACATAGAATTTGTTCGTATCTCTGCTGGTGTGCGATGGTAGCGCTAATAGTCTTGTCATTGCTATCCGCAAAACTAAAAATAATTTTGTTAGTTGTCCTTAATACTATTCAGCAAAAATAGAATGGGATTTTTTATGTTAAATTCCCGATAGTCGGTCTTTGCCAATAATCATGATGGGCTCATTAGGCTTCCTATTAAATATTATAGTCATACACGTACTTAACACTGTTTGTTGTTAACACGAGAATTTGCTAAATCTTTTAACATTTTAAATTTTAATGCTTAGATTGTTTCCATAAATACTTTATATTATACATGAAAATCTATATAGACGATCTGTATATCAGTATTTACTACTTCAAATCTTTAATAGTGTACGTTTCGTTTACCCTACAGCGATATGCATCTGTCCAACACCCCATTATCATTACATCCATTTAACTACTCTACTTGCAACTTCCTAGCACGACACTATTCAAATCCGAATACGAATCCTACAGGTTGCAGATTGTTCCCTGCGAATGGGCACACACTAGTCGTCAATGTATGCGGCAGTTGGTGTTCTCAGACTTTCTAAATAATTTCGGTAGTAAACACGCATTATCGGTTTTCCAATTCAGTATGGGTCCTAGCCTCTCTAACAGCTGGAGTTGTATCCTCTCCTCAGACGACAAAACAAATGCGAAGACAAGAAACGAAGATGTCCCAGTGACATCTTGTAAATTATCTGCCGAAATGCTAGCGCACAGTTGGATCCGAAGTGCTAAATGGATCTTTCACAACACACAATGCACCATCACCATCCGAAGCGATACGAGTTAGGCACTCTCCTCTCGCTGTACTCCGTGTCAAATTGGTCTTGAATAGGTCGTTTTCAAATAATGCGCAACGAAGATCTTGATTTTCGTCAATTTATGACTAATCTGCAGGAAGTGACGTTCTTGTTTGTTCTGGTCCTCGGCACGGGGCACATTGTTACTGCTGTGTGCGTATATGCGTACATGTCACTCGCATAGCGGGTGTGTTCTGTCAATGGTGACGATGTGCAGAGCGATGGTGAAATCGTGTGTCGATCGGAATGTCCTTGAGCAGGGGCTCAAAACAAATCGTTAACACGAGCACTGACCTTGAACTGGAGTTGGTGACCGCGATATTAGAAACCATTCGCTTGGTTTTTTTGGTTAACCAGCATTTTGGTGCCCAATGTGACCGTGATGAATGTAGTTGACACACAGTACAATTGTGGGTTTTGACAATTCGGATGTCCTTGGCCCCTTGGAATGAGCTGTGGAAATTCGATTTTCACTCGCTCCACCATTGTTTGTTGTTTCCGCAATTGTACTTTAAATTCCTTGCGAAGGATTAATGAGAACGTCCTTGCTAGAAATAAGTCATTAAGTTGATCGCTGAACTTATGCGGCTGGAGTTGGTGACAGCTTAATTTTCTTGGTTAACCAGAATTTTGGGTACCCAACCGTGAATTTTGAATTTGCTAATTCGGATGTCCTTGGCCCCTGGAATGAGATGTGGAAATGCGATTTTCACCTGCTCCACGGTTGGTTGTTGTTTACACACTTGTACTTTGAATTCCGCGCGAAGTGTTGATGTATGCTTCCGGAGGATCGCTTAGGCAACGAAATTGTTTAATGTCGATCTCTCATAAAACCAAATATAGCAACAACGAGCCTATTACAAAATTGATTTTTGGTAGTGGCGGGTTGATTTTAAGACTTGTTTATGTACAATGGTTTTAAATTAAAGTGGTTTAAGATTGTAAGAACATGTATGTCGCGCGACAAAAACCAGTAGTGTAAAGCGATACTGAAGCATAGTGCTGTGTTATTAAAAAAAAAAAAAAGAATAATGTCCTTGCTCGAAATTAATAACTAGGTTAAATTGCTGACTATATGCGACTAAAGTCGATGGTTTCCTTTGTTAAATAGAATTTTGGGTATTCTACAGTGATGAGTGAATATTTATATTTTAGTAATTGTGGTCTCCATGATCAGTTGTTTGTTTCTTCACATCATGCACTTGTATACTTTGTTCGGCTCGCAATAGGACGTATTAATTTTCGCAGCCGGACCTCACCGAACAACTCAATCGAACTCACAGTCGCGATGCGATCCGATGCACTCGAACAATGTGCTCAGTTAATTGGAAATAAAAGTCAAACCCAATTCAGAGACTATGACGTTTCTGTGAAGAAATGCTGCCATTTGTTCGCTTGCATTACGAACCGATGGCGCAAAACCTTGGTAAACAATACGCCTATTGGGAGGAATTGGGTGGCAGTAATGTCCTAACATTGTTTCACAGCCGCAGCAACCGCAAACGGTTCGCGATTCGCATATGCTTTGGTTCCAATCTCCTCAGATGAAAGAAATATTTTCAAAATAATTCCCGAGTTTCGAAACAAAAAAAGGGAACGAAATCAATAATTGAAACCCACCCCTCCATATTGCATGGATAGGGTAGATATAGGAAAATTGTGTGGAAAATAAACTTCAAATGAAATGAACGCCGGTACTTGGTGTTGTTATTATTATTATTCTTTATTATTCGTGTTAATATACGTTCGTCCTGTGGGGACCAACTCCTTAAAATGCCTTCGGGATAAAAGAATGCTTCAAAGTACCTATAGTGTACCTTCATGTATACTCATGGGGAATTTTTTCTATATTCTGTTATAACGAAGGGATATCGACGGTTGCGTTGACTGCAGCAGCAAAGGAGAACGAGAGTTTGCCACAAAACGTGACGTTAAACAAAAGAAGCCACTTTCCTCGAACTGCTATCCATCAACTTCCATGTTGACAGAGTGTAGTCTGTGCTATAAAGTTATCTTTTTTGTGTGTGTATCTTTGTGTCGTTTTGTAAGGAGGAAACAACTTTTTAACTAAAAATATTGGGAGTAGATTTGAAACCGGAAGGATCCACTTTTCTTGTTTTTTCCCAAGTTTGTCACGAACTTTTGTTTTCTTTTAGAGAAAAGGCAGTTTGTATTTGGAATAGAAAATAATTGCTGACGTCGGCAAACAAACAGCGTCAGCATGTATTAGGAGAGGCAGTCTTGGGTCGACTCACCAATGCGGGTCATTAGTCCTTAATTTGATTGTAAAATATAGACGCACATTTATCACACTAATTTGGTAGATAAAATATATAGTTGCGGGCGCGTAGATACAAATATTATTATTTTTTTTAATAGAAGCCATTTATCAGTTTTAATTTGGTATCACGATTTTGATAAGCAAAAAATAACCGAAGAAATTATAATTTGAATAGAAGGTTTCATATTTCTGGTATTCAGTTGAGGGGATTTTTCAAGAAAAACCATCATATCACATAAGCATAACGCCAAGTGAATACCGATTAATGTTTCTAATGCAGCAACAGATTCATCACAATTGGAACGCGATACAACATTCAGTTACAGACGTAATTTCTGAATCGATTATAATAATAGTTACGCCAAGCATTCCTTCTCTCGTCCCTTACTAGTTTTCTCATATACCTTTTTTTCTTTTCTCCATAATTTGGGACAGCACCGCATCGCTTCCAAAATTGAAGTCATCCGTTTAAATGTTTTTGAATGTCTGAACATTTCTGGACATCAAAAATCGATTCCGTGACCTACCATTTTTGACCTTCCTAAAAATGTCCTACTTTTTCTGAGTAAATATAAAAAAATTAAAATAAACGAATAATCTTCCTATCTTCTCCATAGGTCCTAGGGCTGAACATTTATTGTGAGTGCGAATTTGGGAAACATATCATGAGTTTGTATATTCTTGAATGTTTGTCAGGCCGTAAGCTTAGTGGTCCAACGTACTTACTGCACCCACTTATTTACCACATAATTAACACTCTAACCTGCACATTCTAACCATGTGCAGACCGGAATTCTTACCATGCTATTTACTACATAACCCCATCATATATATAGGGTTATCTATATATCTATATAATATAATAAATATCTAGCATTAACAGCCCATATAAGGTCTCAAGACTTCTCCCTTCATCTTAACGAAGTTATTGTTTTTGCCAGTTAGATTAGATTAGGTTAAGGAGTAGGAAACAAGTTACCATATCACTGCGGACACAGTTGGGCCTATTGTGATTTGCTTCAATTACTCATGATAACGGAGTTTGTGTTGAATTCTAGTAAATCTTTGAGTGGGCTGTCAGATATGTCTTCTGCCTCAAGGTAGCGTTTACCTATATGGTATTGACGTAATCTGATTAGGCAGTTACAGGGACACAGGATGTGTTCTGCTGATTCTTCGTCCTAGTTGCATAGTCTGCAAGTGTTTTCTTGATTATTCCGATAGTCATGAGGTGTATTTGACTTGACATTGTCCAGTAAGAAACCCTGTAACAGTTCGAATCTGACTCCTAGTTAGATGTAGGAGTTGTTTCGTTCTTGTGTGGGAAGTATTTGGCATGAACATTTTTGGTTGCCTGTTACCTTCAGTATTAGTCTAGTAATGATTGGCCATATTTTTTTTTAGTCCATATATGAAATTTAGCAGTGCTGATCCAAGATCATTCTGTGGACTTCCCAATCAGCACTGCTAAATTTCAAAATTTCAAAAAGGCCATCATGAAAATTGATGCCGATCCTTTCTGGCTAGTAAATCTGCTATTTCGATGCCTACGTGTCCACTGTTCCCTAGCACCCAGGTGAGATGTACTCTGTTTGTTCTGGATAGCGATGTGAGTAGTTGTAGGAAATCCCATACTAGTTTTGTTGTTGTCTCGTAACTTTGTAAGGCTGGGAGTGTTGCTTTGCTGTCAGAGCAAATATATACATATGTTCTTTTTTATTATGGAATTACTTATATTTTCTCTGAGACATATTTCTATTGCAATATTTCTGCTTGAAATACGGAGTTACATTTGTCCATTCTTGTGTACATGAATGTTTTTGTTTTAACACCGTATGCTCCAGCTCCAACTCTTTTATTTATCCAACTCCTTCATACCATACATGGGAATTGTTGGCAAATATTGGTTTATTCTGTTCCAGAATATGTTATATACCCCAGCTTTTGAACTAGACTTCTGCTGGTCCACAGAGAGATCCTGTCTATGTCTATGGTTTTTTGAGGTGAGAGTTCCAAGTGAGCTCTTCATCCAAAGTATTTGATTTCGTTTAAAAAATCTATTGTTTCACCAAGCAGAGTGGGGTTTTTTTTTTAGCTGATCCCGGCTTCGTCTTTTCCTGAATGCAATTGACAGTTAGGCCAACTATTTTGCACCAGTCAGCAACGAGGTTTAGTGCCCTCTGTGGGAGTTCTGAGATTTTTTCTTTGAATTTTCCTCCGATTAGGATCGCAATGTCATCAGCGAATCGACCATCATTTGCTGAGTATGTTAAGCAGCTTATTTCCTTCGATGTCAAGGAAGCAGCCCACAGTAATTTTGGTCTTTAGGGATTACCCAATTCGGGTGGTGAGTTCCTGAAGATCATGAGTTGTCGATTTTCCTAGTTGATAGGCATATTGGTTTTTGTGTAGTGGTTTACTGTTTAATGAACCATCCCTTGCAAGTTATGTGTGTTTGACTTTCGCAAGTGAACAACATTATTTTGGTGTAGTCTCTTTCGGGATTTGAAAAAGGAATCCCGCGATTAGTAGGCATTCTCTCCAATTTTAAAAATGGCCTACATATTTACGTTACAACTATTAAAGCAAGGGACCTAAGCTCTTCTTTAATAGGATCCACAAATCTTTTGTTTTGGATCTACCGGTATATAAATATTAGCGTAATAGATTTATACCATAAACGCTAACGAATAAATAATAAATATGATCAGTGATCAGTGATATGTTCGAAAAAAGTTTGTTAGGAATTTGTTTCCTCGCTCCTACCGAATCATCGGTTAAAATTATCGCTGCTGTGGATGGAATGGAAGTGTACGGAGAAATCAGATAATATCTCCATACTTCTCCAAAACGAGAGCTGCAGAGCGATGATAAGCAATTCCTTGTCGTCTAAACGGATTGATATAAAAAGCGACAACATTTGATGGACGGTGGACTACATGCCATACAAATCATATACAATCTACGTAAATATTTTAGGGAAGATATTAGTAATATACAAAACGAGTGTTTTTCAGTCATGTCAACTTAAGGATTTCAAAGCACACTCTCGCAAACGTTTTGAGACCCAATATTTGTTTTAATGTTGTTGAATGTGTCAGACCCGGATTTCTGACATGTGAATTACCTACTGAGAGTGAACTAGCATTAGATATTCATCCAACATACCAGATAGAAATGTTCACAATAAGGATGCAGTTTTTATACCATATCCCATGGTGATATATTAGTTTCGATGCTTATAATTTATGGGCTCAGTGGCGCGTTGGTTAGTGCGATGAACTGCCGCGCAAAAGGTCTGGGTTCAATTCGCAGCCGTAGCAACACCTAAAATGATTTTTCACTGGCCCTCCTCTCGTGATGATCTGAAAAATCATCCGAGTAGTATCAATTGTCAAGAAAAGCTTATCTCAAATTTTCCGTTCGGAGTCGGCATAAAACAGGAGGTCCCGCCATCGTGCAATAAGTACACACGCACACATGAATGGTTGTGAGAAAGCTCGGCCCTGGGTACTAACGAGCATGTTGCGTCAACAATTTGTATTAAGTACTTATACAACCGTATTTATTAGATTTTCTTAAAATGTGTCTCAGAGGTTGTTTAGTTTAGGCATGCTTAAATGTTTAAAATGGCTCTAACCAACATTGCTTAAATTCTTATCTATAATCGATTTTTCATTGCTGCTTAACTAAACGATGATTGTTTCAAAAACGTAATAAAATTTGCAAATCTAGTACAAAAAATGAAATTTTTTACAAGTTTATGCCCCATTTATTTCTTTTATTTGCTCAGACACTGTTTTTGGCGTAAGTAAAGCATGTCTTCCAAATCTTGGAGAAGATTCGTAAAACTATCATTAAACAGATTGAAACTATTCCGAAAACATAATGTAAATGACTACTCTCATGTCTGCATATTTGAAGATTTCATCCGCATACCCAATTACATCCAAACACTGACAGTTAAAATATCTGACGAAATATATTAATGTTTCTAAGTCATACCTGTTCAGTGTTTATTTGTGATTTTAAATCATTCAATGAATTCGAAATCTAAGCTGCGAGAGGGATTACCCCTTCGACAGAGACAGGTAGCCAACAGGATCACAACTTAACGGATTCGATTCAGCAGGACGCATAGATAATTTGTTGTGGATTAGTGATTCCCACGATGGCAACATGGTCAATATACGATTGGCAATCCTTAACAAATATGCATACTACTTGTTTATATACTTTTGTGCATGTTCCTTAAATCCGATCGCATTTGTTTTTACAAATATTTGTTCATTCACCGACGAGAGGGTATGTTTGTTTAGTGTATGGCCGCTTTGTAGTGGTTTACGTTTGAGTTATTCTGAAGGAAGCGGTTGTTTTTCTTTAATTTTCAATCTTTTTGCAAAAAAGGAGCATCATTTCAAATTGCGTTTATATGTTTATTTATAAACAAAACTAAAGGATACAAAAATTCGATTTGTTTGAGTTTGTTGATTTGCTATTTATTTTTCCACAAGGAAGTAGCAAAGTAAGCAATTTATTTCAGAATTTATTTACTTTAATTAATTTGTGCATTTGTTAAATATTTTCTTATTTACGACAAAGATGAATGGGCTTTGGTTATAAATGAAAATTTGGTTAGATGCCAATGGAGTAAAGGTTTTATTATAAGTGTATTCGGTTTAGGATGTTAGTTCTACTTCGGTAAATATGTGTGGTAGTTAGGTACCATGAGGCGTGAACATGTGATTAGCTATTTCATAGGTTAAGTCAGTACGTCGATCTGAAGGGAGCGAGGAGTCTAATAATAATAATCTCTCTGTTATAATACAAATGAAATGCACATTAGGATATGACTACAATTTCTCATAATATTTCGAGATCAGATCGAATACCTTTGCAGATTACAGTACCTTGATTCCAACATACCTATCGATGCAACCTATTCCGTACCATTTCAGACTGATGTGGAAAACAGTCCTTACAAAGTCGATTTTTTTATTACAATTTATATATATATATATACTTTTGTTGGCTTTTGTTGCTACTTTCGGGATACGAAACAAGGACCATCGTTGTGGAATCTGGAGTCGAGTCTGTAAACTGGGATCCATAATCTGGTGACTTTTTTTATACTAGAGCCTAAAGTACCTGGTTGTTGAAACTGAATAGCTTATTATTTAGGTTTGTTATAAATTTGCATCATACTTTTACGAAGAGTTTCTCAACAATAATTATTTCATTAATTGAAAATATTGGTATTTTAAATACGAAGCATATTCAATTTTAACTGTAAATTTTCTGTATTTATTTTTATTTTCTGGCTTTGTAAAAAAAAATGTTGAAATATTTTGATAGATGGTGTAGACTTTAATGAATTCCCGAAAGTTGAACATAGAATTTCAACGATTCGAAAATCAAAAAGGAATACAAGCATCTGTGACAACATCCATTTTATTGTGAAATTATTAACATAATTTTTTCAAGATCGTGTTAAAGTAATGTCTGCTCAGTTCAGAGGTGTAAAATCGGTGGTATTAAGCTGGGAAATGCCCGGAACTCCGATTTAAATGGTAGTAATCAAATGACTACCTCCTGCGATAATGCTGCACATTTCCGTTCTGGCTCCAAATTGGTGATTTTGTTTTATGATAATAATTGTACCGCTTTTCACGTGACTTTGTTCCAACAATATACTTTCTTCTATATGAAATCTGGGGAGTAAAATCCCAGCATACGAAAGACAAAGGAAAAAATATGAACAAAGGACAGAAAAAACAACAACAAAATGTGTATTAAAACACCAAAAATACTAGTTGTCAGCCTCTCAGTTCATTCAACTGAGCAAATTGACTCTCTTCAAACCAAGACCTTAGTGGCGCAAGTGGTAGGTACTTGGCTCACTAGGCACGGGATTACAAGGTCAATTGTCAAAATTGTTTCAAATAATCATACAAAGAACTGAACACGTTCAGTTAGCGTCACTATTAGAAGGAATCTCATGAGGATACTTGGTAATGTCCGAAATAGCTATAATTCTAACCAAAATAGTGTTTTTCTGTACACAATTTGTTGCTGTAATTTCGATCATTCGATTTTGTCTTATGTTGGTTTTCAGATTTCCAAGGTTTACTCTTATAAATATAAAATTTAATAAGACCCTAAAGGTCTGTGTTAAAATAACATACCGGAAATCAGTCAGCTAAGCAGTAATACTAATTCTTTTTCTTTTCTAATTCTTTTTTTTTATTCATTTTTTATTTTGTTTTTCTTAAAAACTAACTTAAATGCTAGACAAAAATTCATGAAAAAACTAGCCTACTTATCAACTACTTAACTAACTTACTTGCTCTATGCGGGCGCCCTAAATTATACGATAACTTAATTCTAATGCCTTTCGGCCTATTATCTAATATATAAAAATATAAAGTAACAAAATTTTTACCAAGAAAACTTTGAAAAACTTGGTTCCTCGTCTTTTTTTTATTTTATTTTATTTAAACTTACATACTAATTAAAACTACTTATTGGACTAACTTAAACTACTTAAGCAGCCACCATGGCTGCTGTGCACCTAAATGTAAAACTAAAACTATGTAAGTCGGCCATAAAATAACAATCTTAAGTCAACTATCCTTATCTTTCATTCAACCACCACAACAGGTTCTCCTGTTGTGACCTACTCCGACGGTCCCAATCGGACACACTCCTGCTGAACCGCAGGCGCTCTCCTCCGCCCTGAGCGACGACGTCTCGGTCGTATAGGAGCCGCCTATCCACAGTTCGTCGGAAGACGTGGTAGATTAGCGGAACCGCCGATCTATCCTGTATCAGCCCTCGACTATCCAAATATAGGAAAGCTTCGGGCGGAATAAAGCCGCTTAAACGCGCACTCTCAAAATATTCATCATTAGGATAGAAGGCCCCAAAGATGAGACTATTATTCGAAGCCATCGCTCTTGCAGCGTGAAACCGAATGAGTTTCACCACGTCCGTTTGTCCCACGATCACCAGCTTTCGCCAGTTCTTTCTCGTATCCCTAGAGGCCCTAGACAACGGTGTCCTAAACAGGATAGTTTCTGATTTCTGAAAGTTGATTTTCAACTTCCAGTCAACACAATATCTCTGGATCTTGTCGAAGTCCCGCTGCAAAAGAGTTCGAATGACTTCGACAGTAGAGGCAATTCTGTACGCGATAAGATCGTCCGCATACGCAATTGCCTGAGTAAGACTACCTATCATATCACTGGTGTAAATGCTGAAGAGAATCGGCGAGTTTACCGCTCCCTGTTGCAGACCATTCTTAATGAAAAATTCTGTGGTAGAAGTTACATTGCCACTTTTGACAACAAACTTTCTACCAGTCAGCATGTCATGAAGCATATATAGCAGTGGTTTACTTATGCCAAGTCTGGTCAGCTTTAGATAGAGGCCCTCTAACCATACGGTGTCAAAAGCCTTCTCTAAATCAACCAGACATGCACCCGTGCACTGTTTTTTGGCTTTGTTCCATTGTATATCAGAGACGAGTTTGGAGGCGGCATGAATACAGTCATGTCCAGCCTTGAAACCAAACTGGTTCTCTGGTATAATATTATTGTCCTCAGACCACTTGAACAGTGCTCGATTGAGAATCTTTTCGAAAACCTTGCTGATACTCGGAAGGAGACTTATCGACCGGAAATTCGCCGGATTGGAGTTGTCCTTTCCCTTTTTCGGGAGAGGATGAACCACCGCCGTCTTCCAACGCGCTGGATAATATGCATTATTCACCGCGTTGTTGAACAGCGTGGCGTAAATGTCCACAGCTTCAGGTGGTAAGTGTCGCAGTACAATGTTGGATATACCATCGACTCCCGCTGACTTCTTTTTCTTTATGGAATCGAAGATGATCTGGAGTTCCACCTTCGAGATTAACAGGGGACTAGACCCACTTCGCTCGGCGACTATGGCGTTTGCCAAGTTTTCGTCATCAAACCGGGTGAAACCACGGTTCTCAGATCGCCATTGCGTTATGTCGTTTCGGAGATAGAAATGATGGAGCAGGGCATTGTTTTCCAGGACGCGATTCGGGCGAATGCTATCATTCACCTTATATACATCCTGAAAGACAGCCCCCCTGCCTCCATTTTCTCCTGAGGATCTTCAATAACATAGAAATCGTCGTCGAAGACGGCTTCCCCGGATCAATTCCTGCTGTCACAAGTATGTTTGTATTGTCAGTTGTTCGTTGGAGCTTAATACACGGAAGGTCGTTATGACCTTTCCTCCTAAAGATCTTATTAATTTGTGGAAACAAACTCGGGTCGCTGGAATTTACGGCCCGAATTCTGTTATTCCAAAACAAATTAATGGACAACCGATAGTTCTCCTTGATCAATTGGTTGATGTTTTTAATCGACGCCTAATCTCCGGGTCGCGTGGGTTTGTCAGTCGTCTGTACAAGAGTTTAAGTCTTGTCAGAAGTCCGCTTTTTTGTCTGTGTAGTGCGTCAATGGTCGCGTTTCTGTTCGTATACGTTATGTCATGTTCTTTGTATTTCGGTATCGTCCTGTTCATTGTTCGTTGAATCGCTTCGTCCATTTGTTGTAAGTATTCGTCGATTTCGTTGTTTGTTAGGTTTCTGTTGTTTGGTGGTGAAATGGCCCTCGAACGTAGTTCTCTTGATAAGGCGTTGGTGAAGCGAGGCCAGCGCATCTTACCGTAGTTGTAAGAATGCACAGGCACATACTCCTCCAGCGCCACAAGCTCGTTCGGAAGCTGTATTACGTCGGCGAGTCCGCAGTGATCACTGTCGTACTCAATCGTCCGTAAACAGTTTCGCGGGTGTTGACCTACTCTGTTAGTAACTGTCAGTCTTGTGTCTCGCAGTAAAAGATCCAGGAAAGCACCGCTTCTCGGAAACGATGGCCTATCTGTGGCGAGAATGTCGATCCTATATTCAACATTGTAGTGGACCATCCAATTGTAAAGATGGTTACCCCGAGGATTTTGTAATTGATTTCCCCAATCTTCGTGTTTGGCATTTAAATCTCCGGCCAAAAGATAAAAGTTACCCACTGAGTTCAGTCTTAGAGATTCGAAAAGTTTTCCGAGCTCTGTTGTAAAAAGTGTAGGCTGAGGTGCTTCCGGTGCGTAGGCCGCTATCACATACAGTCGCTTCCCTTGTTGGAGAGGAATGCATATGACGCAGGCTTCCAGCAGCCGGAATCGGCGCACTGAGGCGTTTTGCGCTTCACTGCTTGATGTCAGAAATAAATTTCAAATCACAAAGGCATTTGACACCATTTGCAAAAATGATGGCACATCCACATAATGACTACACCCACCAATATATTAGCAAATTATGTGTTTCTGTTCAATGATAGATACTAAAATAATCAAAGATTTTAAAGCGCATCTTAAAACTGTTACCTGATAAACTGTTACCATTATAACTGATTTTCATCAATGTTTCAAAAATAGAAGTCCTAGAGTTCCTTTGCTCATCATATCTCCTGAGGTAGTCTTGTAATCCCCACAAGATGACTTTCGAACGCGACTTCAAGGAACTTGCTCTCGAGGAACTTATGTGAGGCGCATCTCAAAAACGTTTCAAATGTTAGTTCCTATCTTTTTCTTAAAGTACTTTCACAATTTATAAAACGAAGAACAAAAAATGCGATTTTAAAAATACTTAACTTGTACTGGAGCCATGAAATTTTATCATCCCAGCACAAAATTGAAGGCTTATAAATCGGTGATTTACAGACTGACGGGCGAACAGATAAAAATTTTAGTTTGACAAAACTTGCGATTATTATTTTACCAATTCCATATACTGAACAATATGTCTATCTTAACTATTTCTCTTACATATGTTTCAAAGTGTTTTTTAAAACAAATACACCCCTGTGAATATAAAAATGACTCATGCTAGATAATTTAAAAACACCAATCTCTATGAATTATTCATCGCCACAGAAAAAAATAATTAAAACAAATCTATCCTCGTTAATCATGGGATTACCAACAAATTGAGGTGTTGTGAAAACATTTTAGATTTTCATTCGTAAACACAATATATTACGCAAATTTCTTAAGATAAATATTTAATTTCGCGCATAATCTCTTCTCAGCGTCGAATTTAGAATACGGTCCCAGCTACCGATTGATGTGTATATCATTCGTGTTTTCTCAACAAAACTCATTTCCTGAGAGGCAACCAACAACCAATTTATAAATAAACACTCACAAGCCAATCCGCCTCCAAGAAATGGCCAACTCTATTGGGGCAACTGAATTTACCAAATTGTAGAAAATAAAATTTATTAACCGCTGTACCTACATAATAAAATTAGGATCCACACACATAAACTCTAAACACTGACGGATTGATGATACTCAAAACAGAGGAAGTATCACATCGAAATAGAATATTAATTATTGTCATGAGGGTTTATTGAGGGATACATTCCCAACACCGCCGTCGCCACCATATGGGTGCAGGCATTGCCTGCCGCAATTTATGAGCTGGATTACTTGAATATACTATGAATTCCGTGCAGCTCCTAGAGAAGTCAATTGGTCCGTCGGAGATTTACAAAAATAAGAAAATCTGATTTACATAAGACAATTCACTCAGATTAGGGAAGGACACTTTCCTGCTACCGACAAGAGATTACATGCACAATGAATCGCCGGACAAAAGGACTTTTAGCATTCGCAAATTCAGCTACTCTTATTGTGAAGTATTTGATGTATTTAAGACGATTTCTCGGGCGTGCAACGGAGGAGGCTTACTAGTGCTCATTATCGAATTTTGCACTCTGTCCAACAAAATGTCCCTCCTCACCTAATCCCTATTTGCTTCTAATAGGATAATCGCATACAGCCCGACTGCTGTTGCAATGTTACCAATTCTATCATTTAAAGAGTTGCCGGGCATAGGCAGGTGTTGGCTGCCGAGCATCTAATGAATCAATAGCAAAGGGACCCCTGAGGTTAACCGATTATTGCGAGAATTTGTTCATCACAAACACCCTCTGTCCTGATGATCGCTCATTTGCTGACATTTTCTGGTCTCGTTTAAGAAAACAGCAAACAAAGGTTATCCTTTTTATTTTCTTGACAGAAAAAAAAGAAAACTCAACTTTCGAAACTAATTCGACGACGGCACCCTAGGTAGCATCGCCATCCTTAGAGGTTCTTCCGTGTACTCTCATCTGTCACCACATGTTGGCATCATCCGAAGATCGATAGATACCGTCCTGTGACACTTCGTTCGAATTTTCTGCAGTTTGTAGCTGTTTAGCACACTTTTGTCATGCTGCGTGGCAACGACACAAAGGACAATTTTCATCGAAAGATGAAAAAAATTGTTTAAACAAAAAAGCAACTCCTCTGATCTGACACGATCCACTGATCAAAAGAAGCATGTAAACCAAACCAAATACCAACGTCAAACGAAACAATAAAGTGGCGACAGAGCGACTGAGGCACTGAGGGACTCGCTACTCGGTGCTCAAAACTCAGTACTAGCTGAACCAAATTAAAACTGTCGGCGAAATGACTTCAAGAGAAGAGTTTTCTTTTTTGAAATCCGATAGTGATAATGAAGAGCTATTCGATGAGAAAATAAATTTGTTTTCCTCCAAATATTTTTGCTATTTCCCAGCTGTGCACGGATCGGAGAGACGGAGACCCCGCAGATCCATCCAAAACGAAGACGAAAACGCACTTGTCTGTCCGCCACAAGTCATAGAGTTTGATGTAAAAGCGCCGCCGACGAAGGCGCGAGTTGATTTTTGTTTGACAGAAAATTCCGGCTGCGAACACTTTAAAGTAGTCCCATTCGGATTCGAAGTCCTCGCGTACACACAAACAGCTAACTGTAGTGTTTTGGAATTTCAACAGAAACGCACCCACTCCCAAGAGCCAAGGTCTATTTATCATTTCATAAGCAACCGGGCATAAATGAGAAACGCGCCGCATCGCGCGCAATGAATGGTTTGTTTGAAAGGCCATCTAAGAACGAGCAATTCTAGGTAATTATGTGTTTAATCTTTCACTTCTTATTGAACAACCCCCACGAATCGGTGAGGATTGCTTTTTATCTTTTGTTTGTTTACTAACAGATAATTACAATCACAATTCCTTTGATTTATCCACCACCGTAACCGCTTTATCCACCGCAGCGCTGCTTTGTTATTGTTTTAGACCGATGATAGTGAAGCGGCGATGTTTGTTTACCCCACCAACACTGAAGCGATTATCCTCCACCAGACCGAATGCTGTACATTGTGTCATAATCAGCATCAGGGCACAATACGAGACCTGTTTGTGCAGAGGACACGTGTGCGCACTTTGCGAGTGCAATGTTTTGAAAACTTGGCTTAATTGGAGAGTGTCGTGCTCGCAATTCGAAACTGTATACGGATTTGGAAGGGTTTTGTGCGACGTCCACGTGCCACCCTTATAGGGGGTGTTCCAGTTACAGTAACAGTGTGCTTGTGCTGCGTGCGAAATGAGGGTTGTGCACACGTAACGTGGGTACAGTAACTTACTTAAGGACGTTTGTCGTTTAACAGTTCGCACAAACAAATGCGACACGTCCTTTGAATGTTGGTCATTCGAACATGATGCTCATTAGTTTTTATTGAAAGGCTACACCGAGTGCTGCGTCCCCTGACACCGGGGGGTTGCGTTTGCATGGCATTTCCATTTTCCATGCTGCAAAGCCACAATATTTGTGTTCGTTTCTGGAAATTGGAGTCATGTTGCATTGTTTCGTGTTGCTGTTAGTGCTCTAATCAAACCGCGAAATTCGAGCGGATTCGTCTCAATAAATTGACTAGAGGGAAATAATAGCTGGGATGAACCCACTTATGATGTCCTTCGATAAATAATTGAAGGAAAAATATTCAAAGAAGGAGTAAGTGTACAAATTTCCAATTTCGTCGAGGGATTTGTTTTGAAAGAAGTATATTAAGAATGTCGAATACATCTGATGTAACAAGGGTGACAATAAATTGTATAACATCAAAAATGAGATATGTACATAATTCTACCATTCGATCTCAGATTAATATTTCGACCCTAGGTAAGAATGCGGATATCCACCACGCGACAACAAATGAGAATTACTGCGAGAAAAATTTGATGTCGAAAGTCTTCAATCCGCCAAGTCCTTAGCAGAACATTTATACTTCTACCTCTCAGCATTGAATGTCTAGGAACAATGGCAGGGATGGCAACAAACCATTAGATCAACCGCACCTTCTGTACTAGTTTTGTCGCTGGTGGTTTCTCTTGGTGACAGGGATGCAAGGCGTGAACAGAATCCTGTCGAGATCAACAAGGAAAGATCGTATTTGAGACACAGTCGATGCTGAGGCTAAGGAAACAATAGTTCTGCACTACTTAAACGGCGATGGCGAATAATCTCCCGCTGTCAGGCAGAACGAACGATTCAAAAAACTGATCACATGGACCACAGCCTATACTCTGAGTGTTTAAATCTTAAACATAGACCCAATTATCCCCATTACTGAAATTCTTAGAAAAAGCCAAATATCTTAGCCAAAAACGAAAAGCTTTCATTGAACGATAACATTATAGAAATTTCTAAAATGGCCCTAATGTATAGCCTTTATGCAAACATCATGCATTAGATCTATATTTTGCTAAGAACTATACGGCCATTCTCAGCACGATACTTACCAACGGCATAACTGTTTGGTTGCCTGCTCTTGAAACAAAGGCCATCATTAGAAAAACCAAGCTCCGATAAGATGCTTAGTATCCAACACTCTAATAAATGAGAAATTGAAGCACTGATGCAAATTTCAAAGCGACAATGTACCGTGGCACAATGTCACAATGTAATGCGTTTCCGAATGCTCCAAAATTCCAGAAAACTCCGCAGCAGAAGAACTGGCAGGACTAAGCTTTAATATCAGTCATCATTGCTACGTCCGACTGCTTGACTTCAAATCCTTAAGCCCGTAATATAACGTTGTTCACAACCAATCGGTTCGTCTTCGTTTCAAAATTAAGATCTCATTCACCATTTTAAACTTTCTTACAAAAAAGCATGTATTGTCCATCCGTCTGCCCATAATCGCTTCTTCAGCCTTAACTGCCTGCCCTAAAAATTCAAATTTTTGGCGAAACAGGCTCGTTAGTTCCCAGGGCCAAGCTTTCTCATAACCATTCATGCGTGTATACTTCTCGCACGATGGTGGGACCTCCTGTTTTATGCCGAATCCGAACGGCGAATTTAAGATAAGCTTTTCTTGAAATTTTATACTACTCGGATGATTTGTCAGATCATTACGAGTGTATGGCCAGTGAAAAATCATTTTGATGTTGCTACGGCTGGGATTTGAACCCAGACCTTCTGCGCGACAGTTCATCGCACTAAAAATCGCGCCACTGAGCCCGTCATGCCCTACGACTGGAATAAAGGGTGATCCATTTCGAGGTTCCCTACTTTTTTAAAGAAAAAACACAGAAAATTCAAATTTAATGGAGAATGTTTATTATCATTTGAAAGAACATTCTTTGGCATTTATTTTTTGAAGATTATGTCTATCAAATGTTGGCCGTTGCTACGTCGCAGATGGTCCATCCGTTGAGTCCAATTTTCGATCGCTCGTTCGAGCATTTCGACTGGTAACTGGCGAATGACACGCGTGATGTTTTCCTCCAAGGCCTGAATCGAAGCGGGTTTGTCGGCATAAGCTTTTGACTCCTACAGGAAAAAGTCTAACGGTGTGATATCACACGATCTTGGTGGCCAATCGACCGGCCCAAAACGTGAAATTATGGGCTCACCGAAATGTTCTCTCAATAAGTCCATTGATTGATGCGAAGTGCACGAAACACATTCCTCACAGAACGTGAATTTTCATAATAAAGTTGAACAATTTGTAAACGTTGTTCACGCGTAAGTCTTTCCATTATGAAATGCCAAACAATAGTAAACAAAAATAACATGACAGCATGACACGACTCACACGTGATCTGTCAAAAAGGCTATTGAAAAAAGTATCTCTACTTGGATCACCCTTTATAAGCTTCTTATACCCAACGTATTACGTCAAAATCTGAACATTTCTGTAACACGATTACCGACACTTACCAAATTCCTATAACTATAACTATGCGGAATTCTGAATTTCAACAAAATCACTATCTTTAACAAATTTGTCCAGCTAATGTGGTACGCAGATGATATCGACATCGTGTCGTTGAAGTGTAGTTTATGGCAAGTGGTGTAAAGATGGAACACATCAACAAACAATAAATAGTTTTGGAGTTCGTCTACCTTTGAACATCAACTACACGAACGATTGACCGTGTTCCAGATTTCAAATTAAGCATGATAGGAGCTCTGTTTTCATTTGTTAATCGGCCATTTTTATCACTGTGGAACATAGCTTTATCTATGATATCTGATATCTGAAATCCAGAACAAGGAATTTCGTTTGGAAAGCGATGCTACTTTGTTTTTTTTTTGCAATACAAATGGGATCAAAACTTAGCTAATTCGCATTTGCAACTCGCCTTACCGCAAAACCAAGCCTACTTTCTTACTTTGGTTATTCATACTCGGGGACGGCGATTGAAAAAGAAAATACACCCGCATTATGAGCATTATGCGCTGTATAACGATTTGGGTGTAGTATAAGATGCACATGGCACATGGCGACTTTATTGTAATGCCCCAATATATTACTCAGCCTAAGAATCCCAGCCTCCAAGGAAGGCTTAATCTACTTCAAACGCCTGACTGTCCCAGAAGTATAAAAAAAATCCGCGAATGCCATTTCGCTTGGACCAAAAGGATTCGCACATGATCGAAGGAAATGGAGGCCAGAGACAATGCAAGTAAACAGTAAATACGCAAAACTTATTTTAAATTTCGAGATCAGTTAAAAATGTATTTTCTTAAGGATTTTAATTATGTCAATGCTAACATCGAATATGATGCTAACAGACATTAAATTGTAAGTAATAAAAAAATAATAATTCCATGGGAAACCAAGCTGCCAAGGAGAATAAAACTAGCAGCTGATTATCTTGCGACCTGATGAAGCGCAACCCATATTGGCGTTCTCGCGACATCACCTAAGAAATTTATATTGCTCATGACGAACTTCACCCACGAAGAAAAAGACTCATTTTCGATCAATAGACAGCCGCACACAATTTATGACCGATCATTAACACATTAGTATAAAATAAAATTCCTTTAAGGATATCCCGCGACGCTTATTGATCTGGACAAGGTGAACCGTGAGGCGTGAAATTTGTGTGAATCGCCACTTGACAGCTCGTAAATAGCACCTTTAACGTATGCAGGGCAGATGTTCAATACGTTTATGGCTTGTATCATAAATGTCTGAGGAAGTGTTTAAAGTCGCACGCCTAAAACTGTTTCCAATTAAGGTATTCTGCTCAACGTATTGTGTCACATTAAAAAGTATCTCAGAAAAAGGGGCAGACCAACATTAAAGAAGTTATCTTCTCAATTAAAAAATCAATCAAAAAAACACCATTTGCGGTGGTAAACACGGTTTAAACATAGCTTAACGGCACGTAGATCTTTTCAAGTGAGACTACACACAGCATCACATGAAAACATAATGCAACTCTGTGCCAGGGCGCTATCAGCAACGCGTGCCGGCGTAATAGAGCACGCATTTGAGTACATAGATTTAGCGATATGGTGGTGATTATGCGGGAAGACGAGTTGTAGGCATTTACCCGTTAGGCGATTGACGCCGATAAACGTCGTTTGTGAGTGCATTAAGAGCCCTTCTGCGAATGCGGCGATTAAAGCGGTTTACTTATGTCTACAACACATTTACAAATGAACTGCGCCACCCCACTGGAAATGAGCGTGATGAAGTGGACTTGCCACAAGAATGCCAAACTGAAGGTACCATGGCGTATGTGGTAATGGAAATAGTTATGGTTTCAGCTAAACGAATGATTTGCATTCTATGGAAACCCTACAATATTGTTAAACTCGTCTGCATAAGTAATCATCGTTGCTGGCGATATGTTATGCGTCTGTAAGATCGGAATTTGAATAGTCACATGTCACATTGAAATAAAGTCAATTAAGCTGCTTAAGATGGTCAAATACCACACCTTATGAACCCATAGACGTTGATATTTGCACACTAAGCTCTCGCAAAGGGTGAATCATAAATTGATATCCACCTTCAGTAGCCATATGCGTACACAAAACATTTGTAAGTAACTATGTTCAAGGCAATTTCATGTCAGAGTGTCCTTTTGAGGAACAGCAATGGCTAGGTAATAAATTGTTCTGAAATCATTTAACAATATATTTTAGCATTGAGGAAAACAGTTTTGAAACAGTATGTTTTGAACACCAAGATAGAAATGTTCATGATATATGAAAGTGTACTTGTGAATGTATGTACCTGTTTACGAAACACTGGATTAAGGTCAATTTTTACAACTTTTTTTCTATCTGTAATGAATTTGTAGTTTCGGAGCATTTTTCTCTTCAAATTTCCATGATTTTTTCATTTGTTTCATGATTCAGCCCGGTTAAGTAAACTCAGAGAAAAAAATATTAAATAATATCAATAAAATTAATCGAATGACTATTTGTGACTAAAAAATAGTTGAAAATAGTTCAAAAATACCTATAAAATATTAAAAAAAAAACAATTTACATAGTGACTATCAGTTCCAACTATTCCATAACAGCTTGCTACTTTTCTATAGTCAATATGTGTGTGACTTAATGCATAATGGTGCAAACAACAAAACAAATAAATAATTTAAAAATGACTATGTTGCAGCAGTTTTGCGTTCATGCAAAGTTGAAAATGACTATGTGGGACTGTTTAATAGCTGGCCAGAATTCGTATTAAAATGTTGTCGTTTGTTACCAAATAACAAAGGCAGCAATATACCGTATACCGATATAAAAAAAAACATATAAGTTTTTTTTGTCATAATTTTTTTTATTAAATGTATTTTTTTTTATAAATTCTCATATACGAATTTATAAAAAGTGTCTATAAAGTCTATAAAGTGTCAAATAGAATTATGTGAAAAATAAAATGTTTATTCCTTTTAAAAAATTCATTGAATGACAATCAAAATAGTCAAAAGTAACTATTGGTAATAATAACATTGACTATGGATAGTTGATTACGAAAAAAACATCAACTAACAACAAAATAGTTAAAAATAATTATTTTACCTATTGATATTCACTATTCAATAGTTAATTTAGAGAAAGATATTATTTGACAATGTAAGTAATCATATTTAACAATTTTTACGTATTAAAAAAGTTTGCCCGATTTTTACTATGAAAATATTTAAAAAAATAATCATAATTGACTATTTTGTTCTCTGTGTGTATAATTGGGACAATAAGTGTTATGTAGCACCTTCTTAGTAGTTTGGATAAAGACCATATAATTAAATTATCTTATTAGTCCCTTACTCCTTCAAAGTTGTATCTGTAAATTGTGAGGTTCTATCCGAATATTCTTCAGGCATAACATCATCAGCCTGCTACGGTAGAAAGTCATTCAAACCATTCGACCATTGGAGTAAGTAACTCCTTAAAAACAAACATTCACAGATTCTCATATCGATATCAACTGATTATGAAACGGCTTCCTAAACATATTTTTTGTGTTGAACGTTTGCATGTTTTGCGTTATATATTGTTTTAGGGGAAAGTAAGTATTTTCTTGCAAAAATATCACCCTGTGACACAGTTCTAATAAGTCCTGCAGTATGCGTGTCTTGGCTAATATTAGGTTATTTTTGATTGGTGTGTGTATTTGCTACTATACTAGTACTAAATACATTCTCCTTTTAGCACTGAAATCTAGATGGCACTACGAAAACATTTCACGAAAAATTTATATAAAGTTTATATAAGTGAATTATATAAGAAATATAGCCCAACCAACAATTATTCCTTGTTAAGCCATGTAAAATACTTGTCTGCAGAGGTTGAGCATTTTCGCAAATGCACGAAAATTTATGCATGATGGTATAACCTCTGTAAGGTTGTTTTTAAGCTTCCGCAGATTTGTGTACATGTACCATACGTTAAGATGTTTTGGTAGAACTGAAAAGATCGGGAACCTAACGGAGAAAAGCTACGTTTACAATGTGGATTATATTTGCGCCGGGACCAAATATTTTAGTCTCAGACTCTTCTGTTTACACCGTATTGGACCAAGTGCAGAACTATCGACGTCTATACTTAATTACATCTTTTTGCATCGATGTTAATTGTGTTTTCCAACATTAACACCAGTACTTACGTAGGATCGTAGCCTACCAAAATGCATTCTTTCTGAGAAGTGGAATGAGTATACATACATTCCAAAACTTCTTCGTATTATTTCTTCAATTTATCATAACATATGTTGTAAATTTTGATTGTAGTGTGCAGACATACCCTGATGTGTGAAAACAGATCCGTTTAGTGTCCAATTGAGGTATGTACTGGATGCTCCCACTGGAATGAATGACTGGAATAGTGGTAACTGTCAAAACCACTTCACGAACAATCAAGAAGCAGTAGAGTGGTATAAATAGAGGTGAAGCGACAACCAGCCAGTTACTCTAAATTGGGACCTGAACGTGATTTGAATAGTTTTAACTATTTTGAAAGATATTATATTTTCAAAAAAAGAATTTTGAAAGTGATAAGTGATAATATGTTTTCGGTATTGCCAATAGTCCTTGTATAAAATCTCTTTCCGTGTGCTGCCAAATCTGACGGTACAATCGAGGAATGCCGATTGAACCAAAATATGTGCTTCCAACTGTCGATTGTTTCGATAAAACTCGGTTGTATCAAGTTACGTCCTGGCACCCCTGTTTAAAAGAAAAAGCCCCCCTCTGTCAACAATCTTGGCCATTTTAACGAGTATCGATCGATTATCGACTCGCTATTTGTCAATCGTATCGATGGATTTTGTTTTGGTATTGTATAAAACTGTCGACAGAGATATTGATTAATGTGAATGAAAATAGATTATTGTAAATGCAAACAACTTTGACAGCTGATACTTAGATACTTGTTTTCTTACTAAATTTTTAATTCAATTTGCAATGTATAAAATAAATATTAAATAAAAATGGAGTCTTGTAATTGATTTTATTCCATATCTGGATTTTCTCGCAAATATATTTTTGTTGTTGCTCTCAGTACATACCAATCTTCACAATCGACTCTCGACTGTCGATGAATTTCGTAACGATCGCATTTATTCGATTTTCTGTAAGTTTAATTTTACAATCATAGCTTCATTCCCTTTTAGTTGTACCCCCTCCATAAAGTTTATCACCTATGTAAAATATATTGTTTACCAACCTTTAAGTTTAATTTTAAAATCATATCGTCCAAGGAGCGTAGCCTGCCAAAACGCCTCCAACGGACAAGTCGTTTAGGTTGGAAAGACCATTACGGACAGACGGACCGATGAACCGCGGGATGGAATTCCAAAAACCACTTTTTTTGGGTTCCGCTATCATCATAATGATAGAATTAATCAAAATCTCGAGGTCGAAATTTTCACGAAAACAATATCTTTCTCTTTGTAAGAGAAAGTTAAAAACAAAATGGATTCTGTTGCATTTCAGATGGACGAAGAAAATAGTGAAGAACGGATTGACCGGAAAATAATACGGGATGGAAATAAGTGAAAAAAGGTAAAACTCGATTGCTAGTAAGGATTCGTTTCACCGTTAACTATAATTTATTACTTAAGCATGCCATTGCAGAACAAACAACATAGCGATTAAAAAAATAATGTTTCCAAAACACATTAATTTCAAAATGAGCGAAATAAAACGGCGGGAAGCTAAATGATATTTCTGTTTGAAGTCAGGAGTTTGAGGAGTGACCACGTTAAGAGACGTAGTAACCGTTCCGAACTTATTCGAAATAAAGGCTCTCATGGACTATTATGTTGGCCGTAAAATGGACGTAGTGTGCAATTCGTATTTCGAACAGAACCATGAATTACAAAATTTAGAAAATTGTTAATAAGTCAGTCTGTTCATGTTAAAATGCCAAACCAAACTAAAAGTTAAGTAGTATTAAAATAGTGTTGCCAACTTAAGGTTCTTACCTCTGAAAAAACACTCGGTTTAAATCTCCTTTTTTGTTGTTATAAATAATTTTGGATTATGTTCGGTCTGAAACTTAATTCATATACAAGTCTTACGAATATATGGATTCTATTTTTTGGACTATGTTTTTTTCATGGGCCCATATCTTGAAAAGGCATGAAAGTGGACTATGACAAACTGTCACGAGAATCTTCTCAAATATTACATATTTTTATTTATTGGAGAAAAAAGTTACACGCAATGAAGATAGGGGAAATTTAAAAAGTCGGTCACTACCCCTGAAAAGGATCAGGAATTTACCGCGATTCAAAAAATTACCAACCTATGATTAAATTAATCTACTCTAGGAATCAATATAAGCCCAGAAATTTAGCTTATCTAACTTGAGTCTCACATAAGATACCCCAGTTAAATGTCAAACTATGCCAATTCTTAGTTTGTAATTTTGTTTTCCATATTTAAAGGGTTTTTGTTAACTTTTATCAATTCAGAATAATTTTTATTTTTATCAGATAATTTTTCTTTACCTGAATGCAGATGCGAAGTTTAAAAAATTAACTAGAACTAGACAAATAAATTAAATCATGTGCAATAAACAAGAAAAATTAAATCTCTGAGAAAAAATTCCCGGGAACATTAAAAATTCACGACCAGAGTGAACTGATGGTCCATATTTGTGATGATCATATTGTAAAATGAAGCCGGGCTTCGGATGATAAAATGCTTTTCTGAGCTATGTTTAACAATTATTTATTAAAACACACTCTTATTTCTAGAATTATATTATTTATATTATATTATTTATATTATATTATTATTTAAAACGGTTATGACTTTATTAGCGTTGAACAAATCAGTTACACTTATTTGAAATCAAATATCAACGATTGAATTCGTGCCTTATTATTACTTTCCAAAACTCAATTAGGTAATTCACTCAGTCAACGCTATTCAAAGCACGTTCCGGGTAATGTAGTTTAACCGTACAAAGTTCTTATAGGCTACCTTAACACCGTGGACTGTTCTCGCCAGGGGAAAATTAAGCGCACGCTCAAACAAATGAAATGAGTTGTTTATTTCTAACATTTTTAAAACTAATATGTTTTCCACATCCCCGCCCCCGTGAATCGGTCCGATTCACCATCATCATCGGTTTCCACATCCAGCACAGCAAACCTTGAAACTGGAAGAGCTTGAACTCCTGTGTTCGTCTGCACGTCGGCTCGTCTGATGACTCCGTCTGCTCCCTGATGTACACGCTGAACTCTAGCTCGCTTCATTCTCACCTCGGAACGTTGGGGTCGCAGATAAGAACCACATCTCCGACTTTGATCGGCTTCGGCCTTTGGCACCATTTGACTCGGCGTGTCAAAGTTGGAAGGTACTCGAGCACCCACCGCTTCCAAAACCTGTCTCTCAGTTGGCGGGTGACTTTCCACTTTTTCCTTAAACGGCATAGCTTCTCGTCAGGTTCCATCAGCGTCCTTGGTGTTTCAGGTGTTAGCTGAGCCCAGCAAAAAATGGTTGGGCGTAAGCGGTTCCTCCTGGTCGACTGTCACTGGCAGGTGAGTTAGGGGTCGGGAATTAACCATATTCTCTGCCTCGATTATCAAGCAGTGCAGAGTGTGCTCTTGCGGCGAAACTTCCTTGAGCGTGTGTTTTAGAACACGCTTCACACACTGCACCATGCACTCCCAGGCGCCTCCTTCGGACGGGTTGTTTGGACAATTGAAGCGACAGTCAATTCCTTTCGCTGACAGCTTGTCTTGGATTCTATGGCAGTCAAAAACCTGAGAAAAACGCTTGGCTTCTTGGTCCGCACCGACAAAGTTTTTTCCGTTGTCACTGCGTATTCTTAGAGGCACTCCCCGGCGATTGATGAAATTGCGTATGACGTGTATTACGCATCCGTCGACAAATCATGCGCTTCTTCCAAGTGAATGGCTCTCACAGTCAGCCAAGTGAAAAGCGCAATCCACCGCTTCTCAGTGCGGCGACCAATGGATACTGTGAGCGGCCCGAAATAGTCCAGTCCGGTATATGAGAATGGTCGCAAGTGCGGCATGACCCGATCCTCCGGTAATGCTCATATAAGTGGCGGGATTGGCGTAGCTTTACGAAATCTGCAGACCCTACAGTTTGCAATGACCTTGCGCATAGCTTGGCGTATTCGGGGCGCCCAGTGTTTGCGACGTACTTCGCAAATGGCGGCTTCCGTGTTCTGATGCATCATCTCATTATGGTAATGGGCAACCACAAGCGTTGTGAAACGGTGAACAGCGGGCAGGATGATGGGTCTTCTGGTGGCATGCGTTAGCCAAGAAGCAGCGTCAAGGCGTCCATAGACACGGAAAATGTTATATTCATCCAGGTACGGCATAAGTTTCGACAGCTCATTCCCCTCTTCAACTGGTAAGCCACGCTGTATGAGATCTTTTTCAGCGCTAAAGGCTTGACGCTGAGCTTGGCGGCAAAGCTGCTTTTCGGCGACATCCAGCTCGTCTGCTGTTAGGACGCAATGTTCATTACGCTTGAAAACCCGCAGTACCCAGGCCATGGTCCTAGAGTCTTTCTGAAAGAGGAAAAGCGGTTCCAATCGATTAAGGTGCTACTTACCACGACGTGGGTGTATTTTGGGCGAAGCTCTTCCTCTGCGTCGTGGTGACCTTGGACATTGGCATTGACTGGCCAGTTCTCCTCCGGTTGGCACAAGAAATTCGGACCGTTCAACTACCTGGATGATGGACTAAAGTCATTCTGACTTTTAGCCCTTTTTTTTTTTTTAAATTCATTTTTTATTTCCTTAAAATATTAACTTAATACTAGACAAAAATGCTTAAATCTAACTTATCAATAACATATTTACTTAAACTAAATTATGGCCCTTAGCGGGCGCTGTAAGCTTACATCTAACAGTTTTTATTTTGCCTTTCGGCTTCAAGTTTCTTTTTTTTTTTATTTTAAAATAAATTTATATTTCAAAGAAAAATTTAAAAAACTTTGATTACCGACAATTTTATATAAAAAAAAACTTAATCTACTTAAGACTACTTAATACTACTTAAATACTTAATACTACTTAACTACTTAAGACTACTTAACTACTTAAGATTACTTAACTACTTAAACTTAATTATAATCTGGGTGGCGAGCCCTCGCTGCATATGCCCCGAGGGGTCGCCATCCTGATCGAGTCTTTTGGTCCACAGGCAGCATGCAACCACCCATATTGTACGCCAATATGGAGCACAATCCCCGCCACAGACCTAGTACTAGAATACTGACTTTTAGCCCTCGTAGCGTCGTCTGCTGGGTACTCGGTTGTCGGAACCCACCTCCAGCTAGTCTGCTCCGTGGTATCCAAAATTTCGGCGATTCGATAGGCTACGAACGGTTTTTACCGTCGGCTCTCATCGGCTTCAGTCGACAGCATTTTGTTTTCGCGCATATGAAAGCGATCTTGACCTTGTCCTCCCGATTCGTTGCTCTCCAATACGCAACGGCTGCAAAGGCATCCTCACTTCCATCAACAAACACGTGGATATCCTTAGGAGCACCACCATGGAAGTAAAAACGTGGAACAGCCATTTCGATGACCTTAGGCAACTGCAGGCGCCAATTGTTCCAAATGTTCCATATATTTTCCGGCAGTTCTTCATCCCACAGTACGTCTCGTCGCCAAACCTCACGCATCACCAGCTTTGCAGCCACCACGAAAGGGCGCAAGAACCTCAGCGGATCATACACCGACATAACGATGCTGAGCAACTCCCGTTCTGTGGGACGTCGGCTTCCATCAATGACATCCTTACTCACGCGGTGAAACTGTAGCTTGTACTGGAATTCGTCAGTAGCCAGAACATGCCCAAGACCTTTTCAGCTTGCAGAAGAGTCTCTTCGTTAGCTGGTTTTGCACACTCCAAGGCTTTGAGGACAGCTTCAGAATTCGAACTGAAGTTCCGCAACTCAAACCCAGCAGCCTTGTGTATCTCTCGAACTTGAGTTGAAATTTCGATTGCTTGCTCGACGGATCCAAAGCTGTCAACAAATCGTAAACATAATAGAAATCAGTGATGGCTTTGACGGCACGAGGATCATACATGCTGCTGTGTTCATAGGCGTTTTTGATCTTTAATATTGAGCAGCACATGGCGAACATGCAGCTCCAAACGTCATCACATGGCGAACATGCAGCTCCAAACGTCATCACCGACATCTCATAAACGTCAGGCGGCTTGCTGTAGTCTCCATCGCGCCACATTTGCGAATTCCAATTTGGTGAAGCATCTCCCTGATGTCACCACACACGGCGACAGCTCCTTCCCGAAAGTTGAAAAAAACAGATGGCAGTGCCTGGTACTCCTGAGGACCCTTTAGTAGGTAGGAGTTGAGTGAAACTCCATTCACTTCAGCAGCAGCGTCAAAAATAAGGCGAAGCTTTTGAGGCTTGTTAGGGTTAATAACTCCGAAGTGAGGCAAATACCATGTCCTTGGTCATGTGACGGCGGCTTCTGCTGGAAGCAGCTTTCGGGCGTAGCATCTGTTCTGGCCAAAATGGCAATGATCTAGCCCAATTAGAAGTCTCGGAACGGCATTGGAGTACGACTGCATTGCGAATTCCTTCAGTCGGCTTGATATGCAACTCAGATCCACATCCTTCAGGCTTTGAGTTGGAAGCTTGAGATGCGAGACGCCATACACATTACGAAGATCGTATTTCTTCGTCATACCTGCTCCACTAACCTTCATATCAACAACCAACGAAGTCTCCTGTGCTTGTTTTCCTGCAATCCCCTACGTACTTAGCTGGCGAGGGCTGCCCTTGAGGCCCATCTCCTTAATTAGGCCCACGTCCAAAATATAAATCGAGGATCCCTCATCAAAAAGCGCATAAGTGTTGACGGCCTTGTTTGGGTCATACAAAGTCACGGGTAAAACTCGGAACAGGAACTTCTGGTCATTGCTGGGAATCCTTTTTGTAGAGAGCACACTACTAGCGTTGGAACATTCAGGAACTTGTTGACTAACCTCTGGCAACGGAGTAGGCTTGAGCAGGACTTCATGGAGTAGCTTATGATGTCTTCTCTGGCACCCATTTCTAGCACAAATAATTTTCACACGGCAGCTACGGGTAGTAGCTCTCTTAAGACATGCGAAGCAAAGACCATGTTGTTTGACGCTCGACCATCGTTCCTGCACCGGCGCTTTTATGAACTTTCTGCACTCGTTCACTTTGTGTCCCTCTTGACATAAAGGGCATTTTTGAGATCTCTGTTGCTGGGGTTCCGCAGTGTGTAACACCGGCAGGCGTCGCTTCGGTTCCTTGTCGTCATTGTCTTGGACCGAACAAACTAACCTGGCTACGTCAGAGAGCCAGTCGCTAAAGTTGACGGTCGTTGGATATGGCTGAATCATTGTTGCGTGTTTCGAACATTCCATTCGCTTAGTCATTGGCAGCTTGCAAACTTGTTCAAAGAAGTAGCGATGGGTTCGCAATGTGTTGCTGACCGTCGACAGACTGTAAGAACACAGCCAAGTTCCTTACCTTTGTGGCGAATGGAATGAGACGCGCCATGTTGGATTCGCTGACTGGCTGTACCTCACGAACTTGACTCAGCTGGCTGTTGATGAGCTGTTCCGGGCGACCAAAACGAAAGCGCAATTCTTCGAGGATACATCCTACATTATCCGGGTGAATCAAGAGAGATTTGACGGCATCCTTCGCTTCACCTTGGAGAGATTTGTGAAGCCTCTGGTTGTTTTCCAAGTTCGTGTAGTTGAAGGCAGCGTTTTTCTGCAAGAACGTATTGTAAAACATCGGCCAGTCATCTGGATTCCCAGAAAACGTAGGGAGATCGTGGACCTAACGTGGTGCGTAATAGGTTTGTAAATTTGTCCCTGAGAACTGGCTTGGAATATTACCTAGATTTGACGGCCGTTTGTTCGAATGTGGCGACCGAATCGCCAATTTAAGCGTGTCACACTGCCTATCACTACTCCTCTACTGAACTTACGTGGCCTTGAGCAGTCCTTCCAGCGCAGCAATCTGCTCATGCGGCGAGAGAATGTACATTTGGTCCGCACGAGCATTGGACGCATTTCCATTAGAGACTGCGGTGGCTATGGTGGCTATGGCGGCAGGCGTAGCAACCACATGTTTCCCAAAGTCGTAACTGTACACTGAAGTTTCGACACCGGGCGCTTGACGTGCCGACGTTGAAATTGCGGTTGTTGCGTCTAAAATACTGTACAGAGAAGTCCCACTCACGGCTGAAGACACTGATGCAACATTTTCACAGTTTTGCACAGACACAGTGCACTCGGGATTCTCAGTGGTGGCTGGTGGATTCGGATGAAGAAACACAGCGGCTGCGGCGGCTGAGGCAGCTCTTTCCGATGTTCCTGGAGCACCGGCACTATCTACGGCATCTGTCGAAGTAGCTGGCACATTCGATTCCATGGCGTGGTTACGCGGACTGCGTCGAGGCGGTGTGTGACTCAGCATGTGGTGCGTAATCAAACAACCATGCGAAATAAAGATGTTCTCGTCAGGGGAAAATTAAGCGCACGCTCAAATAAATGAAATGAGTTGTTTATTTCTAGGAAAAGAATATTACAAAGAAAACGAAATAATTTTACAGTAGACACTTACCGCGGTTTGCACCTCTTCTTTTGGCTACGAGAATGAAAAAGTAAAGCCGAAATAAAATGACTGAGCATATGAAGAAGTGCCAACCGCGGCCAAAGTAATGCCAAGCCGCCACTCGTGGTCAGTAATGCCAACTCTGGGTTCATTTTTGTGTTGGCGAATAGATGGTGCTTTAAAATTAATGGGTTTTCCACATGGACAATAACCGGGACTAAGCCTTCATTTGGTGTAAGCCTCTTCGGTGTTAACCCATCGA
The DNA here is from genome assembly GCA_949824845.1 of Rhingia rostrata. Lineage (NCBI taxonomy): Eukaryota > Metazoa > Arthropoda > Insecta > Diptera > Syrphidae > Rhingia > Rhingia rostrata. The sequence goes on along the minus strand of OX463755.1, from coordinate 2,697,966 downwards.
ATAAGGACTAAATTGTTAAGGTCACAGTTTACTTATTTAGGTGACCTGAATTTAACTGTAGTTTTTATTCTACCTTGCGCATAGATGTCACTAAAAATTCAAATGAATTCATATACTAACTGGTATAATAGCGCGGATTTTTCTTCTTTTCCCACTCGTCATGTTTTTTATCCACGGTGAAAACGTAGCCATTGGAGCTGATCTACATTTAGATATGCACGGTGTAAACCCAAAGATTATAAAGACATACAGATGACGCATTGCATACAAGAAAAATTGTTCTTAGGGGTCGTACTGGCATGGCCATCCATATAATTTGGATCTCCACCATGAAGTTGGTAAGCAAATCTCGATTTCGAACGCAAAATCTTATTGAATTTAGGGCCCAGTTATAGCTATCATTGAAATTTTCTTCTACTTCTTGTGGCTTTTTCTTTTAAATTCGCAGCCTTATTCATAAAGTTATGCACTTCTTAAAATGCCTCTTAGCGCAAAAACCTTATTCATAAAACTTAAACAACGTTGATTAGAGTCTGCATATCCTAAGCGAGTCTGATGGTTGAACAGTTCCTGTACAAGCGCATTTTATTTCTGTATACACAGGATGCTGACCATCATGTTAACCTAAGGTTCAATTGTTAGTTCAAAAAAAAAATCTTCCAGGGTATTTTTGTATTTAAGCAGTTGTGTTTCACTGCTTAGTTTATTAGAACAGTAATTATTCTTTACCTACAGACTCAACAATGTAAACAAAGTTATTGAGTCAACATAAGTCAACAAAATGTTATTCAAGCGTTGAAAACAAAGTAGTCGTCATGGAAATCGCAACCGTAAAAATAATCCAATTGTAATAGATTTTCCTCTTTTTGCTAATTTATTTGACACAAACCCTGATACATATTATTATGGGTCGGGAAATATTTTATGAATACGTGAGCGATATTAATCCGACCATTTTAGTACCTATCTGTAAAATTCAAATTGTTGGGATGAGCTAACACTATTGAAAATTTAAGTGAATAATATCTGAGTGGAGAAATGTTATTTAGAATATCAATTCGATTTTGAATGAATATATGAAAACGTATTTTAACAGTTGTAAACACAAAAATACGTCCATGTAAATTTTTTTTTTGATTTCCGACATGAGAAGTTTGATCCATCTTGACCTGGGGTCGAATTACCACATCAGTCATCGAGTCATACGTGACTGAAAAATGTTTATTTCGTATGATCGCATACGAGATTCGAGTATCGAGTCTCGAATTTTGGTATTCTGTCATAACTGATCGAGCATTTTTTTATACGATATAGTTTTTGGTGTCTAGTGGATGCTTTTTGTGAGAGAAAATGTAAGATATTTTTATTTTGTTATTTTCACATACTTACATACTACATTTTATTGTAGGCCGAGTTTAAATAAAATAAATCCAACTCAAAAAGAAATTTTAGCAAGTTTAATGAGCCGTCACCCAGACCTTGCGAAAAATGATCTATCATGCGCACAGGGAAAAGCCACTTCAATAAAATTATGGAATGAGTTGTAAACTCTAAGGGACCACCGATTAAGGATTCAAAGTCTTGGAGAAAGGTCAGATAGATTTTTGTAAAATGTGTACCCATTTCACCTTCATTTGTTTCCGCAGACATTCTCTGATCAGAAAGAATAAAATGTCTTTCAACAAATCTTCGAAGAAGAAAACTTTAGGTGGGCCCTACAAAGAGAAACATTTAAGCCAGCTGGACGTCGAAATTTCGTCTGCATGTGGACTGGACGTTGCAGTGGAGGGACTCGCTGTGAAAACTTTCGGGATGAGAACAATGGCAAACCATTCACAGCACTTATTATCAACAACAACAAAAACTGATGAAGATGTTCACAACCGAGCATCATCATTACATGCAGGCGAAAATAGCTACTATCGGATTAAAATGAAGGAAGAAATATCGTTCTACGAATCTATTTTCCAGAAACTTGACAAGCATTTGGAATTAGAGGAGCGTAAAATCCGTATCCAAGAGCGTGTTCTTGAAATTGAAGAGCAAAAGCATAGGATCTTCATGGATGTTAATACATTAAAGCACCAAATTAAAGAGCTTCAGTTGGAGATCCTAAAGCAATAATAATTCAAAATTTCATTATAGATACGTACGCTGAGTCTTGTAAAGACAGAGGATTACTTTTATCTCTTAAACGTTTTCGTTCAATGGACTCACAATGTCTATCTTCATGTCCATCTTCTGACTCGGAAGATGAAAAATACAGCCAATTCTATATTTAAAATTAAAGAACTAATAAAAACACCAGTTTATTTTGAACACAGAAAAACAATGCAATTGACATTTGACAGCCATCAAATATGAATGTAGCAGAATCGTGCTAGTACAATTGGTACAATTTTAAATGTGCATTCGATACGTGACCATTCGTATGTGATCATCCCAATGTAGTTACTCGAGCATTCGATATCGTATGCATTTTACTCACTCGTTAACTGATGTCGTAATTCGACCCCTGGTTTTGTTCTCTTAAACATTGAGAACAGTTTTGAATATCGTTGATACAGTGCTTTGGCCTTAAGCTACAGCAGAATGTTTCACTGCGACTAACTGCAATGGCGCAACAGCTTGCAGGAACATTTGGAAAGCATGTTTATAAAGTTGATAATATGATATATTTTTTACATCTAAATAAAATAACATTAATTCGAATTGTTAAAATAAAAAAGTGAATTTCCATGTTCCACAATTCGGTTTTATCGTTTTGTGAGCGATATCAATCCGACCATTTTAGTACCTATCTGTAAAATTCAAATTGTTGGGATGAGCTAACACTATTGAAAATTTAAGTGAATAATATCTGAGTGGAGAAATGTTGTTTAGAATATCAATTCGATTTTGAATGAATATATGAAAACGTATTTTAACAGTTGTAAACACAAAAATTCGTCCATGTAAATTTTTTTTTTGATTTCCGACATGAAAAGTTTGATCCATCTTGACCTGGGGTCGAATTACCACATCAGTCATCGAGTCATACGTGACTGAAAAATGTTTATTTCGTATGATCGCATACGAGATTCGAGTATCGAGTCTCGAATTTTGGTATTCTGTCATAAGTGATCGGGCATTTTTTTATACGATATAGTTTTTGGTGTCGAGTGGATGCTTTTTGTGAGAGAAAATGTAAGATATTTTTATTATGTTATTTTCACATACTTACATACTACATTTTATTGTAGGCCGAGTTTAAATAAAATAAATCCAACTCAAAAAGAAATTTTAGCAAGTTTTATGAGCCGTCACCCAGACCTTGCGAAAAATGATCTAACATGCGCACAGGGAAAAGCCAATTCAATAAAATTATGGAATGAGTTGTAAACTCTAAGGGACCACCGATTAAGGATTCAAAGTCTTGGAGAAAGGTCAGATAGATTTTTGTAAAATGTGTACCCATTTCACCTTCATTTGTTTCCGCAGACATTCTCTGATCAGAAAGAATAAAATGTCTTTCAACAAATCTTCGAAGAAGAAAACTTTGGGTGGGCCCTACAAAGAGAAACATTTAAGCCAGCTGGACGTCGAAATTTCGTCGGCATGCGGACTGGACGTTGCAGTGGAGGGACTCGCTGTGAAAACTTTCGGGATGAGAACAATGGCAAACCATTCACAGCACTTATTATCAACAACAACAAAAACTGATGAAGATGTTCATAACCGAGCATCATCATTACATGCAGGCGAAAATAGCTACTATCGGATTAAAATGAAGGAAGAAATATCGTTCTACGAATCTATTTGCCAGAAACTTGACAAGCATTTGGAATTAGAGGAGCGTAAAATCCGTATCCAAGAGCGTGTTCTTGAAATTGAAGAGCAAAAGCATAGGATCTTCATGGATGTTAATACATTAAAGCACCAAATTAAAGAGCTTCAGTTGGAGATCCTAAAGCAATAATAATTCAAAATTTCATTATAGATACGTACGCTGAGTCTTGTAAAGACAGAGGATTACTTTTATCTCTTAAACGTTTTCGTTCAATGGACTCACAATGTCTATCTTCATGTCCATCTTCTGACTCGGAAGATGAAAAATACAGCCAATTCTATATTTAAAATTAAAGAACTAATAAAAACACCAGTTTATTTTGAACACAGAAAAACAATGCAATTGACATTTGACAGCCATCAAATATGAATGTAGCAGAATCGTGCTAGTACAATTGGTACAATTTTAAATGTGCATTCGATACGTGACCATTCGTATGTGATCATCCCAATGTAGTTACTCGAGCATTCGATATCGTATGCATTTTACTCACTCGTTAACTGATGTCGTAATTCGACCCCTGGTTTTGTTCTCTTAAACATTGAGAACAGTTTTGAATATCGTTGATACAGTGCTTTGGCCTTAAGCTACAGCAGAATGTTTCACTGCGACTAACTGCAATGGCGCAACAGCTTGCAGGAACATTTGGAAAGCATGTTTATAAAGTTGATAATATGATATATTTTTTACATCTAAATAAAATAACATTAATTCGAATTGTTAAAATAAAAAAGTGAATTTCCATGTTCCACAATTCGGTTTTATCGTTTTGTGAGCGATATCAATCCGACCATTTTAGTACCTATCTGTAAAATTCAAATTGTTGGGATGAGCTAACACTATTGAAAATTTAAGTGAATAATATCTGAGTGGAGAAATGTTGTTTAGAATATCAATTCGATTTTGAATGAATATATGAAAACGTATTTTAACAGTTGTAAACACAAAAATTCGTCCATGTAAATTTTTTTTTTGATTTCCGACATGAAAAGTTTGATCCATCTTGACCTGGGGTCGAATTACCACATCAGTCATCGAGTCATACGTGACTGAAAAATGTTTATTTCGTATGATCGCATACGAGATTCGAGTATCGAGTCTCGAATTTTGGTATTCTGTCATAAGTGATCGGGCATTTTTTTATACGATATAGTTTTTGGTGTCGAGTGGATGCTTTTTGTGAGAGAAAATGTAAGATATTTTTATTATGTTATTTTCACATACTTACATACTACATTTTATTGTAGGCCGAGTTTAAATAAAATAAATCCAACTCAAAAAGAAATTTTAGCAAGTTTTTAAGCCGTCACCCAGACCTTGCGAAAAATGATCTAACATGCGCACAGGGAAAAGCCAATTCAATAAAATTATGGAATGAGTTGTAAACTCTAAGGGACCACCGATTAAGGATTCAAAGTCTTGGAGAAAGGTCAGATAGATTTTTGTAAAATGTGTACCCATTTCACCTTCATTTGTTTCCGCAGACATTCTCTGATCAGAAAGAATAAAATGTCTTTCAACAAATCTTCGAAGAAGAAAACTTTAGGTGGGCCCTACAAAGAGAAACATTTAAGCCAGCTGGACGTCGAAATTTCGTCGGCATGTGGACTGGACGTTGCAGTGGAGGGACTCGCTGTGAAAACTTTCGGGATGAGAACAATGGCAAACCATTCACAGCACTTATTATCAACAACAACAAAAACTGATGAAGATGTTCACAACCGAGCATCATCATTACATGCAGGCGAAAATAGCTACTATCGGATTAAAATGAAGGAAGAAATATCGTTCTACGAATCTATTTGCCAGAAACTTGACAAGCATTTGGAATTAGAGGAGCGTAAAATCCGTATCCAAGAGCGTGTTCTTGAAATTGAAGAGCAAAAGCATAGGATCTTCATGGATGTTAATACATTAAAGCACCAAATTAAAGAGCTTCAGTTGGAGATCCTAAAGCAATAATAATTCAAAATTTCATTATAGATACGTACGCTGAGTTTTGTAAAGACAGAGGATTACTTTTATCTCTTAAACGTTTTCGTTCAATGGACTCACAATGTCTATTTTCATGTCCATCTTCTGACTCGGAAGATGAAAAATACAGCCAATACTCCATTTAAAATTAAAGAACTAATAAAAACACCAGTTTATTTTGAACACAGAAAAACAATGCAATTGACATTTGACAGCCATCAAATATGAATGTAGCAGAATCGTGCTAGTACAATTTTAAATGTGCATTCGATACGTGACCATTCGATATGTGATCATCCCAATGTAGTTACTCGAGCATTCGATATCGTATGCATTTTACTCACTCGTTAACTGATGTCGTAATTCGACCCCTGGTTTTGTTCTCTTAAACATTGAGATCAGTTTTGAATACGTTGATACAGTGCTTTGGCCTTAAGCTGCGACTAACTGCAATGGCGAAACAGTTTGCAGCAACATTTGGAAAGCATGTTTATAAAGTTGATAATATGATATATTTCTTACATCTAAATAAAATAACATTAATTTTCATATGAACATTTTTTTTGTACGCTGCATCTGCAATTCCTAAAGGATTCGAAAGGTCTTTAAGCGTACGCTTATTTTTTCATGCGCATATTTTTGTTTTTTGATTCGCACCACTGCAGCAATATGAATAGCATTCTTTTTTTATAAATTCTAAAATGGAAACAGAATTTCTAAACAAAACATTTTATAAACATAAAAATAATACCGCAATGTCCCATATGACAGATAGGTATCAGCTCAAAGCTGTCTTTAATTTCACCGGGTGATTTCAAAAACATTTCGAAGTTATGATATATTCACTCGATTTACAAAAGTAATTTCACTTTCATTTCACTCGATTTCTGGAACCTAGCTGTATATTATCTTTTATATATTCAAAATAAATAAACTTATAATATCGGGTAATTAATATCTTAAAGAACTGAAATCCGTAGAAAGGCTATTGACTGTAAGAAGAGAATCCTTAATTGTATGCTTCTGACAATGAACTAGGAATCATTTTCTAAGCCCGCAAAATAAGTAGACACGTGTATTACAAACCCCAAGCCTTTTGTAGTACAATATTCATATAGCAAATAGCTAATGAGTTTTTTAGTAATTCACTTTGGAAAAACTTTTCTATGGTGCCTTAAAACAGTTTTCTTTTGATGGTATTACTTCATTTTTCCATAAAGAAATACTCTCAAGTCTTTCTCAACTTTATATTCCCGCTTATCCACTTGTCATCGCCGTCCTTAAGAAATACACAAATGCTACGCTTATTCATACATTAAATTTGTTTTATTAATTGTAATCCATTTTCCATTCTGTTATGTGTTCGTTAGTTAAAAACAATGATAATGATATAGACAGTTGTGAATCTATTCAAAACCATAATTTATTCTTCACAGAAAAGGTAGAGGAAATTACTTAAATTAAAGAGTTAATACAATTATATCCAAAATGATCGCATTACCATTAATATCAATAGTGGATGGATGGCGTCAACCGGCCCCCCTCCATCGCGTTGTTACAATGAAATATGTGTTTTGATTTTTTTCTCGTAACTACTTGTTCTTAATTTTTAAAAAATATCGACGGAACCGGATGCTATGCATAACTGCTAGTTCCGTCGATGCAGATCATTATTTTTTTTTTCCTGTTTGGATAAATCTAAATGTACTGTTCAACCAAATGATTTTTTTTTCTTTTGTCTTAAAATCTACACAATAACTTTCAGTCATTTTTTTTGTTTGTTCGATACCTACTTAAATGCCTAGTTTTCGGATTTTGTTTTTTCTTTCTTTTTATTTAATTTTTATAATAATTGTACACACAACGGGTGTGCCTCTGTCTGCTCCATACTCCCCTGTTTCCTCTTCTTAACTTTACTTTGTATTAATTGTCTGAATTTGATGATGATGTTTACGATGATCCTTGTAAGTTTTTTGTTTTTTTTTGTGTTTTTATGTAATTTGCATTTGCATTTCTCTTTCTTGTATAAAAATGATAGGTTTCCTTATATTGTTGTTTCATATGATTATTCCATAACTAAAATATGAATTTGTGTTTTTTTTCTTTTGCATCTTCTTCTGTTGTATAATTCTATTATCCGTTTTTTATAATTAGTTATGTATGTATATTGAGTAAAAAGTTAGAAAAAAATATGTTTATTACTTTTGTTTGTATTAATTCATTGTAGTGATATTATAAATTGTTTAGTACTTTTGGTATTTGGTTAATGCGTTTTTTTTTTATTTAATTTTTGTTTCTTTTCTGTTTGTTATATGTTTTTTTTATTGTTTGTTTATATATAGTTCTATTTGAATAACTTAATAATTACTTAAGTTTGTGTGTTAACGCGAACTCACTCAGTCCTCTCTGTGTGGGGGGACTTGTGTGATTGTGTCATCCTGTTAGAAACATATTTCTACTTTCGTACATATTGCAACTTAAATATTGTTGTTGAGTTTTTATACACTAAATTGGTTGTTAAAATATATATAATTGAATATGAATTTACTTAATGAATATATTTTCCTTTCCATTGAGAATTTGTTGTATTTTTTTTTTCTTATTATTTTTGTTTTTATATAAATATAGTTTTTCGATATCATTGAAACGTTGTTGCTGTAACTGTGCTGTCGTCGAAGATAATTGGCGGTTTAGGTAAACTTAAAAAAACAATATTGCATAACTACTATTGGATTGTACAAAAGAAACAGAAACAAGTAAAAATATGCAATTGAAACAAAAACGCATTCTAAATATAACAAAAATACTTTTTCAAAGTTACACTTATAACAATCATGTCAAATTATTGAATTACATAAAAAGTAAGTTTTAATACAATATGGCTGTTGTGCCATTTCCTTGGGAAACAAATCAACATTCGGGTTGTCACTTTGTTGACTCAGAACAGGCAAACTAGACATATTCTTCTGCATCCATTGAAACGAGGACCGCACGACCATAATTGTAAATTGATTTCCATTACATTTACAGTTTCGTTTTTTTTAGCACAAACATCCAATATACTTCGACGAGGACCACTGGATAGAGAGGGTTCCTATAGAGGTGGCTAAGATGGCGGGGTAATGGCCAAGTTATATGTTGCCCACGATAGCTAATGGGGCGAACACTCTTCATCACCAACAGAAAACAGACAATTCACCTGTATGTTCGCTATTGTGCCGCCACGAGGACACCGATCGGTCCTGGAGCTGTAAATACAAAAAAAGAATTGAATTTTAGTGTTAGTCCTTTTTTTGGCGAAGTCATGTTAACAATACTTTCAATTCATGTCGTTTGCAGTAATTTTATCACAGTAGTGGCTACTATACGATAATTCCTACAAAATGGTCATACTATTGGAAATACGCTCTTACACGTTGGAGGTTCATTGGTTGTTGAGTCACTTTGCTTAAATTTAATAAAATGGATACAAAAGAATTCTTAATTTATAAGGTCTTAGTGTAAGTTAAAATGTATATTATTAAAAAAAAAACAGAAAATGACGTCATCTACGAAAAAAATAGATAATTACGTCATTGAATTTTGTTTAACGGTTTAGTTTACTAAATGTCAATACAAGAAATGAAATTAAAAATAAAATGCAACCAAAACATTCTATAATGACTGAAAAAATGATTAAAACAGCAGAGATTCACCAAAAATTTTATCCAAAACTACCTACTTTGGTGTCATTATAAGCAAATCTTGGATTGGTGATTTGGCAACCGATTAACGCAATAGTTTGCGTCTCAAACTAATACATGACCATACAACATATAATAAACGGGAGTAGTAATAAACGGGTAGTATTTGTGATTATGCTTCATAAAGTTTTGATCAGATATGACCGATGCTCCGAGGCTCCAAAGCATCCGTAGACTATTGAGACGATTGTGTCAGAAGACCTTCAAATATTAATAAGATGACGGGCTAATTGAGCCAGTCTTTCAGAAAATTGAGTGCAAGCAGTTCCTACAGTTGTGTAAATGACAGCAAGTCTTTTCTAAGCCTCGGACTCAAGGAGGATGATTTTTCATTAAAATTATTAATAAACGGAGATGCGTATTTATAGCAGGTGTAGCCATTTCACGCCACTGTCCCTCAAAGGTGAATGTCTAATGAGAGGAAAAGAGGAGACGATTTAACTGCGAATTTTGACCGTCTACATTGGCTAGGCTACAAAGAGTAATAAAATAACTTTTTTGACTAGTTCATTAAGGATAAGGATGAAGAAACTCGCATTTGGGTTATGGGCCGCTATCATTTGTGTCCAAAGATAATTTCGGAGCACGTTTGGCGTTCCCTACTAGCAGATAGACCATATTAAGATTGACAAACATGGTAAAATTGATTCTTTTGAGCGTGGGACAATCACTCGAAGGCCATATAATCGAAATCCTTTAGTTCGGACAACGGAAACAATTGCTTCTCCACAAGAAATTTGTCTGCTCAAATGAGAACCTTCAAGGTTCAGATTACTAGCAAATTGAACACCGCAGAGCTTCCGATCCGCTCTTAATTATGGTCGAATATTTGGAAGAGGACAAAACCATGCTGAACTTTATTTGTATGTTGAATGAAGCCCACTTCGACTTAAATGGCAATGTTAACAAGCAAAATTGAAAAATTTGGAGTGAGTCGAACCAACAAATTCTCCATGATACTCTATCCAGTTCGAATTACGTTACCTAGACTGTTATGGCAGAATTACAACAAATGAAATCGCTATCAGAAACATTCACAACAGAAACTGTAGATAACTTCAGTGGATATAGAATATTTAAGAAAAATAAAAATTTATTGTTTTTGCATTTTGATTTATATTAAAAAGTTGACCCAGGAAGGACTTAATTTTCACTTATTTACCTATTTATTCTGTTATCCGTTTTGTTGTTAACAAACATAATTCAAATTCTAAAAAAATTATATGCAAACATGTACATGCAGATTTTGTCTGTTTAAAATTATTTTAATAAAATATAAAACGAATAGGACTCTAAAATTAATGCAAACTGTTATTAAATAAAATGATTGTTCTAATTTTAAGTTGAATTGATAAGAGTGAGAACGATTCAAATAGCTAAATTGTCTCAGAAAGTAGTTTCTTGAAATGTCAAACAAATCATGGTCATGCTAACTCTGTTCATCATCAAAAAAAATAAAGGCGTGTATGGTATTGGGTGAGTTAAGAGTAACAACGATTCTAACAACAGCACCTGGCAATTTCTGTTGGAAAATTTTCGCCGTTTATTAATTATATGATGGACATTACAACAACAACTTGTGTACAAACATCACTATTTGGTTAGAATGATAGCTATTTCGGACATTACCAAAGTGCCATCATCAGATTCCTTCTAATGGTGACGCTAATAGAACGTTAAATTTACTGTATGATTATTGAAACAATTTTTTCAATTCCCTAACCAGAATTAGAGCTTATTATCCCGTGCCCAGTGAGCCAAGTGCCCAATTTGCTCAATTGAATGAACTGAGAGGCTGACAACAAGCATTCACCGTGTTGCGGGTTTTAGATTTACCAAGTTAACTTTGCCGCTGCACTGTTCTCAAAAGAGCATGTCACATGACTAAAAATGCTCGATTCACCCGGAAGACGGCCATTTTTCTTTGGTGTTTATACACACATTGATTTTATAGTTTATTGGGTTTATATAGAAATTGAAATGATTGTCGAATATTTACAAAAAAAAAAACAATTTACTTTTTTTTGATATTCTAAAACATATCCAAGTTTTTGGTCTTCAAATGTTTTTGAAAGGATTTGAATCAGGGACCCAGCCCTTGCATTCAGATCGCCCATGCTAGCACCAACAGTTAAAGCTTATATAAAAAATGTCGTTGCCTGTATGGCATGTTTGTATCAATTATATCAATGAGTTGTTCTACGCTTTTGATTTCATGAATTTCAAAACGGGCAATGTTTTCCCAGGTTTAAAAATAAAGCGCACACATGACGTAACCTTTCATGTGCAGAATAGTGACTACGCATGCAAACTGAGAGAGGAAATTTTTACGACTCAGTCAGCTATAAACACTTAGTACTATAAAAAATTATAGTGATACAGATGACGCACTGCATACAAGAAAAACTGTTCTATGACGGGTCGTACTGGCGCAGCCCGCCTTATATTTGGACCTCGTTTCTCATGTGCACGTGCACACCGCCTGCCCGTACCATGAAGCTGATGAGCAAAAGTTTCATTTTTTGTTCTCAATGCGTCATCTGTATGGCTTTATAATCTTTGGTACTACGCAGTTTGTAACTATTTGTTTTTCTTAGAGTATCGGTGGGTTTTATTTTTCTGAATGTTTCGTTTTAGTGGAACATAACCGCTGACTGTGTTTTGTTTACGATAGTTACTTGTCGATAGGAATTTGTCTTTTTTGAAACAGTTATGAGTTATGAGAAACTAAAAGCTGATTTGTTTCTTTCGTTCCGTTTTCTTTTACGCAGAATTTCGCCTGGTGAGAAAGTTAATACGGTCAAAGGATGATACTCCAGAAAACTTAGAAAAACAAAGAAATTAATTCTTTGTATAATATTTGAGTTCGTAAAAATAAACTTGGAAGGTTTTATATGCAAAGCACTGAAGTGAATGGTGCATTTCGCTTGTCGATTATATCACAATACTTCAAACTTTGATATTTTTCAACAACACATGTATAGTATCGATATGCTAGAATTCAAGAAAAGGTATATAAAATGAACTTGAATGTGTTCATTTTAAATATGTAGGTACCTGTCCTTGAAAAATGTTATCAATGTTGATAATTGGCAACGTTTGGTCCTTTATGTTATGTCCTTTTTTATCACCAATTCTTGTTGTCGGTGTGCTATCTGTTTTGCGTGTGACTTAACTTTTTTCTGCTTGTGTTATATAATTCGCAGTATGTTTTCTACATTTTTTGTAATTTTGATCAAGCTCTGAGATAATTCATGTCCACGTTTGACATTTTCAAAAGTTTTAAACTATCTTGAAGGAAAAAAACGTTACCTACTTTAGCAACCTCTGATAGAATTAAAAAACACTTTACATTTTGCATAACGAAAAAAGGACAACGGCGTTCGTATCTGAACCTGGAATGTGAGAACATTAAGCAGGAGAAATGCAGGCAAACAACTAGCGGAAGCCCTAAGATGTGGATTTGTTACAAGTTCCAGATTTAGGCAAAACGTCTTATGCTTTCAAGACATTAGAGAACACATTGTAACAACCCGCATCAAGATTTCATGGGAGATTTTATGGCAAAGGTAGGAAGGGAAGACATCTTTAGCAGTATCGTCGGAAAACAGCCAGTTTCCTCACATCGAAATCCACAAAGAGATGTAGCGGTCTCCAGATCAACGAACGGCCAATGAAATTGATCGCTTTGCAATAGACAACAAGCACGCATTCAAGAAAATATAAATACATATTTTTGGCGCCAAAGACTCGTTAGTACCCAGGGTCTAGCTTCCTCACAATCATTCATATTTGCGTGTGTGCTTCTTGCACGATTGCGAGACCTCCTGTTTCATGCCGATTCCGAACGGGTAAGTTGAGATAAGCTATTCTTGACGATTGATACTAATCGAATGATTTGTCATCACAAAAGGAGTGCCAGTGACAAATCATTAAGGTTTTGCTAAGGCTGGGAATCAAACCCATACCTTCTGCTCTCCAGTTTATCGCACTAACCATCCCGCCACTGAGCCTGTCACGGAGCACGCATTCAGAGGGGCTAAAATCGACTCGGGCCATTACCTTTTTTGAAGCCAAAAAGATTTAATATCTAGAGACTGCAATCGTAAGAGAACGCCAAGTTATTCTTGATTCTTGGTTTGCCATCAATGTTTCCGAAACATCTGTCACTCATCGCTCTATTTGAAAGATCCATGATTTCACCCGCCGAAAAATAATACAGAAACGATTTACTTATACAATAATGTTTACTTGCACGCGAAGTTTGTGCTGCTCGTGCAGTCGTTAGCTCAAACTTTTTGCCTTTAAATAAACATTCGATACATCGCCTCTTTTTTTAATAATACATGGTTAAAGTTATGTACATATATCATGTATTTTGAATGGGCCAAAGATTATCTGAATGTGGCTTTTGAATATTTGTAAGAAAGCGTTCCTTCCCGAAGTGAGGTGCAGAGAAATTAATTTTAGGTTAGCCAGGTCCGACTCATAACACAATATCAGATTTATTTAGTAAGGCTTATATTTTTTAAATTATGTTCGCTTTTTCAAAAGTTGGTGTTACTTATTGGAGAGTATCCACCAAACTTTTCAAATACAAATTGTTATATTAATCTTGGTTTTAGTGTACTCGAAACATTACTTTTAAGGTTTTTCTAAAATTTATGCGCGATCAGTATAATTAGCAATCAGATTGGCTTGATCAGAGGCATTGTTACGTTAGTGTCCCAGCTTTACTTTGCTTTAAGTCTAGTATCACATATAGACATTTGTTGCTTTCAGGGGTCATGTGCACCAGAAATAAATAAGCAGAAAAGGGCCAAAAAAGGTCCTTGCGACCTTTAAAATAAGGAAAAACTGATATTGTCAAAAGTCAAAGATGTTGATAATTGAAAATTCGGTAAACACCATAATGGTTTAACTCAATCATGCCGGTGGCGGAACATATAACAAGGTTTTATGAAGATTATTTGATTTTCGAACAGAATATACATGACCAAAATTACATACAAACAAAAATAAATATATGTATAAACTAAAACAATAGATACATATCTCTCCTACGCTTTGTAAAAAAAATGTGTTTCCAATTTTATAAATCATTCTCAGATACATTAAAATAAAATTACCTGTTGCATCTTATCAAAATCTAAACATGGTCTATGAGGACGCTGTAGTCTTTGTGGTGCGTGATGGGTTCTCATTGGGCGCCGGCGTGGAGATATTGCACAATGAAAAAGTTTCGCCGGCGGACTAACAGAACGCACGTCCAGTTCTAGTCCTGATGTTGATGCTGGACTACTTCTACTACTGTTGTAATGAAATTGATATTTTGGCTGAGGTTGGTGAATATGATGGCTGCTACAGCTCGATTTCAATGCAGCGATACAGCTACTTTGATTGCTGGCTGTGGCAGTGATCTGTTCACCATTGCCACTGTTGCTGCTGCTGCTTCCATCTCCGCTACCATTTTGGTCACTACTAGTGCTATCACATAATTTGATGTTCTCAATACCGCGACTCGCCTCAGTCAGGATAAGTGGAGTTGCGGAACGGAACATATGGCTTCGATTCGGCTTTAATGCCTCCAATGGCGGTGATGTACGAAAGTTCACTGGCGTTGAGATCGGTTCCAATATATTTTTTAACTGCAAAGAGATGAAGAAAACAGTGATATTCAAGTTTTGTATCAAATAAAAATGTTGGTGTTCCAATTTTGTGTGTAACACGGAGGCATGATATAGTTGTCTAGTAATGTTGAAGGCTATACATTTGGTTAGATAATATTTGAGAATTTAACGAATGCGTTGTTTTTCTAAGCAGCTGATCTTATATTTAGTGTTTAGAACAGAGCTCCAACTTGCATACGAGTTTTTTCCGAGTTATTCCCAAAATAAAGAATAATTATAACAGTACATACTAAATTCATTTATTCTTATGGTAGTTATATTGTTAAACCATAAGAGATTGAAAAAAATCTGGAAATATGTTTCGACAATTCCATTAAAACTATATTTTGTCTAAATAAAGATTTAATGGAAATACTTCGAAAATAATGTCACCCACACACTTTTTGGAGGCGTTTTCATAATGCAAATGTTTTTGGTATTTTATGCGGCACGAGTACTATAAGTTTGGCGCCAAAATTAATAACTGTTTTTATTAGAGGGGTCAAAACAAGCGTTTTTTACTACGGTACGGGGGATCTATCCCGCCTCGTTTAGAAGGCAGGGACAATTTGAGAAAAAAATTACTTAAAATGAGAAAAAATACATTAAAAAATAACGGTAATACTTACAACAAAGTAGTACACTTTTTTTTAAAGCCAATACTTTGTTCTAATAGCTATTTTTTTATTAAAAAAAAATGCTGCATCACGGAAAAAGCATCCAAAGTTGTATGCCAGGAATTTTTCGAAACAGCGGCATAATGTACCATCTGTTTATTTCTTGACAGCTCTTATGAAGAAATTGTCAACAACTCAGGTGTATGTTTTCGTAAAAAATAAGCATTTAAACAACGTAACATTGGAACTTGGACTAGAAATGTCGGTTAAAATAATACACCACCTACAGCTGGTGTATCCGAGTTTGCAAAATGTTTAAACAAATTAGATATCTTGTTAAAATATTTAGCAAATTTCGTTAGGAATAACAATTTTGGAGGTGTGAAAAGGGCGGAACTAAACAATGTTTTGAATAAACTAATGTTCAGTTTTGGTAAAGGCTTGATTGGAATTAGGTGTCCAGCCCATAGCATTTCAAACTAAACCAAATACGGAGTCGATTAATTTTCAATTAATAATGAAATTATATCCCAGAAGAGCTCAACATAGTTAAATCTACTTGAACAGATAAGAACAGCTCCTGGAAAAAGTTAAATGTTTCTGCATTGAAATATGTCAAATCCTCAAAGACATATGACATTTTAAAATCATATGTTCCAATAGGCATAATTTGTGATTTAAATGCCATTCGTTTAATATATATCTAGTATATTCTTGTTTATATAAACACATACATATATAATTAACTTGATCCAACAGTGTATAGCAGTATAGTAAGTAATAGTATAGTAAGTAAGTAAAGCCGGCAACACACACGCAGTTTTAACTATCCGGTTTGCCTGTTCAGGCCGCCTGTTCAGTTTTACCGGACCGCCAAAGCGCATTCACACGTTCCGGTAAATAAGTGAGGCCAATCAGTTTCTGTGTTTTTGTCGTTCGATAAACACGGCATCTGCCTACTCACATGTAAATTTCTCTTTAATCTGACGACCTGATTGCCTGATGCTACATACACACGCTCCGAGTTTTCTAATAACAGGCAAAACGATTGAATTTTCGATTTTTCTCCGTTCGCCTGCTTAGGCCAAGAACACTGACAACTTTATCAACGTTATAACTGCGCAGGCGGACAGTTAAAACTGCGTGTGTGTGGCTGGCTTAAGTAAAGAAAGTTTTATAAGTGTTTTCAGCCTTTAAAAGCAAATTGATTTTTTTTTAATTTTTTAGTTCAAATTTTACTTTAACTTTTTTATATTTTACACTTTTAGTAATAATCTTAAATTTTTCAATCGATTTTTCACGTTTGGTTTAACAAACAAATGTATTGACATTGACATCACAGTACTTCGCACATGAATGCAACGAACTACAGACACGAAACAGCACTTGCGACTAAGTCCATCGGCTGGGACAGATCAAGACATCAATACAACCGAGAGAGACAGATAGACACAAAGAAGGAAAGACATATAACATAAACCTAAGTGGCTCAGAGGAGGAGACATAGATTTATATTGTCTCATATTATCGCACAGGTGGCCTTAGATAAGCTGGCAATTTTCGTAAAAAAACAAATGCTGCCGAAGCTGGGGGTTGAAACCGCAGCGTTTGGCTTAGCAGTCAACTACGTATTCCTCTGAGCCATGGCCACCTGCAAAAAAATGTATTGGATAATTTCTTCACTCTCAAAATCACGCACGTAGCTGCATATTGAGACCAAATCTTCGTGAAATCATGATAAAAATACAGGACGAGGAGTGTTTTCTCATTTCTGCGGAGATATGTCTTTTATTGGACCAAATGTTACCACCGAATGTAATACTTAGTTTGGCCAGACGATTACGATTACTGCCTTTCAAGTTGTAACATTTTTGCTTTGATTTACTTTGAGGCTCTTCGGCTTGCTGCGGGTCTGTATATTTTCGATTGCGTAAATATATCTCAGCTTGGTGCAGCTTTGTCATCTCATAATCGATGTAAGCGTGTTTTACCGTCATTAAAACGAATATATCATGTCAGCACAACGAACCGATGATAAGTCATCGCAGCTCAAAATATGGCTGGCTATTTGAATGCCATAAACCATGTGCCTTTTGCATATTATTGCGTGAAACACCAGCTGCCGGAAAAATACCGACGAATACATCTAAATTACATTCGGTCACATCTCTCCAAACTTTTTTTGTATTCCCTTTCTGGACTGCATCTTTCCCATAACGGTTTGTTTTACTGATTGTAATGAATTTGATATTTGATGTAAAATAATTGTTGAACATCTCAATTCGAAATGAGTTTTGTTCATTTGGTCCAGCTCGGAAACGCATAACAATATTTTTTGCCCGTTTTGTATTATAGAAATATTCATCGGCAGAATTTCGTTCTTCAGCTTATATTTCTCCATCTTCTTCATCGTCGTCACTATCATACTCTTCACATTTTCAATGTCTGATATGTACTTCGTCTTCGTTTGCTAGATAATTTATATTAAGATCGTTGTCATTGTCTACAAATAGAATTTTCTTCAAACCCTTGGCCATATTCAGTAGCTTTTTCACATTCTAAATCATTAGGCACAGCCCATGTATAACATATGTGGGTTTGGCCAGAACCTTTAATTGTTATGAAAAATGTCTGAGCTAGAAGAAAGTATTAATTACCTTGGGTCTTATGGTGATGAGTTAGACGATTGGAATCTTGTTGACCAATTTTGTAATTAAAAATCATTCTTAACGAAAAATTAACTGTCGATTCCTTCAAAGAACACATTTCCACAAGTGAGTATTATAATTTTCAAGTTCCAAAAATGTTAAATACAAGAACTAATCTGCTTTGATTTTTGAGATTTAAACTGATTACTTCATTTTGTTTCTTGTTAACATGTTCTTTTAAAAAAAAAAACAATCCGACAACGAACTTATCATAACCAGTTTCTACTTTCGGCATTTCGATAAGTTACTTGTGATGCCTTGTGGCATTTTTTTTAGTGGTACTGAACATCTTAAATTCTGCTTAAGCATTTTGGAGCGCTTATTTTCACTTCTTAGCTCACGTTGAAACAAAATATTGCAATCTATTAAATAAAGGAACGGCAAGATCGAATCAAACGTTGAATATAATTTTGGGGTTGTATTTAGTTTACTTTGCTTGAAAACGTCAAATATTTACGTTTGGTGCAGAGTAAGTAACGTGTAGTAAATTTCCAAGTTCGGACTCTAGAAAATGAAGTTTTCTCAAATTTTCTGGTATAGAATTCATTTGGTTCTTTACTTTTTGCAATAAAGCAACAAGCGTTTATTTGTAACCCTTTAAAACAATCATCCATCGTTTTTAAGCACTTTGCTAGTTTTTTTTTTTTACCACCATCTTACTATACAAACTCACCTCATCATCCGAACTATGTGCCAGAGATCGTTTTCGGTTCTCAATCATTGTTGAACTGGAACGTTTCGATGTTGAAGCAGCCTCCCCAAAGAGTTCGTCTGGCTCTAAAGACGACGACTCTCTTTCCGATATTAGTGAGGAGGCTGTTCCTCGTACCACAAGAATGCTGGCTGCCGCCTCGGCAGCTGCTAATGACGAGGGTCCATTGATCACCTCGAGCTCTTCCTCCGAGCTGTGCTGATCATATAACAGGTGGGACTGGCACATCATGGCAGGGGAATCTGAGGAGCATGCTGTATCCGTGGGGGAAGTAGCGTCTAGGCGGGAACTCATGCCTACAAAAAGAAATCCAAAGAGAAAGAAACGCATCAGTCATGTTTTTTTTTATTTTGAAGTCACAAATTGAGTTTTGGTGCGTCATTCATAGAACTAACTTGTTTCCATGTCGGGCTCTGAGTGGGCTCTTTCAGCGTCTATATCACCATCAGATTCAGTCCCGGAATCGTGTACGTCACTCTAAAAACACCGCAAAGCGTTAGATACATATTAAGACAGATACATGCTTCTCGGTTAGAGTTATTGCACAGCAAAGAGTTATAATACAAGAAAAAAAAAAAAAAAACACATGACAAAAATTTAAATATACGGTTGGGGATATTGTGCTTGCATGCAGCACAACGAAGAGGCAACAAACTGGCGCACATGTATGTACATGCACATAGGCAATTTCAGAGTACTATTCCTGTCTATGTGCATGTGAATACGATTCGTGTAAAATCTGCGCTTGCATCCTGAAAATGAGTTTTTTTTTGCTTCCATTAGAGAGGCGCTCTGAAAAACCATCATCGTTCCATGGAAGCCATATTTCATGACCTTCAACTATTCCGATGGAGGTGTAATATTTCTAGCCCGAAAATAAATATATCTATCGAGCAACCAGCCCGGTTACACATCAAATGCAGCTCACCTTCTTGCTTAGAATACAATTGCTAAGGTTATCGTTTATTGACTGTGTTCGCAACTTGTGCGTTATATATCTTATCATATTCGCCGGTCAGTTCGATAATCGTCAATTGACGAACAAAATTATAGTCGTCTGCGAAATACGATCTACGGCACAGTACACTCATCAGAATTATGGGGTCTTTATCCCCTCCTACTGCCAGCCTTCGCTCCGGCCTCTTTCGTACGGACCACACTCATAGCACCTTCCGGGTGTACACGTACAACATAGGTTCACAATATCGATTTTAACGATTAATCACTTTTGGGGGGTGTTCTCGACGTCTCCCACGCGCCGCAATTTTTTTCGGTTTGATTTTCTGCAGATTATTATTCTTCGTCCATTACGAGATTGAATATCTTCCAAGTGTGATTGGTATCAATTTTAGGCTTAAGGTATTGTGCAATAAACCGGACTGTAAATAATTTTTTTGCCGATTTGTCTACCGGCGCGGCGTTACAAAAACTGATTGTGGATGTCTATCTTCTTCCGTGTATAGTGGCGCACACGCTCAGTGCAATGGTCTTTGTGGTAGTGTTGGTATGTGGGTATATGTGCATTTTAGTACTAGTAATTCATCACGACGAATGTCGAAATGCGCGAATTTAAAATTTTGTCCACACAAAAAACTGAGGGCGAGCCTCTGTGTTTTTATGCGCCGTACCACATAGTACTATGCGTGTATGCCCAAAGTGTATCTCGAGCTTAATATGGCCGTTTGTTACAAATCAAATGACACGCACAACAAATTAAATCACCGATTTTCGAATTTTGTATTGGGTTTACACGGCCGCGCCAGTCCATACTGGTTTATTGAAAACCCATAATTATAATCATTAGAGCGGCAGTATCTACAATTCTACAGTACAGTTGCAGGCAATCCCAGTGGCCAGTACCCAGCCTCTTAATCTGCTGGTACTCTTTCAGGTTGGTATCGGCTCTCTTAAGCGGTTCACATCACACACTGCGATTAACAAAGTGCAGTGAATGGCCAAAAAACAATTAATCACTTGGAAAGCTCAATCGGGTCACGATTACGTGTACGGAAAAGCTATAAAAGCTGATAGCCAGCTGCTGAATGCTGTAACTCAGATACGTGTTTTTATATTTAACATAACAAGAACAACCGAAAAGAGTGAGAACCGACGTGGTGGTATGTGTGTCTTGTATGCGCCGGGCTATGTCATATTATGTGTTGTGTTGTGTGTTCAAAGCACGCTCTCTAAACTCGCTCTTCGAGAAACCGAAACACACTTGCAGTTTGTATACCCAATACCCACACTACGACTGCGACTGGCCAAGTGCACCTTTTGAGTATGTGTAGTATTTATTGTTGCCGTTTTTCGTTGTCGTACGTATTCTTTGCATTGTACTGAAAACTTTCTTTGGCTTAAACATTAAGACAGTCTCAATTTGATTTAGACACTACAACAAAACACTATCTACACTAGAGAGCTTTCGTATACGACAACGGCGACTTAAAACAAACAAAGGGGCACCATCATAGGCCCCTAATTGGGACTTATTTTGATATTTCCCCTATTATTAAATGCTCTGTTGCTGCATAATATACGGATACGGACACTAGATTTAGACGCGCTTACCTCTGCGATTTATTGTAACGACAATTGACAAAGTGTGTGCATCGAGCGCCTTAAGTTGTAAGAGATGTTGAACTTCGCAGTGTCTGTTGTCTCGCTACACAACTCCGAAAGGTATACATAAATCGAAATAAATTGGTTTTCAGGCCTGCGCATATGTAGCGCTAGTTGTAACCACTATACGCTGCTTGCAAAAAATAAAACACAAAAAGTCAAGAAAACAACGGCGACAGGAACAACAACGATGACTATAAAAACGAACTATATAACGATGTAACACTATGTACGTGTCAACAAAAGCCGAACAGGTTAGATGACTATAGTCTAAGACGAACGAGCCGTAGATACTTATTCTAGAAACAGCACTAATCCACTTCTTGTTCCAAACCCCGAAATAAACGAAAAAGAAAACTCTTCTTCTTCTTCTAGACGTCGAAACCAGCCATTCCACTCTCTACTTCAAAACACATGTACACATGCACACATGGCAATTGCACTAAACAATGTATCTCGGGATGGTGGAAGCCATTGCACGATGGAACAAAATCAATAGACCCATTATGGGCTCAGAGTTGTGGTGGGCCCTTCTAAGTAAATCTATTGCCAGGACCCACAAACACAACAACTGGTGAGTGGTAGCCGTTGAAGGATCAATTCACGCATTGATTTTCGTATCTTCTTTAATTGTTGTTGTTTTTTTTCACAAAAAATGAATCTAGTATTGGTGCGGGGGTGGTGGTGTTGTTGGCGTAGAATATAGATTGTTTCCGCGGCGGCGGTGGTGGGTGGCAGCCGTAGCCCTCCAGTAAAACAACGATTCGATCACTGTACCGTTCCCTCGCGCAGATAACAGATACACTTTCATTCAACACCACAAAAAGTTGACTGATGGCAGCAATGGCTTGGTTTCACGATTTGGCATGCAACTCATGGATACGCTGTGAATCGGCTCCAGAAGAGTTGACATTTTACTACGTACAACAGAAATACAACTCTTGACGTTGGTGGTTGTAAACGTGACTATGTGTATCTGAGTAGTTTGGTGGTGGTGCTTGTTCATTGCCAAAAGCTCGCGTATCTATCGTATCCGCGCGGGTGTTGTATATAGATGTAACTGTAGTGGGTGCAATTTGTGTACACACATTTATGAGATACAGAACATACACACTTGTTTGGTAGCGTACGCACGATATGTCATGCGCAATAACGTGTGTAGGTGTTTAATGCGAGTGCTTTTGATTAGAGTGACCGAAAGCTTACGTTAAGCACATTTTAACACAAGACAGGGTGTTTGGTAAAAGTAGAAGTGTATTTATTTACATACTTAGTTTCTATATGATGTGTTTATTTCGTAATTTGGAACAAATTTTTAGCATAAACTCCCTTTTTAAACTTTTTTTTATTCCACTCACTATTTTATGCTGATAAATTAACATTTTTTTCTAAAATCGTCGCTCTCAATGAGTTTAAAAGTTATTAAACAATCAAAATTCGAAAAATCCCTATAGAAATCCACAATTTTTTGAAATTTTACACATAGCCGAATGATAAATAAGAAGAAAAACATTCCACTGCAGCATTGCCACATAAAAAAATAAAATACTGCTTATTTTCCAATATATAAAAATAAAAATCAAAGGATTTTAAATCTCCTTCTACGCTCACTCAACTTCGTTTTTAATCAAAACTCGTGAACTAAATGTGGGCGACGACGAAAAATGGATAAATGATGGGCACGCGAAGACGATTCGTTTAAGTAAATAAAAGTGAGTTTGTGTTAAAGTAAATTTATGCCCATTAATTGATATATGAGGTTTGCATGGAACGTACTTTATGGTATGAATTTGATACAATTCAAATACCTACAAGATGTCTGACCAATTTTAGATTACTTTACTATACTACGAACAATACAAGTACAAATACAAATTTTTGGCGCAACAGGCTCGTTAGTACCCAGGGCCGAGCTTTCTCACAACCATTCATCTGTGCGTGTGTACTTCTTGCACGATGGCGAGACCTCATGTTTTATGCCGACTCCAAACGGCGAATTGGAGATATGCTTTTCTTGACAATTGATACACTCGGATGACATGTCAGATCATCAGGAGAGGAGGGCCAGTGAAAAATCATTTTAGGTGTTGCTACGGCTGGGAATCGAACCCAGACCTTCTGCGCGGCAGTTCAACGCACTAACCATCGCGCCACTGAGCCCCCATACTACGAAAAATAGGGATGTAAAAAACTATGACAGCTAACGAAACTTATAAGACGACGGTCATGAATTAAAGGGTATTAATGGAGTGACATCAAATATGTTGTATGTAGTTGAGACATACTCCATGTATGGTATCCGAACTTACTTCGGGGAATCACTGTTCTTTGTGCTCATTATATTCGCAGAATTATAGAGTTGGTGTATACTTAAGGCGAGTAACTATAGATTTTTTTTATTTTTATTTCTTTGAATTATAGTTTTGTGGATTTTTGGCTGGAACTCAACGAACAACTCCCCAATCAAAGCAAGCACTCTCTGCAAACTTAAACCATTATCAGAACTCTGGGGTAGGATGGATGTTTCAGTGGGCTCAGAGATATACACCCTTATTCCACATGGCGTTTTTATTAAACGACAGATAGCGTTTTTTGAAATCGGTATTACAGCTGGCAAGTCTGAAGGCGTTTTATGTCGTTTACGTGGCGTTTAAGTAGTGTGGAACGTAAGTTCTTAAAACGTCATTGCAGTTATTCGCATTCTAACAGTCGTTTTAGTTGGATAAAACGACAGGTAAAACGCCAATAATTGTCGAATAGAAATTTGCAAACGACTAGGTGTCGAATTTTAGTTAAAATGTGAGTTTCGATTAATTTGTGTATTAATTTAAGGATTTTATTAATTGTTATTTGTTCAAGGGTGAAAATAACAACCCCAGAACAAATGAAACGTTTGATTGAATTAATTGAACAAAATGTTTCGCTGGCAAGAAATTTCAAAAGAGGTATTCCCCATTATATTATACACTAAATTATTTAGGACCACCCGTAAGAACTCAAAAAGAGTGGCAGAAGGTTAGCATGTAAAATCAAAATTGAAGTGTAATACTAAATGTATATTCACAGGTCTTAGATTAGATTAGATTTTGACCTGATTCTTCTTCTGATGTTTTTCATTTCTCTTTTTGCAATTTCATCTTCTTTTTCGTCTTCACTTTCCCATGATATAAACATTGCAATGCTATTCATTGTTTTTGTAACATTATTTTGTATTTTGAATTTTAAATAGGTAAAATAAATGTTCATTTGAAATTTCAAATTGCAAAACATAAACGCCTATCTGTCATTTTTGTATCAGCTGTTGCTGTGGAACTCATGTGGAAAGCAAGAAAAATGAGAGAGGAGGCGTTCAGAGAATAGAATACCGACACTTAAACGACACTAAAATGAATCGACTCAAAAAACGCCATTTGTCGTTTAATAAAAACGCCATGTGGAATAAGGGTGATATTATCGCCCCCACTGAACGTAGTAATTTATTTCAAATTCAATTGAAAACATTAAACAAATTCGATCATAAATCAGTAATTTTTTTACAATTCATGTGTGGATATAATCACACAACAAAAAAAAAACAATAAAAAACCAAGGCCATTAAAACAGTTATGTTAATAAACTAATTAAATACCGATCACAAAAACGACAATTATAGAGAGGCAAAAGAGTAGATGCCTAAAAGTGGGCAACAAAAAAATAGCAGAAATTTTATTCTGTTGAATTCGGTCGTAACTTACCAAAATGCCGCGTTGTTAGAAGATAGTAGAGTAATGGAAGCAGAAGTTGCTTTTTAGAAAAAGTAAAGGAAATCCAAAAGGACTTTGAATAGTTCTAAAAAAAAAGTATCAGATGAAATTCCCTAGTGCCAGAATAATCAATTGTAAAATTAAAATGTCGACAACATCGGGCTGTTAAGTTTTTTTTTCCGCAATTAGAACTGCGAAAGCTGTTTCAAATTCATTGGGAATTAACCTTTTTGAAAAAAGAGGAAACTAAAAATACATAAACTTTAAATACGCTACACAAGAAATATCTTTGAATGTACGCCATTTATGTAAATAGTAACTGGTCAAGGGACGAAAGCTAAATAAATTTAAAATTTAAATAGTAGCAAGCAGCACTACGAACGACCTGAATGCTGTGGCTACTTCATCGCCAGCTTTTAAAAAAAGCGTGAGTAGTCACAATTTTCTAAAATATTCCTTCGAAAATTTCGGAAAAAAATGGGACAATTAAAAACTAATTTGGTAAGCTAATAGCACATACTATAGATTTGGAGCATATTAAACATTTTTTAAGAGCCCAATAAACAAACATTAGTTTGTGGCTTAACAAAAATCAATGAGATAAGAGTTAAGTCATTCATCCATGATGGATACCAAATTTGAACTTACCCAATGTTTGCCACATTGGAGTTCTATTTTCTTATAGTTTAAATCTGTGATTGTAATCAAGTTATTTAAACGAAGTACGAACAATTTTTTGAACTTCAGTTGATATATCTGTCGGTAGCTTCTGCTCGCAACTTTGATTCATTATACCCCAAGTTAAGAACTGGATCACTGAAGTTACTTATGTACTTCAGCAGCTATGACATCTGCTTGCAATAAGAATCCGAAGTCGTAGGTAGGCATTACAGGTTTTAATTACATAAACACTAGTGCTGCCGCTATTTGTTTCTTAATATATTGGAATTGAATAAAAATAAAAATTGTAAATACCTAAATATTGCGAGTGTATATATATATGTATATATTTCAAACCAGCTTGCATTAGGAGGACCCAAATGAATTCATTTGCGAATTCGCTAAAAACCACCATTTGCACCAACGCAGTTAAAAATAACTGAAAAAACACAAAAAGGACTTCTTTAACTATTTAAAATTGTGTCATTGGTAACCCTGAAGCTCGGCATTTTATGACAAAAAAAAAATATTACCCGGCGTTTAGAATTGCTGGGATACAAATTATTACTTCTTTCATTGTTTAGTTTTGTGAGTGTTATGGTGACAACACCAGACAGTTTTTATTCTTGTAATATTATATATCAGTTTTTGTTCCCAGCAAAGTCAGCATAATAAATGTTCTCAACATAATTGCTGACTTTGCATTAAATATTTATGTGTAATGTGATTATGTATCAGTAGTTTTAGTATTATGTTATTTGTACAGTATGCAATATTTGTTTGTATTTATGAGAAGAAAATAAATGCACGATGGTATTCGTAAAGGGTATTCAGAGCGTAATCATTAGATTTCACCCCATCAGAGGTAAGGAATCTTTTAGGTTAGAATCTTAACCTTCCATTTTGGTCCTTCGAGCCATAAACGAATCAGTAAAAAAATAAACGCGTTAGTGAAAGCGTTGCCAGGTCTTCAAACACTGGGTAATTGTGCAATAACTTAATCGAATATGGAAGAAACTAACGCCTTTATAATAGTGGGAAGACAAAAGTCGCTGACAGAAGAACTTCAGAAGCTGTGTAATAACTTCGGCAAGGACAGTTCCTCTCGCTAAACGCAGAGATATGTCCACGATAGACTAAGACGAATTGAGGAAACATGGAAAGAATTTGAAGCCAACCACGAAAAGGTTAGGTCCGTAGTGAAGCACGGCACGCCTTATATGCAGAAGAATACATTCCAAAATGTCAAGGAAATGTATGAAGACCACGACGATGAAATTGGAAGAGTTCGCTGGATCATTAGGAACCATTGAGAACTCAGCTAACCGAATTAGTCAAACCCAGAGGCTACGAAAGCTTCAACTCAAAATCGAAGGAGTTGTTTCAAATATAGAAGAGTTTGAGGAAACATTCGACAAATACACCAAAGAAATACACGAATATCAACAAAATATGTTGATGGATCAATTGCGGAATTTGACTGAACTTCACGAAGAATTCATGTCGAACGCAACCGAAGATGATGTGAAGCAAGACATCAATCGTTGCCTACGTCAAACGGCATCCAAACTTGGTGAAAACAAACGAACAGAGGAAGATCAGGCAAAGGGCTACTTGAGACTTCCCCAATTAAAAATTCCTACATTTCGCGGAAATTTTTTGGAGTGGCGATCATTCTATGATCTCTTTACCAAAATAATACATGAAAAAGGTAGCCTTAGAACCACGCAAAAAATGGAGTACTTGAAGACTCATTTAGAAGGCGAAGCCATAGAGCTCATCCAACACTTGACGATCTTGAGTCAAAACTATAACAGTGCGTGGGAAACACTCAAGTCTAGATATAACAATGAGCGGAAAATAATATCAATGCATATTGATAAAATGCTTAGGGCACGACAGCCTGGAAGCTCACCTTCAGCAGCAGCAATCAAAAACATATTAGATGCCACAAAGGAAGGGTTAGCAGCATTGAACAATATGGGCATAGATACCGCAACATTGGGCCCAATGATAGTGCACTTGACTACAAAAACGCTTGATTCTGAGTCACGAAATCTATTCGAGCAAGGACCACAAAACCCCAACAAGATGCCTTAATTGGAATTACTCCTGGAGTTTCTGCAGAGAAGATACCAAGCTTTGGACGTCTTAGCACCCGGGAAGCAAAAACATTACAAGGGTGCAGATGACTTTAAACACACCGTGCGCAATTTTCACATCGACTCTAAAGGAATGCGGTGTGCTATTTGTAAGGAAGAACACAACATATATTCCTGCCGCAAGCTCATGGGGTGGACTCCTAAGGAGCGCAATGACCAAGTGGCCTGGTTGTTCAAACGTCGTTAGATAAACAGCTCGAAAAATTTTGGGACATTGAAGGAGTCTCGCGACAAGACATAATGATGGCAGATACGTTGTCAAAATTCGTTTCAAAAAGGAAGCGGACTATGAAGAGAAGCTGGGAGAATCCAAGAACAGAGCCATAGCTAGGCTACGACAGCTTGAAAAGAAGTTCAGTACCAACAAGATCCTGAAGGCTGATTATATAAAGGTGATGAGTGTGTTCCTGAAATTAGGTCATATAGTAGAAGTGTCCAACTATAAGTTCAACAATAGGTGTATCTACTTACCTCATCGTGCCGTGCTTAAACCTAATAGTACTAGCAAAGCAAAGACTTTAACTGGAGTTAGCCTGAATCAATTGATAATGGTATGGCCCAGGCTCCAATCGAACATTAAAGCAATTATAATGCGCTGGAGAACTTACAAGTACGTCTTCACCGCAGATATAGAGAAGATGTACAGACAGATCAAAATTAATAACGATCATCAAGACTATCAACGCATCCTATGGCGAACTGACATCAATCAACCAATAAAGGAATACAAACTTACAACGGTAACATATGGGACTGCGTCGGCACCATATCTAGCTGTAAAAACTCTGCAACAGTTAGCTACAGATGAACAACGACAATACCCAATAGCCGCAGAAATTGTCAAAAATGATTTCTACGTAGACAACTGGAGGAGATACCTTAAGAGAATGTAAAGAAGCTCAATCACAAAACCAACCTGATGTTAGTTTCGATATGGAGAAGGAGTCCCTCCGCTGGCACATTTCAGTTCAAGGTACACGTAACCAAATCATTGGAAGAAGGGTCTCGATCTACCAAACGTGCTACAGTATCGGAAATAGCACGTCTAATTGACCCATTGGGATGGCTTACGCCATTTATCGTCATTGCCAAGGTGCAATGGGACGAACCATTAACCGAAGAATCCATCAAAATACCAAGGTGGATTGTTACCAACAAACGAGTTACATGGGTTTTGTGATGCCTCGGAAGGTGCTTACGCAGCCGTTGTATATGCCAGAACTATAACGAATAATAGAAATTTGACAACTACTTTGTTGACATCCAAAACAAAGGTTGCACCAATCAAAAACAAGCTTACTACGCCCAAGCTAGAACTCTGTGGGGCACATTTGTGGTCAAAACTTCTCAGGGAAGTGCAGCTAATATTTGGAACACAGATCGTTAAGGTGTTTGCATGGACAGATTCAATTGTCCTCTCATGGATAAGAAAAGATCAGTCCAACGAAAAGTTATTCATTGCCAACAGAGTATCTCAAATCAGAGAAATATTGAACCCAAATTCTTGGGGACACTTCAGATCTGCGCAGAAAACCCGGATTGTGGATTGTGCATCAGGAGGTTTAACTCCAACTCAAGTTAAAGTTCATTCGCTATGGTTAAACGGGCCAAAATGGCTTAAGGAAAGCAGGGTACAATGGCCTATACATTTCGATACCAAACAAACATTGTCCCCATTGGAGACAGTTGAACCAAAGGTCGTTTTAACATCGGTAGCGAAAAAGGACGACATAATGCAGAGATTTTCATCTTACACAAGACTGATCAGAACGATAGCCTGCTGTAAGCGATTTGTATTCAACAGCAAACATCATCGGAATGAAAGGCGGACAGGAGAGCTAACATTCGTTGAAATTGAAGAGACAAAGAAGTCTCTAGTCCCAGCAGCACCACACTTCGGCGGACTATGGGAAGCTGGAGTTAAGTCTATGAAATATCACCTCAAAAGAATAATTGGTGATACAAGTCTTACCTCCGAGGAACTATCCACTCTTCTTATTCAGATAAAGGCATGCCTGAACTCCCGACCGTTGATAAGGGTAAGCAATGACATAGATGGCACTCCAATCATCACTCCTGGTCATTTTCTCATTGGATCCGCATTCAATGCAGTACCTGAACCCTGTTTAGACGATATACGACATCATGGATCCCGCTGGCGGTTATTACAAAAGATGACTCAAGATTTTTGGAAGATATGGTCCACAGAGTACCTTTCAAACCTTCAACAACGAAGTAAATATAAATATTGGCGACATCGTTTTGGTTAAGGATGATCGATTACCCCCAACAAAGTGGCTGCTAGGTCGCATCACCGAAATACATCCTGGGAAGGATAATCATGTTCGAGCTGCAGCTATTTACTGCAACAAGAAATATATCAAGAGACCTATTACGAAACTCTGTATAATTCCAACTGAAGAAAATATGTGCAGCCAAGTGAGATAGATAAAACAAAATCCAGAGTAAATGTTTAGCTTGGACTAAACAGACCAAAAAAAAATGGCCAACGACGGAGAACTCAAAACCATTGGACCAAGCTCAATTGACAACAGGCACCATCAAAGCGTCATACACTTCGAAAAAGGGAGGTAAAACGACGTGTAAACTAAGCCTGATAAGGTAGTTATTCTTCACCAGTTTGGTCATGATGGTTGTTGGACAAGGAAAACCATTTACTCCGAACGATGAAATTGATCCTGTAAGAGTTGTTCCATTCAAAAACCGTCCGGGAATTTACTTTGAAAAGATTGGAAACCTAAATCTGATAACCAGCTATTGGAAAATAATTGTTTACTACGACCGAACTATTGGGGAGAGTTTGAAGGATTCCAGGAACTTGTGAAGGAAATGAATGACTTTTGTAAAAAGAGGTCTGATGTTTTGACTCACAACATAGTTCATCAATTCAACCATCAGCTAACAATTATAAAAAAAACAACAACGATTTGCTGCATACACAAGGAGCTAGAAGTTCACTCAAGGTCAGATAAAAACGATCGCCTTTCGATGGTACGGTGGCAAACAAGCTGTTCGGGGTATTGGATGAGTCATATGCTGAGCGCTATGAGCAGCAAATTCAGCAAACACGAGAAAATGAGAATCATCTACTGGCGCTAATAAAAAATCAGACTTCAGTCGCAGAAGCAACGAGTAATATATTACAGAAAACCGCTGATATCGTTACTGCACAGCTGCAAGCATTCTAAACCGACCTAGGAAACTTTAAGAGCATGATCAACCAGAAGGAAGCAGAACAGAAATTTCTAGCTGTGGCAGCATATGCGACGCTAGCAATGCTGAACTATCAACACACGCAGAACTCTCTACTGAACATTTTTAAAGATCTTCATTATGCCAAAATAAACCCTCTGGTAATCATACCAGACAAATAACAGCTGATCTTGATAAGGAGCCACTTGCCTCCACAGCTTTCAGTAGTAGGAGACGAAACGCATTCGAGCTTGTTAGAACTCTACAAAATGTTCACCGCAAGGGCAAGAATAACTGAATAACTGTCATTTTTGAATTAAGAGTGCCTTTAATTAATACAGAAGATTTTGATCTATTCAAGGTTACACCTGTTCCGACTCCCCATAACAATGAATATGTTTTCATTCAACCATCTCTAGACTATCTCACGTTGAATCTGATGCGAGAAGCCTTCTACAGATTGACAAAGGAGGAGCTCGCTAAGTGTACAAGAACCAGCAAGAAATACCTATGCAGGCAACAGCATCCGATGTTCAATCGTCGGTCTAATGTCAGCAGGTGTGAAATGGATCTACTGACTCATGCGGAGGATTTGTCAGCCCCCATATGGATTCAGCTAAACAACGGCAACAGCTGGATTTACGTCCTGGACAAGATGTATGCCTTTAACGTGATTTGAGGCAGAAGGATCTTGGAAATATCAATGCAAAATGACGGTATATTAACACTACAGCCGAATTGTATCCCTTAACATGATACGATGACCACTACATCGTATAGTAGTAGTTCCAGTAACATCAATACAGCATTCATTCCACTTGCAAATCTGACAGATCTGCTTTCTACAAGACCTAGAAACACTTTCAAGCCACTAGTAATTCCACATATCGTACTTAAATCAGACAATGAAGACATCAAAATTCTAAGCAAATTTATAACGGACATCAAAAATGAGGAGCAGTTACCGAATACTACAACAATACATCCGATTCATCATGGAATAACTTATAACTCAATCACTGTTATTTTTATATCTATGATTTCCATATGGCGAAATTTTAAGACCGGACGAAATATCCAGATAGAGGTTCAGGCTCAAGAACTTACACCAATACTTGTAAATTGGAGGTTTACGGATACCGATTTCGGCAGTAATTTAAGTATTACATTAATTGTAAAGTATGTAATATTTTTTTTGTTTTTAAGAGAAGAAAATAAATGCACGATGGTATTTGTAAAGGGTATTCAGAGCGTAATCATTAGATTTCCCCCCATCAGAGGTAAGGGATCTTTTAGGTTAAAATTTTAACCTTATAGTGAGTGTATGTGCAACTTTGAAGTGGTGGTGAGTTCTAACTGTCATAAATGTAATACCCGGCGGTAATTCACTGAAAAATGACAGATATACGATAATCAAAAAATTCAAATTTACTTTCAGCGCAGTTGTCGTCTGTCAACCTACTCTTTAGGGAATTTCTTCTCAAATTGAGAGTTAGAGCACTAACACATATAAATATGTACATATTAGGAAATTTAATAGTGCCTAGTATCTGCCCCTAGTTATACAGGTACTATTCAAACATCAGACACGTTTAAGTTCTGTATTCATCGTTTTATAAGTTTTATGAATGAGGTTTCTGCAATTAGAAACATGTTACAAAAAAGGAGACATTTTTGTTTTTCTGCACATAGGTACATTTTTCATGATTTGAGCTTAGGCTCGGAAATCTTTTGTATGATAATCGCTTGTTTTTGTCCCGAAATTCGATTCGATTACTAATTTATTTGAATATATTATATGTATCTAAATTACTATTTTTGATTATATTTTGTTGCTGGAAATTTGCAATCGGTATGGTTGTTCTACATCCTTAACGATTTATCACGTCGTAATTTTATCACGTTAACAACGTTTACGGCGACTTTCCGACGTTGCATGAAAAACCCTATAAAGTATAGTATCTTCAAATTCGATTTGTCATTGACGAAAGACGTATTTTAAATAACGACATAGGGGGTAAAATTATATTTGGTATCATTGAATTGACCGTCAGAAAAAACCTAAGTTGAAGACTATGTCACTTCGTCTTAAACTGACATTAAAAATGTATTGATACGGCGTTGATTTTTTAAATGCCCTAAAAAACTGGGTGAGGTTCAAAATTGTCTATAAGTTTGTGCTAATATTATAGTGTACATAAGTTTTTTTTTGTAATTTGTCACGCTAAATGCGTCCATTATGTTGATCATTATAACACTATTTTCAGTGTTGCCATGTAACTCAAACAATGTTTAAAAAATTAATGTGAAAAACGAATATTTTGAACAACTTTGAATTTCATTTATTATATCTAAGCAGTTTTCTCTTGTTAACATTATTATTATATTTATGCTACAAACTAATTTCAAATATTTTATAGTAAAAAAAATTATTCGTAAGTATAAAAATGTGTCAAACGCCGTTATACATCCAATTAAAATATAATACTATGTAATCCTCGGTTTACATAAAAGGTTCGTTCGATTGTCTATGTACAGTTATTGTTTAAACTAATTAATGACTACATAGCAGTCTCCAGTGGCTGACTGTAGCTGCGACTATCCGCCTGGAGTGGATTCATGGGACTGCTAGAGCCCTCGTCGTCGAAATTCGTTTCGAGCAGTGCCTCCGATTTGGATCGCATATAGGAATTAGAGCTCGGCTCCTGGTCGGCAGTTTGATAAACAGTCTTTGGGCGTTTGTTCGCTTCTCTCGGTGGATGAATGGACGGCTGAGTAATTTGTGGTGGTGCTTTGCTGCTTCTCACCGCGGTATAGTATGAATCCGGTCTTCTGATGTCAGCTGGATTTTCGGGTGCTGCTTCTCGGATTATGTGTTGAAACTGCTTTTTGTGGTCATAATCGACAGGAGTGAAATTGAAATTGTCAATTTTATCCTCGTATGGCAGGGTGCTAGACTGTGATTGATTTGATGAGTACACAGCATCGGGTGGACGGGCCATGAAGCTACTGTGACTTTGTTCTTTTTCGCCACGTTTATATTCAGGGAGTGTGTGCTTTAGTTCGTTGAGAAAAGCAAGATTCTCATTGTGTGTTCTCAGGGGTAGCGTGCTAGCATTTCCGTAGTAGTCAGAACCTACATCGTCAGCATCGGGGGCGTCAGTTTGATGCATAATCGGGGAGTCTTCAGCTATACTTGTGCTTATTGAATTATTTCTTGTGCTTGCAAAGGTAGAATTGTCTCTGAAGCCCTCGTTGCGATATGACAACTCGAAACGTTCTGGGTTTTGTGCGTAAATGGCTTTGACGTTACCACCTCGTGCTGAGCCAATGGTGGCTATTTTAGGTTCGTGTATGTTGTTAGGTGGCGCGGCTTTTAATGAACTCTGATTGGCATACTCTCCATATTTGTTAGAGGTTTGTAATTTTGGACTCTCACTGGACTGGTTGTAAAAATCTTTTCCACTCACGCTTGGTCCTCCCTCATATGTATCGAAACTAGCAGTCGAACTCAATACACTTTTATCCATAGAATCTATTGATCCATTCGAGTCCATCTTCTTGTAGTCTGGTACTGTGCTTCTTGTCAGTGTTGCTGTTGATGACATATTCTGTTTGCGGATTTTGTAAAAATAAATTAAATAAACAAAAATCGAAAAAATTAAAAAATTTAAAACAAAACAAATTTAATAAAATAAACATAGGAAATGAAACTAAAAATTCATACGAAATTTCGTCGCCTCAGGGACCCTTGTGGGTCAATGCCGTTTAAACTTCTCAAACTTTGTCGTATGCTATTTCTCCTTTGCAAACGCTGAACATGCCGATGTTTTGATTTGGCATACCAACAGATCGCAACAAGGATCAGTAGGATTATGGCCAACACAAAAGCCGATATTATACTTATTGCAAAGATATCCGCTCTCCAAGAAAGAGGATCAATCATAACCTGGAAATGAACCGATTGATAGATTTATGTTTTTTTTTTGTGGCATATTAATATAAGTACGAACCTTTGGATCTATTTCACATATGAATCCCAATTCTTCTTCACATTCTTCGATCTCTACACCTTGGAATATGAAACTTGTGCATTTATCAATGTGATTATAGTCCTGAATCCACACCCTCTCTGGATACCTAAATGACAACAAAATAATTATTGGTTCATTTGATTTGATAGTTAAAACCGTTACTTTAAGTGTTGCATTTGACTCTGAAGGTATGACCATAAAGTAGCACTGTCCGTTCGTATAAATGGCATAGATGCGTTTTCTGAACGACAAAAGTCCCTTGCCTCTCGGAATGGCATTGGTGCGCCGATGTATATGAAACAGGTGTCAACAACTAATGAGAAACCAGGCGGGCACTTGCCATCAAGAATCGTCTGGTTATTCATCTGGAATGGCACTGCTTCTACTTCGAGCAAATAAGGATCATCTGAGAAAAAAAAAACATTATTGTTCTGTGCGGGGAGGTTTGTATATTAAGCGAACGAACCCGATTTATCTCGAATTCTTGATGAAACGGAAATTGTCTCATTAAAGCTCCAGTAGTTGTGTCTTGCATCTACCTTGGATTTCCATAGCTCAATGGTGCTAAATATTTATTAAACAAATAATATGAACTAAGGTTAGTACAGAATGTTCTTGCATTTGACTATTTGTCCTTGTAAAGTGCTAAAGGCTGTGAGTATAAAAT
The DNA here is from genome assembly GCA_949824845.1 of Rhingia rostrata. NCBI lineage: Eukaryota > Metazoa > Arthropoda > Insecta > Diptera > Syrphidae > Rhingia > Rhingia rostrata. The sequence continues at coordinate 2,661,616 of OX463755.1, read as the reverse complement.
GTTTGAAGCCACATAAACTGGTTGATTTTATTTTAATTTATTTTATACTTTATCATCTTTTTCTCTTTCGCAATTTTACTGTGAGAATGTGGGGCTCATAACACATGCACTTTAACGGATTCCTCATCCATGATTGATGACTAATCAACCAAGTTTTTTTTTTAAAACACGCTCATCTTCACTCTGCTTTGTACATTTGCAGACACTTTTGGATGTCACCTTGGTATTAAAACTTGCAAGATGTTTGGTTTATTTTAGAACAATTTAATTGGTGTCGGTTCATTACTCCAACTAATTCCTCTTCTAGCACCTGATGTGCCAAAAATTTTCATACATTATGTCGTTGTATACTTTTTTTATATGAAACAATTTTTTTACCATTGAAACACGGGAGAGCTTTTTGACTCAAGGCCGTTTGGATAGAATCGGGTATCATAAATGAACGAGTCCAGTCAATTTTCGACAGTTGTTTGCTCCTTGTAACATTTAAGTAATCAGCTTTAAACTTCTGGTTTAGGAGATAATATCCGTTCGGGTACTTTTGTGTAAAGAAAAATGTCAGATCTCCAAATATCATAAGAGAATTCTTTCATTTCAACAAAAAAAAAAGAAGTATGTGGAAAATGACGACAAACAGAACCATCACACTTTGGTGTTTTTTCTATAAAACCTTATAAATATTAAGATAAATTTACAAAACAAAGATATTGCTGCGAATATTTGTAATAAAACAAGGAATTATTTAATCGGTTTCTGTTAAACTCCAATGCTGTCATTCTTTGTCCACCAACCGAAATTCTGAGGATGAAAATTTAGAGAGAACGAAACTAAATGTTGTCTTCGTTCATCATTTTACAATTTTCTCAGTACACTTACGGCTTTGTGAAGTTTAAAATCAAAGTTTATTCACATTTTTTCTTGCGCAATATTATTTGTAAAATAAACACTCTTTTTGTAAATATGTTTATACCAGAGTTTACCTAGTTACTTACAGTGAGTAGGGACACTCTCAACGATTTAAAAATTTGAAGTAGGAAGCTGCGGCTTTTTTCAAAAATACATATTGGGAAAACACGATATAAATTTTTGTTCAAGATTCTATAACGAGTTTAAGAATTCTTGAGAAGGTTGTGTTAATTCACACACTCATCTTTTTTAAAATCTGTAAAATAAAAGGAAACGTTAAGGTGTGGACCCAATTTCAATTCACGCTCATGGTTTAAGCGCTACTTTTTTAAAATATAACCTGCGAAATTGTGAAAAGCATTTTCGATAACTAGGTCGACAAATTTATAATCAAGTTTGGGGTTGAAAACGTTAATCACATTGCCCTTATTTATACCCTATCCCATAGGCGTAAATTAAGTTTGTAACATAGTTAAATAATTTCGCTGGATATCCATCAAAGTATATGAATCGACTCAGAATCGCTAGCTAAGTCGATCTAGCCATGTCTATCTGTCCGTCTGTGTGTCACTGATGTTGGGGCCTTAACATTTTTAGCAAGAGTTTTGATGTTTGATATATAGACTATCTATCCGACGTAGACATTTTTGAAATCCGCACACTGCCACGCCCCATGTTTTGGAAAAACGTAGTTTCAGGCCAAACCATTAGAGATTTTGAAAAAAATGTCTGAACAAGATATCTAGACAATCCCAATGTCTATATTTCGTCTTTGTAAAATTGTTTGCCACGCCCACTCATTGGGGGCGTTTTCAATAAAAAAAAACTTTTTTTGGTAAAATTTTAAACGTTTCTTCTATATATAATTTTAGCCCACGCCCACTTTTTGGAGGCGTTTTCATACAAAAACCATTTGTATACATTACTTCATAGCATAACCAGGCGAAAATCATTTTTTGTCGAACCATGAAAGATTTTGATAAACTGTCTGCACAATATGTTATAACAATGAAATTTTTTATGTTTCATCGCCATAAAGCGGATATTTTGGGGATATTTGTCTTAAGGATGGCATGGGATAGGGTACTAAACGATCCGCAAAGCGGATTGTAGCCTTCTAATATGTTTTTGTTCTGTTTTCTTTCTCCTCTTTCCCCATTGGGTAATTCAAAATTATATTTTGCATACGCTAACACTTTGCTTTTTTTTTAAATTAACAGAAGGAATAAGTTTTGGATTTGGAAATTCAACTTCAGCTAGCCTTTAAAAAAACAATCTCCCCTCAAGTCGCCCTACGTAATTAGGTTGACCATCATCTAAAATTTAGAACCTAAAAACGGATGTCAATATGATAAATAACGAGGTTATAGAAATTCAAAAATGTAGTGAAACATTTATATAATCAATAACCAATGACAAAAAGCAGAAATAAAACAATCTTTAAGAAGGCAAACTTGGTAATTGGTCAATTCATACCTGAAAGGCTGAAGGAAAATACTACTACACTGACAATCACTCAAGGCCGCCTTTAGAAAAACATATGAGATATTTTCATTTACGTATCTTATGCAAGAAATGCCGGATGCGATAGTGGTAGTAAAATGTGTTGTGTTCCTTTCCATAATCATAGATATCTGTTCTCATTATTCTATCACTAGCTAGCCCATGGCTCACAACTGGCTATTGGGCAAATGCATTCGATTTTATTATAATAAATAAATCTAATTTAATCTAAGATCAATACATGTGACATCCGCTTTTTGTAATAATCACCTTACACAGGCTGTCTTCCAACCTTGTGCCATGAAGACATACTATACGAAAAAAGAAGACGTCATCCTGTTAACAGACAACTGGATTATTGGACCAAAATCTGCTTGAGCGTTTAAATGTCGGGATGTCATGTGAGGTACAGCAAAAACAGGCAGCTGTGTTAACAAATTTGTGATATCAATTATCCCTATCTATATAGTATTGGAATGAAAAAGAGGACAAGAAATGTATAAACACGCCGTCAGGAGTATTATTAAAAATTTTCAATTAAAATTTGATTGGTTATCGAAAAATTGTCTTTAAAAATCCAACACTACCATTAACACCGGTTCCAACTCTCCTTATTGTTTACTTTATGATCAATAACAAAATCCTTATTATACATAACTTTTTTTAAAAGTCCTGTAAGTTTATGTGACTTCCCAAGTAATTAAAATTTACCTGTTCCAATACTGCATATCATAGCTGTTGCGTTATATATAAGTGTATTAAGAGTAATTCAACGGTAGAATACGCATGCAATGGGATAATAAAATAAAGTACAAGAGAAAGAAACAAATCTATCAGTTCTACAGGGAAGAGATATGACAAACAAAATTGAACATACTTTGAGTTGTTGACCGTAATCATCTCGTAATCATTTTCGAAGTTCTGGAATATATTATCCACATACTGTTGACCTGCAGTGCCTGCAACAATAGTAGCTCTGCCTTCATAGCTAGTTGCAACGTTCCTATTAAAAAGTTTAAATATAATTTGCTGCTCTTTTTAAGTATTGCCACATACTCATAAAACCCATTGTGAGCGGTTGTTTGATAGATCGGCAATCGAACCTTATTAAACCCTGATATCTCCATAATCCTGCTGCCAGTGTTGCTGTGGACGTAGTTATAGGTAAAATTCGAAATCACTTGCCTCAACCGAATCACTTCGTGATACTTGGCATCATTTTGGGCGATATAGTTCCTATAGAGCATGATTTCTTGATAGGGAGACGATTGTCTAGCTTCAATATGCAGTGTCGGTCTGTTGCGATTGCGCACAAAGAGGTTATGCTTTATGTAGCCTTTAAGTGATGTCGCTGTTCCACGTGAGTCCGCCCGAATGTATAGTCCTCCTTGGTTGCCTTGTATAAGATTGTTCTATAAAAATTATTTTTATTAATTTGGTTCTTTAAAATTCTTCAACAAGTTACCGTAAAGAAGAACGACTGCATATTCTGAACATCAACCTTAAGTGCAGACTCGCATGTGGAAAAGTTCCCATAGAGCTGACGACAGTTGTTCTTAAACTTATTCGAAGCAAGGGTGAATGTTGGTGATACCTCACCAGCTGAGGAGTACGTAACCGCTGCCTTCGTGGTGCCGCTTATTTGCGAATATGTCAAATTGTGTTGTGCATCTCGGTCTGTAAATCAATTCCAAAATGTAAGTCGTTCACTTAAAAAGATAATCGATATCATACTTAATCCAATTGCAGAAATAGGAACGGTCACGACTTCGGCAATGAATCCATGAGTCTCCGGTGCGCCACTTGCGATCAAACGAATACTTAACGTTGGTCCCGTCGTCTTGAAGAATGAATTTTGGTTTGGTGAATCCGCTTCTACTTGTCCCAGGAACTTTGATGAAACATTGTATATGTCACCATCATACAATTGAATCGTGTCCGGCCTGCCATACTCCTTAGAATGGTTAAACAAGTTCGACTGCAGTAAACGGAATCCCACCGGTTTAGCTCGATAAACTGCATTGAATATTTTGACACAGTTCACAGGGTTGTTATCATACTTGTAGTACAACAAAATGCGTTCTTCCACAGTTATAACTTTATTTGGATCACAGATATCCACCAAAGAGTACAGATGGTATGACAGGTCAAGCGACTTTAGTGGAACAAAACTGGACAGATCACTTTCACGACCTTCTCCTGTCAGGGAAATAATGTTCAACCCGTTGCCAAAAGTATTGTTGATGTTGATGAAGTTTAGATTCACTGATCCACTAGGCGACAAAAGATTGATGCCATGATGAGCTGAATTAAGTATCGTAACAGAAGTAATGGTGGGATTCTTAAATATCGACTGGATAGCTGATGACTTTTCATTGTGCAAAATGCCAGCGTTTTCAATACGCACATATTCGAGTCGGCTCTCTCTCCCCGACATCAATCCGTGGGTTCTAATGTCATGAACTCGGTTCTCGTACAAATTTTGCTCAAAATCAGAGTTAGCAAATCTTATGCCACCCCAATAGGTAAGATCATCTGTATCCATGTTGCCGTAGCAGCTGACAAAGACAAACTCGTCATTCCAATGGCACTCATGCAATCTTCCATAAAGTTGTCCATTCAACCTTTCGGTACAATCCTCCAGTCTATTCTCGTCTCCTTTGCACTCCAAAGGCTGTACCCAGGACCATATTCTCGTCAGTGAGTTTGTGTGGAACTCGATGCGCCGATCGTGGCCATAGAACACATTTAATGGATCATAACCTAGCTCCCGGCACACAACTTGTGCATTCCGTTCGGTGAATCGCTTATCACATATCGGAACCCACTGCAACGTGGTATGGTTGAAGTACTCCAAGAAACCTTCATGAACGGAATAGAGTTCATCCTCATGCGTTCTCAATGAACAATTCTTGGCGGTACAAAGCCGAATCGAATCATGCGTCAGAAGGTTCTCCAACGATCGCTTATTTAAAAGTGTGTAGGATTCATGATTTTTAGGTGGTCGTGGTCTCATGGTAATCTGAGAATCCTTATAACCAATTGCGTTAAGGGTGCCTAACACCAGAATTCCCACATTCGGTTCAAACTCAAGCACAGTTCCATGCTGGATTGTGAGGGTCACATCCGGCATCACCGTTATGTCTGACGTCACTCGATACGGCTCAGAACGTCTTTTTAGCGTAAAGTCCTTAGATATCCTTCCACCAATCTTATCCAGACTGGCATCCACTTCCTTGCCATGATTTGTGCCAGTATCCACAGACACACTAGCATCGAAAGAGTTGTCTATGAGGTATGGTTGGAATACAACCTCTGCGTGATTGTTCCAGTTGTCAAAGTCGAAAATTCTCGATCGAATATAAGTAGGATCCGATGAACCCCACCAGTTTTCCATGGCATACAAGAAATTGTTTAGCCTGGACGAACGTACACCTGCAATTAAGTCATAGTCCATGGCATTCTCCGACATGAGATTTCTGTGGATTTTAACTTTCTGTACTCCATCGAACCTAATGACAGCGGTTTTTGGCAATGTTCTCTGCTCCTGCTTGAGTGTTCTTATTTGAGCGTGCATTATGGCCGTCCGATAACTAGCCACCAAATCGTATCGGTTTTGCTTTATGGTGTTGTACGCAATGATCGCCGGCACCTCTCCTATTATCTCACTAAGACTGTCTGCTCGGATTTCTATAATAAACTTGCCGTTGTTGTTCTCTATGCGATTGTAGTCCAGCTTAAGCTTCTTCTCCATGCCATCGAGCGCGATCAAGCCCTTTCGACAGTCATTGTCCAAGAATAAATTCGAAGTAAAGTTCACCGACGCGTAGTGACCTCTGATGGCCACGGTGAAATCCCTATTTCGCCGCCACGTGTTGTTGCCAAGGAATATGCTGTGGGTAAAGTTCTCATTGTACTGCCATACATAAGGCAGCGATATTTCCATGCCACCATGCATGTTCGCCTCAATGATATTGTCCTGCAGGGCGTAGTGAAAGAGATTGTTAGACGATCGCAGATCCTTGGAGACGTGGCGAATGCCAATACCATTTTGGAAAATCTGAGTGTTGTTGATGTGAATTGTGATCTCAGATATGTTGCTCGAGTGTACATCCCAGAATGGTGCCTTCACTAGGAAAGCTTCACCATCATTGGAGCTGATTTCAGAATTAGAAATCTTGATCGACTCGTTGGCCTTTCGAAGGTAGTGCTCGCCATGCTGTCCGAAATACCGATTATAGTAGAAAGCCGATATCGCTCGAGCATTCTTTTGGATTTTAGTCGAACGTATTGTCAGAGAAGGTGTTGGACCACTGGCCACGCGGTTCCGAATATCCTGTATGGGTGCTGAAAGTGTTGACAGCATAATGACAGCCCCTCCTAAAGCATTCTGACCACTTTCGTAATGAAGTATGATGCCGTAGCTGCTACTTGTCACAGGGAATACACTTAGATCGCGCTTAACCTCCCACAAACTAGATCTATCGTTTTCTGTCTGCGAATCAAGAATCCAAATTCTTTCAGTGGACCGATTTTCAATTGGATTAAGAAGTTGTATTCCCATAACATAGCCTGGTTGGCAGCGTATTGCCATTTTTCGATTAACACTCTCGCCGGAATGCTTTTCTGTGATGATATACTTCGTTTGCCATGTGGCTAGATCAAAATTAAAGTCGTGCTTTGGCAGGAACACGGGTTCGTAGTCTGTGTCAAAGGAGTTAAAGTCGGGAGCCATTTTGAACCATCCACCTAGCTCTCTTTGATCAATGGCAGATACGACGGGGTCATGCGATATGCCACTGCCTGTGTTGTCTTTTATCAGAGATGAATGTATTCGAAGTCCCAGTTGCTTTAAACTGATGCCATCGCCTTTGTTGTTCGTAAATTCACTGTTCTTAATATTGTTAACAGATTTGCCTCCAAATACGTCGGAATATATTACGCCAAGACCATCGTTCAGATTGTCAACAATGCGAACGTTCTCTAAGTTGTGTCGGGCGAAATCCATCTGTACAGCGGGTTTGAATGAATTGGTCTTATAATCAAATAGACCGGCTTTCTCCACAGTCACGTATTGCAGATCAGCTCGTTCTGCCAACATACTGAAGCGCAGGCCCGCCCAACCGCCTTCGTGGCAGCGGACTCCAACGTCGCTATCATGCGAGCAGGAATTCTCAAACTCACCTCGGGATACGCGCTCCGAACGACATTTCGTGATGTCTATGTCATGCTCTGTGCACTTGACGTTTGAAACGATGACGTCCTCAGTGGTACCTACTCCCGGCATTTGAGAGGGATGCAAACGCCAATCCAACGGATTGAGTGTGTAACCTAGGTGGTGACACACCAATGCAGCATTTATTATGTTCCACCCGTAGTCGCAAACAGTTCCCCATCGATCGTCCAAGAAAATCTGTAAACGTCCTTCAAACTCCCCAGCGCCTCCAAGCAACCGAACTGGTACCTCTGCAGAATCCTCCTTTCTCATAATCGATTCGGTTTCCATGTCAACAGCTTCAATATACTCCCCGTTGGCATCAACAGTGTCGTTTGTTGGCCCCGTCATTAGAGTATCCCTCTTCAGTGTGAAGAGAATGTCATCTGGTCTTCTCCCTCTTGCTTCTAGCTTTCCTGCTACCATCATTCCAACACTTGGCTCAAACTTTAACGTCACATCTGGCTGCAGAATCAACTTTCCTCCTGGGCGGATGTTGATATCTCTATTTACTATGTACGTTCCCGCTGGGATCATTTCTTGTCCATCTACTTCCCCACCAACCAAATCGGAACCATCGTTAAAGAATTTGTGTACAAAAGTTGGTATCGAGATGATCGTGGAACTGCCCGGGTTCGAGTTGTGCAGCAAATAAGGAAGATACTGAATCTTAGCCAAGTTGTAGCGATCATTGCGATGGAACAGGCGCTCGTAAATCTTAAATTCATCGGTGTATCCCAGCCAGTTGTACGTAGCGTTGATGATCTGACTTTGATCGCACAACTGTGATCCGATTTCGTACTGCGAGTCATAATTGGCGATAATATTTCGAAAAACGTCAACATTGCTCGATGAGATCACAATTGGAGCAGAAACTCTCGAGCGGGGATTCAACTTTCTCTCTCCCGAGTCGGGGGATGCCGGTCCAAATGGTTCTCGCACCTTATTCTCACGCACAAAGTTTCGCGTAAATAGCAGCCATTGAACATCTCTTCCGCTGTATGGTGAAAGACCTAGTGAGACCACGTAGACTCCTTTGTTTCGCATAAAATAGTTGCTCTGTACGACAAGTCTCACTGGCAGTTCATTAAACTCATCCCAGGGTTTGTTTTTGACATAAAGTGACCCATATGATCCATATCGAAACTGATTATATTCAATGCGTCCTCGTAAATTCAAAGCCGGGCTAAGGAGGATCGAGTTTCTCTTACTGTTCTCAAATAGATTATGACCAATTTGCAGATTTAGTACGTCGTCATCGGGGTTTTTCAATGGAAACCAGCAACTATGCACATGAACATCATCAAGGATGCTGGAGTTGAAATGATTTCCTGAGATATTGACCCACAGAGGAGCGCAAAAGTTTCCATGATAAATGCCAGACTCCAAGTTATTGAACATGTCGGTGTACTCTACCGTGGTGGTTTGGTTCAGAGGGATATACTCTTTCCGTTCAACGTCATTTGTTTCATTTAACCAAACTGCGAAACCATAACCCTGGTTTGAGCTTATGGAACTCCTTGAGATATTTCTATTTCCGCCGTAATACGTGATGTTGACCCCGTCGCCCTTGTTGAAACTTATGTTACTCTGAGTGATGTTAACATCTCCAGCTCCACTGGTCACATGGACTCCCGAAACATGTCCATTGTTGGATATGATGGTACTTTGAATCTGCAGCTGGGAGCGTATATTATCCACGGCAATACCACGACCTGAGTTGTCCTCCACAACGGAGTCGACCACCTTCAGGTCATAAGTTCGAGTGAACCCGGTTGTAATGCGTATAAAAGCTAAGACCTCCGTTCGCATATCTGCCCGGAACTGAATATAGAGTTTGTCCTTGGTGCTAGTCACTGCTTGGTGCCTTGTAAAATTTCTCAAATTCCAAGACGTCAGAACCCGATCGCTCGGAGACGATCCATCGTAGATCATAATACTAGCTGATTCGTTACGTGCAACTGTGAAGTAATCGAAATGAACCGTAAGCACATACCCGGGATGGGTGAAAAAGTACTTCCCGCATTCCTTAGCTGCTCCAGCATAGAACTTCTGATGCAAGGACAGACTTATCGGAAACGTCTGCCCAGACGTTGTTGGCAAAGTACAGAAATCGTGAATTGTGGCACGATCAGTTCGCAAATCAGAGCGAAGATCATGCCCAACGTATTTTATACCATCAGCTGCATTCTCGACTATCACACATCCCTCCATTTTGACCGATCCATAACTGGAGTTGACAAATACTCCGATCCCATTGCTATTTCTTACCGTCACGTTCTTCATGGAGAATCCACCATCCGGAAGAGTGGTATTCAACCCTGTGTACGCTGAATGATTGATAACGATGTGCTCCATCTCTGGTGGAAGTCCAATGACTTCTACAGCTGAATTAGCAACCCCTTCTCTTCCATATCCAGCTCGAATAATGTCCACGAATTTCAGATTCGACTGTGACACTGCCGTGTACACGGTGTTGTCTAAACCAAGAGATTTCGCAACTGGAGCATTTTCGAAACGCAATCCTCTCCAGTGTCCGCTCACACTTGAATGTACCGGTAAACATTGAACACCTATGTCACTATGGTAATCGCATACACCAGAGCCCAGTTGCCTTGACTGCCAGCCACAGTCGAATAATGATGATTCACTACCACGACACTTTGGATCCTCGTATAACAGGCGTGGTGCTATTTTCGCCGAACGTTCTATCCAATTCCAGAATTTTCCACCTTTGAATCCCATCTGCCGGCAAGTTGTGTGATAATCCATTTGTGTCCAACTATGGGAAGAAGTAAAACTCATCAATAAATTGGAGATGTATACAATTTCTGAGTACTTACTTGCGAGAGTTTGTGCACACTGAACGCCATTGACCTTTGTGGTATATTTGCAGTCTTCCTTCTAAAGGCGTTGGCCCGTCGACTAATCGTGCGCCAAGCTCCTCAGGATCTGGAAACACTCTGTTCGAAGTATCACGCGAGGTAAATGTTATCCTCCTAGTTGAAGTACCCTAGAAAGAAACATTATTTTTAATTATAAATGCTTTTAATTATTGAACAATTTATTAGCTGTTAGATTGAAAGCTTCTTATTTGTGGGTAGCCAATTATATGGTAGGCGTATGATCCTGAGTTAAATAAATTGCCTTTACACGACATGCAGGCTTGACTTAATATTCATGAAATTCTACGCTTTCGCAATAAATAAAAGTAGATCTGGGTTGTATATAAATGGGTCTAAAACTAAATCTGTTTTTAATGCTGATATTTTGTCTAAGCTAATCTGAGCACTCCCAATCAATATCAAAAAAAGCTAAAAGCCTATATTATTTTTCTAACGCTATTTTAAAATGAATAGGATAATTATAAAAAAAATTAAAATTTCTTTATATATTTTTGTCAATTGAGTTTAATATATGTACGGAATTTTATACACTACCCCATAGGGTTATAGAGAAATAATTAAGCTAGATATACCCCAAAGTATAGGGATCAACTCAGAATCGCTAGCTGAGTCGATTTTTAGGCCTTCAACTTTGAGCATTAGAATAATGAAATTTGGTATATATGAACCTTATCCAAAGCGGCATAACAACAAACGTTCTTTTTGGTCAAACGTTTAAGAATTTAAAAAAAACTATCTGAAAAAGATATTTACAGAATCTAAATATCTATATTTGGTAAATTTAAGTTTTTTTGCCACGCCCACTTTTTGGAGCGCTTTTTAATAAAATAACAGTTTTTGTCCAAAGTTTAAGGAAACTCGAAAAAAAACTTTTGATGCAAACACTTTTGTAATGGCAATGCAAACATTTCGTACACAAATCGTTTTCCTATAAAAATTATTTATATACCCAGAATTTGATAAACTGTCTGAACAATGTTTGAACCAGCTTATCAGGTGCATATAAATCGGTTTGAATGCAAAAAAAAGTCTTTTTCAAGATATTGCTTTAATATTTCAGTAGAAACGCCCAGTTTTTAAGAAATATGTCAGATAAGAAACTTGCACAGTGCCTCCAGAGGCAATAAATTGCCATTGCTTTAAAATTTCCTAGTTTAGACCAGAGATACCTTTATCTCTGGTTTAGACGCTCAAGCAATGGCAATGGCAATATTGCCCGCCAGATGGAAGGCAATGATTGCTTGAATTTGACGTTTCGAAGTGTTCTAAATGGCGGAAACTAAAAAGAAGAACGCGTGTAAAAACTTTGAAAGAAAAATTATTATTCACTGAAAAAAAAATTGAAAAAGCAAAATAAAAATAAAAAAAGCAAAAATGGATTTACCCAAAATCTATGTTTTTTGTCTTCTTTTTCCATATTTTCAATTGTTTCTATAGCCTTTATTTATTTTATTTGCTCGGATGGCACGAACACGTTTGATGTTGAATGACATAATTACATTTGACATTTTGGTATTGCCGGCAATAAAATGTCCACCTAAATTTTAAATTGCCGTTGCCATTGCCTGATATATTGCCTGTTGAGGCTCAGTGTTAAAGTCCTTGGAAATATGTTTTTCTCTTACTTTTTAGGTTTTTTTTAATAGAATTATATAGTCTGTAAATTGTTAAAATAATGGTAGACTTAAATAAATAAACAAGCAACGAGAAGAATAAATTCAACGTTTTTACTGTCCATTATTTTTTTTTACATTTCGGGTATACCGTTACGTGACCATGGCTTGTTTTACAAACCTTGTCATACAACAAGCTATGGAATGAATGAGCCTTTAACAAGGTGCATTAGGAGCTTTAATTGAATAGGTAATTCCGTTGAATCCACTATTGATATTTCGATCAATATAATTGTATTTAAAAAAGATTAAATTAATTGTAATAATTGCTCATAGCCTCATAGGTTTTTTTTTAATTTTACTTGGAATAACTTACGAATGTAATTATTAGAAGCCTGAGTTTCTCCCTTCTGGTAATTCATTCATTTTTTTTAAAGAATTTTATTAGGTACATTTTTCTCTTAACAGAAATTAACATTTTTTCAGGATTAACAATTTATTATTAATTTCGTAAAAAATGTATTTTTTCTCTTTCCTAATGGCATGGCTCGATTGTATTTCGATTCCCATACTTCTCTGCACTTTATAAATAAAAATCAAATAATACGCTAATACAGGGTGGGTCATAATTTAAATGTGCCATGACAGGTGGCCATGGCTCAGAGGAATGCGAAGTTGCCTGCTAAGCCAAACGCTGCGGGTTCAAGCCCCAGCTTCGGCAGCATTCTTTTTCAACAAAAATCGCCAGCTTATCTGAGACAACCTGTGCAATAATATGAGACAATATAAATCTATGTCTCCTCCTCTGTGCCACGTAGGTTTATCTTATATGTCTTTCCTTATATGTGTCTATCTGCCACTCCATGATTTTTAAAAATGGGGTCAAAAGTTATTTTACTTTGAGGTAGACTAATAGAGAATTCAGCTGACGACAATCAGTAAAACGATAAACATAAAACACTAGAAGAACGCGGAACTATTTTACTTCGTATCTGTTGTCTTAACAAAAGCTTAATTTGTCCAGACGTCTTCGTCTGGTGCTTTTTCAAATCTCGCTTTTAACAGAACCCAATTATGCAAGCCAACATTGATGAATAAATAACCAATTAGTTTAAAATATTTTGTCAGCAACAACTAAACGAACACAAATTAGGCTTTCAAATTAATCTCATAAATTGATCGCCTTTAAACAAATTTTGTGTTGAAACAAATTTCCTCCTTCCTAACAAAATGGCAGAGAATTTACATTATGACAAAACTTTTACAAGGATACGGAAACGCATTCTCATGAGCTGCTATGAAATGAGCAGTTATATCTAAGGCTCCTGATTTCTCAGATGTGCGAAAATGACTGGGTAAGACATCTCTTTCCTGATATTTCATCCAATTCTCGCATACACTAGTTTTTGAAAAAGTACACTTGCTCATAAGCCGGATATGAGCTGTGAGCATTTTAAAGTACATTTAACATAATATAGCTACAAAAATGTAAGTTCGATTGGACACAAAAAATCATAAATCTGAAAACGAATAGTCGCACAATGTTTAGTGGAGGATCGTCTTTACTCGTTTCTTTTCATGTGGATAGATGTGTCATTTGTGAAGGTTACAATTACTAACGTGGGGATTTTTATTCAAGCAAAGACTTTTGGAAGATTCAATTTCTAAGAGGCATCAATCTACGCACTGCGCGTACAATTTAACTGTCCTGTGTCATCACCAATAACAGCCATCCAAAATATGCTATTCTACTGCCACTCCCTAGATTGCCTCACTACAACAGTAAAAAAAAACCCTTAATAAGTTAATTTAACCTGCAGAGCGTGTGGAATCAAAGGGAAAAACATCAATTAAGAAGTCGCGACCTAAAGACCATTAGGTCAGTTTGCTTATTCAATTTCAATTAGATCTTTTGTTCGCCTCAAAATGTGGCACAGACTGAATCACTTGTTAATCTTCATGAAATCCTACAGCTACACACTTAGATATTGTAAAACATATTATATGTTGTGTAGGTCAACTCTGGTAAATTAGCATTTGGGGAAGACACAGTAATTAAACAAAATTAAATTCTCATAATTTTGTAGTTTTATCTCAGACTCAGACTTTGTTTATAACTTATCCTCTAGGGGTGTATTCGTTTTGATACATAGTTGGGTACATAGCTGGAATTAAAAAAAGGGGTAAATGTGCTCTTTGTTGTTTCCAGCAGAACAAGTGTAAATATTTTAAAAACCCCCCTACTGCCAGGCCCCCTTTTCAGAAAAACTTACTTTTTAGCCAAACCGTAAGGAATTTGGAAAAAGTGTCTGAACAATATATTTAGATAATCTCAATATATATTATTTCGTCCATATAAAGTTTTTTGACACCTTGCATATTTTTTTTACCACACAAATTTATAAACTATCTGCACAAGAGTTTTTCAGTTTTTAGTCACCCTATTTTTGGGGACATTCATTTTAAAGATGGGATGGATAGGTTATTCAACAACCCCAACAACGGTAGCCTTCTCATGTGTTTAAGCTTTTTTTTGTTGACTAGCAACTTTGTGTATTTTTCACTAACTAACTCGACTGTATTAAAGGAATCTTTTGAATCATATTTGTACGTTGCATGGAATTACATAAAAAATCGTTTAGCTTGTATAGATACTCATTTATACTGTGACAGATACAGTATCAAGGGGTTGCATTAGTTGGCAGTAAGACCGATTTTTTTCCGTTTTTAACTATGTCAATATATATCCGTATCTATGCCACGAAAAAAGTGGCGCCAAAGTGACGCTTACTACAATGGATCAATATTGATGGCGAGAGGATACTTTTAAAAATGTTATGGAAGTAAGCAATGAAGTACATATCTATTTTTTTTTCTATCCGATGGCGTTAGTAAGAATTGTCGTAAAACTACCCTTACACAAGCAATAGATTTATCCTTTCTCAAGGATGTTTTTTTAGGGAGAGATTTATTTTAGTGACCTACACATTTTAAATAGGCAAATCTTTGCTTGAATTGACATAAGAAGGTTAAGGAATCATTTAGGTGTTAATGTTATAGCGTTTATAATCGTTTTCATCATTAGATAATAATTTTATTTTATATATAGGTTTAGTCCATTTAAATGCTGAAATTTCTTCTTTTTTACTTTTCACTTCATCCATTACGAAGAACAATACTCAATTGAAATCATTAACCCATGATTTGCGGTCATCATAGACAATGGCATCAGCAATGCGATAAGGCGAAGAACTACTTTGTGCGTCAAGAGTGGAGAAGAGCAAGATTAAAATAATCGTATTCAAGGCATTTTCAGCTTTGCGTTTATTTCTGTTCCGATCATAGACATAAGAAGTCATTCTCAATCTTTTGAGGCTATAGAACTATAAATAGAACCTTCTCAGTAATATATGCGGAAATTCGGCATGGTTTAGTCTCTTTTAAAAAGCGGTATATGACATCTAGCAGTGGACTAGAGGTCAGTGCGTTGGATAACTAAGCGCGGGGTCTCTGGTTCAAATCCCGAAAGTGACAGCACTTAAATCTTTCACTGCTCCGCCTCTTGCGAAAGTCTGACGAGTATCGCTGTCATGAGAAGCTTTTCAAATTTGCGTTCGGCTTAGACGTTAAATAGGAAGTCCTCTTCTTTGTGGAAATGAAAAGCTAGGTTTTAGGCCCTTTACAGACCCTTAATGCCAGATATATATGTGTTTTTTGTTATGTGCAAAAATCTGATATATCAAAATGTTTCGTCATAATTTAGGGCACAAAAATAGGTGACATCCAGAAAAACGGACACAAACACATGGCTAGATCTACTCATACTTTACGATATGTCTATTTGATTATCAATATAACGCCATGTTATAAACCGTGTTAAGAAGCTTATCTATTTTTTACCAAAATGATTCTGGGACTCAACCAACTTATACATATACATCCCTATATAAACCCATAGGGATGTATAAGTTGGTTGCTATGCTGGTCATATATGCACCTAAAATCGGATAGCAAAGGAAAATTCGAGCTTACTGTCCATTTCCAACACATCTTTTGCTACAACATCTTTGTTGCAGCAGACATTTAAGTCTAATGACTGTCGATTATCAAGGGACCGTTTAGAAGTCCAAATGGATACATTGAAGATGAATTGGAACGAATTTACAAAGACGAATGAAACATTTTTTTGATGATCCATCAGTGTCGATAAGAATAGCATCTACTGGTACTCTATATATGTTGTTCAACTCCTCCTCGAGCATATCGGCAGCATGGTCTATGTGGCTAAGTTTGTCAGACAGACTCCATTGGATACCATATCTTTCTGTTTTATCCACCGTGGCAGTCATCACATCGTCGATTGCCAGCAAAAACAAAGGAAAGGAAAAGGAGTCGCAAAGCTGTCCATTGTGCCAAACGTAACACCTTTCGTTGTTGTAAGACTCTTTTATAACAGCGACAATTTTCTCGGGGATACCTCACGCAATAAGCAATCTCCAGATGCATTCACGATTAACCCAACGAACGTATTCTCAAAATCTACAAACATGAGGTACAGCGGTGATTGGTACTCAAGACGATTGTTCATGTATGATCCGTAAGGTGTTGATGTACTATTGATGAACTAGTACTATTGGAGCATAAAGTACCGCCACCCAGCGGGATAAAGATTCTCAAAAATCAAAGAGAGAAAGAGAGAGAGATTATAGCAGTATTTTTCAGGCGTAGGTTTGAGCAGCGACATAATCCTCATAAAAATCCGAAATAAATTCGACATTTAACCGATTCAGGTTATCTTTAATGGATTTGAGAGGTATGTTGATTGAACACAAAGAACTCGGCAACCAAGAAAAATTTTCCAGAACTTCCAAAAAAAAGTCTAGCAAGTCAGTGAACGAGCTTCATTAAAGCTTGTGGTTAGTTAAGAGTGTCGGAAGTTATGTCATCACAAACTCACGCACTCAAATGGCATCTTACTGGATTTACAATAATATAAGCAATATGTACTTGGATACTCATCAAACCTTACTTTTAAAATAGTACTTGATGACTTTGACTTTAATAAAGGTTTAATAAAGGGGAACATATACTCATGACATCACTTGGTGGTAGTAAAAGCAAAAATGTACATGTCAAGCCGATGTTAAGATTGAAAAGGCTTTAACATCGTTAATAAATCAAAATATTCTTGTATTCCAATAAACTGAGTGCCAGCGTTTCAAAATATGAAGCGACGTTCAAGGCCTATAGCCTTACTTCAGCATTATAAATCAGAAGGATTTTGCTTATCCATACATTTTCTGCTTAATTTCAGACAGCTCGTTATTGGTCGTGTTATTTTTTCTTGGTTTATCTATAATATGATCAATATATAAATATGAGAAAAAAGGCTAAGCCTTAACTTGGCAGAACTTTCATGTTGGCATTTTGAATATCATGTTTATTTTTTTAAATTCAAAATCGACCTTTTTTTTATTTTATGCTTTGCTACACTAATTGTAATGTTGTGATTTAGAATCAAAGCAAATGTTTATTTTTTACATCAAATTATTTCATAAAACTTTCATTTCCCTCGATTTTGAACCGTTTGTTTACTGGATGTGATACCGGCAGCCATTTTTATCATTTTCGTCAACCGTTTTGGATTATAATTGAAATACATAGGTATGATTGGTATTAATTTTTCTAACCAGGATAGAGTTCAAGGCTCGGTTACTGTCCATGCTTATCGAAATCTATATAGACTTAGGTGTCGTTATATTTTGCCGGTAAACTGATCTTTAAGAATAAACAGATTACAAAAAACGCACCTATTGTCTATTTGATTAGATTAGTCTCTGCAAGTGGCGCTTAAAGGAAGGGGTTCTTAACATAAGTCTGGCGAACCTCATTGTTTACATGTAACCCTATAACCCTGAAGAAACAAAAAAAAGGATATCGTATGCCAACCAAAGTTATGAAGTATAGAAAAATAAGACGAACAAATTATATGGCGAGAAGTGTCTCGAGACAGACATATCGACGCCAATACAATTTCAGGCAAAACAAACTGAGCATTCTTACCCCCCAATATTAAATGTGAATATTAGCCATAGGTATACCTACGTTATTGAGCTTCTTTGGTTAGCCTTTTGAGTTGATGTAATTTTTATTAGGCCACATAAATACGCACCCTTGTTTATAATTACCGAGGTTGACAACCCCATTCTACTTCCACTGACCATATGGGGGTATTTTTCTGGTCTTTCTCGTAAATTTATCGATTGTCCTTCAAGTGATGTCACTTGCCCTAGTTATACCTAAATCCTTCCTTAAC
Source organism: Rhingia rostrata (assembly GCA_949824845.1). NCBI lineage: Eukaryota > Metazoa > Arthropoda > Insecta > Diptera > Syrphidae > Rhingia > Rhingia rostrata. The sequence goes on along the minus strand of OX463755.1, from coordinate 2,643,157 downwards.
ATAAAAACGACGACATCAGTTAAAAATGTTAACATACAATTGTCTCTAAAAAGTACTGCAAACATTCCTTAACTCCCTCAATGAAGTTTTATCGACAACGATGACGCAATCTGTTTACATGCATAGCTTTGACGACCGCATTTAAGTTTGTTTGCTTACTCACTATCAGAACAGTCGTCGCTTAATCACCCCTTCGCAGGTGATTAGATAACGCAATTTGTACGTAAGGTCTACAGGTGTATAGCAATAAAAAGAACTTGCGAAATTGAGAATAAATTACTTACAACAGCATGAATGACACCTCGCACAGTAATTCCAGTCGAAGGAGCAAATTCAATAGTGACTCCTGGTTCAATCGTTAGCTTAGCTCCCTGGGGTACATCAATATCCTCCGTTACAACGTAAGGACTCTCTACGGCACGCAATATCCGCTCGCCAACAATCTCACCTCCATGCAGCTGGGTAACAGGTCGGTTCAGAGTATCTTGGGGCACTTCCCCATCAATATCTATTTCATTCTCACTAAAGGCACTATCACTTAATTGAGCCAAGGCATCGCTATAACATAGCATATAAATTACACAAAATATCACAATCAAACCGGAGCGCCCACCGCTCCGATTACTCATTCTCAGGCATGTCATAGTCACTTGTTTCGTTGGAGAATCATTGATTTCCCCTTATGGCATATTCACTTGGCACTTGTACAGAAATTTCACGCAAACTACACATTTAGGTTCGCAAAACATTAAATTTCACTGGATAGATGTCGGTGCTAAGAAACCTCAAAAACACTAAACACCTCTTAGTTTTGGGCGGGGGTGATTTCTCAGCTGGAACCGCCGCGATGAGCTGAGACGACAACGATACGACCGAAAACTGGTATAGCGAGATTAAGAATGCATCTACACTCAAAGAACCGTTACGAAGAACTAAACAAAGCACAACACTGGAAAGTCGGGAAGCCGAAGTACAAATACCAAAACACTGGCAGACTAACTCCTATCGGTGTGCGCGATACTAAGAAATGTGTGACGGCGCGTAGTCACGGAAAACTAAGCAAACGCAAAGCAGTGTTACGTGAATGAAAAGCTACAGAAAGGCAGTGTGCATTGAACCCCCGTCGACGATTTGATTTTGAATGCCAATAGATACACTATAGTTAGATACTTTGAATGCAGGTAGTGTTACCGATGTATAGGTGTACAGCACACGTGTAGATGTACGAGTCCACTCCCATTCGCGGGGTGAATTTCGTTAACAACGTTGTTAAAACAAAAAGTTTGTGGAACTATCGTAGAGAGGCACTGTTCCGCACGCGTGAAGTTTCCCCTATGCGTTTGTATATCGTTCGCGATCGGATCTGTGGAATCGCTCGACCATCAACAGGTATAAACTCAAAACTGACAGCAGCTTAAGTTGAGCAACGTATTTTGGCTTATTGGTTTGTTTCTTTTTTACTGAATATAAATGAGCAATACACAGATAATAGACAACACATTTACACTTGAAGAGAATTGAGGTAGAATGGATTTTCCAAACTAAAAGATTCACAACGGATATTGAAGGAGTTTTTAGAGCTTTAAAGAACACATTTTTGCACCCGCCGTTGGCTTATTATATACAATTTCACTTATTTCGTTTAATTTACGCCTTTTGTGATTGATTTTCAACTGTTTAACGTTAATTTACTGAAGATCAATTTTTAGGTGCGGTCATAAAACTCAAATACATTTAACGAAGCACAAAAACAAAGCACAAGCGAACACTTCAAAGGTGAAGACGACAATGGATACACTCACAGGGGAAAACTTTCAAAGTGTGGCTTGTTTTCTACTCAAGTTCGACTTGGGATTTGGGATTTCTCTTTTCAGGTGGTTTCGCTCTTAAGTATTCACCTGTTGTGAATAAAAGCTTAAGCATGGCTTAAAAGCTTTGCATGTCATTCGAACAAGTGAGTGTCGATTTGATAACACCTTTTTGAAAATTTGCAGCCATTTGTTTTGACGTTTGTTGAGAACACGTAATTAGTTCTGAGACAAGATAAGTTGACCCAGATATGAGTCAGCGTTTCAAGGTTCAGAGCATTCCTCTAGGGAGATGAATGAATGGTTTTCTAGTGAGTCGTTTCTGTATTATCAAATAGTGCGAGTATGATATTATGATGCATCAATCGGAATATAACCGACCTTTTTAAATTAAAAAAAAAAGTTAATCATGCATTTGATATTTGATAACTATATTAGTATATACCTACATGTATGCACAGTTGATAAACAAATTTTACATGTGTTGGATGTGTTTAAATCATTTTTTTGTTGTTAACATAGGTAAAATTTTCGAAAACATATTGGATGGGAAAAATGTTATTGCAAACGCATCTTGGGGGTTGGTTGCTTATTCGAAATGATAACTATGAGTAATCCTTGACTGACCAATCCTAAGTCGAGTTAAGACAATTGATTATTTTCTACCAATGGTGCCAAAGTAATTGTTTGATTTCGGTTTATTTTTTCTCTGTTTATTAGCTAATGTTTGGGAATGTCTCTTGAACTACCTCGATTTTTGTTCCCTGCAATCCGAATTTCAACTAAAAAAAACATATACACGAATTGCCTTTTACAGTAATTTTCGTTTTTACCGTAATATTGTTTATGGATATATTAGTCGTTAAGCGTCTTCATACGAATACCCGCTTGCTGTAATTGATCTGGATTACCGAGATTACCGAGATTTAAAGTTAGTCAATTTAAAGTTAGATGCTATTTAAAAACATTTAAGAAGGCTACAATCCGCTGTGCGGATCGTTGAATACCCTATCCAGTTTTTAAAACTTTTTTGGGGATGAAATATAAACAATGACACTGTTATAACAGAGTTTATACAACTATTTTGTGGTTTGAATTATATGGGAGAGTTATAGATATTGGGATTGTGTAAATATGTTGTTTGACAAAAATGCCGTTTGAGCGAAAACAATGTTTTTCTTAAAAGTGGGCGAATTTCATAAATGTTTACACTTCTTCGCCGAGAATGAGGTAGGTATATAGGAACCGAAAATTCAACACTCTAGCTCAAAATGTAAGGCAGGCAGACTAGATTGACTTAGCTGGCGATTCTGAGTCGACCCAATATAGGTAGTTACTTCAAATTAATTGGATCACCTAGCTACAGGGTCACCTAGCAAAGCGTAGATTCGGTGACCAGGCCAAAAACAAGATTTCCATTGATACCAACATTCATAAGCGAATTTTATTTAGCGATGAAGCTCATTTTTGGTTGAATGGATACGTCAATAAACAAAACTGCCGTATTTGGACGTTTGTATGTTGAGACATTTGGACGTGTTGTGTATGTTGAGACACCGCTACATACACAAAATCTAACTGTTTGTTGTGCTTTATGGGTTGGTGGAATAATTTGTCTGTACTTCTTTAAAAACGATGCTGGCCAGATCGTTACAGTCAATAGTGAACGCTATAGAGCCATGATTACTGAACTTTTCACTCATCAATTGAACAACCATGATTTGCAGGAGCTGTGGTTTCAACAAGACGGCCCAACATGTCACATATCTCATGCCACAATTGATTTGGTGTAGGAAACGTTCGGTGAGCGCATAATTTCGCGTTTGGTTATATGAATTGGCATCCAAAATAGTGCGATTTAACGACGCTTGACTAATTCCTGTGGTGAAAGGTGAAGTCGGTGGTCTACGCCGATAAGCCTGAAACGATTGACCAATTGGAAGACAACATTTGCCGCTATGTTGCCGTTATACGATAAACGGCCATAAATATTGACAAAAGTAATCGAAATTGGACCTCTACGTCCGAGCCAGGGGTGGTGGTCATATGCCAGTAATCATATTCAAATTAGAATGAAAGAAGATTATCTTTCCAACAAAGTAAATTTCATGTTAATTAAAGAAAACATCTTCTTTTTTTTATTAGATTTAAAAGTTCTATATACCTATAAAAAACAACCTTTATTTTGTATACAAATTGATATAGTAAACAATTATTTTCTCAATAGATGGCCTCAGTAATCTGTATCTGGTTTAGCTTTTGTTTCATTTATTTACAATAGATGTAGTTGTAAAGATGACAGTAGTGTTTTTCTTCATTGACAGTTTCGCATTTGATTGATTTGCGCACGAGAAAATACACTACATTTTACAGTTTTTCTTCAATAAAGCCGAAAATGCATGTTAGACGGCTGAAAATGTGAATATTATTTATGCTCCTGATACAGTAACAGCCATGCGCAATTTTTATTTCGTCGATTCCGTTCCGGTAATTTTGAGGTTAAAGATGAATTCCAATTGTCAGAAATTTTGAAAAATTAATGAAACTCTTCAATTTCATACAAAAATAATCAATTTATTTCTACCGCACCAATTAAAATTTTGTTTGGAAACAAGCCTGGGAGTGGGTTAAAATGATTTATAGACAAAATATAGTTCATGGCAACATTACCGATTTTTTATTGAATCGTTGTTGGAATTTTTTAATATAACGACAACAATAAGCGGGCGTAGCAACAAATTTTGTAAGGGTAATGTTAACATATCTTGCTCAGAGAATTTTTCGAAATTTCTTTCGATTTGACCAAAAACAACGTTTTTCAGAAAATAAGGCGTGGCACTTGGCAGTGAGAGTTTTATGAAAACGTTTACACTTGTGTGCGAGGCATTGACTAAGAACATATAAAACACATTTCACTCAAGTAAAGCGGTTCTGAGTAGATCCATATACTATACGATATTTTTGTATATTATAAACTAAACATCAAAACTAATATACTTCTTAGGGATAGACTATAAAAAATATTGAATTAATAAAATGCGAATATATACGAAGAAAAAATAGACGATGAAACAACAAATTACTTTAGCTGATCTACAAATTTCAAAAGATGTCGGAGATGTAAGTGTTAAACAAAAAAAAAAAACTCAAAAACTTTAAAATCAATGGAGGCTAACTCACAATCACTCTTTAGAGCTTCGCTTTGCCAACATTACATTATTATTATACATTATTTGACACATTTCAACTTCGGCTACAAAAATGGTGGAAATAATTAATATCTTCGTGCGCTCCACAACCTTTTCAGAGGATAACACAGAAAACTACAACAAATTTGTTGACGTCACGTTTACATTTTACGTTTACCATTAAGACGTTAAAGCTCAACACTAGGCATAGCTACAGTGTGATAGGTAACATTGATTTCATAAGGTTGATTTATGTGCGTCAACCAACTCAACGCTCCAAAGCGTGATTGTATTTCAACAACTAGTCTTGTTTTAATCTGAATTTTTTTTTGATTCCAGTATTGATGTTTCGATCAGATCAAGTGAATCATTTACTAAATTATTTTATAAATTTGATTAGGTACATAATAATAAAGTCTAACATCCACAGTCTGCTAACTCAGCAAGAAGGTACTGTAATAAAATAATCCCCACAATAGGATGTTCCCTGAACAACTTGAGAAAATTCGTTAGCAATAGGGAGCTATGGTCTGATCCCTCCTACAAAATTAAATTTCCTCCCATCTATTTGTTGCTTGTAGAGTACTTCGTAACAAGGTAGTTGAGATAAAGGATGACAAGCAAACGATTTTTGACAAAAGGTGAGTTACTACACTTCCGAAATAAAATGCTATTACGAGAATAAATATGTACGTTATAAAAAACGGTATACCTACCATAAAAATAAAACTCCAAATATGTCTCGTCGATCCTTATTATTTATCGTTGGTTAATTTAATATTTGATTATGTTATAAGTGACCCGGGGTTTGGATTTGCAAGTATTAAAATTAACTTTCATGGTATTTATATGTGTTAGTGTATCTGTACAGTAGAGCTCTTGCTTGCAGGCTGATTGTTTGAAACACTTTGTTTGCAAGTAGGTCGACAACAGCGATGATTTTTTCTTTTACACTAGTGCATTCTGCGATTATCGTATATCTGTCACTTTTCTGCCGGGTATAACACTTGTTTTGTAATGCTAGATAATTTCATGCGTGCAGTTAGAACATATCTCCACTTCAAAGTTACACATATAATCACGAAACCAACATTATTATAAAAGAAGTTAGGTTAATACTTGCAAAACTAAACTCCGGGTGAACGATTTCCTTCCGGTTTTTTTTTACTTTCAATAGTGCAACTAATGAACGTGCATACCGACCATTCTAACTACACACCATCATAACACTACCACATACTAGATGGCAGCATAAAACACCATCCCTGCTTTAATGATACCAACGCAACAAATCCAACTATTCGCCGGTCACCGGCGCAAAAAGCGAAGATGCCGTACGCTGATTGGTTGAAAATTCCACCCCAAATTAAAAGCCAAGCCAATGCCCTACGCCATTTATTCATCCAGCGACATTCTCGTTTTACATTTCGTTGGAGTCGGACGTGAACAAATAGTGTTGGTGAACAAAAAGTGAAAAAGTAAAGTTTTTTTTTTTAATCACATCAGGTGCATCGCTGAGCACCTTGAAAGAACCGGGGAAATTAGGCCCAACGGTAAAATTCTACACCCATTATATCAACAAAGATTGGAAAGATAAACAGAAAAAATTACCTAACGTTTAATTGTAATTTTCGAAGTTTTTTCTCCACTCCCTACTTCTCTCCAAAAATACATATAGTATTTAGTTGTACAAAAAAAAAAAAAACTTTTATTTTTGTTCTTAGAGCGCATTTAAAGTGCCTGTGCCTTGTTTTAGCTCACTATTCTGCTACAGAAAAATATCCCAAACTATCTCGCAATTTAATTCGTAAATTAACAACGTTTTTTTGTGGCTTCATCGCGTCGATTACACTGAAATCGCAAAGGAAAGCTGTTCTCAAAACGAAAAAAAAAAAATATTGATGCATATACATATATCTTTTCCGAACGACGCCATCTTGAAATAAGGTGTTGTACCATCCGAAAATTATCTATCGCATCGAATTTTTCAATATCCGCCTGCGAAAAAAAACTAAAAAGCTGAATCAGACAGAACAAGACACAATCACCTTTGAAACGCCGTATATTCTATAACGCATATAATTTATTTAAACGCTCCTCCCTTCTGGCTGCGCGAATGTTGAAAAAAAAAAATATAGAACGAATGTGTGTTTAGCAATTACGACTCAAAATGGCTAACCAGCGACCGAAAAAAAAATGTATAATTTCTCCTTCCTCACCACAAAAAAAAGCAATTATATCCTCAGTATGTGGAAAACATGACGCATGCATTAATTTCTTCATGGTCACGACATAAATTTTGCGCAAATATTACATAAAAAATACTTCATCCATCGATCGGCTTTAATGTGTTTAGGGTGTGGAACTGGAATTTTCGTCATCTCCAATGGATACATACTTTTCAGCGGTAGAAGAATTGTTAATTTATCCGGCGACATGCGCGTTACCTGTCCATTTAGGCAAAAATAAAGCCGCAAAGGACGCCATCTTTTTTTTTTTGTTGGGTGCTATCTCTTTACGATTAGCAGACAAATATTAATTTTTAATTATGTGTATCTGCGCTGAATGCTATGCGGTTTGGTGTGGATTTGATTTCATTTTCTGGACACACAATACACATGTTTGCACTTTTTGCTCAATATTGACCTAAACCGAAGTTGTTGATTAGATTTGCACCCAACATTAGCCTCTGTTTATATATACTTTCAAACATTCTTTAATTATACGATTTTTCATTTGGATCTATAGATTCGTAATGCAAGCAAAAGAACACACAATATTCCATTTATTTTTGTGCTTTGCTTTTATAAATGCAATCTCGTTTTTCAAACTGAAAAACTCTGGTTCAGCATTTATCAGTAATCTGAGCATTTTGAAAGCTTTGTAAAAAGCTATAAACTTTGCATAGCCGGTTTCAGGGAAACACCTTAATTCTGTTGGTACAATCTCTCTAATTAAATTGGAATGTGCGCTTGATATCAAACTAGATTACTAGATCTCCTTATCGCACGAAAAATAGTTGCATTTCCTCGCTTACGACAAAAAAAAAAGGAAAATGCCGATATCGATTCTGGGAACCCCTATTGTTCAATGCTCACCCTAAATAAGAATCGCAGATAAATCATGCAAACAATTGCAACCGTATCCCGCAGGACCATCCCTTAAAAAGATACCCATACGTACTTTCAACCGAAATGAGGGTGGGTAGCAGCAGATGGTCTCACAAGCACTAAACCTTCTAGAAAATTGTAGTTCCACACTCCCGCTAACACAGTTTGCCTTCAACCAACACCACCACCGAGACAATTAGACGATTCTTCTATTCATTCAATGTTTGTAGTTTGAACGCAAAGCAGAAAATTTCTCCTTTGGTACTGTACACACTTAATTTATTTCGCTGTTACTTTATTAAAAAAATTCACGTACGCCGAATTTTATGTTATACTGCTACTACTAGTACCTACTATTCTACATGCAAATAATCACATTTACTACTCATATCAAAGAACGAATACCTTTACCTACTATTATCAAAACATTTCACAGTCAAATCGAAGTCGTCGTAGCAACTGCGTGCACATCTTCGTAGGCAACGTTGTCGTCCTTCGTACCAAGCACACAAGCAGCGCACCTACTACAGCTCTACGTCAGCGTCTACAACACTACAACTGCGTATCTACGTCGAAACTACTACAACTACAAACATGAGCGACAGTCGAGGAACACGCGTCTACGTTGGTAATCTCACCGACAAAGTTAAAAAGGAGGATCTGGAAGGAGAATTCACCAAGTACGGTAAATTAAACTCTGTTTGGGTTGCTTTCAATCCCCCAGGTTTTGCATTCGTCGAATTCGAGAACCGCGATGAGGCTGAGAAAGCTTGCGACATCCTCAACGGCTCAGAAATCCTGGGCTCACAACTTCGTGTGGAAATCTCAAAAGGACACCCAAGGCAGGGTCGTCGCGGTGGTGGCCGTGATTTCGGTCGTCGCCAGGGCGGCGGTGGTGGCGGCGGATTCCGTGGTCCACGAAGCAGCAGCGGAGGTTTCCGCTCTAGAGGACCACCCGGTCGCGGTTACAGCCAGGACAATGGCTACAGTTCGGGCGGACGACGAGGCGGAAGCGGCGGCTACGGTGGTGGTAGCAGTCGAGATGGCGGCGGTTTCAGTGGTCGACGCGATGGTTTCGGTGGGGGTGGTCGCGACAGCGGCCGTTCCTACGGTGGCGGTGGCGGCGGCTTTAGCAGTGGCGGCCGAAGCGGTGGTAGCCAAGGTGGTCGTTTCCGATCTCGATCACCAGCCGGTGGTGGCCGAAGGTTTTAAATATCGCAATCTACTCACCACTTACTTATAAATGTAATACATAAGACATTGCTGTATGACTAAATACATATTGAATTTTATCTTACTGCGTAAAAACAAAACAAATAAAAGAAAATGCATAATACATATAACAAGAAACAAAAAAAAAAAAAAAAACAAGAGAATGAAACAAACAGAAAAATCTGCCGTGCGTTGTACGCGCGGGTAGTATTTTAGATTTTATTTAGTAACTGTTAGGTTTTCGAAGGATTAATGATCAAGAATGATAAATGAGACGATCTTATTATACACGAACATTAGCATCTCTTTGCCAAGACAGAACATCTTGAAAATAAAATATGTGTAAGGAAAGTATTAGATATTCATCTAAGGGAAGGTGATCTTAGTTTTGTGTCTAAATGATTTCCCCTCTCCTAACAAGACTATTTAAACAGAATAAAAGGAAAAATTATAAAACTAATATATTTGCTGTCTAGTGTTTTTCTAAGAAAGATTTTCAGCACATTGGTGGTGCGTAAGTATTCTCGGGGGATATCTCATACGTATTGTGCACTATGCAGCAGTTCACATGTAGGTGAAACGGTTTTTGTTTTTCTAAAGCACGTATATTCGGGCTAAAAATAATCATTATTCAGCGAAATTGGATTTCATATCAATTTGTGAAGTGGAATTGGTGAAAGCAGCAATCTGGGTCAGCATCAGCAGCTGCTCTGTATGTTAATGGCTATTCATTGCTAATTAAATAGAAGTTCTTGATACTACGTTGGATTTGGTTTGTACGCATGAAAATATAGACAATGGTAATGAATGTGTCCCAGCGGTTATTAGAAAATTTAAATTTCATCTAATGAATGCATCAGCGTTTTGCGGTCGAAAAGCAGTTGTGGCATATGCTTTGGTAAAGTAAGGGTGTAGTGACAACGCATTCTACAGTTTTAATTTAATTTCATGAAAAATAACCTTTCACAAAAGTGATCTGCTTTTTTGGGTCATGAGCCTGAGTTGCACTATCTAGAACATGTTTGTAAGTTTTAAATATCAATATCTAGTTCCATTCACCTAGCTGCAGACTACCAAACTCCGATTCCCCTTGTCTGAAAACTAAGATTTCAAATTTAGTTGGTAGTAAAATTGTCTAAAGTAAAGCAAATAATCCGACACATCTCCCTATAATGCTCCTACAATACATTGTTGAATTTTGCTTCACAACTGGTTGAAGCCGCTGAACTTCATGTATTCAACAACCATGGCTGAGGACTATAGCCGGCATCGCATTAAGCGTAAATAATAATAAGTGTTAGGAGCTTCAAATAAAGAAACTGGATCGTGATGGGCTTGTGTCCTAGGGTATCTCATAAATTAGAACTGGAGGTTGCTGTAAGGAGACCTATTTACCAACAAAAACAATGCACAGCTATGCGAAAACCAACCGAATTACGGACCCCTTAAATACTAACTAGACCCGGAATTATACAAATGCTTTTACCGTTGGATCGTCTGCCGTTTTGTACATATGATACCCGGCGTGCACTCAATTCTCTGTTGACCTGTGGGTATGGAAAGGATCAGCCATGTAAAACAAACAAACTTGTGACATTTAATATAGCACCACAAATGCGAAATCATTGTTGGGAGCCTACTCAGGTAAAGAGAGATTTACTGAAAGCCGGTTGGTGGTCGCCTGGCTGTACCCAGCACTAAAGTATCGTTTTGCAGATCAGCCTGATTTGTTCAGAAACCCCATTTAATGAGACTAACCCCTTATTAGGGATTTTATGGCCTCTTGGCCAGAGCTACGGAATATGGTGTGCAAATCGTACTTGAGAATTTTAAGGCAGATCTCAAGAACAAAAACGTGTTAGGTGGGTTGGTTGAACAGCACAGCTTCCACAAAACGAAAACAGTTAAAGGCTTCCGAATACCTAAGAACCACCAACCAACCAAATTGAGCATCTGGTCATAGATGCGAGGAACGCATCCAACTCCTTGATCTACATAGATTCAAGGTAATCCTTCATTTGATTTCTGACAAAATGTCTTCGAATGTTAAAAGCGGAGCCGAGCTAGGCAAAGTCATCCAATACCTTCATGTTACAGCCGTCGATAGTGACGTTCAATCCAATTCATCCAGGTTGACAGCATATTTATGGCCATTCCCTTGTTTACTGTTGAGCCCCTTCATTCTATGATGCACCAACAAACAAGTCGCGGATATCTCGTTGAATTCAACCAATGATTTCAATGTCCTCTTCGCACTCCAAGGGGTCATTCCGTAACTTTTAAAGGGTTAACACTTAGACGCTAGTCGATACCTCCTGAGCAAATGCCCAGTAATCGTCTGTGATTTGACGATTAGTGTTTTACGTGAAGTAAATAAAGTGATATCGCAAAAACGATCTTACATGCTGCAAGATTTACAGTCGAAATGTTATCGTCAAAAGATGATCACTATGGAGTGGGGTCCCAGTAGTTTAACAGATAGGTATAAGAAAAATGATGATTGTATTGGTATTTGGTAGGGTGTGTTGCACAATTCTCTCAAAGACAATATTTTAGAAATTATAAAAGTACTAGCAATATAACTCACCTTGCTTAATTCTTCTTCTCGATATCGAAAGAACACATTTGGGTTCCCAGAACAACAATCCTTGAAGCAGCCAAGCTACGAATCTTATACCTTCGGCAAACAGAATGAAAATAAGGCCAACCAGGATCCTGTCTAGATGAACGAACAATTTTAATGACGCCACGATCGGTGCTCTAGATAATGACTTTTATACACTACCCAGGAATTTAACTTTACCATCACGGGCGATAACGACGTAAAAACCGTTATATATCATGAAGTAACAATCGGCCAACAACGTCTAGACTTCAAAAAGCAGACAGGCCAAGCATCCGTAAAACAAAACATTAAATAACAACGTGACAACTAAATGACGTTAAAATAGCAATAAAGTGAACTTAGGCTGGAACAAGTCATTTGGCAATTTCGTTCAGCTGAAAACTCAGAATAATTTTGTTAGGAAGAAATTGCTTCAAGTAAAGAACTTTGCCCATAAAACCTAAATGTCGAAATATTTTAACACCTCAAAACGTTCACCATTCACTACCTTCCAGTTTAGTCCTAGGACAGAATCTCACTGAAATTTAAACTAAACCCACACACCAACTTTTCATCGATTTAAATAAATATACTTGATGTCATACGATAGAGACAAACTATTAAGTATGGTAACCGCCTTGCGGAAGATTTAAGCAACACATTCTTTTGATTTTTTACTAATTTACTGGACTGGGCTTTTGAGAATGGCTAGGACGCGTACTGCACACGGTAACTCTGGTCGGTTTGAGTCTTTTGGCTGGGAGCGTCAAACTTGATTATAGCTAAAATATTTTTGCTACGAATTAGATACTTAATTTAAATTCTCACCAGGAAATTAAAAATGACTAATTCGTCCTTGAGCTTTTAAAGCTTAGCAAATGTACATTTCACAAGATTGTTTTAATGACATTTCTCAATTGTTTTACAGTAATTTCAAAATGGCTCACTAAGGATTTTACTTTGTGGACGTGCGGGTACGCTTGTTCCATGAGAAGTTAATTCCGTAATTCTTAACACGATCCTTCTTCTTCGGTTCTTCGCTGTCAATAAACCACCTCAAACCATTCCTTTCGCAGTGTGTAATAGCTTCTTCCTTGGTGTTGAACTCAATCTGCATGTTCGAAAGTGGGTCACCGCTACATTAATAGAAAATGTTAATTTAACGAGAAAAACAGAGGTTTAGGAATTTGAACTCACGTTGAGGTCCAACCCATTAGGGGATTCTCCCAGCGGTCGCGATTATCGAATTCAATTTGCCAATTTTGAATGTTGTTTGTACCACTTTGCATTGCATTCTTGGGTGGAATATGAATGCGTACGCGTCTGGTCTTGATGTGCTCAGATGGCACCCCATTAATTGCACTAACATCCACCTGTAATTGATGGAATCAGTTTTATTTGAATTTAATCTAATGTGTAATCATTTAACTTGAACAGGAACTGTGATGGTACCACTCAATTTAATCTTTTCTTCGATTTCCTCAGGCTTTGCAAGTGCAGTGGCCACATCAATAAGTGGTGCCTCGCGTGCTCCGATCGACTTCCATCGCACTAAAGGGGCTGCTGCAATAGCCCTACCAAGAAAAATGGTTTTGACTAATTTTTTTATTGTAATAAGTTTTAATGTTCTTTCAATTACCAATTATTTGCTACTTGGGGTTTTGCTAAAACTTTAAATAATGCAGACATCCTTTTATTTTTTCCCGATTATGTAAAGAATGACAGCTTCACTGACAGTATGTTCTTCTTGGTTGAAACGTCAAAGTAGGTTCTTAAGATCTGTTTTATTATATAATTTAAATATTGTAAACCGTTTCTAAGCGCTAGTATTGGAATCGTACAAACAAAAAAATTGAGATGAGGGCACTTATTGGAAGGAAGGTTTTGTGAGAAACTAAAAATTCTCATATACTCCTTAACTGATATCTGCTGAAAATTTTACTTGTCTCTTTTTTATATGATCTTTGGTGATAATAGTGTTATAAAAACCTCAAAGGAGGAAAAGAACAAAATTAGTGTGCTACATTACGAGTCTTTCAGAGATTTTTCCCCAAGTCTCTTTTTTTTAGAGCAACAACTTTCTTAGCAGAAGGAACTTTTTCTGCCAAGCAACAGTTTCCTTGCTTCGCAGCCAATCATAATGATAAATTCCCCTCATGATGATGATACAAATAACTTTCTTAGCAGGAAGGTTGAGAAGACGAATCCAAAAATGTTTTGTCTCAGAAAATATGAGGAATCTTGTTCCACTTATGGGGATTTCGTAAGTTGTGCATTATTATCTGAAGGATACGTACGTTCTTTTCGTTATCAGTTTTCACATATTCTTTTGTGAAAATCAATATTTCCTATTAAAATCTCTTTCGGGCGGCGCAGCTATAGGATCATGGGCCCAGTAATAGCTAACATTGAAAACCATCATTGGAAATTTTCTTTTACTTCTTGCGGTTTTTTTTTGTAAATGCAATCACTGCGATTTGGAGTCAAAACAAAGATTATATGAGTCTTAAAACATGATAATCCAAACTTTTTTTTATTATAGTGTTCGCAGAAAATCACTTCTTATTATTCACTGATCAAGAATTATTTAAGTGATGTAATGATTGTCATACCACCGAACTGAAACGGAATTTTCCAATAATTCCTATAAGAAGTAATAGAGTGACATTTCAATTCCAGCATGTGTTGTGTTCTAATGAAGTTGTTTAATAATAGCTTTTTATTTTGTTTCTTCTGGTCTATATTATTTGCTGCACTGAAACACGGGGTTCAGTTCACCTTACACTATAATATATTAAAAATCACAACTGACATCAACTTTTAGCTAAATTTAAATGCTCGTTTATTCACCTACTTTGTAGGTGATTAATTTTATGATAATTAATACGGCTGTACTTGACCGACAAATGGAACAGACCTCAACGATGAGACAAATTATTTCGAAATCTATGAGTCGAATATCGGAACTCCTTACAGCTGACTGCTGACATTCCACTTTTGAGACAATCGATTTGTAGGCCACTGTTGTTTTGATAAAAATTGTAATTAAGAAAGAATCCAAATCTAAATAGAAATGAAAAAAATAATGGAGCCACATCCGAAAAATCTTATTGATCGATACTTGAAAGCTTCCAATAAGTTAAAGAAGTTCGACAGAATCGTGTTCAAGTGAGCAAACTGTTTTTTTCATTTTGTTTTTACATGTTCCCACAATTATTTTTATTAGGCGATTTGCTCCAAATGTTTGCGAGGTCTTGGATGATTTTAACGAATTGTCCCTAAAGTTCGAGGAGGCTGGGATTTATCAGTACGCTGCTATGTGCTATTTGGGTGCTGCTAAATGCGAAAAGAGTATTGGTAAGTGAAGGCTTAATTTTTTGGCGGTTCTACAGTTTACCTTTAGGAAATCACCTGTCTGAAGTAAATTGCTACTTGAAGTCTGCGCGAGCGTTTTTGAAAGCCAACAATGTTTCAGAAAATTTGAACATGCGATCAAATAAAGGCGAATACCGTCAAGTAGGTTTTTATAATCCGGCCTATCGCCAATTAATTTTCCCGGGAAACTTTTCCCATTCATCAATCTGATTTACATTGTTGAGAAGGGAAAAATTACCGGAAAAATGTACTCGCAATAGGCCTTAATATCCCGATGGCATTCTCAATTGATTTTTTTTTCAGGGTGCTCTGAAAGCTTATTATTTGGCTCTATCACGAGTCACCGACGATGGTGTGCTGAAAGCTGCCATCATTCGGGAGACAACTGCTATAAATCCGAACTTCGATGGAACGAGCACCTTCTCATCGCCAAGCCATCGAATTTTTGAGTTGGAACTATCCGCCAGAAAGAACGTTGAAAACGAAGATTATCTTGGAGCGCTAGAACGGATGACAGACATATTCGATAATCTGTGTGAGCGTAAAAAGCAGCATTTGTACTCGGATTTGCTGAAAGAAATTGAAATATCGCGAATTTTGCTTTTGGTCATATTGAGCTTACCCCCTTCAAGACAGTCACCTTCTCATATTAAACTAGTAGAATACTACTATAATTTTCGGAAAGGTGACAACAACGAATTGGATTCCATTTATCCAGATTCTCTCGACAATATGCATTCGATGTCGTTTGATTTAAAATGTGCACTTTCTGACGTGGTGGCTGCATGGCATGATGATAACAAGGAAGAGCTAAAAAGTGTCATCGACGAGCTTTGCAATCTAAGGGAGATGAGACCATTGCAACAAATGCTTGTGGATCGTATTATGCGAGACTTAATTCTAGTTTAGTGCATAAGTAGTACATAAGAAGTAACCGTAATGAAACAAATAGATGTGAGTACAATATTTAAATTTTTGTAGTCATTAGAGTTCGGGCTCAGTGGCGCGATGTTAAGTGCGATGAACTGCCTCGCAGAAGGTCCAGGTTCAATTTCCAGAAGCACCAACATCTAAAATGTATTTCACTCTTGCGATAATCTGACAATAAGAGTAATGTCACCTGAAAACAAAAGATTCTTTCGGTTCACCTGATTCGTTGTAAAAGAAGTACATAAATGGATGTGAGAAATAGATAGATAAGGTAGATAGAAAAATGAAGCCATTGGTTTAATAGCTCCTGTTGTTTATTTTATCTAGTTAGTTCTGTTATGCTTTAGTGATTTCCAAACATGGCTTGTCCTTTTATCGTTCTCAGACTTAATATCGTCCCAGAATAATAACTTTAGTTTTGAAACCAACAGTTATTTTCATTATTTAGGTTTAATATTCTAATGACTTAGAAACTCATTTTTATGATTCTAGTCTAACTAGTTTAGCCGCTTTCTAGTTTCCATTTGTTTTTTTTTTGTGTTCTGACCCCCAAATAATTTGGATCTAGTCATGTTTGCTTTGTTTTATCGTTCACTGGACCACAGAGAACGAAGGTGTATAATTTGATTGTGGGTTGAATATCTTCAGTAGACTCATTTAGATATTGATTGGTGCTACAGTCCGGGGTCAACATGACCCCTTGACCAACGTGACCCTCCGATAAGCCTGGTTCTGAGCCTTTACTTGCGCAAATTAGTTTTTTAAAGTGGTCATCCTGCGTTGATCAACTTGCTGAGAATATTTAACTTACAATGGAAAGTTTTTAGTTGAATCTTCGTCTCCATAGCCGGTAAACGACCGGATTTCTTCATCCGTTTTTGAGACGGTCCACGCTTCAGTGCCGTAGAACAGGACTGATGAGCTGTTGTTGTCATAGTTAATAGCGGATGTTCGATATTGTGTGTCCTTTCGTGTTGACATCATATACAGTCTTACCCTCATTCAGTGCTAAACCCATTTTTTTCCGCTTCCTTCTCTATACTAGCAAACGTGGCTATGACATCACGTTAAGTCCTACCAATGATGTCAATATCGTCGGCGTATACTAGTAGTTGCACCGATTTTCGGAAAATTGTGCCTCCTGTGTTAGCTCGGAAGTTTTACACAATCCTCTCAAGAATCAAATTGAAGAAGTCACATGGCAGCGCATCGCCTTGCTTAAATATTTTGTTGGTAACGAATGTGTCGGTGAGGTCCTTTCCGACCCTGATGGAGCAGCGAAAATTCTCCATCGTCATCCTGTACAGACGGACGAGTTTGGTTATACTTAAACTTAAATATGAATCTATATAGTTCGTCTCTATTAATGCTTTGGGATGCGGCTTGGAAATGGATTTTGACTTCTTCAGTTCAGAGGGTCTCCTTTTTTTGTGGATCGGGCAAACGATGGTGAGGTTCCTTTCTTCAGGCAAATTTTCATTCGAGCCGATTTGGCTTATGAGATGGTGGATGTACTTACTTAGTAACCCCTGCGGCTTTATAAAGCTCAGCGTCATTTCTGTCAGCCTTATTAAGCTTGAGTTTAGATATATGTATCCTCACTTCACTCAGGTCGGGTGGTTGACAGTTTTCGCTGTAGTTGCCAATATTTAATTGTTTGTTCTGTCTGATAGCGGAATGTTGTTCGTCATAGCCATTTAACAGTCAGCAGAAGTGGTTCTTCCATATCCTCATCATCCACAGTGTCTCAACAACGATATTTCGTTTGATGTTTTACACTTTGGTAAAAATTGTGAACATCCTTCCTGGAGTGGCACCTCTCTATATCCTCGATCGCGAGCTTTTCTTGCTCTTTTTTTCTTTTTTCTGAAAAGCCGTAGTTCTTTTCTTCTTCTCTGCCTATAGAGCTAAATGGCAGCTCTCATCTTAACCTGCAGTTAAGCTTTGTAGACCTCGTTTTTGGTCAACACACTACGTCACATTGAACAAATCATTTTTTGGTTTTGGTGATCTTGATGTTTGGGCGGTTTACCAAAACATAGCTCTTTAAATGATCGCTTTAAAATTGATGAAAATCGAGGGTGGGTATTGATTTGGACTTCTTAGATTTTTTTCAATGATCTGCCGAAGTGTGATTAGATCAGTTGTGGACTAACTAAATAAAGCCACATCGATAGGAACTGATCACGCTCTTCGTGAACAGTTTCAGGAGTTCACATATCACGGCACATAGAATCATGTAGGCGATGGCGAGGAGAATTATATCACTAATTTTGGGGCAGTTCATAAGGTTTTTGTTGTGGATCGGACAATTACGCTGATGTTTTATTCTTCAGATAAGAACTCATTAAACCAAAATGCTTATCACCATGTCGTATGCCGGGTTTTATATAGCTTGAAAGGAAAGCAGTAATTTTTGTCAGCCTTGCTAAATTTAATCGGGTTGCTGGTAGTTTTCGCGATCGTCGCCAATATAATATTTAATTGTTCGTTCTGGAGGAAGTGATTTTTAGCCATTCCAGTCATTCGTGGAGTAGAATCTCTTTATATATAATATCCAATGCTTGTCTTATTCTTTCTTCTTTGCTTAAAAAGCTAAGTTTTAGTCATCGCCTGCAATGTTGCCTTGTATTCATTAGGACTTGCAAGCATTAGTTGGCCTTATTAAACGGACTTCTTGCAGATGAGCACATCCATTGTGGCCGATATTTAAGTTTGTTGACATCGTTGCCATTAGCATTAATTGAGAGATTAAGAGATATGCTTTCTGTCCATATTCTTAATTCGGTAAAAACGAATAGGTGGCTTGGTAAATGAACATATTCACAACCACCCGCTCTTATCTGCTCTGAGACTTTACAAAGAGGTTAAAACGTACGGCGTGTCACCTTTCGCCAGGTGGAAGTCGGAGCTGGTAGGCAAATACAAAACGCTTTTGTGCTCATATAATCGGACTGCCTAGCATGTGCCCATTGGTTATATTTTCTTGTTTTCAAACCGCATGGATGATGCCAGCCTAGCAAATGAATCATATGGTTATTAGTGTTTTACTCCTCCGACAGACTTCTAAACTTCAAAACCGGTGTAATTGACCTAGTTAAACTCTCCGTTTACATCTTATTTCGAAGTTCTCAAGCATATCGAGCTATAACACATACAAATGGAAGCAGGAATATCCATTTCGATATCTTACAAAAATGCAAACGAACATTGATGGTGGAATGCATAATTACTCAAAAATAAATACTTGCATTAGGCTCCTTAACTATCGATAAATGAAAATTGAATCACTAAGAAATGATGTCCACAATTATACACTACAAAATATCATCAGAATTCGCATTAATTAACTGCTAACAGAGGCCATACATTCGCCGGTTTGTTCATTTTCGAAAATTCATATATTTAGACTTTTCTGTTTTTTATTCACCCCCTCGATTGATTCGATCGAGCGTCATTAGTTTATCAAAATAATACGTTTCAGTATGCGATTCTATTTGTGTAATATGTTGAATATTTATGACATCTATGTAATTTAGTGAGCATTTTTAGTAAAATACAAAAAAGCTGATGAGTGGCAACAATCAGGTAACTCACTTCGGGGAACTTGTCTCGGGGTGGATTTGGGTAAATTTGTTCGCGTTTCTTCTTGGAAATAGTACGATACTAATTTTGTTTAATTAAGAACAATCTGAATCATTTATCGACTCAAGCTCCCACACTCCCACATCGTGGCATTCGCCATTGTTTTTTTTTAAAAGCAATGTTTATTTTTTTCCAAAAGCATGATGCGAATTACTTTTTTGGCCAACCTCCCCGCAGTGTCTGCTGGAAATTTATTTTACAGTAACAAACGATTACCGCAATACTAATGTTGGATATAAATAAAAGGTATAAATATAAATTTGATAATAAACTGGCATGTTTAATGGTTCGTCATGAAGTGTGCTGGTTGAACAGTCATTACGGACAAGAGCGAAGCCAACAGCCTTCAAAATTCATCTAATTCACCTTTCGACATAATGATAAGGCATAGTCAGAGACAAAAATCTACTAAATATTGAAACACATACGTCTCATGAAAACATACAAAGATTGTTAATTCTTATCAATGGTGACAACCTTTTTAATACTATCCGGGGATTTTCTAGTTAATTTTTGAAATTTAATCATTGGATATTTAAATAAACGAAATAGTGAGAGTGGCCCAAAGTTACAAAAGCAAACATCCTAAGAATCGCAAAAGAGCTGCAACGAAAAAATTAATAATTCGAAATTAAAACGATTATCTAACTTGCGGAACTAAGTGAGATGTTTTGGATAGTAGGACAAGTCGGTAATAACTTGATATACCAAACTTTTTTTTTAAATATATCAAGCTATGGTATATCAGTTTTATCACACACTTGACCACACACACACCTGACCAGTTGTGGGCGTTGAACTCAAGGGTGCATATGCGACCATTTCAAATATTTCTTGCATCGGTTAAGGACACCTAGACATTTTGCTATATTTTTAGCGACTTCGTACCTATATTATGTGGTCGTTACTAACAAAAAAGACTATAGGAGACAAAACGGAGCCTTGTTTTTTTATTTATTTATTTGTTTATTTATTTAAGTCAATCATTATTTTAAAAATTTACGGAATATATAATTCTGTTACAAAAACCAATGCCGTGCTACCAATGGCATTTGCAGATGCTATTTGGACAAGGTAAAGATTCTGAACACAACAAAAAGCATACGTATGTAACATAAAAAAATATAAAAAGAAAATTTCTCTTTAAGTGCCACCAGATTGAATCAAAGAGTACGGAAGACTTGTATAGAGCAATCGGTGCGAAATATATTCAATGAACAATGACATCCTTGTTCAAGAAGTTTTGTCTTTATACTTAAAGAAGGAGAAAAATTCAGAAATTGAATGACGGCAAAATGATTTGACAAAATTCTCCAAGAGCCACTCCTAACCAAAAGGATGCACCACACATTACGAAACATGAATATAGTAAATCGGTCAAGTAATCCGAAAACCAGAAATCGGTTGTTTGAATCGAGATGGATACTCTTGAAGGTCTTGAAAAAAAATGGGGGATATTGGGTCCATATGTCTCATGATTCTAATCTCAAAACCACAAAAAGCAAAAAAATTAATTACGCGAAACTGTGTTTATCATTCCATCTAGTTGAAGATTGTTGAGATCGAAGTATGTCAGCATACTTTAAAAAAAGACGAGGTTCACAATAAAAATCACCATGGATTTTGAATGATTTGCATATTGGTTTCAAACCCCGAACAAGGAGATCTGAGATACTATGGCTGACGTTACTAGACATTATCAATACTCGGCAACTGAAAAAATACAGGACTTGATCAAACATAAGTATTCAATTAGCTTGTTTGACGAGGTTCTCCGAAATCGGGGGCTTTTCGCACCAGATGTGTATCCTTCCCTCATTGCTAGTGATTACAAAAAAATTGCTGTGGCGGTGGTGTCGTTATACTGTGCTTGCTTGTTAAATAAACGGCTTTATGCTCAATTCGTGAAACCAAGTTATAAAAATAGTGAAGGTTCGAAGGTTAATCCGTAATAAGTAACGCCAACATTAAAAAAAGTTTCTGTGAATTAAAACGAACATAAAATAGCGACTTCTTGAACCTTTAGTTCGCGGAGTGCATAGGTATATGTTTGATCTGTCGTTGAGTTAATTTGTGATTCTGTATGTTCAGAATGTGTGGTA
Organism: Rhingia rostrata; assembly: GCA_949824845.1. Taxonomy (NCBI): domain Eukaryota; kingdom Metazoa; phylum Arthropoda; class Insecta; order Diptera; family Syrphidae; genus Rhingia; species Rhingia rostrata. The sequence continues at coordinate 2,621,182 of OX463755.1, read as the reverse complement.
CCAATTAGTATAGAACTACATAGAGTGCGCATCTCATGCACCGAACATTTTCTATGTGGGCACTGATATTGATACCCCAGTGTTCACATTGCTACCCCAGCATCATACAACCGCATAGCCGACGCATACGATCGACGAAATTTCCCCTTCGCACTTACCGCCCGCGTCTGAAACGGCTACAAAATTTTCAGCTGTGATGCGTGTTCTATGTAGTTCTATACTCTTTGGTGGTACTTATCTTGAGAGATGTTGATGTACGGAGTTGATGCTGATGTCCCATTATTCTAATGTTTTACAATTCAAACTCGATTTTGTTTTTCTAGTTGGTATTGGTCACAGCGTTAGGTTCGGTTTTGATGGGCCCAGCTCAAATATGCCTGCGTGGTGATATTTGTTTTAAAAATGAGTACCTACAAAATATACTATGTACAGTGGTACTACAGTAAGTAAAAGAAGTCCTCCTCGATATCTGGATTTGGATCACATATTTGACGTGTAGTGACCGAATGTTTTTTTTTTGGATACATGGGCTGAAACTTTTAGGCTCTTACTGCCCTTTTCGCTGCTTTATTTTTGATTTGTTAATCAGTTTTTGTTAAGTTTAAGTATATGTAACCATACTTTGTTAGGCATTCATATGAATTACTTTTTTCATGTTGTTTCACCAGAACAAACATCCGTGAGAAGCAAGTTGATGACTTCATATTTTGACACGATTCTGTTGCAGCTGCAAATTATGCTATCTTCACTCTTACCTTCATATTAAGGTACCAGTTTAATTTGATATTGAGTAAACAAATTATGTCTGGCACTTACAGTTCATTTATTATTTTGGCCACAAAGAAGAGAATCCTAAAACGTAAAATCCGAACGGCATCTTACGACAGTATTACTATTGGATGTTTGTCAGACATTCGAAATAGGTGGAGCAGTGAAAAAAACGTAGGTGTTGGTACATTCTGGCCAGGCACCCCGTGCTTAGTAGTCCAACAGCTAAGCTACAATACCCCCAAAAATTTTAATTTTGCTAAAAGACGTAGCTACAAAATCGGGGATCGATCTCCTATTAGTTAAGAGAACTAGCTACGTTTTGTAATTTGTAATACCAGCTTCTACTAGAGCTCTTTCAATTGCTACTGATTTGAAGTTATTTATTTATTTACGACTCACCTCCAATATAGGCATGCTGATTTAGGGATAGGTAACCCTGTGTTCAAACTACTTCGAATTTATGTAGCCAGAGTAGTCATTTCATTGGAAGGAAAGAGGTCAGGCTGATTGTCTGTAATCTTTTGCTATTGCATGGGTACCTTTTTTTCCCTTTTGTATTAAAATCACATTTAAGTCATGTCACGTTTTGGGCATAGCTAAGTATTACATACCCAGGGAAGATAGTTAACAGTTCTTGCATAATATATCTTATAAATTTTTCATTTTTTCGTAATATGGCAGAAGTGGTACGGCAGGACCCACTGTTTCATAAGTCTTGAAGGTTTCTTTGCATATTGATCAGTTTAGGCTGATTGATGTCTTCAGATGTACAGTTGGGGTCTTTTTTCCAAGTGTAGTATCATTAGATGTGTTCCTCTTTTATTCGCCAAGTATATGTGGCTTTGGGCAGATATTCATGCTCATTAGTAGAAATCTACTCAGAATCTCTATCCGATTTGATTGATCCATGTCTGTCCATTCGTATTTTACCAGTTGTTGGGCCTCAAATATTGAGCTATAATGATGAAATTCGGAAGATACGCGTACTGTTTGTTGCTACCACCAGAACAAGTGAATGTTGCATTTTTGAGATACGACCCTTTTCGAAAAAAGTAGCCAACAATTTTTAAAAAGTGTCTGATGAAAATATTTAGATAATCGTTATTTCTATATTTCATCTAAATAAGAGTTTTTGCTTATTTTTTGGGGCGTTTTCCGTAAAAAAAACATGTTTTCCGGAATACTTGAAAGGGGATTTAAAAAACGTTTCGCAGCACGGATTGTAGTCTTCTCATATCTTTTTATGTAGTCTTCTTTTACTACAACTAATAAAAAAGTGTAATTGTTTGGCAAGCAGAAAAGAAGCCCACAGACAGTTATTTGGGACTCCAGGTATTCACGTATGTGTAGGTTTATAAATATTTATTCTAAAACAAATAATATCAAATGGTAGGTAGATATTTCTAAAATGTTTATTGAGGCATATATAAATACAAATCTATGGAAAAACGTATTTACGAGAAACCCAAGTAAAGACATGCACCTCAGTTAGTACTAAATAATTTATATCAAATGTTTGTTAACTGTGATATTTACAAAATAAATTGATCTAAAAATCGCTCACCTATGAGTGAGATAAAGTATGAAAAATAAACAGAAAGTTTTATTTCCTAAATATATGCACATAATTTGAATAAGCCTTTGAAAACTATTCATCCAACTGCAAAGCGCCCTTTTAAGTGAACTTTTGAACTTTTCTCAATTTAATCCCCCGTTTCTAGCACGAATAACCGTATGAGAAAGGACAATAAAAAATATACTCAATGAAAAAAACACAAAAAAATGTCTACATGGCAACTTGTACAATTACCATCTGAATCGCTTATTCCTCGCACACCATTCTAGATGAGCTAATTATTTCTTTCAATAATGCCTACAGGTGCCCGAGCAATTAGTATCAACATTAATCACTTGCGGGAAAACTTTCTCAGCAAGTTGTGAGCGTTCGCTCCTCAGTGGAAAAGTTTTCTCAAAGCAGCAGCTTACTGGAGTGTTTACACAAAAAGAGCTCCCGATTTAAAATTCAATAGCCAAATCAAACCAAATCACGCTGCCACCCTTCATGCAAAATTTCCATTTTACTTTTCCTGCATTTGACTCATAATCACATCAGTGTACCCTGCTCCAGGTTAAGTGTATATATGCGCCTTCTCCGTGGAAGTGAGTAAACACTTGGAGAGGAAAAAACCTTTTCAAGCTCCTCCACCATCATCATCCACCCACCGTAACAGTGGGGTCCATGGTGAACTTTTCATACGCATAAAGCAATGTGCGCCCCACGGTTGAATCAGTCGATTCAGGAGCTTTTCTCCATTTAAACGTTCCCTTAAAGCGGTGGTCTCCGTGTTGTTAGTCGTTTCAGAAGAGTGTATTTTTGTTTTGGGTGGCATTATACTGGTCAAGTGGACTCAACTGTTGTGTTTTTTATTTCCTTGAGTTGTAAAAATTAGTAGAATAATTGCTTAATCCTTTGCTTGTCCTGTGCGCACAAAAAACAACAAAAAACTAAAAGAAAATAAAGCTGCTCTAAGTGCAATGTATACACTTCCTGAGGAGAATCATCATCGTTACTTGGATATCACATTTTAGAACAACAATTTTCCGTAGGACGTGTAAGTAATCATCCTGCAAACTCCCCCAAATTACGAAATAGGTGCGGAGATATGTAAAATTGGGCACACAATTCAGTTGGACTAAATTCGGAAAAGAAATCCTCGTGAGTTGTGGACACATGAGTGTGCTGAAAAATCGATGCATAGTTGAATGACTGTGAAAATAAAATAATAACGAGAGAAAATAATAATCTGTCGAACAAGTGCTTCCTTGAAAATTCCGAAAAATCGTGCTCTGTACTCCTGTGCTAGTTTTCAAAGCAGCGACGGGGTGCTTCGGATTTTTCTTTCGCTTGAACAATTATCTACTGTCGCTATGTTCGGGGGATTCCTTTCATTGCGACTGGGGATGATGTGATTTTTGTTCAGAACCTATTTTTACAGTCGCAGCACAGTTTTATACTCCAAATACGCCTTTTTTATGTATCGATCGATCCGAGAGCTTTCCGCTCTTACACCCGTCGTTGTCGTCGTCGCGGTTAGTGGGGAGGTGCTCGGCGCGGTAGTGTAGACGGTGGGGATATGGCTATAACTGAAATTATTTTCACATGGACGTGTACCTCATATAGCATGGCATCCACATGCATACGTACACAAAGTGTTAAGTGTTAGTTCGCGCAGTTTGTTTATAAAATATGTCTGCTTGCCTTTTTTTAGACACTCGGTCTTCATTCAGTCTGTTTTGGTAAAGATAGGCGGTGAAAGTGCGGTGAGGAGGTTTCGAAAATCTGTTGATTTGGATGTCCGAGTAATCCAGTCATGCATTCGGTGAATTTCGAAGGCTAATCAAAGTGTCATTCGGTGACTGTGGGTGCATTAATCTCCAACTCATATAAACAATTGTGCGACGTGTGGAGAGTTGCAGGATAAGGTTTGTACGCAGGCCCAGCACAATATTTTGCTCGACTGGTAATTTCACTTGGCGAGCTTTGAATGCACGCGGGAAACCATGTGCGGTAGGTTACGTCAAGATACATCGGATCAAAAAATGATGTACAAATGAGATAAATAATTAGACTGTTCGCAAACGCATCGATGACAACAGTGATAACTGCATTATAGACAGATCTTTTGGAATATCTTAAACAAATGGACTTTTAAGTGGCAGCCTTCAAGGTAACTTTTACACTGTTGTTACATGGTTGTACAACGCTGGTATATTCAATTGAAAGATGCGCTTGTTAAAATAATTGCGTCAAATTTTGGATGTTTTTCAAAATCGAATAGTGTGCCTACCGGCAAATTGAATTAACAAAATGTTTGCAAAACCTGAGTGTGTTTGCAGTTAAACAGACATATATGTAAAACATTGAGTCCGTTCGAGTACTATTGTGTTAAAAAAAATTAAACAGTCAAATCTCCAACAAAAAGAGAGAATTCTCTTATTTCAACGAAGAAAAAAAACGTCAAAGATTGATGAGATATGGTTTCATGGTTTAATCTTAACTTGAGTTTAGTTGAAAGTAGATGAACTAAATTGTATGTCTATAATTCGTAAGTATTGTTCGTAGTTTCAACAGTACGTACGTTCTCAGATTTTGACGGATTTCCAAATTCTTTCTCGTACTCTGAAGCAAAGAAGTTTGTTTTGTTTCAAAGTTACACTTATTTTTTGTATACAGATTCTGTATATGCTTATGTGTAGTTATGCTGTAGTTATAACATTTCTCTTTGACATCTATTCCTTAAAGTGTTACTTCCCTTCTAAAAATTAATTATTATCTGGCATTTTACTGTTTTTTTTCTTTTTTTTAATGAAAACACTTTTGATATTAACTTGCCTTGGAATAGGCTAATTCACACATAATATTTTGCAATACAGCGTCCATTATACCTTTCGTTAATATGAGCGAATTCTCTTTCTATATTGGAGATTTTTATTTTTCTTCACACAAATTACCCGAACTCACGTATTGTTTTATTAAAAGTGAATCTTATGAAATCTGCCAATTACGCATACAATAACCCACTTATCCAACTAACCAGTAGATAACTCAACTATCTATAAATTTTCTTGTCAAAATGGTTTGGTGAATGTGGGGTTTAGAGTGGTTTCAGGGGAATAAAACCTGACATTTTTCGCAGCGTTCTAACAAAGCTATCAGATGATCTGAGAAGAAAGCTATTCATTACAAAAATAAATGAACTAATGCCTTACCGTTATTTTCCAAGTCGTTTTGAAATCGGTAGTAGAGGTTTAAAAATAAAAACTTGCTGCAACAGGTTCGTTTTCAAGTCTTCCAGTCCAGGCTCAAGGTTTTTTTTGTCAATATCAAATGTATTTGCAAACTTTTTTTTATTTTGCAGCGATCTTGAATTTAATACATAGTATCTACAACCTTGACTCATGGATGCAATTCAAATACATAGCCTTAATAATCTGAAAAAAATCTAGTCTATTAACGAGAGAGGTATCATGCCACCGCTTGCTGATAAATATAGGCGCAGAAAATAAATTAGAAAATAAATACTGATAAGAAAATAAATTGAAAATTATTGTTGGGACACCCATGAAAACCCCTGCCGATAATATATATAAGGTCTGCTCCCAATATTATTTATTATATTATTTTTACGTATATTTATTGATTTTAGCAGCAGAAATTTATTACCTTACAAAAATGTGTGTATGGGAACGGTTTTAAATGAAATTGAGTAAAAATCGGGAAACATTATTTGTACGGGAACAGAAAAACTAACATTCATAACTGTTGGTTCTTTTTAACTACAACACCACATCAACCATAACAGGCAAATTTTTGTTTGCGACAATATGCTTTTTTCCATTTCAGATCCACGAATGAATCCACAGCAAAAATGTTCCCAAGATAAGATTTAAAAACCTCGAATTACATTCACTTATGTAATTTGTTTTGAATTTTTTTTTGACCGAGAAGCAATAACCAAATCATAGAAAGGTATGACTCGTAGTACGTGTATATTTTGATATCAAGATGTGGCCTGCTTTTAATGTACACCTAATTTTCAGCAATGAATCTTATTAACATGGACTCCGAAAACCGCGTGGTTCTTAACGTGGGTGGGATCCGACACGAAACATACAAAGCCACCCTCAAGAAGATACCAGCCACTCGGCTTTCGAGACTTACAGAGGCTTTGGCCAACTATGATCCGATATTGAATGAGTATTTCTTCGATCGACACCCCGGTGTATTCGCCCAAGTATTGAACTATTATAGGTAAGTTGGGTATAACCTTTGAAAGTTCCTTGATAAAGTCGGTTGCATTGGTAGAACTGGCAAACTGCACTATCCTACGGATGTGTGTGGTCCTCTTTTTGAGGAAGAGTTGGAGTTCTGGGGTCTCGATTCAAATCAGGTTGAGCCCTGTTGTTGGATGACTTATACTCAGGTAAGTGATTACATTATCCATTCGTGTGTGCTAATATTTTAAATGTTTATATCTTCTACAGCATCGTGATACTCAAGAGACTCTAGCAGTATTGGACAGACTGGACTTAGATACTGAAAAGCCTTCAGAGGAAGAGTTAGCGCGTAAATTCGGCTTCGAGGAGGACTACTACAAGGGTACACTTTCCTGGTGGCAAGAAATGAAACCTCGTATTTGGTCCCTCTTCGATGAGCCATATAGTTCGAATGCAGCTAAGGCAAGTCTAAGATTCCAAACGTCTTCCATTCGCTTTATCATTCGTTTTTTTTTACAGATAATCGGTGTTGTGTCTGTGTTCTTCATTTGCATTTCAATTCTATCGTTTTGCCTTAAGACCCATCCTGACATGCGAGTACCAGTTATTAGAAATATAACAGTTCGGACGGCAAATGGAAGTTCAGCTTGGGTGCTAGATAAAGGCCAAACGAATGCGCACATCGCATTCTTCTACATAGAGTGTGTGTGCAATGCGTGGTTTACATTTGAAATTTTGGTAAGCATCCTGGTAGGATTGAAATGATTCTACTTCTAGTACCTATCTATAATTGAATGTTATTGCCACATGTATGTTGACGTCCTCCCTCTCTTTCTTTTTCTTGTAGGTTAGATTCATTTCCTCACCAAATAAATGTGAATTCATAAAGTCATCTGTTAACATCATAGATTACATTGCAACGCTTAGCTTTTATATTGATTTAGTGCTTCAGAGATTTGCGTCACATCTTGAGAACGCTGACATTCTAGAATTCTTTTCCATTATAAGAATTATGCGGTTGTTCAAACTGACGCGCCATTCGTCAGGGCTGAAAATTCTAATACAAACGTTTCGGGCATCGGCCAAGGAGCTGACGCTTCTAGTATTCTTCTTAGTATTAGGCATCGTCATATTTGCTAGTTTAGTTTATTATGCGGAGAGGATACAGACAAATCCGCATAACGATTTCAATAGTATACCGTTGGGTCTGTGGTGGGCGCTGGTCACAATGACTACTGTCGGTTATGGCGACATGGCTCCTAAGACATACATAGGAATGTTTGTTGGCGCATTGTGTGCGTTGGCCGGTGTACTAACAATTGCACTGCCAGTGCCGGTCATAGTAAGTAACTTTGCAATGTACTACTCGCACACACAAGCCCGAGCGAAGCTGCCCAAAAAACGACGAAGAGTACTTCCAGTTGAACAGCCTAGACCACCTAGACTTCCAGGTGAGTATTTCTGTTTGTTTGTGTTTTTTTTTTGTAATTCGATTTGAATGTGTGTGGTGTTAGAAAAATCGCTAAAATCCCATCTTTGTAAATTAAGTGTCCAAAATCATTCAGAGGTATTGAAGTATCATTAGTCGGGGTGGGATATTCCTAGATTCTGTTGAAAACCAAAAATGTACAAACTCGTACATACATTAAACATATTTTCAAACTTAAATTTCAATCAGTATGCGTCCACAGTTTCACAGTCGGATTGCCTACTTTCAACATCCTTGTGAGTGTCACTTAAGGTGATGTCTTCTGTTTTTTCTGTCTATGCTAAAAAAGTTCATCAAACAATACTCATCAACACATTTTAGACGGAATATTGAACTCTGTTACAGAATCTGTTGGGGGAGCATTCTCCGGCAAAATTCCACTGTCATCATAGAATCCGTTTTCTTATTGTTAATTGATTTGATTTCGATTTCACCTGGATATAATGTCTTCCACATTTATGCATCACTACCATTGGGGTAGGTAACGTTTTCAAAAAAGGATGTACAGTACACATCCTTTTTTTGAAACGTTTTTTATGGTTGACAGGTAGTCTTCGTCTGTTAAGTAATCGTCACTGGTCGGTAGTATGGTTTTCCGACGGATTCTTTAACACAGCGAAGAAGTGAAGGGAAAATAAATTCCACGGGATTCTGTGTGTGACTGTGATGTGATTTTGCGACGTAGAAAAAGTTTTGCTGGGACGATGAATGTCATTTACAGGATCTCTTAACCAGTTCTATTTCAGGTTTTATTACACCATTGCCTTCTTATACAAATAAAATAACGATTCATTGATCACTGCCTGCTCTGGCATCCGCGATCGCTTGATCTTTGAACCGGAGGTTTGATTTTGTTCATTTGCTTGATGTGGCCGAGCCAGTGTAATCTATGTGATTTTAGCTTATGTTGCACATCCACATCTTGCAGATCAGTTCGCAGTTGTTCTTCTCACCCATTTGCTTTCCTCGCATACACGACGAAGAATTTTTTTTCGAAAGTATGTTTCGAACAGTGTAATTTTTTCAAAGAGTGTGCATCGAAAGTACTCTGCTTGTTCTTAGTATATACTCTGTCTTGCCCTTGTTAACTACAAGACTAATGGGTTTCACCTCTTCCTCAATTGCCGTGAATGCAATGTGAATCTGTCTGTCTGTCTGTCTATATAAAGCTCAAGGCGATGGAAGCTTTCATACGCGGCCTTGAAGTCCATTTAAAGATGTGTCTCGACTTGAAATTTGTTGGTCATTTCCAGGATTCACCTTAGTGTGAAAACGTACACTGGTACGTGCTGATAAGTGTGTTGTAAAAAGGTTTGATATTACGTTGGATAGGATTTTATATGCGACATTTAGCAGGGATTTGCCTTGGTATTTGGTGGGATTGCCTGTTTGTAGATGGGGCATATGGAGCTGATATTGCAGTCATCGGTCATGCTCTCAACAATTTGTTGATAGCTTAGTGTATGCACATTTCTATGGCAACACCACGCTATTTGAAGAGTTCTGCTTGTAATCTATCCGAACCGGTTGCCTTGCTTTTCTTCCATTTTCCGATTTCTGCAAGAACTTCTTAAAAAAACTGAGAGGAAGCGTTGCCTCTTCGTTGAATGGAGGTGGACCCTATCACTCTATCGACATTAAGTCCATTAAGTAAATTACAATTCCCTGCTCATTAACGACTAGGTTGCCATTGTTATTTCGTAGAGCCTGCGTTCCTACTTTGAGACCAGCTTCCAATTGGTTGGCTTTTTTGTAGAATTGACGGATGTTCTCTTTGTCGCGATACTCTTCGATTTCCCTGAACCGGAGGCTGCGTATTCACTAGGGATGATTTCTTCAAGCCCCTCCGAACATAACAAAAAAAAAACAAGACTAAGTTGCGATTAGCCATTTGCGCGCAAGTTCATCGCACTAACCATCGCCCCATTAGCTGTTATATACATAATAAAGAGTCGTAATTGCCAGGAGAAGGTTTTACAAATCAATTTTGGGAAGACGACTTTTCCGAAGAGTTGGGAAACTGGAAAAATCGGAATATGATTTTTTGTATGGAATTTTGTGTGCAATTGTTCCGGAATGGCTTTTCGAAACGAAAAATAGGAAGTTCTTCGTGCTAAACTCAGAAAAATCAGAAAAAATGCGAACAATTTTTTTTTCGCCCGTGATAACCAAACTCAAGATGAACTTTCAGAAGCAAATGAACGGAGGCGTGCTCATATTGCACTGGTTCGCAGTCACCACCTCATATTCGACAAAACGGTCCATACTTAATCGAATTATTTGCTCTGATGGACGATTATGTTGATTGTAAAAAGGACATATTGCGCGATATGTATTTCGAACAGAACCATGATTTTCAAATTAAATTTGAACAATTTTGAAACGTTGTTCAGCCGTCAGTCTATTCATGTTGTAATGCCAAACCAAACTAAAAATAAATCAATTGACAGCTGACAAAATGCGACGAGCTCAGTGGCGCTGACAAAATGCGTATCGCTTGATGATTTGGCAAGATGTTTACAATCGTCTGATGAGGTATCACCGGTTGTTTCAACAGTACTGCATCGACATATATGTACGTCGACATGGGATTTTCCGTCAAGAAACTTATGAACAATGTGATTCGAGCGACGATCATCAAGAATCAATTTTAAAGAAGAAGACGTCCTTATCCCACGAATTCCGATTATTCCGACTGATCATATATTCCAATTTTAGAGGATTGAGTTCCCCGGTCGAATGGCTTTTGCGACGACAATCAATAAATCGCAATCCAATCGTTTGCAGTCTGTGGAATTAATCTCGGATTTTCCTGTTTTTCGCAAGATCAGCTCGACGTTGAACGTTTGCGTGTTAGCAAACCGCCTTCGTTGTTTTTTTTTGCATCGGAAAACTAATCGAGAACATTGTTTGTCATATCGCTCTTTACTTATTTTAATTCCATTCAAATAAATCACATTGAAATTTGAACTATCTGTGTTTTATTATCACTCTGGAGTTCATCTGAAGGCATTAAATTAGGGAGAGACGAAGTTCGCCGGGTCTGCTAGTAGATCCTAATGTTTTCGTATTTATTCGGTTTCGTTTTTTTTTCTAATGACTGAATTACTGCTGCACTTAAGACTGTTATACGATGGTCAGTGTGTGTTTGAGGTCAAAAATGAAGCCAGGATGATCTTGGTTTAAGTGTATTTCGGGTTAAATCTGTTTGTTAACTCAAGTCGACACATCACTAACTATGTGTGTCTTTTGTCCAAAAACTATCAATATAACATTCATTTCCAGTGCGCCTCGGCGGTCGTCCAAGCTCCTCCTAAAGACCCCCTATATAATGTAGTAATGTATCTTGTATAAATAAAATTTAAGGAGCAAATTGCTACCCCACCAAGACCACCTGGTAAAGCGCTGAGTCACTTTCAGCATTATTCATAAACCAAAATTCGGTTTGAGGAAACGGAGCAATATCGACGTACAATATGGCACAATACAGTGATACCATCCCCAAAGAGTCAATGTGTTATTGGGCTACTAAGCCCCGAAAAATGCTTCAGGCTTGATAAATGCCGAGAAAACCGAATAATTTCCATATATGTGTTATTGGGCTACTAAGGCCCGAATATCAGACCGTTGTCACTAGCCATTGGTCATGCCAGCTGCAACGTGCCTTTGAATAATTGCCAATTATATTCAACTGTGTCCCATCACCCAGATTCTTGTTGAAATAGTGATTGAATGAATGTTGATTGACATTTTTAACTAAAGCAACTTTGGCTGATATATTTCCGATTCTTACATCACTGACACAGAAATGTTCAACAGTGAACATATGTCTATACACTAGCTCGCAAAGCCTGCCTGGTGGGACGATTACTACGACCAAATATTGGAGAACGCGCACTTAAATGGGCGACCACCGACTAAGAATTTTCGCATTAATTTTTAATAGTTTTCAAACTTTGCTCATTGGTGAACATTAACATGATAAAAATGTAAACCATGAGTTATATTTTTACATTGACAAACCCTAAAAATGAGTAAGGATGAGTATGTAGATATTATAAAACACAAAATCTGTATTCGAAATTGCGATACCAAAAGTTATATATATCTATCACTTTTCCTAAAATTGTTTTATCTTTTTCCTCCCTATAGGTCAACCAGGTGCGGTGAGTGGTTGTGGAACTCCTGGCTCTGGTCCACACTCAGGTCCAATGGGTTCAGGTGGCACCGGGCCACGCAGAATGAATAACAAAACCAAAGATCTAGTCAGCCCAAAGTCAGGTATGTATTGCTGCCACATTTCCTATAAAAAAAATAGCAAAACACATCCAAGTGTAAATATGTATAGATATGATCTAGCTTATTGCCAAAAACAAATGCAATTGTTTACCCAACAATACAAACGCAAAACAACAAAATTCAAAGACGAAATAATTAATAAAAAAACACAACGCTTTGTATCCGAACACCTATTTCACGCGAACAGATTCAGATTTAAATCAAACAAATAACACACAGTCAATATCTACTAATCAACAATCGTATCCTCTGCTTTGCTGAGTGTCTCGATGAAATGCTTACAATGCTTTGCGGATACAATTTTCTTCCTTATCGTAGTTTTTTTTAATATAACCTCACAATTTATCGATACACACATGACACGCTCTACCTACACAACGCATCGGTAGGGTTTTATGCCAATCGTAGGCAGAAGTCATCGATTTCCTGTTTCAATTTGTTTTTGTTTCGTTATTATCATTATCAGATGAATATTCGGCTATGATTGGCAAGAACTCAAAAGATGGCAAAATGGCGCGGCTTCTTTGAAAATAGGACACTCAGCGCCACCGCTGCTGCAGCTACCCCATGTCAGCATCCCAATGTAATTCACCCTCACAAAAGTAACAATAATCAAAATAGAAAACAAACACCTCTATATACTACCACCACCCACAAGTCACCGCAAAAGGATAATCTCCCATGCTTTCCTCAGCCATCTAGATTTCACTAATACAAATTAGCGCAAATTTATATCTGCCACTTGTTAGGAGCTCTAACAGTTTGGACAGCGTACACCGTATGTACCTCATCATAACGGGCTTCCTGATACGAAGCTCCAAAATATTCATCAGCTTTTAAATGTTGTGTGTTAATTTATTGTGTGTAGCTGTGGCCGTATATGTGTATTAATTGTTTTAAGTAAAATATCTTGTATCTACAACATCGGCAGTAGTTGTCTGCTGCCGATGACCCATGTGTTGATTCGATTTTCATATTTGTGTTTTGTTTCCTTTTCGTTTTTTCTTTATTATTAAATTCTTGGTTCTTGAAGTTGTTTATGTTAGACAGTCTGCAGGTAATTCGCATCAAAGTTTGTTTACAAATTCTTAATAGACGTCTGCGTACATATTTTCCAAAAATTTACTTAATAGCTTTCATTTTGCGTACCTGATTTTGATCAGATTTTTTTAGTTGGCAAGCACAGGGAATGTCTTGAAAGACCAACTAAATGGTAGCCTTTTGGTTTTTGTAAGACTTTGACAAACAGAATTGCCACGTATTTTTATCGCATATGATTATTATGCCTCGGTAACATTTTGTATTGAATCATGATAATTGCTATTGGATTTCGGGTTTTTTTTTAGCGCCACAAGAGGAGGTTTATTAAAAACGACATCGGTTGACTTTAGATTTAGATGTTGCAAGTTCCCTGTATAACTTGGAATTATTTCTGTTAACTTTGAAGTTTTTAATTAACGCAACTAATAGAAATCGTTGCATTAATCAAATTAAATATCTCCATCTAAAATATAGGATTAGGAAATGGATGTTGGACTTGCAACGAGGTGTCGGTATCAGAATTTAAAGTAGAGACGCGGTAGGCAAAAGTATTTTCTATCTCAAAGCTATGAAGGCCGATTGTTACGTACTGCTTAACTCCTTAAACTCACAGATCCGATCACCACTTATTACTGCTTGCTTGTTGGTATGAGCCAGAAATTTAACAGCTGACAAAAAGAATGCCTTCTCGAGGCTCATGGACATTTTGTTCAATGGCAAAAGCAGTCAGTAATAATTTTAGAAATTCTTCATTTCTTCCATTAGTACCTATGCTAGAATGCTTTGAGGAAATTCAACATTAAACACGGAACAAGCGGTGACACCAATGATAGAGCACGTACCAAGGATGGTTGGAGTTAAATTTCGAAATTCGAAAATAAGATGCATCCTAAACAACTTGGACTGTAAAAAGGCCACTGGGACTGACTGGGGCACCCGTTTTTTTTTAGATTATTTTCAGAGTCAAATGGCTCGAATCCAACCGATCCCCAATAAATGAAAACAATAACATGCAACGTATATTACCAAATCAGCAGCGTCCAAATTAAGTTGTGCATCAGCCCAGCTTCCACTTCTCTATAAAACCCAAGTACGATCAAGACTTGAATACTGTTCTCATGTTTGGAGTTTTGCCCCTAAACTTATTGGACTTTGAAACTAAACTTATTGGACTGCATCACCATTTAAAAGATTCTTTCCTCGTTTAAAAGCTGCAACATTTGGTATATTAGCAGATGTTTGTAGGATCCCAGAGAAAAGCTTGTTGCATTTAAATGAACGACAAGATACGCAGTTACAGCTCACAGACACTCTGTCCATTTAAGAAAGACATGAATAACGCAATTCTAAGATTCTTATTGTTACAGTACCAGCAGACAATGGAACAAACTTCCAGAAGTCGTATTTCCATCTATAAACTAATCTACAACAATTCAAGAGCAGAATCAATAAACATCTGCAGGCATTCTCTTGTTTATTTATTTTTATAGTAAGAATGTCACATGTTTTGTAGTTCAATCCAAAAAATGTATTTCTGCGAAGCGGTTAGGTCGTAACCTACAAATTTTCATAAAGTAAAAATGTTTCGGAAAACTTCAACTTTATCATGTCTCTCGAGTGAACGCTGATTTGGTGTGACTGAATAGTCAGTCAACTAAAAAAGTCGTAGGCAAAGTGCATCTTTCTTAAAATATGGTTTAAGGAAACCCTAGTTTTATTCAATTAAAAAAAACATGTGAGAAGGTTACAATCCGCGTTTAATACCCTATCCCATCCCATCCTTAAAATTGATGTCACCAAATTGTGGGCAATAATGTATCAAATTTTTTTTTTGAATATTTTTAAATTTGACCGAAAGTGTTTTTTTACTGACAAATCCTTCAAAAAGTGGTCGTGGCAAAATACTGTATAGACGAAATATCGATGTAAATATGTTGTTCAGCAACTCTTTCAAAATTCCTTACGGTTTGGCTAAAACATAGTTTTTCTAAAAAGAGGGCATGGCATTGGGCGGATTTCAAAATTTTCTACACTTGTTCTGCTTTGTCAGTCAGAGAGTCCATATATCACATTTCAATTTTCTAGCTCTAAATTGAAGTTCCAAAAATTGGTGAAACACAGACGGACGGACGTACGGACAGACGGATGGACAGACAGAACATTTGGAATAGGTGTATAACGCAACAACACGTAACCTCTATTACCAAATCAGCAGCGTCTAAGTTAAGTTACCATTTCATAGCTGAGAGATGTCTCTCTCTATAAAGCCCAAGTACGATAAGGTCTTGAATACTGTTCTCACGTTTGGAGTTTGGCTCCGAAACAGACACTGAACTTACTGGACTTTATAAGAAGTCGCATTACAGAAAATTACAACAGTTCATGAGCAGACTTAATAAACATCTGCAGGCATTCTATTTCTTATTTATTTTGATATTTCGAATGTCACATGTTCTGTAGGAACAAAAGTTGTGTTCGATCCAACAAAATTATTTAAGCAAAGCGGTTAGGTCGTAACCTACAAATTTTCGAAAAGTAAAAATGTTTGGAAAAACTTCAACTTAAATCATTTTTCTCGAGTGAACACGGACTTGGTGTGTGTGAAACTAGCATGACCTCACACTGAAAAGTCGGTCAACTAAAAAAAGGTGTAGGTAAAGTACATATTTCTTTAATTGGGAGTTAGGGACTCTTTTTCCTTCAATTTGCTTGTCGTGACAACTGTTTCAAATATCTTGTTCGCAGTTTATTTAGACTTATTATTTTTTAGGTTTTTATACTTGTCCTTAAGAGAGTACATTCGCTTATGAGCATAAGACCAGCTATCGTAATTGATGTGTATGCGGGTATTATGGATATGATGATGGGTTGATGACGTTTCAACAAGACGTCAAGCTCGCATATGCCTGCTCAAGCCTTTAGCAATTCTAGTGCGTTAGAAATAAGTAATATGTGAATTCGTTTAAAGTAGTTAGTAAATCATATTTTCAATAATAAAACAACTCTACAATATGTTATAAGATATCTTTACAATGGTATCCCGTTCAAACTTCCATTTCAGATATGGCGTTCAGTTTTGATTAAAACCTCATTTATGAACACAAAAAATATTTCTCGCGCTGGAAACACTGGGCAGTTTTGCAAATGTATACATATAAGATTTTTAAGGAAATCCGTTCTCATTTTGGTTTTATTTTGTATTTCCTTACCCATGTTACTGAACACGCACTTTTGAATTTCAAAAAAAAAAAAAGTTTAAAGTTACAAGCTGCATCACTAGCCCCGCCCAAAATAGCATGTAAATCTACCACACTTTTATTTGTAATGCACCCCCATTGTGTACGTAGTTTTGCATGCCATTTACATACATATAGCTTTGTGTTTGTCCCACAGGTCTTTAGGTTAGATCTTCATATGTTTGTTCATTTCCATAGGTCCGATTGGCGCCAGCATTGTCGCAATGAGTCCAAGAACCATGTTAGATCTAAATCCAGCCCTAGCAATGAGCAAACCAAATTTTGAATCCAAGGGTCCACCGATTACTACAAAAGATAAAGACGGAGTTCGGAATCCGCTAGACAACTCTACTAAGAAGAATTTCCTTTAATTTCGCGCAGCAACGACGTAATCAAAATGTGTAGTCGTACCGCCATGCTATAATAAACCACAATACGACTTGAAGTGCTTTGTTGCAGATTAAATATTTTCTTCTGTTCTTGTTTTGTTTTTGCATCTGCATTTAAAAAAAATGCCTGTAAGAAAAAAAAAAACAAAAAAAAAACACTTATGTACTACATATATTAAAAGTAAACTTTAAAGAAATACTGTAAATCTACATACTCACCCACTCATACGAACATAGTAAACAAATATGATATTTTCAAAAACCTACTTACATATCTTAAACCATATTCATATTTATGAAGTTTGTAAAATCTAAATTTACATTTTAAACAAACAAAAAACAAAACAACAACAAAGCAAAAATATATACAAATTTAAATTAGTTCCTAGTTCTTAAATGCAGACCAAGCCCAGAGTTGGAGGAAGTTACCTACAGGACTACCGGACGATGAAGACGACCATGACATGCCAGAGATGTTGAACGGCTACAGAAGATTGATTTGTATTGTATATTTAATTAGGAGAAACTTGTAGGTTATAAGTTAGAATATTTTTTTTGTATATAAGCATTTACGTAACCTTCAAAAAAAACTTATTCATTCACAGCTACGAGTAGATGTAGTTTTATTTGTTAAATGCCTCCTTGTTAATTATTGACAACGTCCGATCTAGTTTTATAATATTTTTTTTATTAAAATAAATTTTAAATTGTTAAGCATTTATCAAACATTAAGTCCAATATTAAAAAAAATCGGATTTGTATATAAAATGCTCTTTTAGAATAATAGACCTACAAAAAAAAAATATACTCAACGAACATGATTTTGTGTTGCATTTTGGTTTCAAAAAAAAAAAACAAAAATAAATCTTCTGTAACAATTCAAATGTATTTCTTAAGTAGGTTGAAGGGAGTTATTTTTTTTAATTTTGTTACAACATTATACGAATTCATATTTACAAATGCTTATGATTAAAAATAAATTACGAAGCTCAAGTATACATATTTCAAGGATCGGGAGGTTATATCATGACACTCTGTTTCTAGATAGCAATTTTTAAAATTATCCAACCAAATATTAAAGTCTAGTTGAAAAGGTTAAGTTTTATCATCCCCCTTAAATAAAAACCAAAGAAGAAACCAACAAAATAAATAAATTATATTAATAGGTTAATCAATTGTCAATAATAATTTTTAATATAAAGCGAATATTTATTAAAAATAAAACTCTTCATATTTATATTGAATTGAATTTTTATTACAGCAATGGCTGGCATTAGTTTAACATTATAAATCTATCTTTAGATTATTTTTCTTAACTAAGCGTATGTTGGTATTTTTCGGTATACTGTGTGTGTTCGTGACTTTTCAATATTAAATGTATTCCGTTATCCAGGCGACAGTGAAATAATTCTCAAGATGTAGTCGCCGAGCCGAGCTGGATAAATTAAAAAACGAATATCAGCCGCTCTGACATATTCAGTGAATTATCATCTTGGACTTTTAAGTGCTAGTTGATAGGATGAAGCCAAAAGATAACAGAAGCGCTCAATGTAGGAATAGATATTGACGGCTCCGCGTTCTAGTTGTATATAATAAAATATAATTTCAGATTGTAAGTTGTGCATTAAAATAACTGCCCTATATAAAGAATCTGAAAGGAATGTTTTTTAACATTCTACTACATTCCACTGTGTGGATCTTTTGTCACGACATATTGTTCAAAATCTTTTATGGTTCGACAAAAAACAACGTTTTTGTGTATGGTATACAAATGGTTGTTGTAAGAAAACACCTCCAAAAAGTAGGCGTGGGTTCAAATGATAAATGGAAGAAATATTTGTTTTATCAAACCCAATGATTTCGCATCAAAAGTTATTTTGAATATTTTAAAAATTTACCGAAAAACATTTTTTTTACTGAAAACGACCTCTAAAAGTGAAAGTGGACGAGATGTAGATATTGAGATTGACTACATATTTTGTTCATCCACTTTTTCAAAATTCTCTACCATTTGACAAAAAATAACGTTTTTCTTGAAAGTAGGCATGGCAGTGGGCAGATTTTGAAAATATTAACACTTGTTCGAACAGCACGTACAAGGATCATATGTACAAGGATCATATGTACAACCGGTGACCTACCGCCGCACGGATGGACAGACGGGGAGACAGACATGGCTTAATCGACTCGGCTATAGATTATGAGTCGATCCATATACTTTGAGGCATACATAGCTAAATTATTTCTCTATGTTACAAACTACATATGTATCAAAAATAATATAACCCTAGCGATAGGGTATAAAAAGGACAACGCCTAGAACATAAGAACACTCAACAGAAAAGTTATAGCCCAATAAATACCGAAGGTTAGGATCTGATATGTAATAACGACATTACTGCCGTCCAGAAAAGATGTTGGGATGAACCGACAAAAAATCATAAAAACTGTGATATTTAAAATCATATTTGTTTTGAGCTGAATCACAGCTAAGTGAATTATAATGAATAAGCAGCGCAAAAGTAGCATGTTAAAATCATGCTTATTGATCCTAACACCAACGTATGAACTTAGGATATCTTTAGAAATATAGACGGGAAATACAGCAACTGACTTAGACAAATTTACGTCACATCGCTTCGGGACATACATAACATAACTTACATAAAGGGACATGTCGAACTCCGGAACAACCAACGCTTAATCAAACTGAACACATTGCGATATTAAAATGAACGCATTCAGTATGTCCTCATTCAGAATACGCATTCGGAAAGGGAAAGACTGCAATTGCACGGAACCGCCAAGCAACTAAGGTGCTGGGTTTCCTACTCCAACAGCAACGAAGTGCGACAAAGAATGGAGACGCATGCTTAGAATGAGGCCTACAATGCAAAGCTTCAAGTGAAGAAAAGAACAAATGGAATAGTATATGTTACGCTTAATAGGCAAAACGAAGAACACTTCGTTTTCACAAAGAAGAAGAAAAAGCATGAATCATGCTCGTTTGCGTGATCCTCAAATAAGGAGAACATCTGATTTGATCTAAGTATCCTCAACATTGTTTATCTTAAGTCATATTTTAACGCCTAAAACCTCTCTGAGCAACCTTATCGCTTCCTTTCGTTAAAGTTTAGGCCAGAAAAATCTAAAACCAATCTTCACACTTTGGCAGATCCTTCTATACACATCTTCTATTATCATTATACGGATGAAGTATACAGAGCAATATTTCATTTTGGTTTACTCCACAAACTTGTTAATTTATTAATGGTCGGCAATGATAAAAGCGAAACATTTAATACTAAAAATAGAAATACCAATTTTGACGCAACATGCTTGTTACAAACCAGGGCCAAGCTTTTCTCAGCACCACAGAGAAATGAGTTACGGAAACAGAAAAAAACTTTATGAAAAAACTTGATGAAAATATTTTTAGAACAATACCATGTACTATTCGTCTATGTTGCTGGCAGTTTCGGTTGGACAAAGTGGATTCTTTTTTGCCAATACATTTTCATTTCTTTATTTCTCTCAGTAACTTCATTAAATTAAGGCAGAACAGCTCTTTCAAATTTGAGCTGCATCTGGATTTTCAAAGTAACCCAAACGAAATGTGAATAAAAACAAAAACAGTCTTCGAGGTCCAATGTGCTGAAGCAATGTAAAATTATCACCTGGGATAATTGCACTGTGGATCACAAACATTAAGGCGTTGAACAGAACTCAAATTTCAAATGCCTTGGGGTGGGGTATACAAATGTTTTTTGTAGGAAAACGCCCCCCAAAAATTTTTTGTGGCAATAAATAACATTTGTACGAAATTCAGATACTAGAATTCTCTAAGGCTGTGTGTCAATTGCGTTAAAATGGGACTTAAATTGTATCCACTGGCTAATTTTTGACATTTCTGCAGGGGTAAACAAAAGTTGGCTTTTTGCTGTGTCAATTGGATTAATTGTGATATTATTTGAATACCATTTTTAATAATTTCATAAAAGAATTGGAACAAAATTCCTTTCTTTATAATTTCTTGCAATAGAGAAATACGGCATAGTTTTTTGAAAGCCCTACATTGTTCATGTTAAACATATATCACACATAGCGAAACAAATTATGATTACATTTTTAACTACATGTTTAAAAGCGTATTATTTAAATATCCAATTTTTGTTTATTTTGCGAAATTTTCTGATACAAAGTACATGATAACTATTTTCCCGACACATGTGAACGAGTAACGAGGAATAATCCATGAGCGTGCTTTCCATCTTTGTCACTCCTCAGTAGGAATACCAAATGTAAAAAATTAGCTCCTGGGTAAATTTTAGCGAGCTGTTAAACTGGTTAAAATTTTGAAGTCTCTATTCACCATAGTAATGTCAAAAATTATCCATAGGTTACAATTCAAAAGCAATTGACACACGGCCTAAATATCCTGTTCAGAACCTTTTCAAAATTGCTTACCGTTTGACCAAACATTACGTTTTTCTCAAAAAATGGGGTGGGCGGATTTTGAAACACTTGTTCGAACAGCACGTACAACGATCGCGTATACCAATTTTCACCTTTGCTCAAAATTTTTGGACTGAGAACCGGTGACCTACAGTATGACTGACGGACAGACAGACATGGCTGAATCGATCCATATTCTTTTAGGTATATATACATAAATTATTTTTCTATGTTACACACTATGTATCAAAATTAATATACCCCTTTGGGATACGGTATAGAATCGCCCATATAAGAAAAATGTCAAAAAGATCGTATAAGATTTTGTGAATAAAATTTTATTGAGTGAAATAATGAAATGTATAACAAATTTGAAACAAGTGATGTAGGGAGATATTTCTTAAATTTGTGAAAATGTGAAGTAGATCATAGATCAAGGACAACCCTGCTAATCGGTTAAAAGGCAAGGTATTCGATAAAGTTTTTAAAGCGTTACACATGTTTATAATGCATATCTACACTATTACTTCAGTGAAGGGTCAGTGTTAAGAAAGCCAATTCATTAAACATTTTGAAAAGTTTGTGAGAATTTTTATATTGAGATGAATTTGTCTAATAAGTTTTGAATCACTTGACAAAGCAAAACCCACTAATTAACTTTTTTCATCGTGTTATTCTACCATTTATGATGGTTAAATGAGTATAGATTTACAGTGTAAACTGCTTGGCGTCAATCTGTCAACTATAAGATACGATGGCTGCTAATTTTGCTAAATCAAATAAAATGATTTTCAAATAAAATTGTGAGAGCATAACATGCGCGAATGCTGATTCTGTGTATAAGCCATATGTGTATCGTTCGGACCAAAACATTTGTGCCAAAAACTTAACGTTAATGAGTTAGCAGGACGTTTATATAGGAATATCGCTTTTTTAAGAGATTTGAAATAGCTTGGGGTCTAAAACAAGAAACAAGTTAATTCACTACAATCCTTAAAAATATCCCCGACCTAGCCCTTCGATATCGGATAGTGACAAAATCAATTTAGAAAGACAACTCGAGCGGATTTGGGTCTGGCAGACACAACCTTGGAACAATTTCATGGTGGATAATAAGTTTATCTACCTAGCAGTCCAGATCAATCCCACGAATTATACTTTAGTTGAGATACGACGAAGGCGGACTCTGGGAAACGGACTCTATTTCGGTTTATTATACGCTAAGTGGCGTATAATAAGCAGGAAAGCGGAGAAAAGAAAAATTGTTGGTCCTCTATTTGAAAAAGTCCTCTATTTGAAAAAGGCGACTGTAAATAAACTGCGAAGTTGGGTCTAAATGTGGACGTGAAAATGTTCGACCTCGGAATTTTCATTGTTTCTAACATAACGATGATAGAGTGTAAGTCACTTCGTTGTTGGAATGTAGCACACAGTTGGCACACCAGCGCTTTACCGTATGACAATGATAATCTTTTATTAAATTATGCACGACTATGGTCAGGATATAGCTATACCCTTTTGACATGGGTGATTCGTGTTGCCAAAATTCGTTCGGATGAACCAGAATGGAAGATTTAGAATGTACTGTCTTGATCTTGGAGGATGTTACCGACCACTGCACTGATTAATTAAATACTTTGGATTTTTTTTATATATTAATTAATTTATGCGTAAATAGGTTCTACCAGCTCTGAACGTTTTGGATCAAATCTGTGGTAAAAATTAACCATGCCGATGAAACGTTGAACTTGTTGCAGTGTAGTCGGACTTGAGAAATTTTAATAGCTTCAACACAAGCCATTGAGTGTAAGATTATTCAATTCCCTAAAAATTCAACCTGATGTTTTCCGAAGTCGCGTCTTATTAAATTAATATTAAAGCTATATTCTGTTTGAATATAATTCTGAGATGACTTTTATGTTTCTTCACTCGCAATTAAGATCTCGTCAATATAAACGAAACAAAAATGCAATCCTCTTACAACCTTGTTCATAAATCTTTGAAATGTTTGAGATGCATTTCGAAGATCAAATGGCATCCGTGTGAATTTAAACATTCTAAATGGGGTTGTGATTGCGGTCTTATAAATGTCTTCTTCAGATACTTGAATATGGTAATAGGCGCGTATCAAGTCTATCTTCGAAAAAACTGCAAATGAGGAATTGGGTATCAATCTGGTAACCACGTTCAGTTGACGGTGGTCACCGCATGGACACCAGTCATCTGGATCCTTTTTTTCGACCATATGAAGGGGACTAAAAGTCGGTAAGGATGGAATTCCGTAGATACCAAGCTGCTGCATGTAATCGAATTCTGCCTTAGCCATTTCGAGCCTCGATGTATCTAACCTTCTGGACGACTCACTGGCAAGTGACCTGAAGTGTCAATGTGGTGCGTAACTTTGTTTTTATGGGGAAATGCATAGTTGGTTGCGGCCGAAAATTTTTAGACTATCCTTCCATATTCATCTTCGATAATAAAAACATTAGGTGATACCATACTGGTATTGGTTAAACGACCTGGGGTGGATATTTTCGTTGACGAATCCATGAGAGTTCGTTGTTTAATGTCTACCAGTAGGTTAAAGGGACCTTGGAAATCCGCTCCAATAATGGGTCTTGTGACTGCGGCCAAGGTTAACTGAAAAGGAAAATATCGACGAAGTCCTAAGTTCAATAGTCGTTTAGATTATGTTTTAATAGTAGTGCCATTTGCTGCCGTCAGGCATTGCCCGGCAGAGGAAAAATTCTGTTTCAGATATGTATATGGTGTGTGGCAAAACTGAAATTTCCACCCCTGTATCTACCAAAAATTCTGATCTATTGCGTCTAAAATGTACAGTGTCCGCCGCTGATACACCTGGTTGGTTTAGTTTAAATTCTTGTTTGCATTTTCGACAATGAAATAACACGGTGGTGTACATTTTTTGGCCGCGTTACGAAATCGACCATGAAAATAGAAAATTCTGTCTTTACTTCTTCCCCTACTGCTGGTTTTACTAGATACGTAACTAGGCGATTTGTGTTTCGATCCTTCCCTACCTCGGAAAGATAGCCTTTTCAATGAACTTTCATTTTCATTTATCTCTTCCATTAACCTTTCTTCGATATTAACACTTTGATATAGGATTTTTTTTTTGACTGTGTTGTTTTCCAAATTTGATCAGCTAGATCTAGTCTGGTGTGCATAGCTTGCGCTGAAGTAACTGCTAAGGGTGAACTTAGTAGTTTTCTTTCCCACAGAGACTGTATAAGATCTTCACAAACGAAAGAGATGTTTCCGGCTGTAGATGTCATGTATCGGTAGAGATCTGATGGCTTTCTATCTCCTCAATTTTCAGCCGACTCTTTGTTCCAAAAGAGAGTGGCGCTTAATAAGATTTCTTTTAAATTCAAATATTTATTAGTTTTGGGAAGACTGTTTAAAACGTGTATTATATTTTTTATCGTGTCAACAGAAATGGAGCTAATGACATACGAATATTTTGACTCATCTTTTGTTATCTTTTTGGTAGCGAATTGTACTTTTACACTAATGAACTACGCCACTGCAGCCTATTCCCAAAATCTTGGAACCTTAATTCACGACATTTCAAAATCATTTGAATACTCACGATCGCCGCCAAAAGAAAGTGCGGGCGCAGTGTGTTGCGGTGTCTCGTCGGTCGGGTCTTTCGTATCGATTATCATAAGAGAAGATAAGAGAAATGCGAAATTTTCGCTTTTAAAATAAATCCAGAAGAGAGATAAAAATTGTTGGCGCATTTGGTATACACTGATTTTAAAACGATGTAGAATCTAATAAACTAAAACACAACAGTAAAATAATTATTTTGATTAATGCATATGACAAACTTAATTAACTATTATGAATTTTAATCTTAAAGATGTTTATAGATCGATTCGACATAACCAAAAACAGAACGAAAGTCAGCAGTATCGACTTTCGTTCATTTTTTTGGTTGGTGTCGAATTAGAAAAGTTCCTTTGTCAATCCGTGTTTTGCACGCCGAAAAAAGTCGAAATTTAACAGGGCTCAAGTGGAACTCAAGCCCAAATATCCAATCTTAAAACGAATATATTAACGAATTTCGGTTAGAATAACATAAATACCTTACCTTCTGATAGATTGTTCACTTATATCATCAACCATGAATTATACAAGTGTCCGTACAATTTTCTTATATAATATATAGCTACCTATACAGAGCAAGGTGCACCGAATAATGCAGAATCTAAACTACAATCAGCGGCAAACCAAAAGTCAACGCAGCCAATATCGCACCTAGTTTGAATGTTATGAGTGCGCTTTTTGCAGCTTGAACTGTCATAGCAAATGGAATAACTGCCAAAAGGACTCGTACAACAAACATTTTTGGAAAGACAATCTTAGGTGATGCTATAAACTTTTTTTCGAAATACAGGGGAATTCATTGAGCAAGGTTAGAAACTCCCTAGCATAGTAGTTCTTAAGGGAGGTTATGATGGGCCGCAGTTACAGAAACAATCGCCAGCATGCAATCAGAAAATACTATTTTAAGGCAAAGTAAAGCACAAAATAGATATAAAGAGTACACCATATCGAATATGGGATTAAGTCGTTTTCACAGTTTTGGGATTCAAATGTTTTTCTTCTTGTCGTCTGAGAAATATGAGAAATATGCAACTTCCGCAAATCATCAAACAGATAAACGACATATCGATAGAGGTATGTTTCCATTGTGACGACAAATTAAAACTAAATTGTACATAGTATTGCTATTCGGCAGGGTATTTCAATGATTGATAACTTATGTAGGATTCGTGCATGAAATCCTTAATTTTTACTAAACAATTCACATTTGATAGGACCTTTATGGGGTACATGTCGATTAGGATATTTAACGCTAGAGCACAATTACTACTTTATTAGCTAATGACCCAACTATGTGAACAGCACCCAAATCATAAAAGCAGCATGAATTTCTTATCATTTGATCTAATCGACTGCGTTAATTTACGGACTCTAAAGAAAAAAAGTTGAAAGCCCTTTGAGTGGCTCGACTCCTAAATTAAATCAATCATAATAAAAGCTTTAAAGATGGAATTCCTGTGAAAAAAACATAAATAATGACATTCATTAACCTATTTAGTTGCGTAATGACAGTTTTTGGGACTGCCCAGGTAACTTTTTAAAATTCAAAAGCCAAAAAGTCCAAATTCCTAGCCAAACGAGTGGTGGGTGCACGACTGGGTCGTACGCAACTTTCTCATCCACAGCGAGTTAATTTGACGTTTTTAACAATTTGGCCAAAATACACAATAATATTTATTTCGATTAATGATGAATGGTATAAATGATGTCGAAATGAGATAATACGAACGCTTATTCCGTAATTAAAAGTAATCGCTGTTCATGTGAATAATAATGATTTTCCGTTGTTGGCCAAAACTGAAATTCGCATTCGGGGATAATTGGGCAAAAAACAATATTGTGGAACTCATTAAAACAGTAATAGTAGTATACAAATTAAATTTCATTCAATTTGGCAAAATTGTTTGCGAGAAATTGACAATTTCCTTTAAATGCAATCCTAAATGCAAAAAATCCGTTATATGGATTTTCTCGAAAAAATTTGTATGCAGTTTTGTTGAAACTAATATGCTTATAGCATTTGAGAAGTTTATTCAAAATCGTTAGAGCAGTTTTTGACCAAATTGATTTTTATATGGCAGGTACCAGTAATAACAAGACGGACAGACGGACAGATGGACAGACGGACAGACGGACAGACGGACAGACGGACAGACGGACAGACGGACAGACGGACAGACGGACAGACGGACAGACGGACAGACGGACAGACGGACAGACGGACAGACGGACAGACGGACAGACGGAATTCCAAAAACCAATATTTTGAGTTCCGCTATCATCGTAATGTTAGAATCAATAAAAATCTCGAGGTCGAAAATTTTCACGAAAACAATATCTAACTTTCAACTGCAGAAGACGTTCGTATAATCACATTTCGACATTATTTATATCATTAAATTAATAAAAACGACAAATTAACTCACTGCCACCACTCGTTTTTTAGAAAAACTAAGTATGCAACAATTCCTCAGTACTTAATGTTTATCTAGGAAAAACAAACATTGAAAATCGTTCGACCAGTTTTTTTTTTAAAGTGGTTATTTTTGAAAAACTTTTCGAAAAACTATTTTGAAATTGGTTGGAGTATGTAAATATATGTAAATATATGGCAATTTGTGGTTTGCTTCTAGGAAAATAATGTTTAAAAAAATCAGTAGGTATACCCGTTTCTAATAAATATATGTATTTCGATTTTTTTTTTAAATTTGAAAAAAAAATTATATTTTAAAATAGGGTTGTTAATGTCTTCCTGTGTTCAAAATTTTATTGACATCAGATTTAACGTTTACGAGAAAACTTCATTTGCGAAATTCCGGTTCCATATTTTCCAAACAATAGATATAAAAAGGTCCTAAAAAATAGCATTTTGAAATTTTTATCAAAATCGTTAGAGCCGTGTTCGAGAAAATCAAACAAACAGACGGACGGAGTTTGCAGACCCACTTTTTTCGACTTCTCTATCATTGTAATTTCATGTTTGATTGTTAGAAAAGATTTGCCTTATACATAGTACCTGTAATTGCAAGCATAAAAGTGACTTCAACTGGTATTCTTGAGATACTTGTTAACTGTTATACTGAGAATGACTCAGCGAAATAAAAATGCTTGGTGGCATCGTGTGGGTGTCTTTAACATTATTCTTGAGAGGATTTGAGGATTGTGTAAAACTCTTGAGCTAACACCAAGGGCACTATCTTTCATATATCTTGCATACGCCACGATATTGACATCAAGGAAGAGGAAAACAGCAAATTAGTGCAAGACCAACTATATGTTCCAAATCGACGAATTATTACTAAGTAGATCTTATAATAAATATCGATCATACCAGTCTAGTTCTATAACGCAAAACCTTGGACAATATTGAAAAGATATGAAGAAATCTTTGGTCGTTTTTTGGGAAAAAAGAACTGGTCAACCAGACGCTGAAGATGGAAAGGACAGCACTGTCTCTATCAGTGAACAGGAGGAAACGTTTGCAGGTTTCACATCCCGATTTAACCGGTTTATTTCTGCTTTGGGTAATCTAATATTTTTGTTCGACCTTTCGTAATATTGCGCAACCAATTTGGCGATTTAACGGTTTTCGTTTTGAGGGATTAAGTACTGGGCATGGACATGGCATAGACTCTCTTCTGAATAGGCGAAAAAAAAAAATTCAGCGACTCACGTTGAGTCCGACCAATGATGTCAATATCGTCGGCGTATGCTATTGTACCGATTTTTGGAAAATTGTGGCTCTGGTGTTGGCTCGAGAGTTTTTAAGTCACATGACAGCGCATCGCCTTGCCTAAATCCATTTTTGGTATCGAATGTGTCGGTGAGGTCGTTAACCCCTGACGAACCAGCGAAAATTCTCCATCGTCATCCTACACAAACGGACGGGTTTGGGCGGTATACCAAAACTAGACATGGCTCTGTATAGTTCGTCTCAATAGATGCTGTCGTATGCGGCTTTCAAATCGATGAATAGGTGGTTGGTATCAATTTGGATCTCTTGGGTTTTTGCCAGGATCTGCCGAAGTGCAAAATTTGGTCGGTTGTGGACTTTCCTGGCCTAAAACTACTGCTACTACTACTAAGGGCCGATCAGGTTGTTGGTAAACGGTTTCAGGGGCTCACATATTACGGCAGACTACCTCTGTAGTTGGCGCAGTTTAGAGGGTCTCCTTTTTTGTGGATCGGGCAAACGATGCTGAGGTTCCATTCTTCAGGCATATTTTCTTCAGACCAGATTTGGCTTTGAGTTGGTGGATGTTTCTTACCAAGTCATCTCCGCCGGCTTTATAAAGCTCAGTGGGAAGGCCGTCATTGCGGAAGCCTTATTAAGCTTCAGTTTAGATATTGCTATCCTCACTTCACTCAGGCCGGGTAGTTGGAAGTTTTCGCTGTCGTTGCCATCATTGAATGGTTCGTTCTGCCTGACAGCGGAATGTTGTTCGTCATCGCCGTTTAACAGTCTGCAGAAATGGTTCTTCCATATCCTCAGCTGTGTCTTAACTACGATATTTTCTTGTTCATCTCGACATGATTCTGTTCGAGCCTTTTATCTTTGGCTTTGACGTTATACACTTTGGTAAAACTTGCGAACATCGTTCATTTTCTTTGCTTGCTCTTTTTTTCTTTTCTGAAAAGCCGGTGTTCTTCCCTTATTAGCTCATTGGCGGCTCTCATCTTCACCTGCAGCTTAGCTTTGTTGGCCTCGATCTTGGCTGCTAGCATCTGTCGGCATTCCTTATCAAACCAGGGGTTTCTTGCTGTTGGGCGCGAGAAAACTAGCACATCAGTTGCGGCTGATCTTAAAGGCTTGTTGGAATCGTTGCCATTGTTCTTCGACATTCAATGCTGGTGGTATGGTGTTAATCGAGAGGTTTAGGCAAACGCGTAGCACGACGGTCTTGCGATTGCAGTCTTTCGACATTAAAATTTCTTACAGTATTTCTGGATTGTTGTGGCGTGTTGAATATCCGTCAATCCATCAATTTGGAAGGAAAATTTTATGCCATTAATGCTCAAGTATGATTTCGGGCATGTGGCCTCCGCGGCTGCTTCGAATAAAGCCAAGTCTAGAGGTCCGATTTTCACTCACTTTTTTGAGCATTTAAGGCTGTATGTCAGCAATAACGCCACGAATGTTGGCTTTCAAGTCCCCTTACGATTCTGGTTTGTTGGCGTAGACGAGCGACTTCACATATCCCCAAAGAAAATAATCCAATGGTATCAAGTCACACGATATTGTTGGCCAGTTGACGGGTCCATTCCGCGAAATTATGCGCTCATCGAATGTTTCCTTCAATAAATCGATTGTGACGTGCGCTGTGTGGCATGTAGCGTACTCCTGTTGGAACCACATCTCATTCATGCCATCCAATTCGGGAATAAAAAGTCGGTTATCATGGTTCTATACCGGTCTCCATTAACGGTTACTGACTCTCCAGCATCATTTCGGAAGAAGTATGGCCCAATGACTCTACCAGCCCATAGGGCTCACCAAACAGTTTTTGTGGATTTAATGGCGTCTCAAGGCTCCCATGTGCATTCTCTTTTCTCGTTTTCGGTGCGCACTGTTCGACGACCTTGCGGATGCGTATTATCACAAACCGTAAACGTAGTACGAAAACGATCCATAGTTAACCGAATTAATTGCTCGGATTGACGATTATATCGACCATAACATGAACGAAACTTGCGGTAAACTTCGCGAACTGAACCATTATTTTCGAAATAAATTTGCAAAAGTTGCAAGCGTTGTTCATTTTTCAACCTGTTCATGTTAAAATGGCAAACCAAACTGAACATAAATGACATTACAGTTGCCCGATTTGACCGCAAAATAACAGTTTTATCTCTATACGAAAAAAAACAACATCTAAAAAAACACCCCTTTAGATCAAAGTATGTTCGATTAGTAAAATGTGAAAAAAAAACTGTAGTTCAACCTTGCTCCCTTGGCTGCAATCTTGTTTACACAAATCCCTCATTTCGACAAGTAGTTAGGTACATTCAAGGATTCATATTAAATTGAATGTGTTGCCATGTTTGGCGAAAAGGTAGAAATAGAAGTAAAACTACTCCTGGCTAAGATTACCTACTCTTTTAAGGGAAACAAACTATCAAAATTATTATGGACACATGTTCTTGAAATGTATATTTAGCATAATTCGTCAAATCATTATGCAGAGACTCATTCTTTTTTTAAATTAACAAAAACAACAAACTGGTCTAAAACATGTTTATTTCGTAGCAATTTACAATTAAAGTTTTAAGAAATTAGCTTTGAAATATACCTAGGATATATTTTAAAGCGAGTTGCAGTAATTTATGAAAACATCTCCACGTTGATGTCAGGCATTTGGAAAAAGGAGTTAGTACCTGTCTTTTGCTACATTAACTGTCTTTTGCTACATTAAGGCGGTACTTACATACAACTAACCCTGCACATTATTCAGAAGCATGGTAACAGATATAGCATTATGAAAAATTAGGGCTTTGCAATAAGTAACGATATAAATAAATGAAAAATAATAATAGGTAATCGTCGATTCGACAAAGTAAATGGGCGTAGCACAGTGTTGCGATATACAATTGTTTTGGTTACAAAGCTTAGATATAGGCGAAACGTAATTAACATCATTGTAGAAATGTTGTTTCGACAGTTTGTCGAACTTCTTTAAATTTGTTTTAAAAAAGTCAGCAAAGTGAGTCTCGAAATATTTTTTCATACAACATTTCTTACAAACAAAAAAAAAAAAACATTTGATGTGCATATTATATGGTTCCATTAGTAATTTCGAGTTTGATATTTTTTGTTGCCAATGAGTTGAGATTGATTTTTTTGTTTTAGTATTGGTGTAATTTCGTGTCCGTGAAGTTAATGTCAGTTTAGCTGTCAAATTTCTAGTCACACAATTGTTTATTCTGATTACAAACATTTTATTTACAACGATTTCATTTATATGGTCTTTATCATTTGCATTTGTGTTACTACAAGAAGGGGTCTATCTTTCTAGTAATCCAGATCTGAGACCAGATATAGATCATAAAAATTATTGATTTTTATACCATTAAAAATCACCATACATTGTTTTAACTAGCTTCTTCTTTTCTGTAGATTTTCTGTGGAGGACTATATATTTCCAACATACCTATAATCGAACCCTTACTCATCAAACTTCAAAATGACTCAGCACATTTCTGTTACCGAAATAATCCCACGGCAACACTATTTTAGAGCCTAAATGGCCAACTTGGACAAACAAACAAACCCTCTTGGTTATTCATTTATTACCCCTCACTAACACTACTCAACGATTTTCAAAATCAACATCGAACATTGATGTGTTATCGGAGCAACCACTACAGGACGAACTTTAATTAATGCACAGTGTCTACTTCAGATGTTTAATTTGAAATACTATCTTTCTACTCGTTCTTGATTTGTTGTCATTTATCCTCGGATGTGTGCTATATGTGCGCGCATATGAGTGTGTGTGGGTGTGTATTTGTCTCGTATATAACTAGATAAACGCTTTTAAAATAAACACTTTTCGATTACACTCGGATACCATACCCATGAATCTTTTAAATGCTGTCATCCATGAGAGAGTCACACACATGTGTACACACATTTAAGATGAAATCGGTCGGCTAAAGGACCATCATATGTAGGTTGTCATATTATTCGCCTCAGGCGATTTCAAGTCACCTCATACGCCTTTCAAAATTCTAATTATACGCAACCACATCAGATATGAACACTAAGTGCATTAGTTTTCACCATCAGGAGCATTCACATGATTTCAGGATTTCAGGGACTTCAGGAATAACCATTAGAATACCATCAGCTATATGTGCTGTGCATTCAAATGGACATTGTTCTTTTGAAAACTTTAATTTACTCACATCGCATAGTGGGTGGGGCACGTACGGCCTGTTGTACTCGGTGTGTTGTAAGCGTCGTCGTCGTCGTTATCATCGTCCTTGATTGCATTTCTGCCACAATATGCATGTTTGTCGGAAATGTTTTTAGTTCCGGAGAATTCTCCTAACCAAAATAGGCCACTGTGAGTGTGCAAGGAATATTAGAAGGAGCGCCTTCCCACCCAGCCAGGGCGGAAAAGTGGGAAATTTAAAAACAATTAAAGTATCTACGTGAGTGTACGGAAAGTCGGTCAGGAGGGACAAAGGTCCCTGGAATTTTTGTCAGCAAACATATGGAATTACAAGTTGAGTAGGAGCGTTCAACTGGAGGAATGCACTCCTCTAATGCCACATTGGACTCGGGCGATGAATTATGAAAGTTGAACACGATGCGATGAGATAACCGCGCGTCATAACAAAATAAAAAATACATTCCATCGCCCGGGGGCAAAATCATAGAAATTTTATGGTGGACCCCTTCCCCATTTATAACGATGTAGCTTTCAAATCAAAATTTAGCCACAGCGCCACGTGAGGCATGTATTGAGGCAATGAGCGAGCGCTATATGGAAAAGCTGTATGCCCCCTAACTAGAGTTACGACGAGTACTCGTCTCGTCTTGTATACAAACGTATACTCTCGTACTAGCAGCAGGTGATTGAACAGAGATTCGATGGAGAAATTACAGGAAAATTAGTCCGCATGCCCCAACAGCAAGCCAGAGAAAGAACTTTCACAGTATCTACAGCTTTGTGTGGTGGCGCTGGCTTTGGTATGGACAGAGCTTTGTCCGTTGCAATATGCTCCAGAAATCGTCGTCGACCGTCGACCGTCGTCGCTCGTCTTTTCAAATCCGAGGTACGAAAAATTTGTCTCTGCAAGTTTTGCGGCGTGTGTGGTGGCGGAGAGTCTGACTCCTCTCTGTGCTGCGGGTGTTGTGTGGCGCGGAACTATAGCATACGTTTCTTGTTCATATTTTTCCTCTGGTGCTCTGCTGAGGCTGACTCCTGCTGTCTTTTTGTCGAGGGTTTTTCTTATTGTTTCCGTACCTGGGCCCTGAGAGCTGGTATCTCCACTGTTCATCGTCGCCGCAGTACGAGTGCTATAAAAGTGCGTGCGGTTTTTTTTTTCAATTTTCCGGTATATTTTCCATCTATTCAGTGCGACACAAAAAAGACAAACAACAACAAAAATAAATTTGAGGCTTTCCAGGGTAAAGCTGGTGGTTGCTGATTTTGCGTGTATCTGCAAAAGTGTATCTCTGAAGCAAAAACTCGGGAAAATTGCAAACAAAAAAAAAACACTTTTTTTTGTTCGCAAAATACAATCTCTAAAACTGCTAATGGTGTACACGTCGTGACCTTAATTAAAGACAGTGATGGGGTGAATTCCGTCGACACTTTGTGGAAGCTGCTTTCTGCTGCTGCTGGTGGTACTGCCACTGCTGATAGAGAGAAAAATCACAAACACAAATCGATTCAATACGCGCTGATTGTGAATGAGTGTGCCTAGATACGACACGATAGACGAGAGTATCCATCTCGTCGTCGTCGTGTGTAGTGGGAATCGCTTGCTGTGACTGTGACTGTTAAGCCCGAAGACCTTTGAAAATCCCAGGCAATCGAATAAATAATAGAAAGTGTTATTGTTATCGTTATAACAATAAAAATAAATTGTATCTAAAGGAGCAAAGTTTTCGATCGTCGTCAGTCGTGTGTATCTTACACGCATTACACGGTGTTCGGTGGTTCGGTGTTTGTGTGTGGGTATAGTGCATAGAACAGTACAATTTATTGACCCGAGTTAGAAATGGTAGTTGTCGTATTTGCGTCCTTGTTTCATCGGAGATAATAGGGTGAATGAGCGACGACAACGAAACGCTCTTTACGCGCGGTGATGTATCTGCGGAGCATTACTTTCGGGGGTTGCTGCATACTTAACTCGACGACAACAGGATCGAAAACGGCAAAGCCAACAGCAGAGCATCGACAACGACGACGTCGACTTCTGTTTGCTTGGTATGTGTTTGTTCACCTGCTTAAGACTTACATTTAAATCAGTGTGTTGTGTGTGCTTGCTCTTTTTGTAGGTTATTTCTTGTTGGTTGGTTGGGCTCTTTTTGTAATTTAAATTCTGTGCTGAGTACATATTCGGATGCAGTACGTATGAAATTTTAATTAATTTCTGCAGAGACCGCAGTGTGTACACAATCTGTTCACTCTGTAAATGCGTTTATGTTGGCTCGTAATTTTCGGCATGTTTATCATAACCGCAAACACATAGCCAAAACGAAACCACCCCTGCCGCTGGCTAGATCCTCACGAAGCGAGAGTCCTTTCTGCGGTTGATGGTTACTGTAAAAATCTTGGGGCATGTTGGGTTTCCGCTCTAGAAGGCCCCAATGGACTCATGGATTTCTTGACTACGTGCGTTCGCACAGTTCTGCCATAGAGATGATGACTTTTGAATGGGCTACCTAGCTACCCTGGCATACATAACAAATAAGAATTCAACAAATAGGCCTTTGTCGGTCGTCATTGTGCCGCTGAGCGCAAAAGGGCAACATAATAACTTTTACAAATTAATGGAGTCCCCTTCATTAATAAGCTGCCACCAGGGAGAATCATTTGACATCTGATAATAGCTGGTGCTTAAGTGCCTGCATACCTTGTACACTCCTCGTCGTGTATTTCTATGTAAGGATGTGCCATCCATAGTATAATCGCTGTGATGAGCTGCAAGCATAACAAAGCAAGTGTGTCAGCTCCCTGCTTCATATTTTATAGAACATACTCAAAACCGTAATTGACATCAATAGCTGTCATTTGGTGTAATTCGTTATGTAGGACGGAGTTCACTCATAAATAGATTAGCATTTTTTTTTTGTAAAGGAAAAGGACCATAGGTCGTTGGCTTGTTGACGTTGACGTTGATGATGTCAACTACTACTACTACTACTACCACCACCTACATGGGTCGGGGGAGTCTAATAAATTTGCATGGCCTTGCATTAGGTGGCCATCATTGAAAACGAAACATTTACGCCAAATGAGCTCGACTATCTCCAGCGTACGACCGACGGCGACGACAGACCGCGACGACGCTGCCTTGCCACAAACATCATGCCACAGCTACTAGTGTGCGGTTGCAATTGGCCTAATTACAATTTTTCTGCGGCGGCGGTGGCGGTCGTTCGTTCGCCTCCTAGAGTCGTAAAATTTTCTATTTTATGTCACAGAAAATTGGATCGCACCATTATTCACATTTTTAATGGTGCTGGCTTGTCTCCGATCTGGGTCTGTACGCTAAATGAGTTTTTTTCTTGGTTCTTATAATTTTTCTTGTTGACGTTGCATATTTATTAAATGAACCCGTTGAAGATGATGGTGTGTTCGCCATTTCCCGACGAGCACACGAATCGATTTTCAAAAATAATAAGGCAATTGTGGGGGTTTTCCTTGCTTCATACAAGGCTTTCACGAAATCGTATGAAATTGTATGCCAGCGGAGCATGGCCACTTGTATTCGTTTCCATCTGTCCCTTCCAAGGTCATATGAGATGGAAATAGACTGAATGACCTTCGCCCATTTTTTTTTTCGGTTTCGAATTAAGTGCGCTCAGTCGAAAGTGGATGGTAATGCCAAGTTCTCTTCATTTGTTTCCCGTTCGGTCCTTGAGTGCGAATTGTGCAAGTGGTTTCTATGAATGTTGATTAAATGGGTTTTCAATTTGTTTTCCATTTTCAATTTTCAATAATTTGCTTCTCAAGTGGAGAACTGGCTTTTATGGTGAAATGGCTATAAATTGTATGCGCCTTATAATACATTTTGAGGGGATTTCGAATTGAGGTAGGTAGGTGGTACCTATACCTAGTTTTGTAATAACTTTGTTGGAGTAGGTACAAGTAGAGTATCGATTTCATTTGAATGCTCGCTTTTAAGTGTTTCATTATGACAGAAATTCATGAATTGTTTCAGTGGAGAAAGGGCAATGGCAATCGGATGAAAATTGAATTATTAGGATGCCGTAGGGGGTGGGAAAGTACCGAAATTTATTTGAAGAACATTCGCTGGAGCTAATAAATACATTTGGAATCACTTGAATGCTTTACTTAATTAAATTTAATCATTTAAAGAACCGTTGGTTGTAATAAAATTAGGGTTTCATTAGGTTTACATTTGTCTTGCATTAAGAAATCCAGGAGAAGTATTCATTAAAGAAAATGTAGCCCATACCGCGCCGTTATTGCGTTTAAATATGGCATATAACTCCGAAATTTTCTTTTTAAACGGGCAATGATTTTACCATTAATTTTTCAACCATTGCATGCTTTTGAGAGGTAATATGAAAGTGGGGATGCTCTATAATTTGTACAGGATCTACAATTAAGTCCTGCACATAACAGATAAAGTGATAGGTGTATATACCAAATCAATGCTTTAGTCTGTAAAGTTCATCTCTATATTTGCTATTACATATAATCTTCATCATCCCTTACAGGTCGGCCTGTTGTCTAATTAGATGAGTCTTAACCGTTCTATTTGATTACATAATATCTCATGGACCGTAAGTGCGGTTTACCAGTTCGGCCTTTAAAAATAATGGAGATAATTACTTTGCCTTATAGGGCAAGTAGGTATATACTCATTGGTTTCATATAAAAATTGAGCCCGAGATAAAAATAATGAGAAAGCCTAAAAAAGTGGTCTGAGAATTCGTTCTGCGCGCAGTTGTAGTGCTATTGAGTCGCTTAGATCTTCTATAAATTTATAAATGTTCATGTCATCAGCATAAACCAAAATGTTGCTCACTTTTATACATGCTTTTTCATCGATTATTGCAGTATAAAAAGAATAGGGTCTAAGTTACTTCCTTGGGGTGCTCCAGATTACGCAAAAAAGGGATTGATACGGAAGCTCTAAATTTTACCTGATAAGTTCTCAGAGATAGATAAAATTCCACCCAATTCATATATCCTGGAGGAAAACCATATGCCTTAAGTTTGAAAATTATAACTTTACGTTAGAATCTAAAGCATTTGACAAGTTATCTAAAGCGTTGGACAAGTTCTAACATACCGTTATCATTTTTAAGCTTAATGCATATGGTTTTCCTCCAGGATATATAGATTGGGTGGAATTTTTCTATCCCTGAGAACATATCAGGTAAAATTAAGAGCTTCCGTATCAGTCAGTATATGTTCACTCAACTTCATTTCTTCTTACCAGAGTGTAGGAACAATGGTAAACAAATGTTTAAAGAATCGTGACAGTAGATCCATTTTTAACAAAACCATGTTGTTCTTAAAAAAATAATGTTTCGACTAAAGAAGTCTTATTTATCACAAATTATATGTTCGAATAGCAGTATGCAGGTAAATGCAGCTAAGTTTTAAAATTCGTATATAAATTAGCGATAACACCATGGGGCTACTGATGGCTACTCTACCTCACATCTTGTGGCTATCTGACAAAGATAAAAGAGTATTCAACTATCATGAGAAGCTTTTCGCAGTTCGTAACGGCATTTATTGCGGGTCCCATTCCATGAGCCAAAAATATAACACAATAATTAATACAGAAACCAGGTTTAAGGTCTGTGTGAGCCGTTAGTTCCGCGGGTGGCCGCGGTGTATTGGTAATGTGTTCGTCTGTTGAGTGGAAGGTTACGCGTTCAATCCCAACCAAAATCCATTTCACTTTTATTTAAAAGATATAAAAAGGTCGGTGTAATACCTAAAAGTATGCACACCATCTTGAATTTTGTTCAAATTTAACGAATACAAGAAAAAGTGACTCCCCGAAGATAGTTCGGACACCACCCATGGAGTTTGACCACTACATCCAAAATCTTTCCTATCCTCTCTTTCTTTCCCTTCTCTAACGCTCGTACTATGGTAACATATAAAGGGTATTCATAACCCCTTGAGTACGTGTAAACTATAAAAAAAAATATATATAATTAAATTTAAATAGGCCAGCAAATATAACATTACCATACCCCTATTGGATTTTTAAATATGTACCTAATAAAAATCCCTGGAAAACACCTTAAGCGATTTTAATTAAAATTAAGATGAGATATGTACAACTCGGATAATAGTACTTTAAAGAATTGTGTGTATCTCAAAAACGACCTGAATAAACAATTATGACAATAATGTTCAATAGAAAACTATTAATTAGTCAAATAAGTTCACATATG
Source organism: Rhingia rostrata (assembly GCA_949824845.1). Classification (NCBI taxonomy): domain Eukaryota; kingdom Metazoa; phylum Arthropoda; class Insecta; order Diptera; family Syrphidae; genus Rhingia; species Rhingia rostrata. Next base: position 2,581,963 of record OX463755.1, on the reverse strand, counting down.
GTAATATATTTTTCTCAATAACAGTCTTGCTTCTGGTTAAAATTTCCAATATATCGAAGCAATTGCATCTAAAAACCGTATATAATGTCTACTTGTGACTAAAGGATGAGCATATTTGTAGGCGATCAATTCAGTGTAGGCCTGATTCCGTCCACAGACTTTTAAGAAACTACGATTGTTAAATTTCGGGTTTTAAATATATCATGTAACATTAGTCCTAGCTAACTGCATCCAGTTGCGCACTTCACACAAGCGAAATTCGTTCGTCATTATATATAATGTCCTTATTATTTCGGTAACATAATCCATCAAGTTCCCAGTTAAACGATCCTATCGGTACCCTTACTGTCTGTCGCTTATTAACTTCTTCCTTCCTAGGAAGTCTGTTCCTAGCATGGATAGAGAAGCAATGAATCTGTACATGGAGAAAATTGTGATTTAAGAGACTTTTAGGTTAAAACTGATTATAATGGATTGTTACAAATATCAATATTAAAATCGATTTTTAATTTTATTTAACGAAAAATTTATGGTTTTTCAAATTTGACCTAAATACAAAAATTCCTATATTCGATACTTTTGGAAAAACTGTGTACGGAGTTTTTTGTTTTTTTTAAATATTTACGTTAATAATTGTGTTCAGTTTAATCAAAATCGTTAAGGCCTTTTTTGAGAAATTTTATCAAATCCGCTTAGCTCTTAAGCCTCCAGCTGCGATTACACAACGACACAATTGCCAAGCTCACTTATCAGGGTTTCTCCAACAGGCTCGTTAGTACCCAGGGTCTGGCTTTTTTTCTCACAACTTGTACTTGTCCTTCTTAGGCGATGACGATGGCGGGACCTCATATTTTATACCGAATCCGAACGGCTAAATTGAGATAATCTTTTCATGACAATTGATAATACTCGGATGATTTGTAAGATCATCACGCCAGTGAAAAATCATTTAGGTGTTGCTGCGGCTGGGAATCGAACCCATACCTTCTGCGCGGCAGTTCATCGCACTAACCATTGCGATACCGAGCCCGACATCCTAAACATAGGTTTAATAAAAATCTCTAGCTAGTTTTTTTTCACAGAACTAATACTTGTTCTATCTTTAACAAATGAAAAGCGATTCATTATATAACAGGTATAGCGAAACAAAACATTAGTTTATTTGACGGTACATATTTAGAAATACATACTCTCAGTGCCCATTCACTAAAGCTAAAAATCAATGCAGAAGACCTGGCTACACTTGGTCCACATTTAATATTCATGTTACATATACCCATGTTGGTTTCACAAGAACATACATATTCACATTGAACGACAGCTCCCTGCTAAACTTAAAATGTAATAAAATGAGTAAGGTAACCTCACAATCATGAATTTTCATTATTGTTAGCTTTCATCAAATATATGGTAATTTAGCATGATTTAGATCAAGAGAGCTGTCAGGATTTTGCTCAACTTCACACCACATCATGTCACTTGCCTTAGTAATATAAAATTTATCTAACACGATTTGTCACCCTGCTCAACTTTATTCTGTTCGCAACAGGGCGCAACTTATTTCAGATAAGGGTTGACGGATTGAAGGTCGTGCATTAATATAAAATCAGGTATGTAGGTTGGTAAAGGCAGGTACTTCAAAGTGACTGCCATCATTTATTTAAATGATATAACCAATTTTCACCTTTTTGTAAGGGAATCAAAAAGGAGCTTAATATGTAATTAAATTACAAATTTATAAATGTGCTGGTATTTCGAACATAAAGAGAACGATTTAATGTACATAAGCGTATTTATTCCCTTGACAATATGGTCGGTGCCTTATTAGTCTTTGATACTTGCGAATCGGCTCAAGGATGGGATGATATCTAAGGGATTTGGAAGACGTAAAACTATTTATGGAGGTCATATGATAAGACACAGAGTGTCTAACAGATTAGTTTCCATTTAAGCAATAGACAATCTTCACGAATTGTCTAGCTTTAATTAATCTTTTTTCTCGTTCCCTTCGTGATAAGCAAAAAATAATAAAAATCAATTATTCACAGCCCATACTTGATTTTTATTATTTTTTGCACGAGAATAAAGGGAACGAGAATAAAGATTAAGCAACCAAGATAGGATCCGATCTAAGTACAATGCGCATATATTTGGATTCCCCAGATCGAGTGCTTAGGTGTGAAATCATTGTCAAAAAATTTCCTTTTCCATCTAGCCAAGTATATTCCACTTACGTAAGTCGAACACTATTCCTCACTTGGCAGAGCAGCGATTTTCTGCAATAGGCTTCGACTCAATTTTGTTGGATTCACCGCATTCATTCTGCTAAAAGAGCACAGGTGGTTATTTTGTAAGTATCCTGTATGGAATTCATTATTGTTATAAGCTGCGAAGTAAAGAAACCGTTTTTAGATAGAATAAGTTCCCCTCTGCCTTAAATGTGTTTCACTATATAAAAACTGAGGAAGCGGAGAAAAATGTCTAAGGGATCCGTAAGTGAAACACGCCTCATTGTCAATGAGTTTGAGACTAACGCACTTCCATTAACAGGCTCTAGACCCTTCAGGCCATCTTCCGACCTGCAAACGCATATCTACTTAAGTTACGCTTTACATTCTGGGAGGAAGCTGCGCCTCAAGCAACATGTATCTCCAATTAGCCCATTCTCTAGCTAACTCCAAGTTAGTGGGGTGGGTTTCTACTAATTCGTGGCCACTTAAGATGATCTTCCAATACTCCTACCGAGATCTAGCAGAGAACCGAACACTGCAAGGAGGGGTATAGGTGTCCATACGATCTACATGTCCCAGCAATCTTAGGCGGACGTATGCGCTTTTTTTTACCAAGTCTTTGCGCTGTACAGCTCTTAAAGTTCTTGCTTGAATTTCGTCTCCATAGTCCTTCACGAGATCGAATCTTTTCGGAAGACTTTTTCGCTACCAAACAACCATATAATTCATCATCTGCTTTTGATACGGTCGATGTCTCGGCGCCGTAGAGCAGAACTCGGATGATCATAGGCTTCTATAGAATCTTTATAGTTCCACTTAGGGCTTTATTATTGGAAACATTAATTCTATTTTTGATTTCTAAAGAGATGTCATTATCGGAGTTAATAGCGGAGCTAGAGACTTTCGATAATGACGTTTCTTTTCTTGTTGACAGCATACGTTTGGGGTTACCTTCTATACTAGCATGCTTTCTGCTGAGGTAAGGAACAGTTCTGGACTTCCTTGCACACTGGTAAGGACAAATCAAGTTGTTAATCAACAGTATTAGACGTTCGCATATTATGGCAGATAGGACCTTGAGGAGACTTATGCATCTGTAATTGGCGCAGTTCAGAGATTCTCTTTTTTTCGTAAATGGGGTAGATCATGCTGAGGTTCCATACTACGGGCAAACTTTCATGTTACTCACTAAATCTTCTCCACCGGATTTATACAGCTCTACAGAAAGGCCGTCATTTGTGACAGTCCTGTTAAGCTTAACTTTATATATTGCTATCCGTACTACATTTGTTTTATATTCCCTTGATCTGATGATCCTTCTTTGTTCACCTCGATAAGATCTTGTTTAGGCATTGTATCCTTAGTTTTGACGTTTTACACTTCAGTAACACTTACGAACATCATTGTATCAGTGACACACACTATATCTTCGGCCGCGCACTATGCCTATAAAACCCAATGGGCAGGTCTCGTTTTCAACAGCATATTTTCTTTGTAGGTCTAGTTTTTTAGCTGCGAGTATCTGTTGACAAACTTCAGCAAATTAGGGGTTTCATGCTGGTGAGCGCGAAAAACCTTGCGGTTGATCCTATGGCTTGTTAACATCGTCGCCATGGTTCTTCGACATTAGATGGCGCCAAAGGAGATTTTAAAGGATAAGCGTTCTTTAAATACTTGGCTTGCGCTTCCAGACTTTCGACATTACATCAACGCATTCTAACCTTAGCTGCAGGGGTAACATCGACTTGGACCAAAAGTCGATGTTACCCCCTCGGAATGTTCGGATATCTAAAATACTGGATAGGTGGGCACTTATCTATTGCAATGTGGTGAATTTAAATGACGGTTAATCTGGAGACCATCGTGCCCCTTATTATCAAGGACAGGCTATAGTAGAATTTCATTTCTCATTGAAGTTATTTATAATATCACAGGGGACTGCGTGGTCCTCTTTTCACCCTCTACAGTAAAAATCAAAACAAAACCCCCATCCTCATTTTTCGTAATTTCGATTGCAAAATTCGAGGAATCACAGTAATATTTGGTAAATAAGAGATATCCTATTCTATAAAAATAACACCCGTCTAACATGCGATGCAACTAAACTTTTTGTTTCTATAAAATGTACCCAAAAGTTTATTACTATTTTGTACTCTGTACAGCTACGCCAACATTCCAGTAACCGATTGAAACAATAATTATTCTATACCTACCCCTTCACTACGAGTTCAATTACAGGGAAACTAATAGGAGAAATTTACCTGATGTACGTTATTTACGTTATGGAGTTTTTCAATTTATTCAATTTGCCCTCGAGAAATTGTATCGTTCGGTGTAGTGTGTTTTCCATAGATAAGACCGAAGAACAAGGGGGAAACTTAACCCCAAAATAATATCAAACCACCCACCGCATAGGTATGCAAACTCTGCACGGCTCCATCTCTTACCGGTATTGTTTTCCCCCAAAATATGTATAAGCTGTTTGCAAATTGTTTCTTTTGTTGTCTTTTATTTACACAGATACAGGATAAAGTACACCGTTCACTTGTATCTATCTAGACTAGAAGTTAAATTGAAAACGTTCACTTGATGGAACAACATTTGAGGAAGAGGTTCATAGATTGTCGTCAATATACGTTTCTCTTCATTAACGACTTAATTGAATCATCCAGCTCAATTGCTGTGCACTGAGGGTAGATCAACAGTTTCACCCTCTACCTCTGTACTATCCACTTATCATTATTAGATTAGATCAATTAATAGTTTTAAAATTTAAATCGCAAATTAAAAAGTTATCTTTTGAATTTTGAATCACCTTAGATACACATCTTGCTTCGAGGAGATAATGAGCTGGACATCTTGAACAAAAGTCAATTAAAATGATTGAGAAGTGCACATGCAATCGTAGAGGGAAAATAGACTTTTCGACCACACAACAAACGATGAATGGATGTCCTCTCATCCAAAGGCAGCACAAACCGGCACCGGAAAATCCTATATCCCATAGTTGTCCACAACTGACACAAATTCAGCCCGGCAGCAACAACGACTACTACTATCAGCAATACCACCACAATCAGTTTAATAGACCACAATGCATGTGTGCAAACGATAGTCTTCGGCTCCAACAGTTCAACAACAATTACTACATCCAACCACCTCACCATTGGCCATTGAATACAGTGTGACAAAACCAGTGTTCCAGTAGTATCGACCTTCGTCAACCTGAGAAGAACCGGTCGCTGACTGCCACTGCTGTTGCTGCCGCAACAGCCACCACCACCACCTCCACCAACACCACCTCGTGCAATCCCGAAGGTGCTGCTGCTCCTAATGCACTCACCACGAATAGATACGTTTGTTGTCATTGTAGTTTTAATAATAGACCCATCATATGGTGGGAGTCCTGTCCTCGGTTGTCTTCCATCGCATCGGCATCGAAATTAGATATAAAACCAAGTGAATCACATTTGGACTTGTGTCGTCAGCAGAACCCCGCTACGTCCGCCATGAATAATTTTTACAATTCATACAACGCCTACAACAACCAGCAGCATCACCACCATCACCATCATTTGCACTCGAATGATCCTGAGCTGCCAGCTGCAGTCCCCCTGCCACCTACATCCCACCTGAGAAGGCAACACTCCAGGGCCATCTACAGCAATGGAAACCTATCTAATCAGCACTCCCAATCAATCACAGCCTTATCCAATGTCTTCGATAATCACTACGGGAACAGTTTTATGTGCCAATGTCATGGACATGGAGGTGCCGCTAAGATATCCGATCAGTGGTTCGGTGACCAGAAGTCTAGAGAAATACCCAGTTGCTATTCGGGTACGTAATCGAAGATCATTTAAAATTTTGAATTCCTTTCTAACTTGGGAGCTTGTAGGATACGATCGAGGCAACAGACTGACAGATGACGAGGACTCAGCATTTCCGGCTGGACTGCTCGATCGAGAATTCCACATGCTTCATAGAAACATACCAGCACTGAGAAGGTCGGGCGTTGATACGACCACCATTCGTCAACATTTCTATCCAGACGGAGGATGGGGTTGGATCATTTGCGGACTTTCATTCCTAGCTCATGTGCTCACCTCAGGCCTTCAACTCTCCTATGGACTGCTGTTGTTCTATGCAACTCAACATTTGGGACACAAAAGCGAAATCGGTAAATCAATGGTACTATTTTAAAGCATCTTATCCAATAAGGATTTCTTTTCAGATTGGCTAGGAGCCTTAAGCTGGTCGGTTTCGACAATTACCATTCCGGTAGTCATAGCATTTTGTAGAAAGAAATCCACTAGACTTCTCGCAGTCATAGGAGGACTTATGCTTCCATTAGGTGTCCTTTTCACGTCGTTTGCAACGCAACTTAGTCAGATGTCTTTTAGCTACGGTAAGGGGCTTTTGAAATCTATAACACATCTATATTAAACAAATTTCATTGCAGGAGTTTTGGTTGGACTGGGTGTGTCAATGGTACGTGAGTCATCGATCATAATGATTGGGAATTATTTTAAGAAACGTCGTCAATTCGTGGAAATGGTCGCCATGTCTGGAGAGGGAGTCGGCTTGGCGTTGTTCTCAGTTATCCTGAAAGAAGGAGTGGGGTAAGTTTATCCAAACTTTGTCTTGTGGATGCCGGTTTGTTAATGTTAGCATTTTATTTATATCAGAAAAATGGGTTGGAGACTTGGATTACAAATTATTACTGGAATGGTGTCGATTAGCTTTTTTATGGGTCTCTTGTATAGACCCGCTTCGTTGTACCATCCACAAAGAAGGGCCATTCAACATCTGAAAAACCAGAGGAAGAAAGTAAGTTTTTGGCTCTTTACTATTTCCTTTGCTTTATGTTTTATTTCTGTTTCCAGGTCAAGGAGAAAAAGACAGCCGTTCAGAGTCCAAAGAAATGTTTCATAGATCTCGTTCCAGCCAAGTCAACCACGGTTAGAGTGCTGATCATAACGTCGGCCGTATCTGCTCTGGGGATTTACGCTCCGATATTTTCAATGGTAAGTCCAACAAATAGATAAAAGCTATCTTCTATATATATCTATCTATTTTTCGTGATGTCTTATAAATTATGTAGAGTAGCACAGGCGCACTCATAAACATTATGAAAAAAGGACAAGGTATTAGCCCACACGAACTGAGCCCATGTACTGCTTGATTCACTGTCACGTCCACTGCAGAAGTCTTAAGGGTCGCCCAGAATGCGTCTCTGTAGCTGGGATCTTATATCGCTGTCAAAAGAGAGATGCATTTCTTGCCCTCCATGCAACTTCAAGCTATAGATTTATGATATACATATTGTGTAAGCGCTTACGGGTTGCCTTGTTTTTAACTTCTGACTCAAATGCAAGAATCAGCTACATTTACGCGTTCTGGGCAGCCTTTTATTTGCTGTGCAGTTATTCGTTGTAAAAACAGCAGCTTTTTTAAAAGAAACAATTGAAGAAATGTTAAAAGTTTTGGGGGTATTATGAGGCAATATTGTCCTATGCCGCCTTTTAACGCGCGTCTTAGTTAGGGGGCTCCAATCTAAGTACGGCCGATCTTCATCGCTTCCTTATCAAGCAGTTAAATTAATTATTATTTAAATATACGTTCATATCCCATCCCAATTTTTCAGAAATGCAGCACTGACTCTCTTCCGTAGTTTTCAAACTTTTCACACACGACCTTTACCGTGTGTTTTGTGAACTTCTTTGGTCACATATGACATTTGGGCCTAGTTTTAGTCAGTGTGAAAAAAAACGTTATATTAATCCATTACCAAAATTTACTCTTTCTAGTCCCTTCATGCTGCTAAAGAGGGTTGTGACATCCAGGACCTAGTCCTCTTACAAACATTTTTGGGACTTTCAACAACACTGGGAGTTGTTGCAGCTGGTTCAATAATAAGAAGATCTTGCAGAATCAGAAATACCTTTATCTCGATACAGATCGTTTCTCAAGTAAGTTTTAATTCTATAAGGTCACAGCTCTATCCATAACTGACTATTTTCACAAAGGCCTCCCTGATAGCTGTTGCTGTATCCATATTGTTCCTTTCCTTTGTATTGGGTTTTCGGGCGCTGTGCGTTTTATGTTGGATATACGGCATCGGATTTGGTGGATTTAGATATTCATTCAAGATGTTGGCCCTGCAGCGAGTTAAGGCGAAATATTTTACAAAAGCGTGGGGTAAGTAAATTAGGTGTGATGGGTACATTTAATTTAAAGAAACACAGTTGTTTAGAAATGAAAAGTATTCACTCGTCATTAGTTCTGTTCCGGTACTTTCGCAGTAAATGTAAATAATGTCTCAAATTTTAAAAAGATGTGGTAAATTCTGTTATAAGTGAGACAGACTAAAAATAACAAAAATAAATTGCGGGAACGTGATTGGGTAAGAAAAAGACTGTAATATGACAAAATTATTTTTTTAGGTTTGTTAGGATCCATGGGCTACCATTTATTTTACATAAACATTTATTATTACGTGTTTCCGTTATACACGAAAACGGGATGTCTTATCTTATGCCGAAAACGACGGGCTGAGTTGAGATAAGCTTTCCTCTACAGTTATACTATTCGCGAGGTATAGGCCAAAAAAAAAACCGTTTGGTGTTACTAATACTAGGCTTTTAACACCCGTTCAACGAATTACGCCACTGAAGACGACGATGATGTAATACGGTTAGAAATGCATTCATACCAATCGTCCTGTAAGCTTATTGTCACTTGTGAGTTACCAGTTGACATTTGAATGATTTTACTGTGGTCTTAGATTTATCCTCTTACATTGGTTCCCTATTTTATGATTTTTTTTTTCGTACTGGGACGGCATTTAGTTAAAATGAGTAAGAATCTGTGAAAATAACCTACTTACAGACTGCTAATGAACTCTCACTAAAAGTGTAAACTATTATAACGTCCAATTTGATGTTTACTCATAAAAACTTGATCTCTCCACGCGGAGAAGAAATTAAATACAATTTTTGTTAAAAGATAGACCAGTTTAAACCCAAAAGAAACCTATCTATGATATTGCAGCTAGATATAATGAAAACATTGCAACATTATCTATTTGAGATTTTTGGATAAAGATTTGTAATTGAATGCTCGTAACTTGAGAAGACAGAATATTTGAATCCAGTAGAGCATGCGCAGTGCTGATCGTTCGCAGAATGGATTTGACAGTTACAACAAGTCAATGGTGAAAATTTGTAATTAAAAGTTGACGGCTGATATCGAAGATATGTGGTGGCAGCTTTCAAACAGCGCGCGATAGAAACAATGGATTAATGTGGATGTGAGTTGTCTACAAAATTGAAGTCATTAAATTTTTTCTTAAGGAAATGTGTATGCCAAAATTTCAAGAAAAATTATTCGACCAAAATACGATATTCAATGCACTTATGATGCAATTGAGTCGGCACAATCCTATGGGCAAAAGAGAACAACCTTAGTTCACCTTAGACGCCGAAATCCAAAAGATCTTGAGGTTTTTAAACCAATGTTAAAACACTACTTCTAAATGTTCACCAAAAATTCTAAAATATAACATTTGTTTACAAATCATTTTTTTCCCCTAGGTCTCATAAGAGGAGCAGAATCATTGCCTGTGATAATTAGCGTGCCGCTAACGATGTTCTTAAATGACTACTCACTGAAGTACGGTCGAGCTGGGTACTACATATGCTCAGCAGCAGCTGCTATTGCAGTAGTCTTGATATTCTTCATCGGATATTCTAGCACCAGACAAAGTGCAACTTTGAAAGGCTGCACGAATGGCACTCTGCGGTCACAGTACTCTACTGCGAATAGTAATTTTACTGGAGACCTAATCAATCGCAGTTACCTTAACCTGCCTGGTGGGGGCGCTGCATCTGTTGCTGGATGTAAATGCATGGGACAATGTAGCTGCCAGGCCTGCCTAAGTCTCATGCAGAGGAGTTGTTATAATTGTCACCAAGTACCTAATATTACTTCCAGATATCATGGTGGTGGAACTAGTCATATTCCTCCCTATACCAATCAATACTGCTTCAATGAGGGTATGATGTATTCCCAAAAATGTAGTGCTGGGGCTACTCGAGAGAATCAGGGACATTACCAAACACGAAAATACACATTTGGGTCCGGTAGCATAGGAGCGCACATGGGCAGGCGGTTGCAGAAGAGCTTTTCATTTGTCAGCAACCCGTGCAGTGTTCAATGCATATGTACTTATCCAGAGCAGTATTGTCTGCCCTGTACTCCCAAAAGGTTGGTACCTTACATCACACAGTTTCATTTTGATAATAATTTCTCCATTTCAGACCAAAAACTGCTGTCCAGCCCAGTTCGTTCACCAGAAACTACTGCGGGGCTGGATCGCTACGTCATTCGTCGAAAAGTCGTAGCGTGCCTGAGGGATTATCAACGATGGCGGCATGTCAATGTCCCACAATGAATTGTCAAAGCTACAACGTCTATCGTCAACGATCGCATTCTCTATCGAAACCAGTTCACTTTGTGGAACAAATAACAACGTCTGTCTGACTTAGTGCAAAGTATTAGAGTAAACCCTTAGTGATCCCCATAAAGCCACCCAAAGATTCGAGGTTACCTTAGCGAAGAAATCATTGGCATACACAAGAAAAAAACTAACACAGAAGCAGAAATGGAAAGAACGATATACACTATTGTGTTCATCAATATCAGGCATATCGAAAAGTTCAAGTATTAGAATGTATTGTATATAGAACTCGATATAGGATTTTTATATATACATATATAATTATATATATATATTAGGAGCTAAATCAATGTTAATGTAATCACATTTTTTTTTTAAATAAACAAATTTAATTAATACCTTGCGGCGTGGGTGTATTTGTTTTAAGTTTGCCTTGACGGGACAGCATGAAAAGCATAACATGTTTACTTATAACAGGATCCCTGAGTATACTAGTTCGATATCCGGTTAAAAATCTTCAAAATCGATTGAATTGTCGTCAGCAAAAAGTGAAGAGTAAAATAAATATATATGGTATTAACACATACAGGGCTTCAAACACAGCTTCTTTCTTCATTTGTGTATGTCAAGTTTATATTTTTCCCCCAAAGAATATAACCTCCTGCTTAAGGCCGAATCCGAATGGAAAATTCGAGAAGCTTCTCAGGACAGTGTTATTCTTGGATGTTAGTCAGACTTCACAAAATTTGAAGTGTCGAAAAAACTAAGGTGTTATGGATTTGAAACAGTTACACCACGCTTAGTACATAGTTCAATGCACTAACCATAAAACTAGACCTTATAGAGTCGGGTAAAATTTGCATGAAGTATTCTGGGTCTAAAATGGTAATTGAAGTATTCTAATTCCAAAGATAAGCAAGAACATGCAATGTATTCCAGCCAAGATCCCAGCCATAAATTAGGACTAAGAGGCGATAAAAGCTCAGAAATCCAGAGAACAATGTTCAAATTATCATCGTACTAGAGCTAATTAACAAAACAACGTAATATTAAACGATAAAACAAAAAAAATATGTGAAAAAAAGCGAAACAAAGAAACCCATTATCAGAAACGTGCATTTGTTTTATTTTCCATTACAACTGATATTATAAAAGTGCACGTTATTACAGAATAAACAGTAGGGCTAACACCCAAGCTAGCTCCAATAAAAGCGGGTAATAACCATGACACCTTAACTAAGTGGCTAAACATCCAAATTTTTCGGCTTGAATGTTGGGGAGGACATCTCACTCCTAATATGCGCTGGCGCTTCATTTGCAGAAGTAGTAGACAACTATTAGCCAACTTCTACTCCAAGGAGCTAACGGGCCTGACAGATATACCAATTGTGACGGTTGTTCCCCTCGCAAATATCCGTTTGAAGGAAGATACAGCCTCTCATAATAAGTATAACGAAACAAAAGGTATAGCTATACGCCTAGCGAGTTCGATGACTTACCTAAACGTCAACACCTTTTAACTTAAGTCCCATGACAAGAATGGTATCAAATGCTACAAAGAGAATTGGTATAGATGCATAAATATCATCAACATCGACTACAAGAATAGTTTGTGACTTGAAACCGCAGAAAAGCTTATAATTGATTGAAACTTTATATTTTGGCAATCCATGGAAAAAGGATTGCTAGGATCAGTTAATGAAGCCCAATGTAAAAATAATTAACTTGGGTTAATCTATAACCAGCATTGGCTCCGCTAAAAATGTGACACCTTATCAAAAAATCAAGAATTTGTTAATCGCTGTTTATTGGATAAAGGGCACGAATTTTCGGGATCTCTTGCCAACAACAACAGGCATGTTACGAAGGTCATAGCGAACCTTACATTGGTGAGAGGGAAGCTGGAAAAGAGAGTGTTGCGGTTAGGATTAGGTTAGGATTCTCCCGGCTTCATGTATCGTTTAGTCACGCAAAGTGTACCTAGATTACTCACCGACGGTGGCATCGGTCATGAGTAGTGCTTTTTCCTTTCTTTATCAACTTTCCTGTCTATACAGGCCCTTCCGCAGTCAAAGTAACGAAGTTTCCTCCTTTCTTTTTTTTTGTATTTTGGTACGACCATCATGCCTCTCCAATTAGGTCCAACCTTAGCTAACTGCCTCCAGTTGCTCACTCCAAGTTGGTTGAGGTCGGTTTCTACAGGTGCGCGCCACTTATGGCGAGGTCTTCCTCTACTGCGTCCAACGTCTAGCTAAGCAAAAATATTTGAGTAGTACGACCCAAATCATTCCATTCCTGCTTAACAGCATTAATTAACCGATCAGAAAAAAGAAAAAAAATGTCCTTATAAATTCGTCGGTACCGTAGTTATGCGTTGATGGATCTTGGAGATAGAGATTTAACGATGAGACTGCGAGCTATTTAAACGTTTAGAGCTTGTGAAAAACATATAACACAATATATGTTTCTGTTTAGGCTAGAGAAAAGGTTTTCTTATTCCTCCATGCACCAAACAAATAATGTAGATGATACTTAGGTGCGGTACAAAAGAGATAGATGGCCTTGAAACTGCCAAACCTATTGCATATCAGGTGCATAAGGAATAGAAGAGATGTATTAATATGTTTGAAAAATTACATACGCAGTTTACCTAAAACACAAACAAAACTATAATAATTCAGATGAATAAATTTATGACTAAATAACTTTAGTTACGAAGAAGAAAACATAGACAAAACAGGTCAAAACAATAAAACTTAGTAAAAAACTGTCATACCAGAAAATACATAAGTGACATGTGACAATATTCCTATACTAAAATTTGATTAAAATTTATAAGACATTTTAAAGGCGAATTTGTTTATATATATTATAAAATATATATAATATGTATCTTCTATATATTCCTTGTAACAGTATTGATAGTATTAATTTTAATATATTAGAATTGAAAATCCGAAACCTCTTAAAGATACGCTCCGCTAAACATTTTAATAATAAAGATGCAATCGAAACTACCAAACTGACAACTAGACATTCTGGTCCTACGCAGAAGAAGATCCAGCTCTGGATCGTGAAACCCAAAGAGAACATTTTCGTAAAGCATTTTTCTCATGAAACACAAAAAAAAAGTACTTTTTAAACAAAGCTTATTGATGGAAACAGGGGGTTACAATCTAGACTTCATAATTCAACCTGAAAATAATTTCACTATCCCACTTGGTGAGAAGGTCTGACAAATATTTTCATGGAAAGCAACTAAAATTTTTACAATAAATTGAACAATTGTTACGGATGTAACTGAATAAAATATCGTAAATTTGTCAAGACTAGGTCATTTATATATCGCACGTTAAATACAAAAGTTGCACTAAACAAACAATTTTTTTTTTTTCAAATATGGCCTATTAAGACTTGGGCTGATTTCAATTGTCCATATCTATAAGAAACAACTGTTTAATATTATGTTGCTTAGATAATGTATGATATCACTAGATGTATTTTTGTAAAATGAAATTTTGAGATGCGTGGTATATATCGGAACCTAAATCTAGCTCTCGATCAAAAGTGGTAAATTTGGTATAGTATCACTTTTATTTTCAACGTGCGATATATTCTGTGTAGGCTATAGAAAAGAAATACTTCATGGCAAAATTCCTCAAAGCAACTTATTATGAAATATCAGTCGTTGAAAAAAGATACGTTTTTAGGATGTACTTTTATGTCATACCGATTTGTTATCAAATTGTTGATTATTTAAAAGCATAATAGAAAACATATTTTCAAAATACGTTCCTGGATAATAAACCAGTTTGGTTCACCAAAATTTTCCCCCGTTTAAAAACTGCAATGACCAGATTAGGTGGTAGAGCAAGGTTGATTCTACTTATCGGAGTGAATATTGTCGTTTACGAAAAGAATGCGTATATATAAAAAACTTTACTCATAGATAATATCTATGTTCATTGGAATCTAGAATGAAAAATTTTACAAAGGCCTTTTGGTAGCATATTAATGTTAAGAGGAAATCATTTGGGATTCTTGCTAATATGACGTATAAAGGTAAAGTTAGTAGCGATGTTTGGAATATATGTAAAATGTTTGCATCATATTTTAAATCAAATTTTACTTAATATTCTTTCAATTCGATAAATGTATTGATGTCTCCAAAATTGTTGTTATTAGTTCAAAAAGATTTATGAAAGATTAAGTTCTCAATGAACTAGGTAACTTAGACACCAAACTTAGCATTTCACCGATTAACATTCAAGCAAAATTCGTAAAGACATGTAGATTTTACCTATTTAAGCCTTTTGAACAAATTTTTGATGCATCTCTGGATTCTGGGATAGTTTTAGATTGTTGGAAGTTTTCATTTATTTTGACCATACATAAATCAGGATTCAAGCAATGTATAGAAAATTATGACAACACTACAATTGATCCCAACGCTTTAACTTTTAACAAATTTTCGCACTAAAAGCATTGAAAATAAGAAACAAGTAGATGTTATATTTACTGACTTTTCAAAAGCTTTTGACAGAGTAAACATCTCAATTTTAGTTCAAAATCTTAAAATGCTAGGCTTTCATTCTAATTTTTTAAAATGGATTGAATGTTACTTATTAAAAAGAGTTCAATTTGTTAAAATTAATTCAACCAAATATCAAAAAATATTTAGTTATTCCGGTGTACCTGAAGGTAGCAACATGGGACCACTTTTTCTAAATGACTGACCATAGAAGTGTCTAATGTTTGCCGACGATGTTGAAATTGTTGGCAGATTGTTTCTCTCTTCAAAAGATATTAGTTCCTTATCTAATACGTACTTACTTAAGTGGCACTACAGTCCGAAATGGTCTTGGGCCTTAACCAGCATGCCTCTCCAATTAGTCCAGTCCTTAGCTAACTGTCTCCAATTGCACACTTTAAGTTGGTTGCGGTCGGTTTCTACTTGTGTGCGCCACTTAAGGCGGGGTCTTTCTCTACTGCGTCCCACGTCTGGCTGGGGATCAAAGACTCTGCGAGCCGGAGTATTGGTGTCCATTCGTTCTACATGTCCTAGACATCTTAAACGTCCAATGTGGTGTTTTTTGACTGGTGGCATGTCGCTGTACAGCTTGTATAGTTCTTGGTTGAATCTTCGTCTCCATAGCCCGTCAACGCAAACGGGTCCGAAGATTTTTCGAAGAATTTTCCTCTGGAATCGACCAAGGATTTCTTCATCCGCTTTTGATACGGTCCATGCTTCAGCGCCGTAAAGCAGGACTGTGATAATCAGGGTCTTATATAGGTTCTCCTTAGTTGTTCGATTGAGGGCTTTACTACTAAATTGCCTTCTTAGCCCGAAGAAACAGCGATTGGCAAGAGTAATTCTTCGTTTAATTTCTGACAAGATAATTGTTGTCAGAGTAAATAGCAGAGCCGAGGTAGACAAAGTCCCTTACTACCTCAAAGTTCTGTCTAATTCGATGTTGTGCTACCCATTTTTGTCGCTTTCTTTTCTATACTAGCAAACGTGGCTAGGACATCACGTTGAGTCCTGCCAATGATGTCAATATCGTCGGCGTATGCTAGTAGTTGCACCGATTTTTGGAAAATTGTGCCTCTGGTGTTGGCTCGGAAGTTTTGCACAATCCTCTCAAGAATAAAGTTGAAGAAGTCGCATGACAGCGCATCGCCTTGCCTTAATCCTTGTTGCCGACTCTGATGGATCAACGAGAATTCTCCATCGTCATCATATACACACAGACGAGTTTGGTTGGTATACCAAAACTATAGATCTGACCCTGTGTACTTCGGCGCTAAAAATGATGTCGTTTGCGACTTTGAAATCGATGTATAGATGCTGGGTGTCGATTTCAACATATTGGTTTTTTTCCAGGATCTGCCGAAGTGTGAAAATTGCATCAGTTGTGGCCTTTTTTGGCCTAAAACCACACTGATAAGGGCCGATCAAGTTGGTAAAGGGTTTCAGGAGTTCACATATTACGCAAATAGGATCTTGTAGACGATGTTGAGGAGACTTGTGTCTCTATAGTTGGCGCATTTCAGAGGGTCTCCTTTTTTTGTGGATCGAGCAAACGTTGCTGAGGTTCCATTCTTCAGGCATACTTTCAACCGAAAAGATTTGTGTTATAAGTTAGTGGATATTACTTACCAAGTCATCTCCGTCGAAATATTATAGTTCAGCGGGAAGGCCGTCATTTCCGGCAGCCTTATAAAGCTTGTTGTTCGTCATCGCGTTTCAACAGTCTCTGTCAACAGTCAGCAGTATCTCAACTACAACATGAAAAAAATCCAAAAAATTTACTCGGTTTGCTCTTCGTAAGTTAAATTCGTCTCTGCTTTGCGACCATATGTGAATAGTTGTGCTTTTAAATTTTACAACCCATTATACAAGAAGGAAATACTTGCAAGGGATGTTGTAATGGGTCCACTTAGAAATATGCTGCACTATTGCTTTGTTATACCACGACAAGAGACAAAAATTATGCTTGTAATGAGCCTGTCACAAACGCATGTCTTTAAATCCTTTTTTCGATTGCTTTGCTGTTACACAATTTTGTTCCAATAATTTTTGATAATTTATGATACATAGTTGTATGTCGCCTGTTCCTGTGTTCCGACACGTTTGAGGTGGCTTGGATGGATAAGTAAATGGACACAAATCCCTAGGCAGACTAATGATCAAAGCAGTATTGAAAGCTCGCACAAATTGCCAAGCACAAGAAAAAACCGACCTCAACCAAGTGGAGTGTACAACTGGGGGCAGTTAGCCTAAGCCTGAGTTAATTTGTATGTTGGTTAAGGGCCAGTTGCACACCAGAATGATTAAACCCTTAATTAAGAATGCAATAAACATACGTTTTTATTATTTAAGAAATATTCCGGTCGAAAGAAATGGGTTTAAGCAAATCCTTGGGATATGCAAAAAAAAGTCAGTGCTCTTTTATCCTGCTCTTTTATCCGACCAAAGCGTCGGTGAGCCTCCTGTTAGTTATATATACATGCACATTCTAAAAAACTTCAGTTATGACGAATGTTAAAAACGCCCACTCTACTTTCTCAGATGGTTGACCAAATTTGTTATACGAATGCTCACATTGTCAACTGCAATTTTATAATGTTTCCGCGATAAGGTGTTACCTTTTTATGCAGAACGGTGGCTCGCTTAAAAAGTCAACTTTTTTGTTTATTCCATGCAAATTTTCATGGCATACGCGGAGATCAGCATTAATCCCTCCAATTCCTACAGTTCGCTGAAGCTTTTTTTTTAATTTTAAGAGTATGCCCAAATCAAATAAAACCCTTAAAAAGACTCACCGTAAATCCCCCAAAATAAAAACATTCTGTGCACCAACCCTTTTGACTAAAAAAAAAACATTAGTCAAAGGACCGGCCTATATTTGCCAATTCACAGCTTAATATAGATACCCAGTTGCGAGTCGGCCCTTCATGCGATGTCCGATAGCCCTATACCCCATTAGGATGCTCGCAAAATGATTTCAACCAGAAGACACGTTTTATTGCCATAGTTACACAACGAATAACAATTTTCCACTCGACGAACTACATATGCCTTTCGCCTGCAGCATTTGACAGTCGACGACAATAATACGATGGGGGATACATCTACCTAAGATAAATTCGGCACCCCCGGCTCCATGAGGAGAAACTTTGGAGCGGCGTTTGCGCTCTCCCAAAAATCACTTCGTAAAGGAAAATATTTAACTGCTTTTCGCTGCACTTGAGATGAAAGGACGACTCGATGGCACTTCATTCAGTGTCGAGGATTTTGCGTTAAGGGTGTAAGGGCTGCTGCGAAACGAAATATACACGAAGAAAAAAAAAGCAGACCACATAACACTTTTTAAGTTTAAACTTTTTTTGCGTTTTCCAAACTCCCTCCGAAACATCTTGCACTCGTAAAAGTCGTTTTTTGTTAGATAAATTTAATTTGTGTCCTCGCGGTATGGTTTTTGAGGACTTTTCGCGATTCGTGTCGGGTATTGTATCTGTACCAGTGAAAACGATTTATATTACGTAAAGGATCATTGATCGGAGTTTGAAGTGTTTTCGTGTTTGTGAAAACCCAATTTTTACGCAATGTCCTGGTGTTCTGTGGATGGTGAAGTTTAACTAAAAAAAGTTTTTATTTCAAAAAGCGTGATTTTTTTCAACTCCTAATCTATACTAATTGGGATTAAATATTGATGCCGAGTACTACAATAGCCCATAGCGATGACTACCACTACTTTACGCTCAAATGGTGAGTTTTAGGGGCTGAAGTTTTCGATTTGGATAGTATTTTTATTTTTTTCAATTTCAAACAACAATACATAAGGATTCGGATTTTTTCGTTCTTTCGTGGCTTTAAAATATTTCTATGGATACAGAGAACTTCCCTGATAAATCAGCTGTATCTGTGAAGAAGAGGGGATGCTTGACTGTTTGATAGCACTTTGCAGCATCCCCAGCCTCACATCTCGCACACGCGTACTGACATCCTTATTGTGCTGTATGCAGGAGTTTCGCTCGCGCTCTCCTTAACTGTTACACTTGTGTCAAACAAAAGTTTATTGTTTTTCCCATTGAATTTTGCAACTATAAACAGTTGGATTCGGGTAAGAGGTGCTCTGCGGTTTTTCAAGCTTGTGCGTATTTTTTCCCTCAATTTTGTTTCCAGTTGAATTTTTCTTTGTTTTCTTAGATGAATTTTTAAGTAAACATTTTTCAAAGCAAACATTTTTTATTTATGAACTTTGTTGCGTGTGTGTGTGTTTGTTTTTGTTCTTCTGAGAAAGTCTAATGCAAGAAAGTGCAATGACGTCATTCGTAGCGTGCGGACCGTGGACCCATCTTGTGCTCTATTAACCTCAATTAAGAACCATCTGAATCTTATCGATTGCTGAAAATTTGTTGTCTGTTTCAGGGCTGCATCATGCAATCTCACTAGGGAATATTGAAACGTCCGGAAAGGTATTTAGCAGCTACAAACAGGGCTTTGAGGCAGTAATGCAATTTTTGAATTTTCAGTCAAACTCGTATCCAGTGGAGAGATGTTATGATTCGGAGGATGAAAATATGGGTAGACGAAGGACAAGAAATCCATCTCCATCGGACCTGTATCCAAAGGCATCCGTTTACTCAAAAGGCGATATTCGAGAGCAGGTTAGTTACAAAGATATTTTTACCATCATGTATCTCATGGCAAGTATCTTTCAAGTACTGCCTAACGGATAGACAACTTAACACGATAGAGCGACCGAGGCGCGAGCGTTTTTTCGGCTGTTTCTCGAGCCGTGCAACACCACAATCATTCCTGGGCGTCTGTGTCGGCCGCAGAGCGCCATCCGATGAGAATTTAGCCGACTATGCACCATTCTACAAATACCCACGGTAAGCAACTAAATCACATGTATCTCAATTGCCGCCTATTTACAGTTATCACCATTCCTTTCAGTTATCAACACCAATGTGGTCAACAGGAGATTAAATCGCCCGAAGACGACCAAGATAGTTCCTATTTTCGAAGACAACCGGCTTCCATACTGATTACAGCCAAATGCGGCACGGAAACGCCACCAAATCGGTACTCTTGGATCGAGTCGGAGACCCAAATGGACGAGTCCTCATTGCGTCCAAAAGATCTGGGGTTTGTACAGCTATTTATCGATGTACAGTAGCTTTCCAAACATTTTTATAAGCCTAAACCCTGCAGTAGATAGCCACCTAAATAGCGAAAGTGGTGTTCAGTGCCTATTGTAATCCCGCCCTCTATATATGCTTGCTTGGCTACAATCCGTTTCTACAGCCAAACTGCTTAATTTTCCCTATTTTATCGCATACTATACAACTAGAGAACAGACATTCATGTGTTTTGTTATAAAATTTGTCATTTGCCGGAAACCAGCTTCCAGCAAGAAGCCTTCATTGTGCGTGGCTACAATCAGGTGCCGTACTTGAGCCAGAATTCAGAACATGTTACCTGGTATGTACAATTAGAGACCTTTTTGCCTTATGCCAAATTGTACCTCGGTATTTTCATGACACACACACGCATGTACACATGATGGAGTCAGCTCCCAATAAGTATAAAGTGTGAATGCGAACATTTAGGGAGATAGAGTTTCTTGAACGTTCATCCAGATTTTGTTGTTGTGGTTTACCAAAGATACCTTATACTAGGCTTCATTCCATTTTGACAGTGTCTATCGATGTCCAGCGCATGTTGGTCTCCCGCCACCTCCCCCCCCACCAACTAATGCCCCTAGTGGACCACCAACTCCCAGGTAAACCATTTTTACAAAAGCGAAATGTTATTTTTTAAATGTATGTGCCCCTATAGGACGAAACATGTTAGCTTTGCTAGATCACACACTCTGACATCATTTGACGAAGCATCACTGGGGCTGCGATCATCGGGCCGAATGAAAACGGCTAGAAGTCAAGAGCGTCTTATTGGTGGAAAGAAGCCTATCATCAACGCGGGGCCTATTTACGAGCCTCAACATCAGCCCGCTTTTGTTACAAGGACATCGCATCATCACATAATCCCTCATCCACATCAACACACGCAAATAATACAGCAGCCGGCATACCATATTCATCATCCAAATATACTCATTCCGATGCATCAACATGAGATAGGTGCTCGGCATCCGAATGGCGAGGAATTGATTTCCCTGATGCAGGTCAACCGCGGTGCTGTCGGTGGTGATTATGTAGGGGCTGCTGTAAGTGGTCTGGGAGCTCCATCTCCGTCAGCCGCAGAAGTTGTCCTAGTGGAGAAAATCAAACGAAATGCTATGAAGACACAGGCAACGCAAACCGAATGTTATGCTGCGGCAAAGAAGGAGGGTATCCCTTACAATTTGGCCCTCAGTCCAAGGACTGTGCATAGAGTAAGTTTTGAAAATTTTCCTTAGACTTGTTATTTAGAATATAAAAGAAGAATTTAGTTCCAATAAATTACGATTGGTTTCACTAATCTAATTTAGAATGTTAGGCTATTTTTGAGAATCCTACTTGCACTGGTTAAAAAGATTAAAATCCACTTATACTACGGTGCGACACTAATTCGGGTATGGGGTAAACATCTAACATTTTACATTTTTATATTTTTGCACCAATATAAGTTGAAACAGACTGCACATGTGTCTGTCAAGCAGAATCACATTACTAGTTAAGCATTGATACAAAAATAAAAACGTTTGCATGGAAGATAGTTACAACACAAATCAAAAATATAACAGATTCACCAGAATTATCTTTAACATGGAGAAATCTATAAGCACCCTTTTCCTTAAGCTCTATGCAACGTACCTAGTGGGAAGTCAGGTTTAAAGAATTGTGGACATTAATGCAAGTTAAGACTCTCTTTATGATGTAACAAAAATTGTATTTTTGTTCACTGTTATTTGACGTTTCATCATGGAAAGACGTATCTAACCCGGCATAGCTTCTATTAATTATTCAGTTCTAAATGATTCAGTACCATTCTTAATAGCTAAGCCTATCGTATACAGTTACTTGACGTATTTTACGTAAGGACCTTAAAAGCAAGCAAAATTAATATCTCGAAATCATAAAGCTTGCTCACCTTCCAAGAGCTGCCAGTGTTTGCACTTAGAATCATGGGTCTATATTTTATCGAAAATCAGAAATAAGTCAGGGAAGAACGTAAATATAGTTGGCGCCTATTATCGCATCATGAATATCCACGAAATTTATTTCCAACAAGATAGCACGGCGAATTAACTCCAAATTTGGTATACGAGATGAGTTAAGCAAATAGTGCTGCAGACCGATTTCTATAAACTCAGAACTAAATTGAAAGTATACCACATATGAATATAGAATAAAAAGCAATCCAGGCGGCACACTTTTTTTTGTTAAAGCAGTAAAATAATTATCTCTATTCTTCATCAAAAATGGCCTTGAAAATATAAAATTTTTAAGGTAAGTTTTGAAAAAATATTTTTATTTTCTTAATCAAACTTTATTTCAACTTAAAACTCTAAATCAAACAATAACAATTTAGTTCCAAAGCCTTTTGCCCTACAAATGTTTTTTTATTTTATTTAAACTTGCATGCTAATAAAAATTACTTACAACTACTTAAAAACTAATTAAAACTGACTAAAAATAACTTAAAGACTAGAACAGCCGCAGCAAGCAATTTTTTTGATTCTTATTTTGTGTGCCACCACGACTGTTTCATCTTATCTAACCTAAACCTGAAGCATTGAGCTATATAAGTCGGCCATACAATTTGTTAGTCAACTATCTTCAACTATCTTTGCCACCACAACAGGTTCTTCTGTTGCAACGAACCCCGACAGTGCTAATAGGACACACTCCTGCTGAACCACAGGCGCTCTCCTCCGCGTTGAGCGACGACATCGAGGTACCTAGTAGATTAGCGGAGCTGCCGATGTATCTTAAATCAGCCCTCGAATATCCAAACATAGAAAAGCTTCAGGCCGATTGTTGCCGCTTAAACGCGGTAGAAGGCTTGGGGTAGAAGGCTCTTGGGGAGGCAAGGTGAAACTATTGCTGCTTGAAATCGGATGTGACTTAAAAGAAAATTGTCTATTCTGCTTATGTTGGCCCCGTTGTATAGGACCTGGTTGGAATAATATATTTTATGTAGTCTGTTACTGGTGTTCTGTGAAGCCCAAGGCAGCTTCTCAAACACTGCCTCTCAAACAACCGAATCTTTTCCATTTGAGTTGGGGCAACGTTGAACCACACTGGGTAACCATAGGCAATCATCGGACTTTGGGTGTATCAAATCCCCACCACCCTACTGTCAAGACGACTGCTATAAAGCAATCGTCTTGCAATGTCAAACGCGAAATATAGATATACAGCCAGATGCCAAGGTACTTTACTTCAGTTTCGCTGGCAAGTGGCAGTCCATTTGGTCCAACGAACATCAGCTTACGCCAGTGCTTTGTCGTATTATTAGAGGACCTAAGCAACAGGGTTTCCGATATATCAAAAACGATGTTTTTGGATTTTGTCGAAATCCCGCTGCAAAAGAGTTCGAATGACCTTAACAGAAGGGGCTGTTCTGTACGCGATAAGATTATCTGCATACGCTTTGTATATAGATTTTGAAGTCATATGTGCAGTTGAAGCGCCCGCTTTTTTACTAAAATAAAATGGACTTATTTAAAAGGAGAAAGAACAGTTCTGCTTTGCAATATTCTACCTTTATTATTAAATAAATTATCAAAACCGCAAACAACTAACTACCCCATTACAGGTAAAAGTAGTTTCGCAAGGCGCTCAAACAAATGGTATTCAAAATGGAAGGAAGCTAACCAAAAGTCTATCTGAAATGACAAATGGGCGTGCAGTGGGTCCGTCGAATGAATATCTGACAGCTGATAAAAACAAACTGTAAGATTACGGACAAATCATGCCAAATACTTTTTAACACCCTTTCTTATTACAGATCCATGGATCATGAGCTATTACATCGCACACAATCCGAAGAGCCTCCTCGATCACCATCAATGGTAAAACAACACGATATTTCAGATGACCAAAACAACATTAAATACTACGAACCTCCACCGCCAATAAACATATCTTCCCATCTGAAGACCGTCGACTCAAATGAGCTGTATATGCGAGAATTGCCTAGAAAACAGTCTCAGGACAGCGCTTTTTCCTATCGAGCCACGGACACTGACTCTGCCAAATCATTCAGCACCAGGGACAGGGCTGATGATCGATTACAATATGTTCCTAGATCCAGATCGTCATCACAAAGTATACAAGCCTCGCAAAGTATTTATGGTGCAGGGTCCTCAAAAGCCGATAGTGTGACTGATTTTGAAGGCCCAAACATTGATTTCGAAAGAAACAGTCTGCCGCGACGTGCTTGTACCCAACATCGATTGGATGTGGAATCGTATACCCATAGTTTACCACGTCGTGAACACATGCATGCCCAAGAAGCTTGCCGCCACATTACAGAATGTCCAGAACTTCTGAGAGATGGTGTTCGCGAGTATAGAGGTGACGATCTCTTGGAGAAGCTCGAAATACACCGGCAATCTTGGAACGAACATCGAAGGTCATCAATGTTGGCACCACACGAAGAGGGGTCGTTTTCACGAGATTCGATTCGACGTCAGTCAATGCCCATGCAGCCATTTATTATACCGTATCCTGGGCCAACTACGGCACTGGTAAAGCCAAAGATATTTGAACCTAAGCCGCAGCCTGTTGAAAAAGAACCAGAGGTCGATGAAGAGCAGGAAATCTTTATTGATTTCAAACCGCACATGTCTCCAAAGCCGAGTCCTAAGGTGAACCGAAAGAAGCTAATTAAAACCCTGTCCGATGGGGAAATTCTTGTGGAAAAACAACGAAAGCTAGAATCTCAACGAGCCAGTAATCAACCTTCGATTTCAACAAGTGGCGAATGTTTTCAGTCATCAAGTACAGCCGAGGAGGAAGAAGGAGGCGATTATTTGTACCAAAATCTCCCAATAAAAGACGAAGGAATCTTTGAGGCTACACCCGTGCCTACCGTTTCTTCATTGAGTCCACCACAGAATACCATTAAAAGAGACAGATTCCGCAAGCGGTCTATAAGCTTGGAAGATCAAAGTACAACTAACGATATGCGGCTGGCAAAGTCCGCTCCACCCTCACCATGCCAGGAAGAGCTTCTAGTTAATACTTCCACCTATCCATCGTCAGATTCGCTGGCTAATGATCTAACACGGGACCATTCTGACGGGCTTTGGAACGATTCGCAGGTGACTGTTCTAACTGCCGAACCTCGAGAACAAAGCGACACCGGTTCCACTCATCTACTGACACCATCTGCGAAGAGAAAAAACCTGCTCCTTCAACACCAACAGCGAAGTTCCATAGACACAGATGCTCTGGACTACGATGACCAGATGTCCGACCAAAGTCCAACTTACTTAGTTCCTCCTCATATGGGCAAGCCCGTTTCTACTCAAACCTCGAAGGCCGTCAAAGAGCAAGTTGGCAATAGTCTGACTGTACCGGGGCTCTTGCCCTCACCATTGATTGCGGTCACACCAACAATATCCATAAGAGGCGAGGTATTACCTTCACCTAAGAAGGGACTACCATCGCCGGCTACAACAAGGCGTCTTTCGAAGACGTTATCGCCAGTTCAAGACAATGGCTATCTCTCACATAGGTAGAAAACACCTGATGAGTAGTTTTTTCTTTGACTTCCTCTTTTTTTAGATTTCTGGACATGTCTGCTGTTACTGCTGCAAGCCAAGTACCACCAATACCCGATTATCACACCTACAGCCGGCGGGACTCAGCGGTCAAAACGGACCTTTCCGAGTGCAGCACCAACACTGATGAGTACATCACGTGCACGGACACCTCTAGACGCACGCCAGGTATAAAGACTCCACCAACTACGACAAGCTCGTCATCAACCACACAAGTACCAGGTTTGCAAACTTTTCCCAATAATAATTGATGTTTGTGTGTTTCTCTGTTAAACTCGAGCCCTTAGTTGCTATTAGGTCCGACCACTTATTCGGTGGTATTTGCTGTTGTTTGGTGAACTGCTTGCAGTGTAGTCTTGTGCTTTCGATAGGAAGGCGAACTCGTTTGTTTGACGCGAATTCTATTCATTCAGTTTCAGCTCAAAGCTCGCAGACCGAACGCACTCATGATGGGTCTTCATTTGAGAGTGCTTCCTCTTTGTATTCCACACGCGGCGATGGTCTGTCTGAAGACGCACCCACAATAGACGAACAATTACCGGGTGTTCTACCCCAGGCACCTTCCTTGCAGAGTACAGCGGCGGGGAAGGCATCACCGTCCCATTCGGTCTGCAGCACTTCGTCGGGAAGCTACAACGTGGCCGGAGGAAACCAGTCCACAACGGTCACACCTCTTATGGAGGAGAGACCTCCAGTACCGATAGCAGCAACACCTGTCAAGGATGTGATTATTGCAGCCAAACAAAGCGCCACAGTAAAGAAGAAGGCAGAATCCGTCTCAGATGATGAACGCAGCGAAATGCGTTACTCGTCCTCTGGCTACTATGAGAGCCCACCTCACGACGAAGACCCTAAACTGTCCAAATTTCGAAGACATCGAGCAGAAGAAGAACGTCGTAGAAGAAAAACCACCATGAAGCTGGACATTGAACGTGAAAACATTCGCGCACTTACAAGCCCCATTAAAAAAACTATAGTTGCACCGAAGCCCATAACTCAAGTGGTGCCCGAAAGTCAGGTTGCAACGAATGTTACCGTTATCGACGGCACAAGTCCTAGCAAGATTAAGAGGTTCCGTCCTAAAATACGACGACAGTTTCGCCGATCATCGAGAGAAGAGTGCACCCCACGTAAGCAGAAGTCGACAAGTGTGCCCGGAAGAAATACCGACAAGTTTGCGGACTTTGCCCAGGAAACAGCACCAACGATCTCCAGCAGTCCACCGAAATCGCAGAGCTCGGTCAATCAGCTTAAAGCTAAGTCAATCGAGTCATTGCGATCTGTTTCGCCGGGATCGGACTCGGTTTTTTACAGCGAAGTCGGCGATGGAGCCGTTGATCAGCAAGTACATTGTTTACACTGTGGAAAGGAAGTTGAGATTGTTAATGCTTCTGGATCTCAGGAATCGATACCGGCCATAGAACAGGATGACGATGAACAGGACATTGTGAAGCCGCCGGCTGATTTTGCCGACTCACCGGTTACAACGAAAACCTCTCAGCGCTTGTACAAGAAAATGGACAAGCGATTCCGTTCCGAAGAGAGACATGGTGATCGTGGAAGGCACTATAAGAGTCGCCAGGAAAATATTAGGGCCAAGGTAGGGGCACCGAAAAATGTTTAAATGATGGTTAACGTTTCCTTCCCTTTTATAGAGTGAAGAACGTGGTAAGGATAACAGTTCACAAAGCCCTCCAGTTCTGCGTCCGGCCGGTTCGAGTCCTTGTGTTCTTCCCAATGAACCGGTCGCTGTTGATAAAGATCACTGTGTGTATCGTGGCAGTTACGATAGTAGCCACTACACCCGCCTGACCGACATTGATGTGTGGATCCAATTAGATCATCAAACCTTTGGTAAAGTTATAAATGATTCTTGGTTTTAGTTGGTTGATGTGTTTGTATTTTAAAGATCGTCATCGAGATCGTCGAGGATCCACCGACTCTGAGAAGAACTTCCATTCAAAGTACCAAGTTATTCTTCACAGGCTGGTTCAAAGAAGATGCACTCTGGAAATGTATCATCGTCAGAAGACCAATTCATTCAGTAAGTTTAAAATATCGTAAGTTCAATTTTGATACTTCGATTCTCAGGAAAATCAATACTACTTGTGGTATTGTATTCACAAATCTGTCTCTTTGATTAAAGATAATGTGCTATCTCGTTTATTTCCTTTTCTTTTCTATCCTCTCGCGTGAAAACTCACGAGACCTGCATAGTTTTCACGTATGTGGTAATGTCGGTAAATACTATGACGTGTTTTGATTTCGCTAAATGGGTGTTTAAAGCCTTTTGCTTTTGGTATGTGGATCATGGGCGGGCCGTCCATTGGTGAAAAGACTGGGTAGAACGGGACTATACGGACATAACGACTCAAACTGAACAAGCCTTACATTTGTTTGGCGACTTTTTGCTTGTGACTGGGAGGAATTTAGGGACTTTCTTCATAAACTTCTCCTTCATAAACTTCACCTATCTTTCTTTCCTAGCTTTTTTGTCCGCCCGAAGTCTAAGTAGAGTAACTTTTTTCTTTCACTTTGCACGAGACCAATTTCTGTAGAGCAAGGTTGTGAATGGGCAAGAACAACACCCCGTCCGACGAGCTGAGCCGAGCAACCGCGAGCGTGCAAAGCCCACCTCTCCTCCTCTCTCTCGTGACTCACAACAATACGTAACGGGTATAGATTTCGACTTTTTGAAATTTTTGAAGATGTGGTCAGTTTTGTGATTTTCTAGCCAAAAACCACACGTATAGCGAATGATCAGGTTCTCTATGATCGGTTTTATGCGCTACGGCAGATAAGATCTTGTAGGCGATGTTGAGAAGAACAATATTTTAAATTTTCCGCAGCTAAGTGGTTCAAACAATGCTGAAATTCTATTCATCAGTCATACTTTCATCCAAGTTGGTCATCTCCCATGTTTATATTGTTCGTGGAGTATCCTCTTTCTGTATCCTCTATCTTGTCTCTTTTCTTGTTACCATTGTTTTTTTTTTTAAAGCCAATGCTTATGTTTTATTCATTTCTAATAAAACTCGATGGAGGATTTTAAGCAACTCTTGTCTTTTGTTAGCTTCTAGGCCTCATTCTAGGCTGGAGAAATTATCGGTATTGTTCTGACTAGTAGTTTTTTGCTTTTGGGCTGCAAAGTCTGCAGAACATATTAATTAGATTAAGCTCCCAAAAAATTGATAAATTTGAATAGAAGTGTCTTCGGAAAGTCACTTTAGCTCAAAATCTTAAAAAAAATCTTCTTCGACGATATATGAAAATCTTTTCGATTCATATTTAAAAAGCTGTCTCCAAAATAAACATATTTCACCATCGCAGATTCCACTTGGCGGAACTATTGCGATTAAGATGCCCTGTATTTTGTTTAATCAAAATGCCACTAATCACTTAAACAGATGCCAGAGCTGGTTAGCTTTAAGCTTTCCTGAATTCTTCCTTTTTAAAATCCGACTTATCTGAAAGTAATGTCTTACACAGAGTAAAGATCTTCGTCTATTTTCTTCCCAGCTCTTTGGGGTTTTAAATATGTTTATGGGAGAAACGGACAAAATTAAAAAAAAAAAAGAAGGTCACCGTTGATAGCCACTATAAACTAATCTAACCTTAATCTAATCTAACCATCGCGCAGGCAAACATTTTCTAAGCACAACATCACAATTATCAATGTGATATGGTTTTGCAAGAAACTACTGATTTTAATTACATAAATTTCAATGATTTTTGTTAGTCGAAATACCATTGGGTAGGAGTAAGGCATTCAATATCAAAAGCTTATACGCTCGACATATATTCTGTGTATTTTATGGGTGACGTCAGCATTTAATATCATCAAATCTTGGAATTGGATTATGTATTTGCCAAAAAAAAAGCGTAATCACCTTTAATGGCCTTTTATTACGTATATGGCCTGCAAGTCAATAAAAAAGTTTTGTGACTCATCGTAGAAAAACTTTTGTGCTTGAGTTAATTCTTGTAGGCATATAAAAATACATTAGCCTGGCCCTATTTCATAATTACCTTGGGCAAAAACACTCTCACGCGTCACACTTTACGCACTCATTCAACTCTCTCAGAATGAGCACGTTTTTAGCAATAGTATCATTAGTATAGTTTTAGTATCTGTATCTTTACCGTAAAAAACTCTCTATTTTCGGCTGCAGTTGATAAGAATAGGCCGATGGGTGAAGATCATGTCGTGTGGAACATTAAGCGACGCAGAATAGAGCGGCAGAGTTTTCCAAATCCACTTTCTAAAAATAGTGTAGCGGTCGACGCATTGTCTAATAATACCACGTGTAATTATCATCTCGTAACGTACTGAATTCCATTTGAACAAGTTATGCACTCGTGAGTTTGCAGTTGGGCAAGATGTTGGGTATGTTGTGCACACTCCTTACACCTCTCACAATGAGATAAACGAATTCGAATACAATTTCTAGACCTTATAACGGCAAAATCCACTGTAGAACCATTTCGAGGAAAACTCGAAGAGATTTTAAAGCTTATGCTGATAGTATGGGCGCGTGAAGGACAGGTATTGTCGAAGATGAACAGCAAGACTAATGGTACCCAATTACAAACTAAGTTTTTTTTAGTTTTGTTATCAATCGATTGACCTTTCTATAATTTGGTTTGTTTTCAGAAATCGACAAAACAATTGTTGTCAAAAGTGATTCCGGGGAATTTGGATTCAGAATACATGGCTCGAAACCGGTGGTGGTGGCCGCGATCGAACCAGATACACCCGCGGAAAGTTCGGGCCTGGAAGTTGGCGATATTATAATATCAGTGAATGGTGTATCTGTGCTAGATAAACACCACACTGAGGTGGTAAAGATTGCACATGCAGGATGCGAAACACTCGAACTGGAAGTAGCTCGTACTATCGGAGTCTTGATGAGCGAGAAACAAGATTCTCCTAGCCCAATCGTACACAAAGGATACTTGTGGCGACAAAGTGGACACGCCAAGGGTACTCCAAATCCAAAGAAGTGGGTGAGAAGATGGTTTTGCCTGAGGCCCGATCATTGCTTATATTATTACAAGACTGAAGATGTAAGTACATAAATACAATTCATTTTTTGATCATAGTTTGATCAAAACTGACGTGATAATTTGAGGAGGAAATAGTGCAAACAAAAGTAGGTCATTTGGGTACGAATCTGCAATCTTGAATTTCATTCTAAAATTAGCGTCAGGCACTTTTGGTGCCCTTTGGTGCCGCGAGTTGCATTCATTTTTCTGTTTAAAGAAAAATTGTATGACTCACATTGAGAAACATATTTGACGTCACTATATCTTGTGGAAAGGCAAATGTCCGTATGATGAAATTAATGAAGCATGCCAGAGTTGAATAAATAAATAAAGGAAAATTCTAAGCAATTCATATCATTAATTTTAGTTTTAACCATAGAAAGAAGTTGAAGAGTTGCCAAAACAATAACTCAATGAACCAATTAGTGTATGATTGAGATGTATGAGATTTAAAGTCAGTCTTATACTAATTATTAGTATTATATATTAGGCCATTTGAGATTTGTGTATCCATATTTGTATTTATTCCGAAATTTATTCATGTTGTTTTTGTGTAAACACAAAATCTTGCGGCGCGGGCGTTCATATACGGGCGTTCATATACGCCATATACGATTCTTTTGGCTTCTCTTTAACATTGGACAATTCGCACTTATCGCACATATGAACCAACTGATAAAATGTTTATATGTTCGATACATCTTCTATTTGAGGTTATGGTTGATAAGAAGTTGTCCACTAGGCTGATTAGGTGAACTGTACAAGTTACCAAGAAGTTACGCCGGTTCAACCACGAATGAACCTGAGCCTCATTCTAAATGCCTCTTAAAATTTTAAGAGTGAAGGCTGAAAAACTCAATTGTGTTTTTGTATTTAACAAAAATGGTGCATAAACGTGGGTAATATATTTATTATACAAGTTTTGCGAGCCTTGTCTTGGCAGTTCAGCAGTCCAATTCTTTGATAAGCGTGTCTAAGTGTTCCGGAACACAATTGAGTGTGAGGTTGTGGTCCTGTGCAAAACCGTTTAGAGATTTGTGTCCGTCTTTCGCAACCCCATATTTTTGGCCAAGCTAATGGGATAGATATTGATATAAATTTCGAATGGCACATCACCAAATCGTATTCGGATGGATATCAACTACTTCCTTCATTGAAGGAACAGTTGACTTCTATATCGCTTGAGTTAGGCTCAGCGTCATCTCCTACCTGAACTTGAGATCTATTTGGATCATCCATTATGGAGCTTTCAGCTGTTTCCAGTAACTTAATCAAATAGTGTGCTGCTACATCGAAAACTTTCTTAAAAATTGATTTTTTAAGTAGTTGAAAATAGGTATCTTAAGTATCTATTCCATCACCCAGTCTATTTCTACTGTACATTAAAAATGTTTTGAGGAAAGCTATTTTTCGCATTTTTAGTTCTCCAGCTGATAGTATTCCTAAAAGGGCAAACTCAAACGACACACCCATTACCTCTACTTCTGCACACCAGCAGAGATGCAAATAAATCTTTTGTATAAACGAAGACCTTCAAAAAATTCAACTATAATTCAACTCAAAGAAAACTCAGCATACAACATTTAAAAGAAAGAAAAAGTACACAGTTCTACAAATAGAAATAGAGAATACAATTCATAAATCAAAAGAATCCATTCATCTGCTAGGCATCTCAATTAGGTCAGGTGAATCATGTTAACAAAATTTAAACTCTATTGGCAAATAAGCAGCGTCCAAACTTAGTTTAAAGAGCTAAAATATATTTTAAGCCAACCAAGTTTCAACTTTTCTATAAAGTATTATTAAGACTTGCAGTGGTAGATCTGTGGAACTTCCCAGATTATTCAACTTTCCTTAGGGATTTTCACTATCATAGGTGTCAAACCTATTTTTCGAAGATGGAATTTATTCTCATACATGTATCTGTTTCTGTTTCATTGTAATCTGGGTATTCTGTTATCTCAAGCTCAGAATTTCATGCCATAACAATCGACCCATCTGAATCTTCATCAGTTTCACCTTTCTAGTTCTTACTTGGTTACTTAGACTAGAACGGCTTTTTTTATGTTTGTATTGGGTGAACTAGATTTACTTTATCTAATAAAACATTTTTTTTTCACATTTAACTCGTTATACTCTGACAGGACACTCAACCTGTGGGCGCCATCATACTTGCCAAACATGCCATTGAGCGATGCGACACAAGTAGTGGAAAGCCGTTTGCTTTTAAGATTGATTCGGGAGAAGGAATTCCAATGTATCTAGCGGCAGATACCGATGACCTTTTGGCACGATGGATTGCAGTTATGCGGCATTCGGCTGTCCAAGCAGATCCTTGGTTAGATATGAGGTAATTAAAACTTCAGTATTGCGCATAGTAGTTCTAATTCAAATGCGATTCCTTTCAGCTCAAGGAATTTGAAACTCCCGCCCAGCGGAATTGATCGACCAGATTGCTTTGGTTACCTGATGAAGTTGGGTTCGCGTTGGTGTGGGTGGTCTAAGAGGTACTGTGTACTTAAAGATGCATGCTTGTATTTCTATCAAGACGCAAACAGCAAAGTTGCTTTCGGTAATATTTTTCCTTTATCTATCGACGATTGTACTTACTAATCACCGGTTTTCAGGTATGGCATGTCTACAGGGCTACAAAGTAGCGTCGATGTCAACAAATTCATCGGGCCGGAAGAACTCGTTCGAAATTATCCCACCAGAGTCAAAACTCCGACACTATTATTTTAGCACAGAGTCTGAGATGGATAAAAAACGGTAAAATATTTTAAACTAAATATATTATATAAACATAATTTCTGCAGGAGGGTATTTGAATTATTCGGACTCATGAGTGAAGTGAGAGAAAATGAACAAAAGCCACCCGTGTGCAAAAGACGGGAAGCAAATATGAAAAATTAGAATGTTTAATTGAAGCACTGAGAGTGTTTAAAGATATTCGTGTTTAAAGATTTTACAAACAAATGAATCCGTAACTGAAAGTTTAACATAATTAGTAACACTTGCGCATCGAATAAATTATTTGTATTCGTCATGTTGGTGAAATAAACAGAAAATTGAGAAAACGCTTCAATTATGGTACCCAGAAGATTCGCCCAGAAATCGAGTAACGACTAACATAAAATCTATAGCAAAATTACGGTAAAAACTAAAATAACTGTCGAAATCAATGCGTTTGTATATTTTTATACCCTATCCCATAAAGGTCCGTGCGTCCGTACGTCACCAGTTTTTGGGCCTTAAATTTTAAGCTATGATGATGAAATTTGGTATATATAAACATTTCTTCCAAATATCATGTTTACCCGTGCCCACTTTTTGGAGGCGTTTTCATACAAAAACCATTTGTATACCCTACGCCATACCATATGCAGGAGAAAAACGTTGTTTTTGGTCGAACCATACAAGTTTTTTATAAAATGTCTGAACAATATGTTGCGACAATTTCAGTTTTAATATTTCTTTGTCATAAAACCCACATTTAAGGGATATTAATTTTAAGGATGGGATGGGATAGGGTATAAAACGATTCACACAGTGGATTGTAGTTCTCATATGTTTTTAGTTGAAATTCGGATTGCAGTGTACAAAAATCGGGATAGGTTCGGATTGTAGAGGAAATATTGAGAAGAAATATAGGTCCGGATTAGGGCGATATTTGGATTAAAGGTGGTACGGATTAGCGAGACAATAATTGATCACAAAAGCAATACCACTAACTCCAAAGAATCTGGATTCTGTGTTTTCGGGACTCTCGGTATTATTTTTATTTGGGGTTTTATCCGACTCCCGCACATCTTA
This sequence comes from Rhingia rostrata, assembly GCA_949824845.1. NCBI lineage: Eukaryota > Metazoa > Arthropoda > Insecta > Diptera > Syrphidae > Rhingia > Rhingia rostrata. Next base: position 2,547,164 of record OX463755.1, on the reverse strand, counting down.
AGGCCCAAAATGAAAAGGCTTTTCAATGTTCTTCTGGACACGCAATTGACACAAACGAGGAAGAGTTGAGCACGATGGATCATTTGTAACACTCTGCAGCACAGCTTTCACGTTGTATTCAGTGCGAATATTTCTTTTAGTACCTCTTCCAAGAAACTCGCTGCGTCATAACCAGTGATCGTTGACAAGATTTTAAAAAAATAAATAATTTCAGCGCATTGTATGCATCCAATGTAAATCTCCGAGAACTCAATTATAACCTTATGAAAGTGAAGAAATTATTATATGTATTGGGAAATAAAAAAGTTATTCGTGTTTAACTTTGATTGGTCTTATTTAGCCCACCCTGTATTTTCAAATATGGCATGGATGCGAATTTTTAGTAATTTTTCTTGATTCCGATTCTGATCTCTAAAATTCGGCTTATAATAAAGTCACGGATTTTCTGCATAAATTTTCCTTCGCATTCCTTTGTATTTCCTGGATGGCAGTTTTGTGTGTTTTGTAACAACCTCGGGCCTCTGCTAGTTGTTTTAATTGATCTAATTGTTAGGGTACTAAGGGGCGCAGTTATAGCTATCATTGAACACTTTCATTGTACACGTTCAATGTAACAAAATACATAATGGAATTGAAATTTTACCTCCCTTCATAGAGGAATCATTGAACAATTCCGTTTTATTTCAGTGGAACGACAAACATTATAAAAATTTTATTTTCTGCGAAAACTATAATTCCAAATCGAAATATTTTTGAATAATCTTGTTTTAAAATAAAAGCTTTGTTTTGATTGAATTTATAAAAAAGCCGCAATGAGAAAACGAAAATTTAACATGATGGTTTTCAATGATAGCTATAACTTCACTCTAACATTGCAGAGAGAGACACAAACTACGGTATCTTTCATTTCATATGATCAATATTAATAAAATCCTTCATTTTGAGGCTCTTACTTCTTAGTGACTTTATAAGTTTATAAAAAGTTGACTCTACCTTGCGAATACTTCTGCTACCTTCATACTAGGAATCCAGCAGTAATCAGGTGGAGGCTGAGAGTTGGTGGGCATTAGTTGGGCGAAATCGCTTGATAATTTATATAAGTATTTTTTGAAATCGCATCCCAAGTTGAGGACCATTAAAAGAATTTAAAAAAAATTGTCTAACTGGATTCTATTTTCATTTCAGTTGGATATCCGCTTTGGAGTATTCGATAGATCGATGGATCAAGACTGGGTAACTAGCGGCCAAGTGCAAGCCCCAAAAGAAGAAACGACGCAGTATCAGCAAGGCCATTTACTCTTAATATACAGAAGCCCTCATGAGACAGGCATAGATTTGAGATGAGCCACCTACATTACGTGCTACGATTGAAGTTATCCATCTAGTTGTTGTGTCACTGTTACTTTATTATTCATATGTGTATGTAATATTATCAAACAAAGCTAAATTAAATTGATCAAGCATTGTACAAAGAGTTAAAAAAGAAACTTAAAACGAAAAAAATTAAAACCCAACAAATAAAAATATTTTTACTAAAACAAACATTAAAACGACGAGTATAGCGAAAAAACAAACCTTAGAAGTAAACAATAAATTGCATTAAACCAAAGGACCAAATGGTCAATAAAAATAATCCAGGAAGGTCCGTCCTTTGTCCTGGTAACAAAATGTCTTATGCGAACATTTTTATGTATACATTTAATTAGTTAGAAATTGTACAATTTATTTTTTAATGCCTCAATGTGTTATTGTTACGTATATAGTATGTATATGTTGAACTAATTTATCACAAGCTAGGGGAAATAAAGATGTATATCAATATATTGTTCAAAAACAGAAAAAAAAGAAACGATATTGTATATGTATATAGAATAGACTATGTTGATTATTTGTATGCAAAATTCGTATACACCTAGAAAGCTTTAAAAGAAATTCATGTACTCAACAGTAGTGAAGCACTTCTTGCATTTAAAAAAAAAACAAACAAACACAACTTTCTGGTGACACCCAATTGTGTTGATTAATTAAATTATTTTTTAATTATTTAAAAGCACAGCTTTATTGAAATTATTTAAGTTTGACAGTGGAATGTAACAAAAAACGTGTTCGAAAGTAAAATAATTACTCCAGCCACACCAAGGCCATGTTTTGGGACTGAAATTTGCATGTTAACCCTAGATAACATCTTCGGGGGACGTAAAGCTAGCTTACACATTTGTTAGGGTACCGCAGCGACGCTGCGATTAATCTGCGATCAAGGTGCTTTATTTAGAATGACTTTGTTTTGATCCACAACTACAAGGCTAATTTAATTCAATAATAGTTTACTGTTTTATTTGCCTGCAATGACGGATGTAGTAAAAAGAACGGGACACGAAGTTAGTTAAGATTAGAATTTGCGCTCATGGCTGTGATCAGAAACTTGGTACTATTGAGAAAAATACAATTAACTTCGTATGACACTGAATTTGTATGTCCACGTCCATAGTGCGTTATAGGGTATCCTGTGAGTTTGAAAGTGTTTCAGTAAATATAATCGATGTTCTGATTCCTAAGGCCTACGGGGTTCGTAAATGGTGCATTCTACAACTTTAGTAAATTTTTGAACCACATGATTGACTTTCGAGTCCAACACCTTCCATTTCTTGAAAGGGAAGTTCGGTGAAAATACTATTCCACTCTCTGGAATTACTTATCGTTATGATTCTTCGGCTTAAATAATCCGCCTTGTGAGTCCCAAATTCAAGCAAGGTGCCGACCTACGAACGTGGCTATTTGCAAATTTACTTTATTTTCGGTATATACACATTATCGACCTTCTCAGTCCTATAATGAATGAATGAAAGAACATGTGGAAATCGGTTTTCTGAGGTCTGAAAAGGAACCAAGCTCCGATCTGTAGAGATGCAGCTTAGAATTGATCCCTTAAATCACCTATCTTGCGAAAATGCTATGAAAATTGCCATTTCCTGAGATATTCGCGACCGATGGCAAATCGTTGAATTAAATTCTTCAACGGTGCGGATTGAACAATGAATTTGAAATTTCACAGTTCAAGTGCCTAGCAGTACGAGATGAACTTGGATTTGGTGTAACTTGTGCCTCTTTGAGAAATAGATGCATGAATTCCTCTGATTAATTTCATGCTGATGTTTCTCCTGACGTTTGGTCCGATTTTTATGTCAGGGCCTACAAATCACATTCAGCTGACATTAACATATAACGGCAGATAACTTATAATATTTGATGATCATTTGACTAACTCCACAGTCTATATTTAAAAAGGGGTCTGGATGGAAGGGACTAACAATATTTTTCAGGCGTTCTTACATTATATCAATGTTTTCTTATATACCTCAGCAAGAAGGCTATCATTTCCGGTATTTCGAGTAAGCTTGTGCTCTTCAGTTCATTTAGGCTGAGTGGACGTAAGTTTTCACTGTCAATTTTCAACATAAAATTGTTCACACTACACAAAAATTAAAAGATTCGCATTCCTTCTTTCATCACTGGATGTTATGACCTCTTGGGATTCAGACCCGTTGAAGAAATTTTCAAAAAGAGGTTTTATAAAGCATAAACTGTGACTCAACTTGCTTTGTTCTTATTTACAGAAATTACGATATACATACATGCCATCTTAAAGATTTTTAAGGGCAGCCATTGCTCTTTCACATTTAACAGTAACGGAAAGGGATTCATTAACAGATTTGCATTTAGCAAAGCTATGAGCGGTCGGTCGATATTGAACTTCCTATAAAATTTGTACCTTGTACGAATTGATATTTAAATAGCAATAACACAAACCATATTTTTTGTTTATAAATGTCACCGAATGGGATGTTTCTTAACATAGGTACAAACACGAAAAGATTTCAAAACAAAATAAATATCGGAATATAATTAATTTTTAAATTTACAATAATTTCAACAATTATAACACCAATTACTATTATTATAATAATAACACTGAAATTCTTTCGTAAGCCAACATATTAATGTTCCGAGTTTTTTTTTTACTCTTTTCTATGTCAGCATATTTAGGGCGACTAATTAAACAAAATTGGATAGATAACATTAGTCAGCACTGCCAATAAATTCAATGAACATAAACAAAAAGAAAAATCTTAATATTGAATAAAAATGTTTTAATTAATAATACAAATGACATATGTTTTATAAAAATAACCATCAAGTAAGTATGCGTAGGTACAGGTTACTTACAAGAATAACAACCCCAAAGAGCCATTGTCCAAGACCACTTTAATGATTGATGATAATACAACATCTTCTTAATTAAAAATAAATACACATAAGAAGAAAAACCAACCGCTCCGGAATCCCAAATCAGAATTCACAAGATACTCTGGCAGCTACTTAATCTTCAAAACTACAAACTCACCACGGTTGACATCCTTCCAAGAAGAAGCAGCATTCGTTCTTCATATACGTATATATATGCACATAATCATATTGGCAGACAGACAAGTGCATTATCAAACTCTTAATAGGCTGAGCTCATTGACACCGTGCATAAATTTTTATTCACTGCCACTACCTTTTTTATTCAGTTGCTGGTACAGAAGTCAAAACTATAACATTTTGCTCCTGCTCGGCAGACTGCTGGTGGTAAAGCCACGGCAGCTATCTCTGCAGTGTGCAACAAGGAAGGTAAAAAAAAACAAAAATAAAAAAAAAACAAAAAATAAAAAACAAAGAAGAAAACGAAAACTAAAAAAAAAATCTTTGGCGGTCCAAACCGGCTCCAGAATCATGGACTCTTTTCCATCGAGTACTTTATACTTTACCTGTATATATGGAAGAAAGGCAAACCATCTACCTTTACCTTTTCTCTCACTACCTTCTTTTGTGGAGTTTCTGGTTTTCCAAGATTAAAGTAAGCAACTTAAAGAATTCGGAGGTACACACAACACTACAACCACCACCACTACCATCATCAACCGAACATGCAAGAAAAAAACGAAATGATAAAAAAAAAGGTATAAGCAATGAAACAAAAACAAATTAAAGAACGTTGAAGATGACGATGATGATAATGATAATGCCTCCACTTCTACCTGTAGGAATTGACTTAAAAATTTTCACCGTCAGCTTACTTCTCAACTCTGCAGAGGATAGGTAGTTTGTGAATGAATGTTTCTTTGTATCCAGCGCATGAAAGATTAGATATTAACAAAATTGTCAGTAGTAAAATTGAGAGTCACTTCGAAAATTCCACCTTTTGTATGATCGACAAAGTTCTTAGATTATATTTTTGATACCTTATCCCATAGAGGTATATTAAGTTTGTAACATAGAGAAGTAATTTAGATAGATTTAGCCTAAAGTATATTGATCGACTCTGAATCGATAGCCGATCTAGCCACTTTTGTCAGTCCGTCCGTCTGTGTCACAGATTTTTGGATCTCAAGCGAAAATAATTTTTAAGGCATGCACTTTTACAAACCATAAGAAATTAAAAAAAAATGTCAGAACAACACATTTACTTCATGCCATTTCATCCTCTTTTTTGGGGCATGATATTAAAAAACATTACTTGGCGAAAATTTAAAAGTTAAAAAAAAAATTAAATAAAAATCGAGTGTGAGTTCACACTTGGTAGAAGTGAAATCGTATTTTGCTTGATTTCTCTCTCCCACTTTCTCTCTCTGTTTACCACCTCCATAGTGTATTCATCTCATTTGAGATGAGTTGAACTGGCATATTGACAATCCACTTGGGTACCAACTTTTTTTCGAAAGCTCTTGGGTTTATGTAAGAGTAATATGCAACTATATTCGCGTTGCTTCTTGAAATTATAAAACGCTTATAAGAGCCGAAACACATACGATTTTGTTCAGACTTACATTAATGAAAAATTTGTTTTGATTAGTTTTCAACCTTCTTCCACCGCACAAACTCGGTTGAAGAATTTCAACTTTTTCTTACCCCAAACCTCACTTACCTCGCCAACAAAAACGGTTTTATTCCGGTTGAACTTATCGCATTCTCTTCCAAACACCAACAAACACGCATTGTTCCCAAGCGTTCCCATATCTAAGTTCTAACCGTGACCGACGCTGCTTGGTTCCAGTGATCCGACGACAGTATGTTGTTTGATCTCTTTTTCGTTACACTTTTTCGTTTCATTAACCTTAATTCATAATGGACCAAAAGAAGGTTCACTTCAAAAAGAAATTCATACAAATATCCTAGTCCCTTCTGCAATTTCTCCAGTGTGAAAATATTCACTCTTCATTGTGAGTACCACAAAGCTACACGCTCAACCTTTCGGAAAGATTCCTTAATATCGATTAAGCCATCAAACATTGAAATCAAAAGGCAATCTTAGCCAAAAATACAGTTGTACAAATACCTACATCCTCAAATCTGAATACGTCGCCCTACCTGAATCAGACCAGATACCTATTTTCATCATCAACTTGCAGCCTTTCTCGTCCAATCTGGTATTTTCAAGGAATCGCAACATGTATTTGTACCCACTAGCGTTATAGGCGTTCCCGAAATCTAGCATCTCGATTTAAAAATGTCGTCATATGAAAAATACCGTCCTTCCTTAAGGCAACACTAAAATTCCAAAAATACTTACACGTAAAAAACTCATCAGATCTACATGTTTCGATTCAATCTTCAATTACAGACTCCAGACGTCATACCTTCGCTAAACCACCTTTATGACACCAAACGAAAGGCAGTACCATTGATCAACTGTCATTTCAACATGCAGACGGAATAACCATTTAGCTAACCTACATGTTACTTAATCTTGCAACTTTGGCTTGATTCCTTACAACATTGGATATTGCTTTCTTGGACTCACCGATGAGTCTTATAATTTGATCTTCCTGACACACAATTTCACATAGCCAATTTAGCTTATGGACAGACACCACACTTTCTTCGTGTATACCACTCAGGCAAATGCGTATGCGGACGATCTTATCGCTTACAGAACAGTGACCTTCTGTTACGGTCATTCGAACTCTTTTGCAGCGGGATTTCGACAAAATCCAAATATATTATTATGACTGGAAGTTGAAAATCAACTTTCAGAAATCGAAAACTAACCTGTTTAGGACACCGTTGTTTAAGCCTCTAGGGATTCGAGAAAGAACTGGCGCAAGCTGGTGATCGTTGGACCAAACGGACATCCACTGGTGAGTAAAAGTGTAGTAAGATACCTTGGTATCTGGCTGGATCAGTATCTATATTTCGGAAGACAAGTAGATGGCGAGAGGTATGGGAGCGTTTGCCTAACAAGTTAGCAGGATGAAGGTGGCTTGCTTCATGGACTCATCAGGCCGATCATTGCCTATGGGTGCCCGGTGTGGTCCAACGTTGCCCCAGCTCAAATGGAAAATATATGGGTGTTTGAGAGGCAGTGTTTAAGAAGATGTCTTGCACTTCACAGAATACCAGTATCTGACTACAAAAAATACTATTTTAACCAGGTCCTATATCTCGGGGCCAACATAACCAGATTAGACAATTTTCTGGTGAAACTCATTCGGTTTCGCGTTACTAGAGCGATGGCATCGAACAATAATCTCATTTTTAGGGCATTCTACCCCAATTATGAATATTTAGAAAATGCGTGTTTAAGCGTTTGGATAGTCGAATGGTGATACAGGATAGATCGGCGGTTCCTCTAATCTATCACGTCTTCCGAAGAACTGTGGACAGGCTCCCGTACGAGCGAGACGTCCTCGTTCAAGCTGGAGGAGTGCGCCTGCGGTTCAGCAGGAGTGTGACCGACCGTCGGAGTAGGTGGCAACAGGAGAACTTGTTATGGTAGGTAAATTAGTTACAGATACATAGTTGACTTAAAAATTGTAATTGTATTGCTAACTTACATAGTTTAAGGCTTAAGGTAAAGTGGTAAACAGGCATGGTGGCACAAAAAAAAACACAATGAATGCTTGCTGTGGCTGTTCTAGTTTTTTAAGTATTTTTTAGTTTTAGTTTTGATTAGTTTTTAAGTAGTTCTAATTGATGCGTAAATTTTTAATAAAATAAAAAAACACGTGATACCATGTTTTTAAATACCTAAAACTTTTCTTGGTCTTAAAAAATAAATATATATTGAATATTCAAACTAGATAATAGGACGAAAGGCATTAGTATTGGGTTGTCGTATAATTTATAGCGCCCGCTGGCCATATGCAAGTTAGTTAAGTAGAGTTAATAATTAGGCTAGTTTTTCATTAATTTAAAAAAATGTCCTTTTTCCATCCAACATGGCAACACGAAACCGTCCCTTGTTTTTGCACACCAACGTGCCTTAGTTATAAGTCCACCCGTTCAATACTTACGGTCAAACAGCCACAACACAGCCGTCCGAAAATAAGTTTCACTGGAAATAATTTTCACTTATTTGGCGTATATTAGTCTGTACGAAATTGTATATAATTTATTTGTTCACAATTTTAGATCTTAGGTAAGATCATGAACTCTTAAATACGTGAGTATCTTTCTACAAATAGCATGCTTTTCTCCAAACAGTCTGGTTTTTCTTCTAAACACAACAGCTTTAATAAAAGTAGTAGCAGATATAAGCCATGCCATAGTTTACAACAGCTAACGACTTGTCCAGGTTGAAAATGGTTTTTTTTTGGCAGAAACAAACGGTGTTTATGCCGAATTCAACAAATTCAAATTCCTTATCATTTCAAGAACGAAAGTAGACAGGTCTTGCTTATCTCTAATTAAGGTTGACCGGGCATATATTGAGAGAGTTAATTCTTCAAGGAATCTAGGTATGATATCCGCAAATAGTCTTACGTGGGACTGTCACATACGTCTTGCTTTTAGTACTGGATCCTTAGGATGCTCTCGGCATCCCTGCACATATCTCCTGTTGCAACAAGAAATACTATAGCTAAAACTCTACTCCCCCACATTAAGGTCTTTCTTTCCGCTGTTACCAAGACTTTACGCATTGATAGGAACATTATCTACAGTCGACGTACTAGCCAGTCAGTGATCGCCACAAGAAGGCTCAGAATTGGAGTTGGTAGGCAACAGATAGGTGAAAGCTCGCAGTTATATATAACCGCACTGGATACTATTTGACCATCAAGAACTTTATTTGCTTAACCTAATTATATTTTCGCGTTCCTCAAGAACTTAAAAAAAAAACATTTTAATCTGTTATTTTATTCTTTTAATTGTCACAGAAACACATGGGCTGCTGAAACGTAGCTGCTTGGTATGATAGTGAACCAACGTTCATAAGAACTTGGCCTTTCTACGGCATCAGCTTGGAAAATTTTGCATCAATTCTTGGGTTTGCAATGGTCAAATATCAAACTGATCGACTAACTTAATGCAAACAAATATTTGCAAATATGTAGACGAACAAAATTGTCAGATTTGAGAGAGTACTTATCCACACGACATACACCATTCACTAAGTGCATCCTGATAAAGTTACAGTTAGGTAAGGATTTTGGGGCTCGTGGAACCATCGATCCATGTTCTTTCGAAACAAACCTCTCATTACCATTATCTGTAAGGGCTAACGCTACAATGATAAACAACTATTTGCGACCTAAACTGTTAAGACATGCAATTCCAGCAGCATGTCACGATAAATTTTCTGCACTTCTCTATCATCGTAATGTTGTGCTTGAATTTTTATTTTATTAATTCAATACTTATACTTATAGTACTATTAGTAGCATGTAAAATAATTATATTAATTAAACTAGTTCTAGTTTCCGTTTTCCTAAATGACGTACTGGTCCGTGTTTTCTAATTTCAGCTTAGAATTTTTCGAGCTTAAAAAATAGAAATATTTAACTATTGTGCAGAGTTCAAAGAAAAATGGTTCGGAATATTTTATTAGCTACTTTAAAGGACACACTGCAATACAGCACTATAGTCGAGCCTGCAAAGTAATTTTAGAACAAAAGAGTTGAGTAGCAAACTCGTACACAGATTCAAAAAATGATTACATATCGCACTTTTTTTTACATTTTTGTGGGTATTAGCTAAAAATAAACACATAAGGGTTCTAAATTGTTATTTTCAAATATACAGATATTAAATAAAAAAAAGTTTATGATACAAAACTGGACCTTGTAGAAAATTTAAATGATACATCGCAAAGAAACAGTTCGTTGTTCAACTCTTTTATAAAGAGTTTGTGCGCAAAGTTCACCTCTATAACAGCAATGACCACCTCAACAAGTAAACTGCTCTAAGTCACACTTTATTCAATTGCTGGTATAAACTCACTTCGACAAAATGTTAATATACAACTTGTGCATGTAGGTCCGAATAATGAAGCTGACGAATTTTTGTTTTTGTTCGTTATCGCACTCTACGCACACGGCAAAGAAAAGAGAGCTCAGCTTCGAATAGCTACGGGCAACCACAGACAGGTTATACACTATTTCTTTACCTACCTATATAACTATGTAGTGTCGTACTCGTATCTCGATATGAATCGAAAACTGAACGACAACAAAAACAACAACAACACCATGAAGAGAAACAACACACACGACAAAAGGAAAACTAAACAAAAACCTAACTTTGAGCTCGGGTCGAGTCTCAGCAGCAGCAGCAACAACAGCAGCAACAGCACACACGTTCACTTTTCAAATATTCTTATTCTCTAAACCCAACCAAATATGAGGTAGCCAAACTGTCTCACTCTTCCAATAGGAATTACACACTAACCGATTCACTCTGGCTTATGGTGCACGTACCTACTTGGTAGCAAGACCTAATCTCTCGCCGTGTATGCCCCCAACAGAGTTTCGAGTTTGCTCTTCGATCAGTCTTAAAGAGTTGATCGTACCTTGCGCACCTGTAATTTAACTGTTTAGAGCGTCTTGAGGAGTATATGTATACGCATTGGCAACGGTTCGAGTGTTAGTGTGATCGTGTTTGTATGCGCCGTATCTAGTTTTAAGTCTGTCCCGTTCCGGCCTGAAATTCCCTCCTGCTCGCACCCAATTGGCATACTGACGTGTGGGAAGAGATTGGGACTACTTGAGGAGCAAATTGGTAGCGCTAGCGTCAGCTCCCATTGAATTCATGCGAGGCACAAATCTCAGATACCTACCGAATGAAATTCCAAAACCTGATCCACTACACCACTACATAACATCTGGATTACTGTGTGATGAAGCTCGAAATGGATTTTTTGAATTAAGTGTGCGATATATGAGAAGTGCGCGACGACAATTCAAGTGAATTTTATTAATAAATTTAAATCAGTGCTTAGTAAAACAAATTATGCAAAGACGTACTTGCGTTTGTACTTGAAATTGAGTGTAAAAGATACAAAAGTATCTTGCAGTGAAACGCGTGTATCTATAGAGGCACACACTAGCCCAAAGGGATTAAAACTGTTCTTTTTAGTTGTGCGTGTTTTTTGCGTGTTCTCACATAGTTAAAGGTTAAAAATAAATTTAAATATAAAAGCAAATATTTGAATTTACTTTAGTGCATTTGAATTAAGTTGAGTAGTGGCCTGAACGTGTAAAGAAAAGTAACAATTCTGGTGCGATCGTGCGCGTGTGTTGGTGTTTGCTGCCACTGCCATTGCCACCGAACACAGTGTGATGCCATGTTGGGCTTTTGATCCCAAAATGCTACTAGAGTAGGCCGCAGTGCGGAGTGCTTGAATAATTATTTTTGTTGTTTTCTTCTCAAACTGAATGTGCATGGATACACTTGGGAGATATCTACTTGTTAATAATACAGACATGAATTTTGGATTTTAATACAATCTTGAGGGTAAGTCGAAAATTATATTTTTTCCTTTTAAATCTATCATACAGCGAAATCCACTTAGATGTGCAAATAAAAGAGAAGAGAACCTAGCTACACTACACACACTAAGTTGCACATTGTTTGCGCAGCGCGAGTTATTTACAGATACGAACCAGCGAAGATGATGGAAGGAAATGTTATAAAAAAAATGCTTTGTCCAGCCTTCGATCGGCAGTATCCGTGATGGCCAGAGTTAGCCCAGCACCAATTCGATGTGCCTACCTAATTCCTGCGACTATCATGATCGGGGGGCTTGTGCACTGCGCCACGTCATACGCATACCTACCCGCAGTACTTGTACGATGCGCATGCGACACAGGAAGACTAGTTCTGCTGTGCTCGCCTAATGGGTTCCTGATTACGATTATTCAATATATTCACCTACCAGAAAAGCACCTCTAACGCAACGGGCGGCAGCCATCATTATTTCACTATGTGTGTGTGTGCATAAAAGAATTAAGCCTTTCGACTTGGACCCTCTCTGGGCATCGGCATCGATCTCTGTTTACTTATTCCTTCTTCTCCGCCACTTCATTTTCTCGTCGTTTCTTTTTTTTTTATTTGAATTCGTTTTATTGAATCTGGGTCCAGCAGAGGATGCTGGTGGTGTGGCTGTAGCTATAAGCCACACTGATACTACTCACGAATCAACTTGCATATGCGGTTGCTCTAGAGTTTATTGTTATTTTCTCCATTCGAGGATCCATTTCTGTGGGTTCTCTCTCTGGGATGGCTTATTGATCCACTTTGTTGTTCCCCCATTTTAATCATGACGCTGCAAACTACGAGTATCCGAGCGTTTTTGTTTATAATCTGTCTGTTGGGCGCTTAAGAATGTGCAAGGTTTGCAATCACAGATTGGCGAGATGTTGTAGCTTGTGACGGTAAACGTATTCTTATCGACTGACTTGAATCATTGTTGGTTAATTAGAGGATTTGTCATGCTTAAAGTGAAGATTATCGTTGAAGATACCCACTTTGAGTAGGCTCTCTTTCGTATTCAACAATCATGACTCTACCTTAGCTATCCACATGCCGTTGCGTGCTTATAATCGAAAAGAAAATAATAATTAACATAATCTCTGGAGTGGAGTGGCAAGAAAGGGGAGATAATCTCTGGCGAGTTGGGCTTAGTACATTCCTTACTGATTAGCGTAATATATCTTAAGCGTTAAGCTTCGTATGGGCTTATAAGTGAAAAAAAAACCGTTAACGGTACATTTAAGCAGCTTTGAAATCAATGTAAATGAAAATTCATACACAGATCTTGAAAGACTTTCCAATGTATTTTTTTTTTCATAAAAAAGGCATTCATAAAATCTTCACTTTTAAATTTTAAAGTAGTTGCTACAAACATTTGATTAAAAGGATGTCGGAGAGGAGCTCTATAATTCCCAAGCTATCAAAACTTAATGATAACTATAATTTCATTCTCATTTCTTGCTTTATTCCAAGAATAAACGAATGGTACAAGAATGACCCACCAAAAATAAATCTAATTCCACCAAAACGCATGGATGAAATATGTTACGTGGAAACGGTTCTGCCATATTATCAATGAAACTGATAATACAAAGAGCAAGCATTCAGGCTTCCCAATCAAAGCAGTGTGTTCCACACTGAGGTGTTGGCAACCCGTAATGCAGCCTCCATAATATCAATAATGGCAAATCCGGCAATGTGGCCATTAAACAGTATCTGCTACTGAAATGAAATGCAAGCTCGTTCGCAGCTGTCGCTAAGCTAAACCTAAGCTATACTAACATGAATTCATTTCCGATATTTATGCACTTATCAATTGGGGTACCAATGACCGGGTTAAACTAAAAGCCCGGTAGCTAAATTCAGAATGAAAATGGAAATGAAAGTTGAACAACCTAAAGATTTGTGTATGCTGAAAGGTAATACTTTTTTTTAGTTGGAACCAGTAGATTTCCTAAATAAATTTAAACTATTTTTGATTCATATGCTATTTATCAAATCACATTCGTCTGCACATCTGGTCATGTGGTCCTTGAACATGCTTGAGCTTATGCATTGAGTTCAGTGACATTGTATTGTATATCAATAAATATGCAGACCATTGCTCAAAAACCTCGGAGTGTAGAAATTACTGAAATTCAGTAGATAAGTTCTAAACTACTCCTACGGATATTGGAATATATTAACTTTCCCAATATGATCAGAATCTGCAGGTATTCATAACAGCCGTGCATCACAACATTACTTTTTTCCACCTACTTAAAATCTTTAAAATAAATCCTTAAAGTATTATCCCTTCTTACATCCCGCGACTTAAGAACTTATGTCTTAAGTATAACAGGATATTAACAAAAAAAATTAAATCAGTATGATAGGAAGTTCAGAAGGTCCATCATAGTGGCTGATTTGCTGTTGCTAATTTATATTTAAGTAGGTTTATGTCTTAACAAGTGTTTATGTCACCCCACCTCGATGTGTGGCTTTTGTTGTTTCTTTGTTGTCAATGTGTCCTGGAGCCAAGATATTCCAATGTTCCGTGTTCCGCATTCTTGATTAGCAGGGTTAAGCTCTGAAAAAAAAAACGATAACTGATCAACCTGCGGTGGTTTAGATTTATTTTCATTTCTATTTTCAGATACATGTCTCTCAATTATTTTCTAATATATCTCATTTACGATTCTGGTGATCTTCAATTATACCTGAATCCATGGATCTACAGCCCCAGTTTTAATATTTTTTTTTTTACTTTTTAATTCATTTTTTATTTACTTAAAATATTAACTTAATACTAGACAAAAATGCTTAAATCTAACTTATCAATAACATATCTACTTAATCTAACTTATCGGCCCATAGCGGGCGCTGTAAGCTTATAACTAACATTTTTCTTTTGCTTTTCAGCCTGAATTTGTCATTTGTTTCTTATTACTAATATAAAGACGTTTAATTGATTTTTCAAAGAAAAAATTAAAACTTTGAACAGTAACCATTTTTTTTTGTTTTATATAAAAACTTAATCTAGACTAAAACTAACTTAAACTACTTAATACTAGTTAAACCTAACTAACACTACTTAAGACTACATAACTACTTAAACCTAACTTAGTTATAATCGGGGTGGCAAGCACTCGTTGCATATGCCCCGAGGGTTTGCCATCCCGATTGCGTCATTGGGTCCAGCAAGCATTTATGCAACCATATTAAATAAAATATGGTGCATAAGCCCAGCCCCAGACCTTGTACCTAAATTTAATTTACTTAAGTACTAAGGAGTGGACTAAAAGTCCGCAAAGACCTGAGGAACTGCAGAAATACTTTCCTCGTTTAGCCACCAAAACTCGGTGCGCTGCTTTTCAGCGTCGGTCCTATCGCGATCCGATACCGCCGTGCTAAAGCGGAGGAGCTCCGGAGCATTGTCGACGTGCCCATCGCGGACTAGCCGCTTGTCCCGCGCGTCACGGTAGCGATGGTATAAAACCGGGATACCGTTCCCAGTTTTAATATGTTAAAACTGCAAGGATGTGCAATTTGCATAGATTTGGGTTTTACGACAAGTGTTTTTGGTCGATGATTCCTGCACTGGATCTCAGCAAGGCAATAATAACGTTTTATGTTATTCTTAAAATACATTCTGAGTCCAAAGGTTTAAATGCTTCTGAATTCACCTCTGTCGATTAGTTAGAAAGCTTTAAATGGAAAAACAATTCTTGATCAGAACTTTGGTTTGAGAAAATAACCTCTGACTCTCGAGTAGAAAATACAATTTTACAACTAAATACCTTTGCGAAACAAAAATTTGATGTGTAAAGTGATACTGAGATCATAGTATTCTGTTACGATAGCAAAGAATAACAAAGCAAGTCCTGAATCACTCAGATTATTTCGTACGTACTTGCTACTAGCCCACACAACTTTAATTTATCTTTTTGCTTGGTTTGAGTAAAGTCAAAAAAAAAAAATATGTAAATTAATTTTTGGAAAAATAGTGCAGTTTGTTAAAAATTGGTAGTGTTTTCATATATTATTTTCTACTTTTTATTTATACATTTATATTGAGGACATAATTAAAAATGTTGTGCAACTTTGATTTCCAGAAGTATGAATTGCATAAAATCAGTAAAGGATTCCTAGTTAGTAAGACAAAACTGAACATTTCGTTGAGAGATATTTAGGCAAAAATTAATTTTTAACACGTTCTTAATAATGGTAAAAGTAAATCAGATATTTCAACTCCTTTAACTTCTTTTTTAAATTTTGCCTAAATAGAAAAATCAGTTATACGCATTTTTAGGAAAAAAAAAACTATTATGCAGTTTTGTTAAATCAACGTTATTGATTTCATTAATTCTAATCAAATTCATGAGAGGCATTAAAAAAAAAAGATTTTACCATGTCGATGATCGAAAGCTTTTATCCAATATTGGTCGTTTGAAGCACTAAGAAACGGCCATCGACGGTTGTCTTTCCAATTATAGCTGGTTTGCATTTAAGTAATATCAAACTATCGACTTATTTTGTATAAGGTTTATATCACCTTAAATCACAAACAAGCTTCTGTGCTCCTCTGTTTTAACTCGTTTTTATTAACAGTTCGTAGATAAATCAAATTTCGCATTATTTAAATACTCGCTGGATTCAGTTAGCCTAATACCTTTCTTGTTAATTTTCAGAGTAGCTATAATGGTTTGATTGCATCTTTCATGATGACCACCATTAGTGATATGGAGATTAAGATCGAATAGAGACGTTTTTTCTGTAACCCGCTTATAATTCACTGGTTGATAAATACTTCACAAGTTTTTCTCAGGTTTATTTATCTAGGTTGCTTAGTCAGTGACTACCAACAGCTTGCACCTCCAGCTCTTGTATTGAGATGTATGTACTTGCTTTTGTTTAGTCAGAGCCTTTAACTGTAAAACTGTAATAATTGCAGCGCCACGGCTAGTACATACGATATAAAGTACATACACTTTTAATACCAATTCCAAAATGATCGTTATTTTGTTGGCACTCATGAACGCCTTATCAGATGTTAACATTTCAAAACCATATGGGAATTCTACAATACAACTTCAGTATCGTCGAATATAGCGATTTTGTAGCCCTTTGTTGTTAAAATGTGTACATCTACGAGGCCGTATTCCTAAGTTCTTTCTAAAAGCAGCTGTTTAATTTTTTTTTTAGGAGAAATTACTTTGATAAAATATTGAAACATTTGCTTTGAATCGTATTCCAACATTTCATATATTTTCTCAAAATTTTCCCAAATAAATGTTTTCATAGAAAAACTTCCAAAAAGTAGGCTTGACCTACTGTTTCCATTAGACGACATTAGGAATGTTCCCTTGAACATTCCTTAATAAAAGTGGGAATCCTCTATACGCGTAATATGCATAAAGTTGTCTATAGCCCTTTTTTAACTTTTACTCAAAACTATCTATTCATGAACTGGATGTAATGGCTCCTTGTATTGACAGCTAAGGTTAACCGACTGTATTGGATGGTGTAGTTAGCTGAAAATCATTCAGCTTTTCCAAATGTTCATTATACTGGAATCTAGTTTTTTTCATAGAGATGTTTGCGCGCTATAAAATTTCGTCCGACGATTAGAATGCTGCGTAAGCTCTTCCCTTTTTATGCTGCACGTGACATTTATAACAATCATTTTGACATTGATAATTGCTAAAGTTTTTTTCGTCATTTTTTTTTCTGCCAAATTAATTCTTTATAAACAAGCTTATAATTGAAGGCCCAACAAATGGTAACATAGATACAGACGACCGAGCAAACAAACAGAGCTGATAAGATCCACTCATACGATGCTGATTCGTGTTTTTCGATAGGAACATAAAAATATTGTGTTTTGATACAAACGCTCCCTTAAACTTTTTTATGAAATAATATAAGAAACCTCAGACAAGGTTTACTTCTTATATAATGGTTAAGCTCACAAACTAGCAGTCTTCGACTTATGCCAACATTCCGACACTGTTAGAGGAGTTTGTAAAACATTGTTCTCAGTTACAAACTGTATACTAAGAAAAACGCACCCTATGGAGTAGGGTATAAAAATTCCAATAAAATCCCATAAGACCAATCTAAATCACCTTCCTACCGCAATTGCAACCACACAGTACTCATTTTCTCGTGTTAAATCGTGACGCTTGGCTTCCACTCGCACCAGGTTTACTAACAAATAACGCTCTCATACAATTCCTCCCTATCTAACGCTAGTCTCCAAATCCCATATATAACTCAAGGCAAGAGCAGGTTCGTTTCAAATGTTTGGATATAGAAGCCACTGCATGTTTTTCTTATCTAAGACCATTCGATTATCATAAGCCAATAAAGATACGAGATACTCGTACTTATGTCTTTAAAAAAAAACTACTAGCATATACCTTGCTTCCACATGCTTCTACGATAGCTAAATCATTGTCGCGCTGCGTCTTATCGGCCACCAGCCACCAACAATACTGGAAAAGGGGGCAGGTAATAAGGCAGGCAATGAAAACAGAAAAAACGAGAGCAAATAACAACTCGTCAACATATAATTAACTTTCCAGAACGTGGTTGTTGTACAGAATTTTGAAAGTTCCTTTGAAAAATTTTTGTTTGATAAGATTACGAGCAAACTATTTATCTAATTGGTTTGTGTACCTCTTTTTTCTTGCAGATAGAGGCTTCTGGTTACTGTGAAAGAGCGTAGGAGATAGCACCGCTTTTGATTGTTTTAAGTACGTGAAATGAAAACGGAACCATGCCAACAGACAAGTCAGTAATTGACCATGGGAGCGTGCCACTGGTGCGTTCATCACGAATGGAGCAGTTTCTCCAATCGCCGACTAGTTCAAATTCCGGCTCAGATGTGCAGCGCAGTTCGTCGGGTGGTCGTGGCTCCTCGGTGCTAACGCCGGGCTCCTCGTACGAGTCCCAGCTAGCCTACCAACATCATTTGGCCGCAGCGGCGGGGATAATGCAGTCGTCTGGCCCCCAATCGAGTCATCATCGGGAGATATCAGCGTTTGTGCCAGTGCTGCCATCGCGAAACATCCGCGGTCCAGGTGCTCTTTATTCAGGAATAATGGATGGACCAGACGGGCTGAGCAAGGATGTGATTGGGCAGGCAAAGCGTGGCTCCAGCTACGAGATAATCGCAATGATGGCTGACAAACGTAAAGAGCTGGCGCTAAGGGAGGCCGCAGCGGCTGCTATGCTTCTGCCACGTCCTGGTCAGGGGCCAGGCGGTCCCCCGCCAGTAATGTACTCTCCAGCGTACCTCGGAGGACCTGGGCCATCGCCCACATCAGCCGGTTCATTTGCGTTTCCACCCTCGGCAGCCGCAAGCGGTCTCTTCCCACCAGGAGTGCCGCCCAGCATGCATGCCGGACTGGATCGAAGACTTCTGCGTGCACCTGGACGTGCGTCGCGACCTAAGAAGCAATTCATATGCAAATTCTGCAATCGTCAATTCACAAAGTCATACAACTTGCTCATTCATGAGCGCACCCACACCGACGAGCGACCCTACTCCTGTGATATCTGCGGAAAGGCCTTCCGTCGCCAGGACCATCTTAGAGATCATAGGTAAGTCTGTTGTTGTTTGTCGTTTAGCGTTAAGTCTGTGTGTTGGATTTTATAACTCAACTACCAACTTGAGCCAGATTAATGGTGTATGTTTTATCGACCGGAATGCGCGTGCATGTCGAAGAGTTTTATGACTACTTTGACAGTTAAAGAAAAAAATAATTAATCTGCTTCTAAACACTCTCTAGAGATAGCCAGCAAATGAATGTAGAGGATAGAGCGCGTTTCGCGTTTTACGAGCCCAAAACAAGCCCATACCAGAAAACCAGTTCCAATTTCAATGATCGCCCGCCTCACCATTGGTGATTGAATGTATATAGTGTAAGGCATTCAGGGCAAGTGCCTCGTGAACTGTAGTTACCTGTGCTCTGGTACCATCCAGGTAACAAAAAAAAAAAAACTGAAAACATGTCTAATGGTTAATTTATGCCAACTTGACGGCAAAGGACAGACACAGGGTATGCGTATGTCTTTGGAGTAATTATGGTACATTTCTGTTGCGAGTATTGATTCGCGAACATTAAATTGTGTAAGGTAATCAAGCAAAGGCACCAGGCCATCGTTGCGCTAACAGGTAGTAAATTACAAATCAAGAACATTTATTCGACAGATTTTTAAAATTGGATTCCATTGAAAAAGCATCGCTTAATCGGTTTTATACGATCTAGATATTGATTATAGTAAGGTTGCACTCATGGAATTACTTCAATGGAACTCTCTTGTCACGCAGACCGCGCTGCGACGCGTTGAAACACATTTCGATTTTACCTCAAAAAGTAAATTACAGATTTTAGATAAACCTGAAAAAAGTAGGTCGGATAATTCTGTCTATCAGTCAGCGCGCGGACCGGGAGGCTTAGTTGCTTAACGGACCTGAATCCGATTTGAGATGAAAGAATCAGAATTTCTCAAAAATAACACCAAGGATTTTTATTTAAATTATAAACATATAACGACCATATTACGACCAACGCATTTATTCAACCAAATGCCTGAAGTGGTTAGTGCCTTCGACTACAAGTCGCGGGGTCTCTAGTTCAAATCCCGAGAGTAACTACATAAATATCTCAGTTTTTTATTCACTATCCCGCCGCTTGCGGAAGTCAGACAAACATCCAACAGTATAACTGTCAAGAGAAGTTTCTCAAATTTGGCATTCGAATTTTACGTTAACCAGGAGGTCCCCTTCTTTGTGGCAACAATAATAGGGTATATTAGTTTTTTGACCATTAAGTTTGTAACGAAGTGAAATAATTTCGCTAGATATACCTCAAAGTATATGGATCGACTCAGAAAAGCTAGCTGAGTCGATTTAGCCATGTCTGACTGTCCGTCCGTCCGTCTGTGTCAACGATTTTTGGGCCTTGAGTTTTGAGCTAGACTTTTGAAATCTGGTATATAGACTCTCTATTCGACGAAGCTGAAAAAAAAAATAAAACATTTTGAAATCCGCCTACTGCGACGCCCCCTTCTTTAAAAAAAAACGTAGTTTTAGGCAAAACCATTAGAGATTTTGAAAAAGTGTCTGAACAAGATATAAAGGCAATTCTAATGTCTACTTTTCGTTTATACACGCCCACTTTTTGGGGGCGTTTTCAGTAAAAAAAAAACCTTTTTCGGTAAAATTTTAAACATTTCGAAAAAATTGTTGATGCAAAATCATTCGCGATGATAATATAAACATTTCATCTATATATAATTTAAGCCCACGCCTTCTTTTTGTATACACTACCGCATAGCATAACCATATGTTCTGACAATGACATATTTGTTTTAAGGATGGAATGAGATAGGGTATTAAACGATCCGCATAGCGGATTGTAGCTTTCTCATATGTTTTTTTAATGATGTAGAAACGGAGCTTGTGATGTATCATAATTTTAAGAGATTTACATTTTCAAAAATCGCACTTATATAAAAAAAAATAATATAAAAAAGCAAATAAGTCATCTTTACAACTAACCAGTACATTTGTAATATTTTCGATCTGGATCTCGATCTGTTATATCTTAATTCAGATCATATTTTGTTTTTGATTATCGAAAAGTTTAAATGCGACATCTAGTGATAAAAATTCATATGTAGACTGTAGCGTTACCAGACGTCCCTTGCCCGGGAAATTTAAATTTTCATTTAAACACACCTAGCATATGAGGCACAAATTTTGTTATGTATAGTTTTTATATGGCAGGTACCGTTAATATATTGGCTAAATTGTAAAAAAAAATGGCATAGCATTGTGACCAAAAGAATCCTACAAATTAACTTTGAAGAAAATCGGCCATTGTTGAGGCTGTAGAGACCATTACGGACAGACAGAAGGAATTCCAAAAAACACTTTTATTGGGTTGAAATATCATCGTAATGTTAGAATCAATCTCGAGGTCGATTTTTTTCACGAAAACAAAAAATTTCTCTTTGAAGGTGAAAGTTTAAAGTCGTACCTAGTTAACGTGTTTGTTCAAAGTCGTACCTACTAGCAAAGAGTATAGAACTACAAAGAGTGCGCATCTCACACAACGAAAATTTTCTATGTGGGGTACTGATATTGGTACCCCAGTATTCACATGGCTACCCCTGCATCAAACAATAGCAAAGCCGACGCATACTTGAGCTGCAAAGAAGCTATCAGGTTGAGAGAGACAAACTTTCGGTTGTACAAGACCAACCCAACAGAGGAAAACCGAGCAAAATTCAAACAAGCCAGAAATGACTGTAATGCCCATTTAAAGCGTGTCAAATTCCTCTATGACCGAACGTTGAGGCAAAAAATTGTACAATGTCCCAGAGGTAGTAAAAACTTTTGGTCATTTGTTAAAAGCATAAAAAATTCGGCATCAACATCAATTCCGACGCTCATTCACAATGACATTCCAGCTGTCAGCTCTTTAGACAAAGCCAATCTGCTTGCTGCCCATTTCGCAGCCAACTCTACATTGCCAGATTGTGTTCAGTCTCCTCCTGTACTTGAGAACGTAGATCATTCTATGGGACAAATTCACTTTCGTACTCGTACAGTTGCAAGAGTTTTATCTGACCTTGACATACATAAATCCGCTGGTCCAGATGGTATATCCCCCATCATTCTGAAGAGGTGTTCTTCTACGCTAGCAAAACCACTGCGTAAGCTTTTCTATCTATCCTACTCATCAGGACTCTTTCCGAGTAGATGGAAAACAGCATTTGTCCAGCCTGTACCAAAAAAAGGCGAATCTTCTTCTCTCTCCAACTACCGTCCAATTGCACTTACGTCCCTTCTTTCCAAGGTCATGGAAACGCTGATAAATCGTCAGCTTATGAAATATCTCGAAACACGAAAACTTCTCAATGACCGGCAGTATGGTTTTCGCAGCAACAGGTCTAATGGTGATTTGATGACATATCTCACCGAAAAGTGGAACCAATCAATTCACCATGGTGGCGAAAGCAAGATTGTTGCGCTTGATATTTCAAAGGCATTTGACAGGGTTTGGCATCAAGCCCTTTTGTCGAAAATGCGTGCATTTGGAATCGACGAAAAACTTCTTCTATGGATTAGACATTATCTTTCGAAACGTTCAATTCAAGTTGTTTTGGATGGTTTCAAGTCTGTAACTCACCAAATAAATGCTGGTGTCCCTCAAGGCTCAGTTTTGTCTCCGACTCTCTTTCTCATTTTTATAAATGATCTCCTGTCTGTAACTTCTAATCCAATTCATTCCTTCGCTGATGACAGTACCCTCAGCTTCTCATATTCGTTTACAGGTCCTCGTCCCTCACCTTCGAACGTGGACTCTAAACGTCAAAATATGTTAAGCTCATTGAATTCCGACCTTGACAGCATTATCAAATGGGGTAAATCTAATAGAGTGGAATTCAATGCTTCCAAAACACAATGCTGTCTTCTGTCATTAAAGCGTAACCAAAATCTAGAGCCATTATCCATGAATGGCACTTACGTCGAAGAAACCGAAAAGCTTTCCATGCTAGGTATGTGTGTTAGTAACGACTTACGTTGGAACGATCACATATTCGAAGTCGCTAAAAACGCAGCGAAATGTCTAGGTTTCCTAAATCGATGTAAGAAATATTTCACCCCCTCTGATCTGGCCACAATATATAAAGCGTTTATACGCCCAAAACTTGAATTCAACGCCCATGTCTGGTCAGGTGCACCAAAATGAACATTGCACCTACTAGATAGGATTCAAACACGTGCGAAAAAACTTATAGGAGACATAAGAATAGCGAATTCCTTAGTTTCGCTTGAACACCGTCGAAACATCTCCTGCCTTACCTTGTTTTATCGCTATTTTAACAACCAATGTTCAAATGAAATAGCCAGCTGCATTCCTCCCATTCAACAATTCAGCCGCAATACTCGTTACGCAATGAATGCAAATCAGTTTACCCTCAAGCCTATCTTCGGACGTACGCTGAAATATAGAGATTCATACATAAACCGAACAACAAGAATGTGGAATGCTCTACCAAACTCTGTTTTTCCTCTCCATTATAACTTACAGACATTTAAAAGCAATGTGCATCGGTATCTCCTTTCTTCTTATCCCTAATTTCCTTAACGCCCGCACTGTGCTAAAACATATAAAGGGTATTCATAACCCCTTGAGTGCGCGCAAATTATAAAAAAAAAAAAAAAAAATATGATCCACGAAATTTCCCCTTCGCAATTACCGCCCGCGTCTGAAACGGCTACAAAATTTTGAGCTGTGATCCGTACTTTATGTAGTTCTATACTCTTTGCTTCTAGTCATTCACTAGGCACATTTATCATTTATTGCATATAAGCTTTAATTTTGTTCCGGGAGAAATTTGGAAATCTCTGTTTTTTTTTAAATTTTGCCAAATATCCCTTCGAGCTGCGAGTAAAACCTGGCAACACTAAGTGCTATATAATTTTATAGCTATTGAAGTTGTGAAGAATTTCCATAAGGAGTGCGAATCCTTTCAGGTGAATATATTCAGTGTTTTATGTGTACAAAGTAAATAATTGCAATGAATTCAAAAGATAACTTATGATCTGGTAATTTGAAAAAATAGTTTGCAACATTAAACAAACAAAAAACATGTTTGAAATTGCCCTTTATATTTACAAAAAAAACTAAGCTGGTTCTGTTGTTTTTATGCTTTTAATTGTTTTAAAAAATACGAGTGTGACACTTATCATTTTCATGTGGTTGCATTTTTAACGTAGGATCCGCCAGCAAATCCAAACCTTTCCATGATTATCCGATTTGCCTGCATGAAATTATTTAGTACATCAGTTTCAGTTGAAGGTGGAAAAATGTTCAAAGCCGGTTGAAGCTTGGTTTCCACCACCTGCATTAACAGATGATGTAGCTGGACTAGTAATAGCAACATCAGCTGATTCATTATTGACTCACTGTTTTCACTGGGAACACCCATTTCGCAAGCTTGGTTTTATTTTGAAATCCGTCCTTTTCATACGGTCTGAAAATATCAATCTCTCTAATGTGCCCACAACAAACTGAACAAATGGGAAATTTTAAGTCAAAAGACCTCTAGACTTGCTACCGTCCGTTGGGAAATGGTACAATGTAACTCCATCTACGGCATTACACTAAGACACTCCACAATGCTGTCTTCCCTTTTCGTTCTACAATACCTGGTACATTATGTATAAAAATGGAGCAAAATCTTTGGAAATCTTTTCAGAGTTCGAAAATTGTTAATCGCACTTTTTTTTTTTAAATTATGTCGGTATAATTGGTAATTCAATTCAGTTTTAATCCACTCAATTTTTATTATTGCTTAATAGTTTTTACGCAATTGAATTATTCACTTGATGATTTCCAATAGAAATGTGTTTTAGCTGTCAAAATATATAGCACTCGATTTCGAGCACAATATAGATATTTCACAACTCCCTTACGCGACGTCAGTTAAAAATTTTCATTTCGATTCGTTTTCAGTAAACAATTTTTGTAAGTTATAAAGATAGATTAAGGCTGAACTATGATAGTCATATCGCTTACGTCCGTAAATATGCGAATAAAACGAAAGGTACTGTTCGACAATAATAGCTTTTCTGTCAGCTTCTTCCAGTTTCGATAACTCACTTCAGAAATGACGATTTCAATCCCTCTTTATATAAAAGTTTGCCAGATAATATTTGTTCTAAAAAGTATTTGTAAGAAAAACGCATATGACCCCAAAAAAAATAATCGAGGCGGCTATAGCGTCTTCTTGACGAACGATTGCTTTTATGCTGTCTTGAAATTTTATAAAAACAATGACCGATCCGTAAAACTTATTGAAAGTCGGTTCCCTTTCACAAAGTACTAACGCACGCAACTGAATTTAAGTTTAAACGTATAAATTTGACACTAGCTTCGGTTTGCTACCGACTGTTATATGTGTTTATATCACAATAATAATAATAACATTATTATTATTTAAGAATATATCGAAATCACAAAACAAACTGTTAAATGAAATCTGAAAGCAAAATCTGTAACCCGAATCATTCCTAACCAAATGTATAACAATGCAGAAGAGAATAAAATTTTAAATCCCCTGATTACCAGATTACCAAATGGTTCTCAAATTAAGGTTATACATATATTTGGCAAAAGTTAACTGTTTTATCTGTACTTTTAACATTGTTTTAAATCTCAAAAACTCTATTTTCTTGCGAATAAAACAATAAACGTTATTTATTTAGAAGCATATACACATCCCAGCTTCAATAAGTAGTCATGTTGTATTTATTATTAAGATAAACAATTATATTCAGTGGATTTTCAAAAGCCGAAGCTAAATCTAAATGAGGTGCACACTTTTAAGAAAAAAACCTCAGACATTTAAATTACTACTTTTTAAAGTAGTTATCATTATTTGCCAACGGCTTGTTTTCTAACATTATGACAGACAGAAGAAGAAGAGATGGTCCTACCAAGGTGATTTGAGTTTTTTTTTATTCGTGAAATACGGGTGAAAAACGGGCTCAGTGGCGCGATAGTTGGTGCGTTGAACTGTCTGGGTTCGATTCCCAGCCGTAGCAACACCTAAATGATTTTTCACTGGCCCTCCTCTCGTGATGAGCTGACAAATCATCCGAGTAGTATCAATTGTACATGTCATATAAAAATCATACATAACCTCAATTTGCTCAAAAACGGCTATAACGATTTTGATTAATCTTCTTATATGCTATAAGCATATTAGTTTCAACAAAACTGCATACCCAGTTTTTTCCTAGAAAATCCATATAACGGAAACTGTCAATTTCTCGCAAACTATTTTGCCAAATTGAATAAAATTTAATTTGTATGCTACTATTATTGTTTTCATGAGTTTCATATAATTAACGGAAAATCATTATTATTCGCATACACACTGATTACTTTCAATTACGGAATAAAAGTTCGTATAATCTCACTTCGACATCATTTATACCATTCACCATTAATCGAAATAAATATTATTGTGTATTTTGGCCAAATGTTATGTTATGATGTTAAAAACGTCAAATCAACTCTCTGTGAAAGATAAAGTTGCGTACGACTCAGTCGTGCACCCACCACTAGTTTTTTTTGGATTTATAAAAGCGGATTACTTAAAACCTTATTTACCACTATGACGTGTTATTCGACCAGTAGGTAATCGATGTTAATTAAAACTTTTAAATATAATTAAAGTGTACGATTATTTAAATACAATATGGCTTTTAATTAATAAAACTTTCCGTGTTGCTTAAATGTGTTTCATTTAATTTAAACAATTATGTATCATCTAATTACCCAAGTAAAACGTGGAATATGTGTACGACTACACTACACCGTACTAGCTTGGTGTATACTCGACTTTGAATCTCATCGTTAGGTAATCTTTTATTAACTTATTACACTTAAATCAGCATGATTTCTGCAGAAAGATTTTCATATTGGAATAATAAAAAATTGTAATCCCTTTCTACAAATCCGGATCTTTATCCCTCACTGGTGATCGCCTATTATTTATAACATACATTTATTGGCATCTGATTCTTGCGTTTTAGACTTACGCATACATTTGTTTCTCAACCCTTGGCTTTCACCGAATATTCTCCATACAAAACTATTTTCACACCTGACCTTCATCCTGTAGTGATAGCTATTTGTCTACATCAACCTATTTTGCTGGTAGAAGGATACTGGTAGGATTATCTTTGACAGAGGTGTCACATGCATTTTTACAGAGATAGAATTAAGTTGACAACACCTGATTATCGTGGAAATATTTTTACTGCTATTTGACCGATTCCGGTTTGTTGTTTTAACACAGCGTCAATTTTGCCAGACTGCTTCCTTTGGAGACTTTGAAATCGCAACGACGCGACGGAGAATTTATCTTCTCCGTCTTATTTACTTAAGTGGCGCTGCAGTCCATCTACTCCAATTTGTTTGAGGTCGGTTTCTGCTTTTCTATGGAATCACGTTAAGTCCTACCAATGACGTCAGTATCGTCGGCGTATGCCAGCAATTGCACAGACTCTTGCAAGAATCAAATTAAAGAAGTCACATGGCAGTGCATCGCCTTGCCAAAACAATGTGTCGGTGAGTTAGTTTCCGACCCTTATGGAGCAGTGATAACTCTCCATAGTCGTCCTGCCTAGACGGACGAGTTTGGACGGTATACAAAAACTAGGCATGGCTCTGTATAGTTCGTCTCTATAAAATGCTGTCATATGCGTATCGGTTTGGACTTTTTTTTTTTTTTGCCAGGATCTGCCGAAGTGTGAAGATTTGATCACTTGTCGTATGTGGACTTTGTTGGCCTACAGCCACACTGATAAGGACCGATCAGGTTGTTCGTTAACGGTTTCAGGCGTTCACATATTACGGCAGATAGGATCATGTATTAGATGTTGAGGAGACTTATGCCTCTGTAGATGGCTCAGTTCAGATGGTCTCCTTTTTATGAATCGTAATACTATGCTTGATTAACATTTGGAGTTGGATTATTTTCACTTAACCAATACCTAAGTGGCATCTATTATTCAGAAGATATATCCAGATCGTTCGCACGATGCAGCATTGCAAAATAATTGGGGTAGACCAATTAAGCATTTTTAAACTAAGAGGGACTACAATTTCACAAGCGTGAAAAAATATATTTTGTGGCAGCTTTAAACAAAATATGTCTGTGCTTTTGAAATGCCTTAATAATAGGTAAGAAAAGAACTAGATTTGAGATTAGGGTTGATTTTACAAAAAACTTATGACGTATTAAACCAATCAAAAATTAACACATATCGTGAGAACAAATGCGCTAAAATCACAATCATCTGTGGAGAAAAGTGAAACCGGTCATTAAAAAGAAAAGTGATTTTGGTTGAATTTAACGAATTTACATTTTTTTAAGTCTGAGTTTATCACAAATTCTGGTTCTAAAAATTCAGAAAATTATATAATGATGATTTTTTTATTATAGCTTGATGTAGGTCTACTTAAGACCAGATTTAATTATTCAGGGTTCTTTGTACTCTAAAACATGTATTCAAATTATATATTAATTTATTAAAAAATATTTCTTTTTTGATAAATGCTTTGTTAAATGAGTCGGAAAAAAGTAAAAGTACAAAAAAAATCCATGTAACAAGCACTACATTTCTGTTTATGTTATTAAGCACAGACTCATTAAACCACATCGAAATAAATTTCAAGACATTGCCAATGTTTGTTACATGCTGCACATGCACAGCCCATAAGCGGAATAGAACAAGTCACATTTCTAGCTTAAGAAAATAATACATAGGTACCTAGGATACATAGATTTTGGTTTTTTTGGTACATTTTGGAGAGTGCAAGTGACTTTTATATACGCATACGTATTTTTTCCAACCGCCTCAAATCCATGCGATTTAGGCAAATAATTTGAAAATTTGGTATTCACCTTCCATCGCATTGTTGTGTACCCTCTTTAACTTTCTAATGAATGTCACGATAGGTGTAACATCAATGACGTGCGACGGATTCGTTTACCCGATACGAATCAAAGGCGAGCCGACTCGTCGCTGAATGTTATTAGCATTTCGGATGAAAAATATGGCCGATGAGTAAACAGTTCCTTCAAAAATTCAATTATTATGTGTGTACTTTGATGTTTGTCCGTTTTTTGCTATTTGCTTTTAAATTCGGAGTTGGTAGCCAACCCAAAAACAAAAATGCTTTCAAACAATATTTAACTTTCATTTTGTTTTCTTCTATTTAATTTCAGATATATTCACTCGAAGGAAAAACCCTTCAAATGCACAGAATGCGGCAAAGGATTTTGTCAATCGAGGACGCTGGCTGTTCACAAGATCCTACATATGGAAGAATCGCCACACAAGTGCCCAGTGTGCAGCAGGAGTTTCAATCAGCGCTCTAATTTAAAAACCCATCTTTTGACGCACACCGATCATAAACCATATGAGTGTTCATCATGTGGAAAGGTCTTCCGTCGGAACTGCGATCTACGAAGGCACGCGTTGACGCATGCCGTTGGGGATGTTCCAACAGAAGTATTAGATGTCGGCGAGGAGGATGGCCAAAATGGAAGCGATGACGAAGACGATTCGCTCTTAGAGGTTGATTCCCCAAGACAGTCCCCCGTCCAGAGGCACAGATCGCCATCACCTGATATTGTAGTGCCAGAAGTTGAGGAGAATAACTCAAACTGTGGAGAGAAGACTATCAGCAATATACAGCATAAAAACAACGAAAGCGTAATTAATAATGAGAGTTGCGAGTTGGACGACCACGATGATGACGAACTCGACGAGGAGGATGAAGTTATCGATGAGGATGAGCAGCGCTTTATAGAACAACTGAATGCGGAAAAACGAAAGGAACGTGAAGAGGCAGTCACGCATTGTCACCACGAAGGGGGTGAAACCTATACAATGCGGCCTAATTTCTCTGACAAAGACCGAGAGTACAATGATTTCCTATGCGGGGGTCTTTTGCCGCCACCTTATGGTCCAACCATGAATACACATCCACATCTTCCGGCTAGACCTCCACTCATATCAGGCCTAGCGCAATCCATCCATTCGCCATCTTCAAATAAGCCGCCCGAGCCTTATATTCCCATGCTACACGTTCGGCGAGATTTACACCACCAGAAAAATCCATCCACTCCTCCAGTGTCTACAGAGACGCTGTCAGCCCATTCTACAATGGATTCTATGCCAAGTTTCCTTGGATCTATTCCCATACGCAAGAGACCAATCGGACTGGATGGTGAACCTCATTTGATATCGCACAGATCACCACAATTCAGCAGCCACACACATATGGCCATCAATATGACTCGACAACATCACTCTCTCATGAAGACTAAGGACGATATACCATTGCACGACATGGCACCTTCATTGTCCACAAAACACAGAGATCACGTTCAACCCATTATTCATCCGGCTACGGTCACGTCGCAAATTCTGATCGAACCAGGCCCACCACCCGACATTTCCATGCATATTACACCAGCGTCTAGTGTCCTTTCGAACACAGCACAGCAACCACCGCCACCACCGGTACAACCTACGCACCAAGCCCCTAGGGCCAACCATCAACCACCACCTAGACGGACTGGTTTCAGCATAGAGGACATCATGCGCCGCTGAGGCGTTTCACACTACACATACCTTCCTACCAGCGAGCTATCATCATTTTAAGAAGGGCAGCTAGCCACCTAGATAATAATAAAAGCCTATTAGATATGTGATTCAAAATTTATCTGTATACAATAAAGTCTAGCTTAAGCAGAGCCGCTGTTGCCTTTTGCAACATACGCTCATATATAGATATTTAAAAGTGCCCAGCCCATTCCATTAGGGGCTATATTGTTAATGTTACGTTTTCTTTAGTATAAGTTAAGGCTTGCCAAACACTAAGTGTTTACTTTACATATATTTTGTATTAACTTCCTAGCAAAGGATCGCCTTTGTCCAAGTAGTGATGTGGCTGAAAGGGCGCACCTTCGGTGAACAAGTTGTGAACGCGCAATGTAAGATTAGTTTCGCACACTTAGTTAGTAGGTCTTGATATACATAGTATATAAGTTAAGGGCTTAGATGGAGTTTCGAAAGTATTTTAGTTGCCTCTGTAAACTTTTAAAGTTTTTCCATCGCTAATTATACAAAATAAAGTCTACTAAGAATTAACGATAGCTGAGTTTTTATTTGGTCTACAATCTATCTTAAAAGTCCAACCCAAAGTTAAGCCTGGACCTATAAGTCTTCGATTTCAAGTGTGATGGTAGGTGCAATAGTCGAACACCTCGCCATACTGAACTTAAAGGACCGGTGTTTTAATGCGAGGTAATCCTGGTTTAGTTAACTCTGTTTAACTTGGGTCAATTATAATTAAGGGTCACAGCCCTGTATTTGGTTCGGAATTCAATCCTTTTCGCTTTAGAATTGGTACTCTGTAACACTTTCGAAATGTAAAAAAAAATGCTAGGTACTGCTTTTTTCACTTACGGTTTTCTTCCGTCGAGTCTGGATTTATTTCTTTTGAGAAGATAATGAACGGATTGAGCGGAAAATTATATTATCTAAATAAGTTTATCACTTATTAGGGAAACCCCGATTGGAAGTAAGGATTCATGTCACCGTTAACTATTATTTATTATTTAAGTTTTATACAGAACTTTCGCCTGTCGCCTGTAGGTATGTTTTAAATTGTATACGATATGAACTGCTGCTGATTTGATATCGTTTTTATACCCTAGCTAATAGGGGTGTTTTACATACATTGTTTGTAACATAGAGAAATCATTTAGCTATATATACTTCAAGTGTATGTATCGCTTCATAATCGCTAGCCGAGTCGATTAAGCCATCAACAACGCCCTTGTCCGTCTGTAGGTCACCAATTTGTAAGCCTTAAATTTTGAGGAAGGATAATGAAATTTGGTATGTAGGACCCTTGTCTGTGCCTACAGAACAAGTGGAAACATTTTCGAAATCCACCAATTGCCACGACAATCTAAATATCTATATTTCGTCCATACATGCTTTTTCGCACGCCCACTTTTTGGGGGCGTTTTCTGTAAGCAACAGAAGGTTTTTGTTAAAATTTAAAGAAAATTTTAAAAACCTTTCGATGCAAAAACATTTATAATGTTAATATGAACGTTTGTCCTTCGATCATTTTAACCCACGCCCGCCGCTTGGAGGCGTTTTCCTACAAAAACCATTAGTATAACCTAGTCCATATCATGTCAAAATGTCATTTTCTTTATTCAATAGTCATAAAGCCAACATTTTGAGGATATAAATTTGATGAGATAGGGTAATAAACGATCCCCAAAGTCGAGTGTAGCCTTCTCATATTTTTTTATTTTTTATGGATAAATCTACCCTGTTATGTCGCTGTTGGTGCAGTTTTAAGAGATTGTGATTGATGAAGATTTTCCGAAGGATTTTTCGCACGAATCGAGAAAGGTTTTTTCATCCGCTTTGATGTCGTCCATGTTTCCATATAGTAGATCTCCGTCAGTAAGTCGAATAAGGAATTTCTTACTTAATTTGCTTATTATACTGAAGAAACAGCGATTAGCAAGAGGAATTATTAGTTTGATATCAGATGAGGTGTAATTGTGAGAACTAATATCGAAGCCAATGCTTACAGTCCCCTTTACAGTTATGCCTGCCGATTGCACACCACTTCTTGTTGGAAACATGACTTGATCTTCTTTCATTTTTCTTTATCGACGAACGCTACCATTTTATCCTACCAAATCAAGAACGCATCACAACTTTCATCTCACAGTACTTTGTCATCAATGCAATTCTATGGAATTTGAAGGCATCGGGAACAATTCTTAATTGGTTACAGTGTTCAAGGTTATGAGATAAGATCGTGAATATCGATTTTGTTTCTATTTAGATCAATTTATTTGGTTTGATTCCAAGAGGGCACTCTTCTAATGAAACATCATAAGTTGTTGGATTGGGAAGTTCTTGTCACTCCACCAGACACTGAAGAATATAAAATACACAGATCTGAAGAATATAAAATATAGAGACATTTTATCACGACAATAAGTATATCACAAAAGAAAATCTAAAAGATAACAATGGTTCATAATCATTATCAGTATAAGTTTTGTTTTAAAACATAATATCAATGCAAAATGTTACTTAAAGTGTAAGGTTTAATGAAATACTAATTTTTTTTATTTCAGTACACGGGCTCAGTGGTGCTATGGTTAGTGCCATAGCAACACCTAAATGATTTTTCGTGATGATCTGACAAATAACCCGAGTAGTATCAATTGTCATAAACTTAGTCCTTCGGATCCGGCATAAAACAGGAGGCCCCGCAATCGTGCAAGGAAGTACATACGCGCACATGAATGGTTGTGAGAAAAAGCTAGGCCCTGGGCACTAACGAGCCGGTTGCGCTATAAATTTATTTATTTTACTAAACACAACCAATTGATAAATATTTGAAGTCATAAATTCTAAAATTGTCAAATAACGGGTGATTTTTTAAGCGTAGTTTTTTTTTTTTAAATCGAATAAAACATTCAAATTTGCATCAAATATTCGAAATGTATTGTAATCGATAAAAAGGCCTTTGCCATTTACGTTTTAAAGACAACTTCATGTAAATGATGTCCGTGGATCCGTTTCAAATGGTCCATTCGAAGGTCCAATTTTGCGTTACTTTTTCGAGCTTCGGCCTGTATTCCACGAATTATGCGCGTTATGTTATCCTGTTAGCCTTCAATAGTGTTCAGCTTTTCCACATAGACTAACGACTTTACATAACCCCACAAGAAATAATCAAGAAGCGTTAAATCGCATGATCTTGGCGGCCAACTTACAGGACCACTTCGAGATAAAATTCATCCTTCACCAAATTCATCCTTCAACATGGTCGTCATAATCGACCTGGTGAATCAACAATTCGTGCTATTATCACCAAATTAACCTCGTTGGACATTACCGATGCATCCCGAAAAAACGACAGTTTGGTGTGGTTTATGAGCTGGGTGGGCCATTTTTCTTCAAGACGACCGTGGAAGAAACGTTACCGTCAACGGCGAACGATATCGAGCCATACGCGACTTTGTTTTACCCAGTTGGCTGAATTGAACTAGGTTGACATGTGGTTCCACATGCCACACAGCACGTGAATCAATGGAAATGTTGAAGGATATTTGGTGAGCAGCTTTTCTATCGAAATGGCCCTGTGAGTTGGTCGCCAAGATCATGCGATTTAACGCATCTTGATTATTTCTTGTGGGGTTATGTAAGTCGTTAGTAAGTCTTAGATTGAAGACTTACAGGATAACATAAAACGCGTAACTCGTGGAATATAGGCCGAAATGCTCGAAAAAGTGACGCGAAATTGGACCTCCCGAACGCAAATGGCAAAAAAAAATGCGCTTAAAAAATCACCCGTTAGTATTCATATCACTTACGGATTAAGAGAGGGTCGGGATGTTCATATTGACAAAAAATTAATGTTTCCATACCTACCAAACAAGATTGGAATTTACCTTAAATTGTAATCAAAGATCTGATATACGCCAGTTGTCTGACAATAAAATTGTTGGAAATTCGAAACAAATGTTTGACAACCTTGTAATGTTTAGTAAGTTTGAACAAAGTTTTTATATTCTTATGGTTTGTTGATTTTTGAGGGAAATTGCTTCATGAGCTATAACTATATTAACAAACGGCATTTAAAACCCAAATCGGGACTATTGAAAAATATGTCTATAAATTTTCATGTCCTTTAAAATTTGACATCATGCTTCAATTAAGAAACAAGTATGTAATTTTTTGTGTTATGTTGTGTTGTGTTGTTGTCCTGATCTTTTCTAAGTTCATCTTCAATCCCAAGTTTTTAAATGTACAGCATATATACTGAAAGGTTGTAAAGGTTGGTATCGAAAATGCTAAAGTAAAAATATATTGACGATTCCTTGAATGTTTTACGATCGTCACAAGAAGTATTGAAAACAACTGATTCATATGTTTGGAAATTTATAAAAAAAAAACAACAAATAATTTAAATGGAACACAAATTCATTATGCTTTTAGCTTATTAAATTAAAAATTCCGACACGATTTTAACGAACATCCCTGGCTAAGTTTTGTGTTTTGCGACATTCTCTTCAAAAAGTTTCAGCTGTTTTTTTTTAATAAATGTTTCAGAAACAGTGAAAGATTAAATTGCCGTTGAGTTTAGAGTAAAGAGTCTTATAGCCTTTTTATTACTCAACTTAAAGTCAGTCAGGCCGTCAACTTTACAATTTTGTGGATAATACTAAAACAGAATTGTATCCTAATTGTTTTACATATGTTATTTTTTAAAGCTCAAAAAATCTTTCGAGCGATTTTTAAATTTTATTCGACTTTAGAAGCTTCAAATATTTCCTAATGCAGTTCTGTAAAAAAAAAACACAAGAAATGTCAATCTTTGGAAGGAATACCAAGCTCAGAAACTCAAAATGTTGTTTTCAGCGCCCCCTGATGGTGCTTAGGATGTACTGAATATCCAAACTCAATCCTGCTTTACATAAAAAGGTAAAGTAATTCCCAGCCATTTATTGTATTTTCACTCCGGGTGAAATCTTACTTCACTTGGTAGCAGATTTTGATAAACTGTCTGAATATTCAATTTCATTTTCTAAACTTCATCCCTATAACGTTTTTGTGCGCGCCCACTTTTTTGACATCATTAGTTTAAAAATGTAATGCGATATTGTATTCAACGGATTGTAGCCTTCGCATATGCTCCTTAACTGTTTTTGTTGTTGTGGGGCAACTTTTGTATCTCTCTCGGTTATACAAATTAACAAATGACTTCTGTAAGCAGTAAAACATGCCCTTGTTTACAACAATGCTGTATAGACCGAAAAAACACTCCAAATAAAATATTCGTATTTAGTGTCCCCTTTGTGTGACAGTGGCGCTGTCTAAACATCTCGCTTCTAGCTTTTCCTTGCTTACGGGAGCAGAACAAGAGAAGCTCCTACTGCGCCATCACTTAACTGCAAATTCATTAATATAACCATTTAAACACACAGGAGTACCAACTCGCAGTAGGTGCCTACTTAGCATTGTGCCGTGTTTATGAACCGGATCACGTAAGATGAGTGGCTTGCGATTCCGTCATATTTTGTTTCCCCGAACTGGGCATGGCATGAGAGCTGCGGTTACCATCCGCAAATGGGTTAACCTTAAGGAAGCACACGTACTTTCAGCTGTACGTGAAATCATAAAACGAAAATTTAAAAATCAATTTCACTAAGTGAGATGGATACTTTCCGCCTTTGATTTTGTCATCCATCGGTAGGTAACAATTAAAACACAGTCATGCGATATGAATAATTGCATTTGTTGAACACACGTACATACACGCAAACACTCAAATATCACAATTATTTAAAAAAAAAAACCGATATCTCATTTAGTAGTAGGGTTGTCAGTAAAAGGGTTCTTATCAGTAGCGCTGAGTTCAAATAAAACAACATCGTTTGCAAACTACTAATAGATTGAGTTATTAGCCAAAAACTCTCAGCATCTGTAAGCTCTCAACTTGCTTTTTCGTCGTGTCACCGTTGAGGTTTTTATAAAGCATATCTTCTAAATAATATATCATTGGGAAGTGATAAGCGACGCATTAGGTTATCAAGGCCCCTGTGAGAAAAATGCTACCCAAATATTTTCATCAAAGAGTCGAATGCTTAACTGAAGAACTATTAGGTAACCCACTTCTGAACATCTGCGATAGAACAAGGTTGCTTCTAGAGCTTTGAATGCAGCATATGCACTGACATTTTTTTTCAAGTAGAGGGTGAACGCAAAGCTTAACTACAATACTGTATTATTTACAAATTCTGATCCTGTTCAACTTATATGTGCAGTACACATCCTTCAAATAGCCAATTTACTGTTCCGTGAAGAGGAGTGGGGAATATATACAACAATCAAATAATGGGGATCCATCAGTCTTACAGCTGACATATTGTTTTCTCTATGAGATGATATATTCGCTGAGTTAAACGTTACAAATTTGAATTAAAGGAAGAATCGTCTATAATTGCTAGTCGTCGGATAGAGTGCAGTTAGTTCAGTGTATGCATCGGAACCGAACTCCAAACATGAAACCAGTATTCTAGACCTAGTCTAGACAATTACATCTAAGTTGGTTTGAACGCTGCTTTCATGTTGTTTACCGGGGTTTAATTACCGGAGTCTTCGTTTCAATTTGCAGACGGTCTTCGGTTATAGAGCAAATTTGTTTAATAGATGACAAATGACACGCCTATTAGCACAGAGATGCTAAGACTCGTGCCATTTGTGAAATTCGCTATCCGACTATTGTCTTGAAAACTAAAAACACGGTTATTAGTTGCGACAGAAAGCAATAATGTGCAGCAGAAATAGATTGGGTAAGAATACATCCTTATAGCATCCCAGAGTTTGTAAGAAAGCTATCTGACTAAACCCCAGCTATTATTTATTCCAAAGTCTTTCAGCAAGTTCTTCATCCATTCGCAAGACATAATGCCAAACAATCAATCCACGGCAACAGCTCTCGACTCTCCGTGTTCCTTCATTGGAGATGTCCAAAAAAGTGTTACATTCACTTACATAGCTTAGCATGCATTGACTTATTATAATATTTACTGCTGGTGAAATGTCATTTTCATACGCTTCTGCGAGAAAATATGTTCCGAAACAGCACAGGCTCCGTTGTTTCACTGCGGATTAGCAAAGAAGCACATGCCACCATCAAGCTTAATATCCATAGTAAAATGCTAAAAAAAAGAGCGACATCTCTTACCAAAAGATTCTTTTACCAAGCGACATGTAGCGTCATCTATTCAAATGATGGAAAACCACAAAGAGTGATTTCGAATAAATTCTGCAATTCCAATGCATTTCTTTACTTATTGACCCATAAACTGAATAAGTTATGTAAGTTTGTTTCTTAGTAATGTTTTATGATCATTTACATCAACTTTTTTTTTGCAAGGTGATGGTGCAAAATTTTGTTTTGCTTACTTAGTTTTCCGCAGTGAAACAGGGGCGTGTATGTAGTTTTGGAACGTACCGCATGCGTGAAGTTGGCTACTAGCAGTTTATATTGACGACTGAAGGCAAACACCTGGTGGAAAATGTACTTATCGGCTAGGTGCTATACATTTTTTTTTTATAATTTACACGTAC
This sequence comes from Rhingia rostrata, assembly GCA_949824845.1. NCBI lineage: Eukaryota > Metazoa > Arthropoda > Insecta > Diptera > Syrphidae > Rhingia > Rhingia rostrata. The sequence continues at coordinate 2,508,598 of OX463755.1, read as the reverse complement.
TCAAGGGGTTATGAATACCCTTTATAACGGGTGATCCAAGTAGAGATACTTTTTTCAATAGCATTTTTTGACAGATCGCGTGTGAGTCGTGTTTTGTATTGTTTGGCATTTCATAATGGAAAGACTTACGCGTGAACAACGTTTACAACTTGTTCAACTTTATTATGAAAATTCACGTTCTGTGAGGAATGTGTTTCTTGCACTTCGCTCAACTTATGGTCAACATAATCGGCCTACTGATCGTACTATTCGCAACACCATCACCCATTTTGAGACCCAGCATTCATTATTGGATAATAGACTTTTATAGACTTTTTCCTGTGGGGATATGTAAAGTCAAAAGCTTATGCCGACAAACCCGCTTCGATTCAGGCCTTGGAGGAAAACATCACGCGTGTCATTCGCCAGTTACCAGTCGAAAAGCTCGAACGAGTGATCGAAAATTGGACTCAACGGATGGACCATCTGCGACGTAGCAACGGCTAACATTTGATAGACATAATCTTCAAAAAATAAATGCCAAAGAATGTTCTTTCAAATGATAATAAACAGTCTCCATTAAATTTGAATTTTCTGTGTTTTTTTCTTTAAAAAAGTAGGGAACCTCGAAATGGATCACTCTTTATGTTACCTTAGTAAGTGGTTTAGAGAAGGGGAAGAAAGAGAGGATAGGAAATATTTTGGATGTAGTGGAGCCTTAAACCCCATGGGTGGTGTCCGAACTAGCTTCGGGGAATCACGTTTTCTTGTGTTCGTTAAATTTGAGGAAATTCAAGATGGTGTGCATACTTTTAGGTATTACACCCACCTTTTTATTTCTTTTAAATAAAAGTAAAATGGATTTTGGTTGGGATTGAACGCGCAACCTTCCACTCAACAGACGAACACAATACCGCTACACCGCATTTTTGTATGGGAAATCATCAAGTGAATATTTTGTTCTCTGAATGGATGAAAAAACGTAAAAAATGTGTCTTTTAGCTGTTTTTGTGAACATTGAATACTACATAATGGATCGTTTTATACTTGTTTTTTTTTTAAGTGTCAAACAACTTGTTTTAACACATACGTCTTTTAAACAGATCATATATTTACAATTTCAATTTATTTATTATTGCAATTAGTTACTTTATACACACAAAATCCATAATATATTTACCTGCAAATTATCGCATTCCTTATGGAATTTCTTCACAAATAACTGTAGCTCTCAAATTTTATATCAATAAATACATTTTTTTTGTCACTAGGTGTCACATTAAAACTTTTCAAATCGTAGTAGTAAGTCAATGCATGTCTCCACTTGCTAGATCGTAATGCACAATCTAGCGATAAATATTGGTAACAATAGTTGAGACAAAGGCCATACTAAAATATAAATTTAATACACAAACCATTATGATATATGGTAAATAATTAGGTGGAAAGTGTAGCGCTAGCATTAGTAAAGTTTTATTGGTTTAGAGATAAGATTCTTCAAATCTACAGGCACGCTCGCCATCTATTGATTAGCTTTGGTCGTCTAGAAAACCAAGTTAATGAACCTATAGCAAGGATATTTACCACTCATTTCAGGTTGATGTTTTTGAAAATATTTCTATTATTGTTGCTCAGTTTTCCCTTAGCGCCAGTATCAGTAAAGACAATTCATCGTTAAATATTTTGGGCATGTTTGTTTCCATATTTTGTTTAACCCAATGGTAGGTAATTTTTAAGTTGGGAGAAATTAATGAAAACATTGTCAATATTATTTGGAAATTAACGAAATGTTAGTTAAATGTAGAGTGTGTTATAAATGTGATTAGAGCTGTAACGACAAAATGAATACCCGTATCGGTTCGGTACTTTTTCACTGCCATATTGTTACAAAGAACTCGTTACGTTCGTATATTAGATACAAATCATATAATTTACGCTTTTAAGTATGTATGAACTTACTACTCAGGGACAAAGGTACGTCAGCACACCATGGAGCAACTTACACGTTTTCAACGGTTGAGTGACTCAGCAGAAAAATATATCGTAGGACGTATACACTGACACACATAATTAAACAAGGGATGAATTAAAACAAATCTTCCTCGTACTTCTACGAACCGAACCACAAACGTGTGGTTGCGAGTATCGAAATCAAAACAAACGTGTAACGAAACATGTGAAAGTAACGAAACTTAGTTGAAAGTAACGATTCGGTACTTCGAGTCGACTCGAATACCCGTTATTGAGGAACGAACACATACGGTTTGCTACAGCTCTAATTGTTGTTATTTGAACACAATGACTGTAAATCGCTGAATTTAAATAGTTTAAAATTTTTTTTCATATTTTTGTATAAGTTATAATAAGTATCTACTTCTAAACATGAATATAGTCATATATAAATATAAGCATATATACAGCTAAATTGTTTTAATGAAAATTAAGTAAATCACATTAAAATCTTCTTACCCAAATATAGTTGAATAAAAAAAGTAATATACATACTTTTAATTAAATATACAAGCTTACGTAATTACCGGTATAGGTTTGTTGTTATTCGGGATACGATTATACTTAAAAAGGTGTAAGACTGCACCACTCACCAAATCAATCCTGACTTAAGATTGGAGGAACTGTATGGGAAATGAGATGATTATGATTAAAGAAAGAAATTTTTAAATGTTTAGACGCGTATTGCTGGTTTAACAAGCAAGAAACAAACCGTTAATTGTAGGTCGATGATCCGACACCTTGATATTTTTATTCAAGAATTTAATTGTTCATCCTCGTCGATGACTTAAGAAACTGCGTGCCAGTGTGGTAAGAGAAGCTTCCAGTCTATTTATTTTTGTGCAGATCCTTGTAGCATGATATGTTTTCTGAAAGTAAAACTGAGAACTTCTCGCTTGTCTCTCTATCTCCATGATCCCTTAATAAATTCAAGCTTCTGTCAATGCAATCTAAAAATGCTGCTTACTGCTTAGACGTCATCTTTTCTTTACCAGTATTGTCAGGTTTCATATTCGCCTCTTCCAAATCTTTTAAAGTTTTTATTTGTTCGTCAGTCAGCAAACATTGATGAAGTTAAGCAGGCTTTTTTGTTTGATCTCCAAATTAGCGGAAGACGGTTGGCACAGAAGCTTCTGTTGAAGCGCTTTCTCAATTTCCTTTCATTTACTTTTATGTTGCGCACAGTTGAGTCGGGAAGTCCTACGGAACGTGCGATGTCAACGGCCTTCTAGCCTTCACCAAGATATCCAAAATATCGATTTTAGATTAAATAGAAATTACCTTTTACTGCTTTTTTGTGACGTATGTCGACGTAAGCTTCCTAATTTTTTACTTAATTTGAAACGTAGTATGTACATAATCTGCATCACTAGTATCATAAAGTCTTGTGTTGAGCGCCTTAACTGACCTGGTACACATATTTTCCATTAGAAAATGTTTAGGTATAGTTAGCAAATAAAGTATGCAAGTCTAAACGGCAATACTCAACTGAATCAAAACTCATTGAAGAAATAAAAGTGCCTGGGAGACTATTTGACTTGATTTTATAAAGACTCCATATATATATGACTCCTAACCCAACATTATTAACCGCAGTAGTAATGCAAAATATTAAATATTTTATAAAAAATAATTTGGGATTGTCTTGGAACAATTTTATTATGCCACTCGACATTTTCAAGTGAGGGTTCTAATCAAAATAAATTCGTTAAAATTGTGTTAAATTCTTAATAATTCGCGTATGTTATTATAAACTTTAATGGGTAAAAAAAAAGTTCAATCGATTTATTTGATCGGCTGATATTATACAAAAAGCAATGGATCACTTTGGATCGGTCGTTGTTAAACTAGAACAACGTATTTGTACTATTACAGTACCAAATTTTGTATTTCCAGACTATTCAAAAACCTTCTCTTTCCTCTTCTCCAGCCAGAAATACTAAAAATTGTGTTGTGGCCAATTTGTTAAAAACGTCATCGTTGTTAAATATATAGTTATACAAGGTCCCAATAAAATATCGCTTCAATGTTCATACATATATATATAGATCCCACAAACAACTACATTATAACACATCATCACGTTTCTCTTGATTTCGTTGTGCCATTTTTTTTATGTTTAAAAAATTGCCACTTAAAAAATTGCCCCCCAAGTATAGATCGCTACACTCCATCACGATTGTTTTTTCTATGTCTGACAGGATTACTGATCCTCAATTGATAAACACGGATCCGCTCGTTATCCCATTGTTGAGGGAGTTTATTTTTTAATACGACATAAGTATCAAAAGAATCACTTGAGTGCGGATAATGGCCGCATTCATATACCAACAACCAGCACACGACATATTTGTTTATATATTTTGTTGTTCCACAACACACAAACACTTGGAGACAATTGTTAGTTTCACTGTGGTTCTCCAATTGCGTACGCACATCCCAACCACAGCGACTGACACACAATACGAAAGGAAAGTCAACTGTCATTTCGCACCTTTAAAATGCAACCTACTGTGTAGATGTCGTCCTGCGATTGTATAAACCTCAATGGGCGATATTCGATCTATGAATTCCTTGAAAAAGTTTCATTTTTTTTCTATCATTTCTCGGTAAGGATATGCAGCACAGCACCCAACTGGAATCTAATCTCCGAAGAAATTGAAACCCTGTCAGTCAGTCTTGTTGTGTTGTGGTCTTCATATACCTAAACAAAGGACCCATGGAAAAAGGGAAACATATAAAAAAAAATCTTGTCCTCAATGTTTAGGCAATTTTAGGACAATTAGGAACAAACACCATCCAATGGCCATGTAATAGAGTGCATTTTGCAGCCGAGTCAAGCAATTGTGAACACTGCATAGGAACATGCGTGTGGTCCCTCGCATGGTCATACATTTGTCTACAATGAGCTAGTCCTATGTTTAATGAGGCGTAGAGAATAAGTGATAGAGAGAAAAAGGTACAACAGAGTATCCTTGTTGAAGGCTGATTGCCTTGTAACTGCTATTAACAGCAAGAAAGGATGGATATGGGGTCCTTCTTTTGAGATATGAATGAATAGGTTTCGTAAACAAATCAATTTTTGGTGCATGGACACCTATGTTTTTCTGAGGTTTGGGTATTTGGATGAAAGAACGATTATGCTGCGTGACATTTCATTTTGGGCGTCTTAAGTACAGTTTTGGAAACCTAATAGCCGGCAAATCCACATTATCATAACGTAGATAAGACGACTTTAAGGAACACCACTAAAGAGGGTTATCTGTCGAACACGGTGGGATTCATTCCACTCGAGTATAGGATAATGTATGTACGTATATTGATATGGGGTACTGTTACTATACTTCCTTTGGAAAAAAAGGTGGAAAAGGTAATCGTCACTATTACCGTCTGATATAGTGATAGGTGTTGATTAAGTGGTCAAAACAAACAATTATACAGAGCAAGGCGCCTTGTAGGATGATCTTAATCTTAACCGTCAAGCAGGTATGTAATGGAGACTGCTCCATTACGATATAAGTTGACATTTGTTATGTGTTTTTGTTTAAATATAGAACTTCTCTCACATATGACAAATTGTGGTCCTCAAAGATGAAGCAGTTCGGGATTCTAAAATTGCAAGAGATAATAAATTGGTGTTGCATAGAAGCTATATAATATAACCACCATTGAAATAGATTCATCAATATATTAAGATCTTAAGTACCTATATGGTATTTTATATGGTGCACTTATTATTGTCATCAGTAAATTTTGAGATAAAGTCTCTAAGAGTCTTGCTGAAATGAACGTTGCGCCAAAATCACAAAAGAATTGATATGCAAAAATACCACTTATTCCGCATTGCAAGGAAATATTGCATTCCATTGTTAATATCATAAGATTGCTTGTGTAAAGTGGAGTAAGTACATACTTTAAGCTTAAATAGACCCTTCATTTGTTCCTTTCCTATCACTGCAAAATTGAACGCAAAACAGTAAGAAGAAAAAGTTATACAGATTGTTTAAAGGCGGAAATTGGGGTAGGTGCTATGGCTTCTTCTAGGTTCTCAAATTAATCAATCAGACTCCCAGTGTACACCGGTGCTATTTAGATGGAATGAGGACAATCTGTAGTCACTTTAAAAACCGCACATTCATTAAAACCAAATGTGAATCGGTTGACAACAGTTATGTGTTACCCTTATATAATGTATGTGCTTATAAGGGGAAGGTGACCTTGACGAAGGAAGTGTTTCATACACCTATTTGAGCGGCATTCCTGTTACCCCTGTCTTTAGTTATTTTTCTATTTTTCCTATGGTGAGTTTGAGGTTCAATGAGGCGCACCACATTTTTTGTATAGTTTTTCAAGTTTCTATATCCAACTATGTAGAAATAGAACTTAAAAGAACTTTCCGATAATCCGTAAAAAGCCTTCTATAACCTCATGGTGCCCAAGATCTAGAGACAAGTTCCACAAAATCTTCTGTCCAGAATGTGATGCGAAAATTGTTCTTGAATGCAAAAATTTGGCGGGTAAGTTGAAAGCACAGCATTGATGCATTGACAACAAATAATAGCTTTCGACTAACTAGGATATATCTTCGATTGCAAAGCCAAAAGCAAACTTTCAGTTTCCAGGTGATCGGACCGCCAACTAATTAAACCAAGTACTCATAGATGCAAGGCACGCATCCAATATTCTGTATGCGGAAACGTTGTTGCTGACCACTTTAATGTCTCAGTTCAATTCAGAGCTCATCTATCCAACAAGAAGAAGTTTCGAATGGTAACATCACAAGTGAATTCATGTTTGTGTCCTTAAAAAATTGGAGATATGGGCAGTATCTTACTCACCCTTACCCAACTTCAATATTAATACCCAGTGGACGCAATACTCCAACATTATTACAGACGTATACGACTCCAAAAAGATTCCCGTATTAAAATGAGGTTTGCGAAAACCAAAACCAGGACAAAAAAATGTCGGAATAGTTTTAGAGCCTATGGATTAATTAATGTATGTTATCGTTTGCATAAGTATACAATTTTTCTGACGCCCAAGAACTAAGCACATAATATATAAAAATCTGGAATGAAGTCGTTAACGAACTAATAACATTTTGAAAAAAAAATTGTTATTTCGTTTCGAAAGACTAAACATTTTTTTGCAAACGATTTCAGGATTCTGAAAGTTCAGCGGTTGTATGATACTTCTGATGACAGAAATAAGGCTCTATAATTTTGGTGCTTTGCAAAACTAAACTAAATTATTATTCGGTTGGTCTTAAAATCCCATTTAATTTTTCTGGACAGATGATTGTTGTTCCATTAAAATGAATCTTATTCGTTTCAAGGATGTGTGTTTACATCTTTGTCATTATTTTTTTTAATCGATCAAGACTGACTTAAAGTACGGTTCCTGGCCCGCCGGGGGGAGATTTAAATGACAGATTTTGTCAATGAAAGCTATAAGAACATGTTGTTATGATATATAACTAGGTTCTGATAAAATCCAGAAAATCTCATTCAAGCAATAAATGATCTAACCAATTAAAATTTAACTGTATCCCCTTCTCCGTCTTTATTTACCTTGTAGTACAATGAAGTCTTTCTCCCCACAGGCGGTCGTCCATAACTCTATAAAACTATTTGCAAAAGTCCGATAACTCGGATGAATGAGAATGACTCAAGTGACGCCAAGTCAATATTTAGTCAAAAGTACAAAAACCCTTCGATGGTCCGAAACACCTAGAGACATCAAAATAGCCTAATCCACACACCATATGCCAAAAGCAAACTACATAAATTGTTGTCCAACGGCGAGGGAGTGATGTCCTTAATTCCGTTTCCATTCATTTCACGCACAACCATATGACTTCTTAATTAAAAAAACGAACAGATTTGACATTTGCCCCATGATGCGCCTCCTATAAAACCTCACATGTCCACACTAAGGTCATGGTATATGCCCGATATAAATGGTATTAACGGAACTGTTATTGATTGTGAAGTGCCGCCCTGTTATATGTAGGGCGCACACACACAATGGACACCAAATGCGAATTCCGTGATCTCAGCAACATTCCGGATTATTGCATAATAAACGATGTTACGATGTTTGCATTTAATCTGCGCTAATTATCCTACAGCTGTTTTGTAGCCTCTTTGTTTGTTTACCCTGTCCAAAGGAACAATCGATTGAAGCACACACGTACGCTTGGAGTGTGTGGCAGTGGCGACTTCCTGGGGCGGCAGTCAAACAATAGCAGCGCAGTCAGAGCTCGCATAAAATCGTTTACAGAGCAAATTGGTTGACGTCTCGTTGCTCCTTCGTTGGCATCTGTTCTGTGCAGATTAGCAAAGCGAGAGAAGTCACTGTGACGACAATGCTTCATGGAGGAAGTGCATTCCATAATTGAACCTAAGCTAATTACAGCAGCTGGTGCACTTGAGAATTTAATTAAACACGCTCTCGAGATGGTCGTGTTCGTCGCAACTTTTGAGTGGTTTGCAAACTACTGAAGGCATGAGCAGATAAGACATGAAGTAGCAAGTGGCCACTTCTAGGCGACTAGTGTGTTTAGACCCACTCATCAAAGCTTTGGCACTGATTAGCAGTAACACCCAACACTGCAACCGACAACTATCACGCAATTTGTCATGCTGTTCGAAACTCCATCACTATAGGATGTGAAGAAGGCATGCGGATAGTAAATACATCCCGGTGGCCTTGGCAGATGAAAAAAAAAATAAACAAATTGCGATTGTTGCAACACTTCCACGGAATGCGCGGTGGCCTCATTTGAAAAGCAAACATCCCAAGATGGTTCTGGTGCACACGCCCTTCTCGAAAACGCTCCTTCCACGCGACCGTAGATAATCATAAAACGACTTCGACGTTTACTCACCCTCGCATTGGAATCAAAGACAGATTCGCTGTCATTGTTGTCCCTAGAAATTATGGCCCCTAATTATCATAAAATTTATTATTAAATACTGCACCAGGGATGCGAGCGTTCCCATGCACATCGTCTTGTTCAGTCATAAAAACAGCAGTCTTGGAATCGTAAAAAAGGACATTCGAGAAATGCTGGAAATGTTCTATGCTGCCAATCGAAGAACAAAACATCAAAAGGAATGACTTTATAGCATTATGGTCCTTCAATTATTGTACCTTCTGTATTTTTAAATTTCCGTCATTAATGACACAGGATGGTACCTTACCCACCGCTCTTACACACAGTCAAGGACCTCCACAGTGTACGATATGACGGTGCACGGTCCACGGTCCAAATCGATATCACATATTTCCGTGTAAGCATCGATTGTTGGCAAAGCGCGACGAACTTCCTGCTAGTAGGCATTATGGTTTTTCGGAACGCCCGGCAGGTACCGAATTGTTGACGAATGCGGACATTAACGCACACAGTAGGGGCCGCACTATGGATAAAGGTCATAAATGATCGCACGTCTTGGGGGATCTCGCCAAAATCGTCAGTACCTACGCGAATTCTTCACAGGACACCAAGGTATGTCAACACAGATACTAATTACGATACTTGGTTTCGAGGTTATGTCGCCCTGGTGAGTTCTTAAGGTTACCCATAGACCCTAGGTCTATGTTTTGGCCATAATGATGTGGAAAATTCGCAGCAATTATGGTGAAGCTATGGCCGTTAAGGTGATGTTCCGTGAAATTAATGTGACACGGTAAATTTGCTTCAGATTCAGAATCAGATTGGTATTCAACTCAATTATACTTCAATCTGTTAATCTGTAATTGGAAATCTTTGACAGTATGTTCCATAGCTGGAAGTGAAACAAAAATTCGAAAATTGGATTTCGAAAACTTCAAAGAATCAGGATTATTCATGGAGAAGAAGAAGGAGGTGCAGGGCTCGTTTTGGGTGAGGAAATAAAAGTCAACTTGGAATTAGTATGCAAATAGAAACGAGAACAATCCAAACAGGGTAGTCGTTCAGTCATCCCTTTGTATTGCCAACGGGTGTGGAAAGCACAAACACAAAAAATTCCTGCATCAACTTTTCATTTACTCTATGTGGGGTGGTATGGGGTGATAGCGAGTAGTAACTGCTGAACATGGCATCCTGAGTAGAAACCCTGAACAGCAAGATAACAAGGTTACCTGCTTCAAAGGGTTCCTCTTGGAATTCGAGTTCATGTACGCATGCAGTTTCACAAAAAGAATGGATGACAATTTTGTGAATTTTCAGATTAAATGGGAGGTTTTCTGTGCTAAACACATTTGATTGTTGAAGTCCAATGAAGATGAACTCTTTTTTTTTTACAAATTTGTTTTCAATAAAACAGACGTAAGCTTGTGTTGGTTGGGAATAATGCATAGTAAACTGGTCGTCAAATAGTGGGTCAAAGAAGGATGTCGGAATAGGCACTGAAATTGAACATAAAAAGTTTGGTGTAGCACTGTTTTTTATGTAGGATATTTTAAGCCGAGTATGTGTAGATATTATATGACGATTCACCATGAGTGAAAAAGCTGTTCGCCTAACACTGGTAGTTTAGAAGCAGCTTATCAAAACATTTGCCAGATTTTAGCAAAGGGATGCGTAATCCTTCGGTTTCTTGAATCTGGAGCTGTAACAGACAGTGGAGAAAGTATAAGTAGGAAAGGCGCTATGCATAAAAAAAAAATCTGTCAAGCTACTTGCGTACTCATACAATATCGAAATTGTTGCCTTCTTGTATTATGCAGTTGTGTAAACGTCTACGTCAATTGATGAAAGGACAAAACGCGTGTGTTTTGCAGCGATACCACAAGGATAACTCAAAATATATGCTATCGACAAACAAAGTAATGTCGACTTAAAACATTGGACAAATCAGCAAAAGGTAGCTAAAGAGTCAACATTAAATCTACGAATGAGACCTTTTAGAGCTCCGGCCAAGATTGACATCGATGCTTCTTTGGTTTGGCTAAAAATAAAGTCCAAATTCTTACCCTTCCATCCTCAAATGCTACTAGCCCTTGTATGCGGTGCTGAATGCTGGAATATAAAAAAGAACGCGGAGCAAAGTTCATGATGACTTCAGAACGAAAACATCTTATACAAATGTTAGGCCCATATGAAACGTGTCAAAGGATAAAATGATCATCGGCGCGTTTGTATTGAATAAATGCCCAGCATAGAAGAGGATGAAAGGTAATATTATCGGAAGATACGTTAAGTAAATAGGAAGGAGGCAATGGGCCTAAAACCCCAAATTCAAATATCCAAACACTTTCTCTACCAGACCCTAATCCTACAAGTCTAAGTTTATGGCGTTGAGTTATTTAGAAAATATGCTAAATGCTAAATCCAAAAGCTTCTTTGGGTATTGTGCTAACTTATAGTACATCAAATTTTAAATAAATTCATCCAGCTGTTTAGCCTTCAACTGCAATCATTGAGGTAACATTTTCTGTACACTGGATATTACTCACATAATTTGTTTGGTAATAGCTAAAGAAGAATCTTATCTGAGTTGTAAGCAAAATGCCTTTTTTATTCAGCACGTCGTTTTTGTTTGTTGTATACTTCAAGTTTGTTGAAGTCGGTCCCTTCTTGTGCGCAGCATATAAAGCGAAGATTTACCCTACTATGTGGACCATCTGACTAGGTATCGATGACTCTGCGGGTTGGAGTAATACCGCCCATTCGCGATCTTTATTTTCTTATCGTATTGTGCATTTGGCAGTAGTTTCAAAATCTCCCATTTATTAGTTTGGGCCCAGTCCATATCGTGCTTTGCTTATGATGACTGACACAATGTTTTGACGTTATCCCTGCAAGACAAGAGGTCGTCATCCTGAAGTATTTGTTACGTAATCAGAAGAGATATTAGATACATCAATTGAAGCATTAACGTTAGCTAACGAAACATTAAACATTATAAAATCTTTCCGCCAATGTGCATGAAAATCCGTTGAAGATCGCAGGTGTCATAAATGGAAAGTTAACCAAAGGAGAACCTACCAGAACGGTTGATTTGAACAAAAATATCCAACCCTGCATCTTTTCAAGGATATATAAATGTTTAAAATCATCATAATCTTCCAAGCCAACCTGATACTATACGCAGGTTGAAAAGTGTCACTACATGTTACAGCCTAAACAATTCTGCAGAAGTAATGTATTGAAAAGAAGAACCGTTTACTTAGTTATACTTTCTAAGACGGCTCAAACGAAATGAGGCTTCACTTTGAATCCTAATGACTCAAACAACTTGGGAGATTTGTCAACCGTTGCAGTATGACACTCGAATAATGCTCGAATAAGTCGTAATGAGTAGGTTAAATAACAATTTCCAAATGATTTTATGTGCATAAACTGGTGTTAAAACTAAACCTTTTTACAAATAACTATACAAACAATTCATAAATCATCTGTGCATCAGGGCACCTTGCAAGCTACAAAGCCCAACTATATCCACCCTTTTTTGTTAGTCGATTCATCAGACTTGAATATTCTCGTCACACACTCAATTAACTCGCATCCGAAGAGTTAATTTTTTCCCAATTACGGTAGGAATGCATGTCCTGACGTTGCTACTAAACAAACAATACCAAGAAATTAACCTTGGCATGTATCGGTTGATGCGTTTAAACGAAAATTAATAGACCTGCTGATGTCGGTGTGTATATCTACGCTCGCTCAAAACCTCTGAGCAGCCTCTCCAAAAGCAAAACAAAGCCCAACAACGATTTATCAATCAGTTACATCGATCTCAATAGACCGATCGCACAGATCTCTTGTATTTTTTTTATTCATTCCAGACACGTACCGATATTGTTCGAAGTTGAGCGCTCTGAGCACCACCTTGTCAACATGTAGGGTCGCAGCGAACAAAGCGAATGGATCCGACCGACCCACACAGTCTCTGAAATGGAAACAAATTCGAAAACGCATACTCGTGCGTTTCAAGAAAGCGCTCAGCGCTGCGCACACAATGAGCAGCATATCGATTTTCAACTGTGTACATTTATAATTCACCAGTTAATGACACAAAGTCTGTCATTTATCACTCAAGCGAGAGGTGATGGACTCACAAAGGCTGCCATCAATTATTTGGTGTGATGATACGAGTATGGATGCTGTGTGAACCGAATTCAAAGTCGAAGCCCCATTGTGTTCGAGTTGAATAAGAAATTATTAAAAATTAGCGATACCACCGAACGTGCACTCATTTATCTGGAATGGGGAAAAGTACTTAGTGTGGATTGCTTCTTATCGGGTGCTCAGGCAGTCGATTCCCATAATCATCTCAGCTCAGCTGAAGTAGTCGGATATGAGCAGAGAAGAGTCCCATGAGAAATTCCCATCGGCTGACGCCCACCACAAAACTAAACACACTCCCTGACTGCCCCTATTTTAATTAACTCAGATATACTCTGTGGAGTGCGTACTTATGGGACGCAATTCACATCGAGCGACATTCCGATATCCAAATAAATTAAATGGACAATTTTTACTAAGAGCCCTCCGTCGACGCGACGCTTGATTGGAGCGCAGATACCATAAGTTATCCCACGCACGCTGTACGAGGAAAAGCGATGTCCTTGACGACTCTGAACAAATTTACCCAAACAATGTAACATCGTTTTAGAGAAGAGGTACAGTATGCGTAAGACATTGTCAATTTGTCAATTCCTAACATTAGCCCATAAAGCAATTCATGATGAGGTATGATGATTCCGTAAAAGGACCGCTCGCGCGCAATAAAATGAAGGTTTTCTACCTTTAGTGCAAGCAAGAAAATGCCGTTTAAGGTCGCGTGCAATCCACTATTTTGAATATAAAGAAGCTCGAGCAATAAAAAGAGTACATGAGATAGTAGCCCAAGAAAGATGCGCACTTATAGTCATAAACGATGGCACTGAGAGTCAAAAATCAAGCAAACAAAGCGGCATTGCTGTCACGGTCATAATTGACAAGTATTCTAAGTATTTTGCAACCATCATCCGCGCGTCCTGTGAGTAACACCTTACCACCTTGTTCCCGTATACGTATAACTATAAGTGTGATGATAAAAATAATGGTCGTACGCAACAGCAACAGCAGCATCGATCGTAAAACTGAAGACTTACTTCTTTGGCGGCCGCCGGTGGCAGGGGTATGTTCCGCGTAGCTTATTGCACTGAAACTGAATTTGGTAGTTTATTGATATTTGTTTGGATACGAGGAAAGTGTACATAAAAATCAAGGACCCGGCGACTCTGTTTGGGGATTTGATCGATGACTTGCTTTTTTTCCAGTATGAAGACGAATTTACGTTTGAATGTTTCTCTGACATTTTGCAAGAGATGAGGCAGTGAACAAAGTTTTGGGTGCTATTAATGTTCGGAGTTGAAGATGGGAGTTCTAGCATAGTAGTGCAATGCACTAACCACTTACCAGAGCTCATACAGAATTAAATAATCCAGCACCTGATTTATCTTACTCAAGTCGAGGAGATCTTTTTTTTTCAAATTTATATTACGTCAAGGGAACAAAATATGCGTTTCTGGAGTTTCTATAAAAATGTATCGGTATTTTGTGAATAAGTGACGAAAGCGTTATCAATAATATAACAATTTCTTTCTAATGCTTTATCCGTTCTTAAAGTACTGCCAACAATCGGAACAGCCGTTTTAAAGTTATTGCGTTATCCAATATCCAATAATTTTTGTGTATGTACATTTAGGTACAGTGTTATGCACCAATATGACACGAGCATTTTATACAGGATCTTCCGTTTCAGTTGGGTATTTACTTCCCGACTCGTATTCTCCCTAAACATTTTCTTTGATGTTCAGGTTGGAGAATAAAGCGACCAGTTCAGTAAAGCCAAGTTTTGGCGTCAGTCCAAGACTTAACGAGTCTAGCGATGTGAATAGGGGCGTTAATATGCTGCAACCTTCATTTTAAAGGTCTAAAAATATCCGCAATTGTATGTTTCTAAATATGACGACACCAGCGCGGCTGGTTTGCCGATCTAAAGAATACTTTCCCTTTCGAAGATTATGAATTTAGTAAGGACATAACAATCGGGACCCTCCATATATATTTTTTTTTAAATTAAACGCTGCCAGGTCATGTTTATAATTAGCTTGACAGCTGCTGTAATCCCAGAGATTGGCCTTTCATATTATATCCATTGTTTTGCCCATTGCGCAAAATGAGGAAATAACTTTACAACTGCTTTTGTTTTTTTTATACATATAAGGGATTAGGATGCCACTCACTATAAGCCTTTATTTTGGACTTTTTGGATTCATTCAACGATTTTGCCTTTTTTAAATTTACTCCATTCGATTGAAAATTTGTCAAGTTAAGCAAATAATAAATAAAAGCGGCCAAATACGATTGCTTACAAGCAATAAATGAATACTGATTGAACTCAGGTTTACTTTATAGAATGAGACTAGATTGACAAGAATAAAAATAAAAGCCAAGTTGTGCCAAAAAACGAAGTAGATTTGAAAACCCGACTGACGTCTGAATATCTAATCGATTTGATCGGAACGTTTATCCAGTTTGTTGAGTGGGTTTTTTGAGAGGTGCTTGGTCTTTCTCATTTTTTTTTCAGTAAGAATCTTCTACAAAGTTTTAGAAAAAGATGAATGAAATCGGTAAAGTCCTTCTCAAGTGATGGCGTGACAAAGGAAATAGGCATTCATTTTCAGATACTATATAGATATGAGAATGCTACAATGTTTGTAACCTATTGAATCCCATCCTTGAAATAAATGTCTCCAAAAAATGAGCGTGGCTATAAACTGATTGGTTATGATAAGAGTGGTGGGTGCACGACTGGATCGTACGCAACTCTTCCTTTCACAGCGAGTTAATTTGACATTTTTATTAATTTGCTCAAAATACACAATAATATTTATTTTGATTATCTAATGATGCTAAAAATGATGTAAATAATGTCGAAACATCAATATACCAACGTTTATTCCGTAAATAAAAGGAATCGGTGTCCATGTATATAATAATGATTTTCTGTTATTGGCCAAAATGTAAATTCCGTTTAGGTGTCATTGGGCCAAAACCAAATATGCGGAGTTCATGAAAACGATAACAGTAGTTTATAAATTTATTTTCATTCAATTTGGCCAAATAGCTTGCGAGAAATTGAGAATTTTCTTTATATGGCCTATTTGATTTTCTCGAAAAAAAACTGGGAATGCAGTTTTGTTGGAACTAATATGCTTGCTGTATATATGAAGTTTAATCAAAATCGTAAGAGCCGGTTTTGAGAAAATTGAGGTTACGTATAATTTTTATAATGCAGGTACCGGTAATAACATGGCTAAAATCACAAAAAATGGCCTACAATTATGACCAAAACACCGCTGTGTACGAAGTTTGAAGAAAATCGATGAAGTCGTTTAGTCTGCATAGACCTGTACGGACCGACAAACCGACGGACGGAATTCCAAAAACCACTTTTTTTGGTTCCGCTTTAATCGTATGTTGTATGTTAGAATCAATCAAATCTCGAGGTCAAACATTTTCACGAAAACAATATCTTTCTCTTTCTAAGAGAAAGTTAGAAATAGAAAATGAAATTGTCACCACATCTTGTTCACAAAGTATATATAAAACAATTAATGTTCGAAAAATAAAGGGTTTTTCAATAAGAGCGCTACAACTTTCGACGGTTTGAAAACATAAATCGGACGATACTGCTGCAATTTCACGTTCGGTATTCGTACGAAGTTCATCAATCTAGGCTGACTTGTTGGCATAGACCACAGACTTGACGTAGCCCCACATGAAAAAGTCTAACGGCGTCAAATCGCACGACCGAGGCGGCCAAGCGACTGGACCATTTCGCGAGATAACACGTTCTCCAGACTTGGTTTCCAATAAATTGATTGTGGCATTTGCTGTGTGGCTTGTGGCGCCGTCCTGTTGGAACCACATGTCCTCCAAGTCCATATCATCCAATTGGGGCCAAAAATATTCGGTTATCATTGAACGGTAGCGATTCCCATTCACAGTAACGTGCCGGTCTTGATCATTACGGAAGAAGCGCGGCCCTGTGAAATATTTTCATCGAACGTTTATTTCGAAATTTAGTCGTTACAGCAGTTCAAAATTCATTTCAAATTGATCGGCCCTTTCTTTTAATAACTGCTCAAGATTTAGCACTTTCAGCGAAAGCTTTAGTTTCTTTTCTGAACCTATTTTCGCATTTGAAGTTTTGAAGACTATTAACGCTTTAAAAAAACTCCAAGTCTTATGAAAATGATAGCATTTCAAACAATATATTTACAAAAAAACGAGGTTCATTTTAATAGACATTTAAGCACATAAATTTAATTTCAGTGTTTTCTCTGGGTGTTTTTCAGGGATTTTAAAATGTGCTCATGTTATTCCAATATTTAAAAATATACCCAAAACAGACATATGTAACTATCGACCGATTTCATTATTGCCTTCAACTTTATAAAAATCATAAAAACAAAGATTCTGCGTTTTTGACTAATCAACATTTTTTTAGCCCTCTACAATTTGGTTTCAGAAAGGGTCTATCCACAGAAAATGTGCTCTTGGGTTTTTGTTGTTTTATACAGAAAGGCCTTGATAACAAAAAAAATGGCGTGGTTCACTTTTCATCGATATAACCAAAGAGTTCGAAATGGTTGATCAAAATATACTTTTAAACAAGTGGAATAACATCGGCTTCATCGCGCCTGGCGCACTCCTGGAATTATTTCGACAAACAAACATTTTACCCGTTCGTCACTTATATTATTAAAAAGTTCTAAAAAGAGGTGGATATAGACAAAAGTATATATGAAGTCAACATGAAAAAACACAAAACATCGACGAATTGGACAGAACGTCACCATTGACAGATATAACTTTGAGGTAGTACTGGACTTTGCCTATCACGGCTCCGCTATTAACTCTGACAACAACATCTCGTCAGAAATTATACGTAGAAATACTCTTGCCAACCGCTGTTTCTTCTGGCTAAGAAGGCAATTTATTAGTAAAGCCCTCACTCAAACTATAAAGGAGATCTTATATAAGACCCTGATCATCCCAATGTTGCTCTAGGGCGCTGAAATATGGACCGTCTCAAAAGCGGATGAAGAAATCCTTGGTCGATTTGAGAGAAAAATTCTTCGAAAAATCTTCGATCCCGTTTGCGTTGAAGGGCTATGGAGACGAAGATTCAACCTAGAACTGTACGAACTATGCAGCAACATGCCCCTGGTCAAAAAACTTCACATTGGACGTTTAAGATGGCTGGGACATGTAAAACGAATGGACACCAATACTCCGGCTCGCAGAGTCTTCGATTCCCAGCCAGACTTCGGACGTAGTAGAGGAACACCTCGTCTTTAGTGTAGAAGTAGAAACCGACCTCAATCAACTTGGAGGAGAGGCATGCTGGTTGAGGCCCAGGCTCATGCCGGACTGTAGCGTGACTTAAGTAAGTAGGTAAGGATAAAGAGAAAACCCTATTAGGAATTTTAATAACTTAAGATGCAATACTCGCTCTGTTCTCTCCTTGCCATTTCGAACTACACTTTGAAGAAACTCTTACACTATAATATCCCGCAAATTGTTCAATAAACTCCCTGAAGATATGCGCAACAGAAGGATTCTGTCATTGTTTTTGAAACGAATTTAATCATGACTTCTAACTACAATATTTATGAATTCGAAACTTTGCTCCAGTACGTTGTTAGATAAAATTTTACTTACTAGTTTTGCTAAATTGTGTTCCCTATAAATTGTTGTGAAGTTGTTATTTAAAGCTTAAGTTACTTATATTGTCACGCCATATTGTAATTATTCACATCCCACTTATTGTTTATGAAACGTTGCATAACCCCTATTTTTATTTAGCACTTAAAATTGTAAACGCATAGACTTAATTAGTAAGAAATTATAAATAAGAATATGAACAACTTATACATACATACATATGTCTCGAAACAAAAAAACACAATCCAGGACAGTAAATGTACGCGGTGCCGCGATTTAAAGCCGAATTGCAAAATTGCAAAGTTTGAAAGTTTGTTGGATTTAAGTTGCGTGCGAGGTTGGATGTATGTGAGAAGTATGAAACCCGTTCTCTCTGACTTCGGCTTTATTGCACAAACAATGTTTGGTGGAATTTCACTTTGTAAAAGCGAAATACCGCAGAATTTTGGAATTCGGCTTTATTATGCTCGGCGTTATTTCACGGCACCGTTTACGTCTAGAGAACAACTAAGCAGACCTCCCAAACTATTAAACACAAATATTTACTATTGTTTATTTTTTTTCGGCACTTGCGTCCCATTTTCAACAATAATAAGCTTCTAATTTTATTCAGGCGTTATTTCCCACTTTATAGTGACATAAGTCCTGACAAATCTATTCAGGACTTATGTCTCGGGGACTTGTGTCCATGCGCCAAAGAAACTGGGTATGCAGTTTTGGTAGAACTTATATGCAAATGGTATTTTTATGTAAAACGTTTAATCAACGTCTTTAGAGCGTTTTCGAGGTTATGTTTATTTTGTATATGGTAGGTAGGTACCGTTAATATAATGGCTTAAAGTAAAAAAGGACCTAAAACTATGACCAAAAAACCCTGGGTACAAATGTTGAAGAAATAGCCGCTTAGGCTGTAGAGACCACTACGGACCGACCGCGACGGACGGATTTCTAGAATTACTGTTGATACATTTTCAAAGTTCAAAATTCCGACTTATTTTCATTAACACTGAAAGAATAAAGGGGCGCTAATCGGTCGGGCAGTGTATATGATTATCCAAAATCCAGGTACCATTAATTTTTTAATGATTACTGAATGAAGGATCTTGCGAACGTTGGTCTGAATTGAAAGTTGTTTTGTTTTTTGTATACCATGAGGGTATATTAATTTTGATACATTCGGAATAACATAGATTATACAAATAGTAATATCTAGTTCATTATAGTCCGCGTTCGTTTGTCGTATGTAGGAATTCAATTTTGAGCTTAGAGAATTAAATTTGATGAATGTTGTCATTGACTATACCCATTCAATAAGCAAGACATTAAAAAAAAGAAGGAAGCCAACATTTTAGGGTCGCTTTATTAAACGATTTTTATATCTTTTCCCATAGCATGTGCCATCGCCGCTTTATGTCGAACCCTAAAACGATTCGAAATGCAGATTGCAGCCTTCTCATATGTTGAGTACTTGATTCAAGCAAAACCCTTACAAGAGTCGGCAAATATCTTCAAATCGTAATATAGTATCGTGAACATGAACATGCATATCATAGCATTTTGTGTTTTCTTAAATACAATACAATGAAAGCAATATAATGCCTAGTGGAAATGTCAAAACAATACTTCTTCTACAAGCTAGCAGAAGCAATTTCAAGACCCCCTGGCGAAAATGCTAAGTGGATCTACCATTCGTCCTTTCGCCATTTACCAGATGGTGGAACCCATAACATGTCATCTGTTCATCGAAACATAACCTACCATACCATTCCTTTTAGGGTAGTAGATATTTTTCGAAAATTGTTTGACACTTGACTTAACGGAGTTGTAAAAACGCAAAGTCTTGTGTGACGGACTGAACATAAATAAAAGTTATAAACAGCATATAAGATTTACGTCTCAGGTTGTTTGTTATGATCCTTCAATTATAAATTATTCCTGAAAGCAACATTTATCTTATCTCGACTTCGCAAGAAGAAAACCTTAATAATGGTGATTTTTTGGATGCAAATACAATGTTATCTTCTAAAAACTACTCGCGATCAATGGAAACGCATGACTGTGCATGACCGAAGGATCTTCTAGCACTATTAGAAAAAAACGACCTCTTGGTCAAAGATGCCATTTCATAGTTCCACAGAACTGCCGGATCAATGTTTCACAGCCAATCGATTACCGAGTAAATGCCAGAGTATCCTTACCGATTTATTGTTAACCAACTAGCCTCCAAGTCCGAATATAGAAGCGATCAATTCCCAACGGTGGTGTCCGGTGTGAGCTTGTTCAGGCAAAGTGTGAAAAACAGTCCAATAGACATGACGGCGCACCCATAAACTCGATGATTTAAAACCTTAAACATATGCATCCCACTATATGCAGGACACACATGCACAAACAATACCAGAAAATGCACCCGCGATCTGGGAAACGGAATGCGCAGACCTAGTGTCCCTCAGCGCCACTTAAGCAAGTGCGATAGTTCAAGTGCCATAGTACTCGTAAAAAAATTACCCAAATGCATTGTTGGAGGACGCCTACAAAACGATTAACGGTGACACACAGAAATCGGACACTTAAACAAGAAGTGGTCACACATTCACGTCAGGCAATAGCAAAATATCCAAGAATACGGGCCTCTGCTGCCCATAAATTACGTAATAGGAGTGGTTTGGGTATTTTGTAAAAATATCCGACCTCGTAATCTCATAAATCTGTGCGTGCACCGTGGCGTTCCGACTAAGCCCTTGAAATTTGTTTACACTACACTGGGTATCCTAGTCGCACAGCGTAATGTGAGAGACAAACTGGCGCACTCGAATAAATTTACGTAATGGCAACAAGTGTTGACGGTCCAGGCGAACCGAGCCGTAGCTGACTGTACTCTCCGGACTGTTGGTGTAACCAAACGCGGTCGTAATGTTCTGGGAAAACGAAATAAATCGAACAAGGATCGGCTATAATTTCACTATAACGCCACATAGCACCGCTGACAGATATACGATGTCGAAATGAAAACAAGGAGGGGACTTCAAATGGCTTCCTAATCTCTGGTGTAATTGAAGTCCCAAAGAAGGGCCCTGTTAAAAATTTTCAAACAAATCATCGAGTTGAGTCCTTTGGAATATTAAATAATATTCGCTTCCAAGTGTGTGCAGCACATTAAAAAATAGATGGCCCTCAACTATTGTATTTGTAACAGATTAACCAGGGTGTAAGACAACACGACGTCCTTGAAATCGTCACGCAAATTGGCATAATTCCTCGTATGGCGCAGTCAAGGACATCGCAGAACTTTCCGTTTCTATTTTAGAGAGTGTTTGTGTACAAAATTGCAGCAATTACGATGACGGCGAGTATTTGGCAAAAAGGCCGACCTGGCCTCGCCCAACTTTTCCATCCGCAATTTTATTGCAAACATATAAAAGGGGTGTTCCGCGATGGCAAATATCAAATCAAAGGGTGTGAGAGCGACTATTTCAATTATTTTGCAAGTAAACAGTGCCACAGGTAGACCAGTGGTAATACGTGCAGAATGGGTTATCCTTTTTATGGCAAGCCTTTATGAGGAAATTTGCATCAGCGTGCTCAGGTAGAGATTGGTAGGCAGGTTTGTTATTGTCAACGATACACCCCTTTACGCCGGTAGTCGGAACAATGAGGGCAATTGTCACTTGAAACTGATTTGCCAGTTTATTGTCATATTCGCATCCTTTCGGTGATTTCATTACCATTAACGTGAGAAGGCTTAATCTTGTTTAACCTTGAAAGACGTTTATGATCTTTGCAATTTTGTTCGCTGACAATTTCTTTCAAACACAAATCCTGCAAATATTTACGTATTTATGGTCAAGGCCTCTGCTTGGACACAGTTTTGCGATTAGACACACACACCCCCAAGCAAACAGCGTTTTTCACTTAGCGACAAGGTTTCGTGTCTTTTGACTGGAGTCCAGGCGAGTATTTTGAAGAAGGGTTAACCATTTTGACAAATCATTAGATTAATCCTTTCACGTGGACTTGGCTAGACTCATTTGTGGTGATGTTTGCTTGATTTGTTTGCAAAACAAACATTAACGGGGTAAGTACCTGGGTTGGATTAGGTTTACCATTAAAGGGTTACGGTTCGTTGACGGGAATTGGATGTGAACGCTTTCTATTGGTTTGTTGAACGGGTGTATCGATAAAGTTACCCCAAAATGTGGCCACACACAGATACGAATAATCGTTTGAGCTAATGGCGGTGAACACATTTTTTATGAAATTATATCACCGGGTTGGTATATTAGTGACCGTGCGCATTGTAGATTTATGGGGTGGCTAATCTAATGCCATAAGGGAACGCCCACTGATTTTTGACAAAGTTACTGACGTAAGCGGCGGCACTTGTTAACTATACAATTGACTTCCTAGAAGAAGTCTGTCGTGTAGGTTTTAGTTTTAAGTAAATATTGTAAAGATTTTCTTAATTACCCCTAGTCATTTGTTATTTTTTTGTAAGTGACTGTTTTTTTTTTTGGTTATCAGCTAAGCGGTAAGCAGTTCAAAGCGAGGCATGGCAATTATGTTTTTATTATGACCAAATCATGAAAATAAAAAAATAGCACTCCGCTTTGGTATCAAATGAACAAACATGGAACATTTCTTGTACTATTTAGATCTATAATTCTCTTTCTATCTATAGTTAGTAAATAATGAAACAGAAAATGGCAGTCCGCTTTGGTATCAAGTGAACAAATAGCGGATATTTTTTGGATCAATGTGATACCAAGGTGGCTTTATTAAATAAACAGCTAAGATCGTAGTAATTGGAGTAAATTCGAGATTTATTTACGTTATAAATTTAGTTGTATTGTAATAAGTAAAATTATTTATAACGATACAAGGTAAAAGGTAATATAGCCGACAACTTTCAAATTCACGTCTTTACAATACCACTGTTAGCCAAGGTGCTCGGAATGAGCCATAGCCACATACAGGGCTGTTTACAAAAGCTCTAAAAAAGATCTTTCTATCCACAAGAAAATGTACCCGTAGAGGAAATTTTTTTTTTATAATTTATACGTACTCAAGGGGTTATGAACACCCTTTATATGTTACCATAGTACGAGCGTTAGAGAAGGGGAAGAAAGAGAGGATAGGAAAGATTTTGGATGTAGTGGAAACTTAAACTCCATGGGTGGTGTCCGAACTAGCCTTCGGGGAGTCACTTTTTCTTGTGTTCGTTAAATTTGAAGAAATTCAAGATGGTGTGTATACTTTTAGGTATTACACCGACCTTTTTATTTCTTTTAAATAAAAGTGAAATGGATTTTGGCTGGGATTGAACGCGCAACCTTCCACTCAACAGACGAACACATTACCACTACACCGCGGACATAATATAAATAAAATTTTTAACATTGTAAAATATTAAAAAATTGAAAATAATCATTTCCATAACTACGAATTATAGATACTAAAATCAATAATCCTAATACTCATTCACAAACTCTAAAAGTTATAAATATTTTGACACTGGGCAGTTTAAAACCAACAATGTAAATTTTACTTCAGCATTTTTCATTAAAAATTATCTGCAACAGGAAGCAGTAAGCTCGCCGATTCTCTTCAGTATAATTAAACCACCGATATGATAGGTAGTCTTATTTTACAAATGTTATAGGTAGTCTTACTAAGCCGACGAACTTATCGCGTATAGAACAGCCCCTCCAGTTGAGGTAATACGAATTCTTTTACAGCGGGAATCAGGAGGTATTATGATGACTTACTTACTAACTTAAGTGGCGCTACTGTCCTCAATGAAGCTTTTCTTGACAATTGATACTACTCGGATGATTTGTCAAATCATCACGAGAGGATGGCCAGTGAAAAATCATTTAGTTTTTGCCTCATTTACTGCTAAGCCCATTTTTTGCTGCTTCCTTTTCTATAATAGCAAATGTGACATCACGTTGCACAGCTTTTTGAAAAATTGTGTCTCTGGTGCTGGCTCGGGAGTTTGCACAAGCCTCTCAACAATCAAATTGATGAAGTCACATGAGAGCGCATCGCCTTGCCTAAATCCTTTTTTGGTATCTAATGGGTCGGTGAAGTCGTTTCCGACCGTTATGGAGCGAGATTTCTCCATCGACATCCTTCACCAACGGACGAGTTTGGGTGGTATACCAAAACTAAACCTGACTCTACATAGTTCGACTCTATTATTGCTGTCGTATATGCGGCTTTGAAATCGATGATTAGGAGGTGAGTATCGATTTGGACAACTTGGGTTTTTTTCCAGAATCTGCCGAAGTTTGAAAATTTGATCGGTTGTGGATCAATCATTGCGATATCATGATGACTGGAAGATGAAAATTTAAGTCTAAAAATCTGAAACTATTCTGATTAGGACACTTTTGTCTATCTCTTAAAGGGATACAGGAAAGGAATGGCTCAGTCTGGTGATCTTCTTTCAAAAAGAAGAGCGATGGCCTCGGCCAATACTCCTGAAGCTTTCCTATTTTTGGACGATTGTATGCCAATACATAAGATAAATCAACGGTTCCGCTAACCTACCACTTCTTCCGAAGAACTGTGGATAGGTTGATCCTATGCGATCAAGAATTAATCTTCCAAGGCGGAGGAGTGCGTGCGCCTGCAATTCGGCAGGAGTGTGTCTGATTGGATTGGTCGGAGTAGGTTATGCAAGAGTAGAACCTGTTGTGGTGGCTTAACTTATAAAATGTCTGACTTTAAAATTGTGTGGCCGACTTTATTATAGTTAAAAGCATAGGATAGGTTTAACATTCGTGGTGACAGAAAAAAAAACTTTCTGCGGCTGTACTAGTTCTTAAGTAATTTAGTTATTTATGGCAGTTTTAGTCATTAATTATAATGTAAATTTAAATAAAATAAAAACAAATTATACCAACTTTTTCAATTAATTAATTAATTAATACATTATGTTATAAGCCGTGTTTAGTATTCTGTATATACCAGAATCAATGTGGATATTTCAAATGATACCCTATATGTTTACTTCTCATAGCTTATTCTAAGTATAATTACGTTTTAATTATATTTATATTTATTTATTATGTATAATTTCTTCTCTCCTATAACTCTGCTAGATTGACAAATCGTTTCAAGTTGTTTAGGCCGAAAGGCATTCGACTTAAGTTATCCTTTAATTAGTTCAGTAGTTGATAAGTAGATTCGTTTTTTTATTACTATTAGCATTAAGTTTATTACTATCAGTATTAAGTCAAAGAATATTTTGTGCATTTATATTTATTTATTATAAAAATATTCTTGGATCTACATAAAAAATTTATTGTATTAAGGCTTTAATTATGCAGAATATCTAGAAAATTAATGCGGTAAAGTTAATAGAACTAATCCTTACAACGAATATTGAGAAGACGATTAATAAAACCAAAAATATTCTAATTTTTCTATATCTTGATATTTAAAAATGAAGGAAAAACTGGCTATAAACTTTGAAAATAGTAACAAAGAACCTATAGAGATGCTCGATTTTTTTGTAATTTTGGTTATCAACAGAATCGCGCCATATTTCACTGTTCCTCACAACAAAGTAATCACATTGTGCCTTTCTGATTTTATTATTAACGGCTTATTGTTTCTCCAATGATGGTACCTAACAAATCAAGTCAATGGTATTCCAATGTAAAGCGATTCCTTACAAATGCTCTCCATTCAAAAATGAAAGAACAAAAAAAATTGTCACCTAAATAAAAAATATTCAAATTTGAAGATCTCGTTCATCGTTCGAGTTCCGTTTTTTTTTTAAACTTTACCTGACTCTTGTAAAGAAGCGACATAAAAAAAGTCTGCTCGCGCTACGTCTACAATTTTTTTTTTGTGTAACTGCCCTTAATTACCTTCCGCCGACTTCTTAAGTGTAACATTTTTTTCGGTCGCTTCTTGGAACGAAAATAGGCGTCCTAAAAAATCATAATTCCAATTTTCTGCCGTTTATGGCACATTACACAGCCTTGGCAGTTGTCCCAATTTTTTTCTTAAATTCGTTCACGTTTTATGAGTTGGTACACATTTTTTTATATTTTTCCCAAAAAAATCACTTAGTTTTATGACTTATGGTAAACATTTTTTCCCGAACCAATTTTCGAGAAACCATTCCATTTTATTGGTGCAAATGCAAAGACCGATCAGCAGTACCTAAGGACATTTTTATCAACCACAGTCGGAGTAGGCCTTACTGCGATTTTCACTTAGAGTCATGCGAAGTCATTTCGCGGTGTAGATGAATGCGGCACATTGTTGTTGCGGAATGTTCTTTTCCGCTTTTAATACCTAGTGTAGGTGCGGGGAATGTACATGGAGTATGCATGCGTCTCGTATACCTATGTAGCAGGTTAGAAGAAACACTGTTAACTTTAATTTGCCGCCTTTTATGACGGCTGATCAAGCTTTAAAGATAATGTTGGAGCGAGCGCACCCCTTCCCCAATAAAATGCCCGTTCTAATAAAAGCGAAACATGAGTGATTGCAGATCCAATTTATTCACAATGTCACTGATCAAAGCGGCAATAAGATACATGCCGCCTGCTCATGGCGGCTTGGGGCGGGCGGCTGCTTATCAGTGCCAAACAGGTGACGGTAAAAAGTAGTTTTACCCGCGTAAATGGAAGTACTAATGAATGTCATCTACAACGCCTTCAAACAGACCGCGATATCATGGCGTATCAGAGTGAAGCATATTTCCGCGGAATTGACTGAAGCGCTTCTTTTGTTCCGGTGCGGGGGTACTTAATGTTTCTTGCGAGTGCAACACCGATTCCCGATTAGGTAAGAGGGAGAGGCGAGTGTTTCGCAATTGACACATGGATGGCGGATTACACACGGAAATTACCGCCCTGTTTCGGGAATATTAATCCTTTGCAGATGCGCACTCGCACGGAAACGGGGAATTCTCACGATCGGTAGTGCATGGGTGGTCATGTGCTTGGAAACCCAATCAGATTGAGATGGTGCTGAAATAACAAATTTAGATAATTTTTAACGCCATTACCCTGTGCACAGGTTTTTCGACACTTGTACAAATTCCTGACTGACACCGACCATATGCATAAGTTTGAATATTAGGCTGGGACTGTGGCTGGGAATTTTACACTTTTCTCGATTTCAATAATAATTACATAAAGTGGCAACGGATGTGGCAAATATGTGTGCAGTGTTTTTCTTTATTATTTACCTACGTACGCGAAGCTGAGAAGTAGTAGTTTTCACCTGAGTTGAAGACCTTTCGAAAACAATGCAAGTTGGAGTAAGTGTTTGAGTTTGAATTTGACTGTGAGGGATGCGCGGTCACACCAAAGATTGTTTATTTCGAACAGCGTATGTTTTCATAGATGTACACTCGGATTCCATATGTGCTAATATTTTCTAAAATTTCTAAAAGTCGGCGAACAGGTATGTCGTTATGAATCTGGAATGTTTAATATTAACTTCGAGGTTTGCGCTACGTAAAAAGATTGTCTAATATCCTTTGATGTATCCGGTCGATGAAGGGTAGCTATATATATTTTTTTTTTCATAAAATATGCCGACGAGAAAGCAGTGGTTGCTTAGTATAATGGGCGTTATAGCAATAATCGTGTTTAGTGATTATAATAGTGTTAATTTGATGACAATACCTACGAAAGCTGAACTTATTGTTGTGGACTATGAAGCGAGTCGGTATTTATGCTCTTGTGATATGATAATCTGCAGGAATGATTGTAGAACAAATTATTAAGAGATATCTGGAATGTACAACAACAGACTTTACTTCGTAGAACACGGTTCGTTATCAAAGTCCTTACTTATTTAACATTGAAGTACTTTCACATTTATCAACATATTGCGTAGGCAAGATTTAGAAACATCAATCCAATGCAATGCGCCGTAAATACTGATGCCGTGTATTGAAAATGGTCAATCAGTTGTTAACTAGACGTGGATATTACCGAAAACAAGCACATTCAAGTCACACTGCCGAATTTTGCTTAGCACGGGGCACTGGGAGACGTTGACAATCCATTCATCAACGCTCAAGATTTTCCAATGAACTGGTAAGAGAGAGTGTCACCGAGATCCATGAAACAACATTGCATGCTCAACAATTTTGCGCAATAAAACTTTTTTTTAGAGCTGGGGAAACAGTCGATGAGAAAGGATATCGGTGGATGTTATCTCATTATGTCTGCCTACAAATGTGTAAAAAAAAGTCTGTACGATAACTGGTTTTAACAAGACGGTTCGCGATGCCACACAGAAAATCAAACAATACAATTACGACAACGAAAATTCCCTGCTGTCAAAAAATTGCAAAATTGACTGACATCCTGCAATGTGCAGTCCAGCTGAAAAATCATCGAGATGGTAAACACAGCAAATAGGTACATTTTGCTTTGATCAATAGAGGCCACTTGATTGATGTTTTATTGAAAAACTACATCACAAAGCCTTATGAATTATTCTATATCTGTATACCGACTACAAGATTGCGTGCCCTATATACATAGCTGAACACAAAAAAAAACAAAACCACGAGGAGATCATATAAAAGATGAAATTTGTCTTTCAATAAGTGAAATCGATTTTTAAATAAATGTTTAATGTGATAGATATCTACTCAATTTGTCATTCATTTAAAAAATAATTTTATGGAAATATCTATGAAGTATACATGGTAACATATATGGTAACATGTTTTCGAAAAGTCTAATTTTCTATGACTTTATCGCATTAATGTACTTAAGGAATATCAATTGTTTGCAGTTTATTCCCATGAGCAGTTTGAATCAATGTCTGGTGTTCAGGGGAGTCACTTGGGACCTTTGTTGTTTGCATTATTTGTGAACGGTATAGATTAATGGGTTTATTTTTGTAAGTTTCTGGGGATTACAGATGACTGGAAGTTTTTTTTGTATGGTCAATTCTGTAGCTGTTTGCCATAACCTTCAGATTTATATAGACGCAATCACGGATTGGTGTGATTGTAATAACTTGCAACTGAACTTATTCAAGTGTAAGGTTTCGTCATTTTTTTCACATTAGGTGGCTTATATTCTATGGTACTTTACAGCTGGGCATTTAATTAATAGAGTTGAGGAATTTAAAGACTTTGGCGTTACGTTCGATTTCAATAAACAGATAGACAATAGAATATCTAAGGCGAATTCCCTTCATGGATTTATTAAAATGAACAGCAACGATTTTTCCGGCATACAAACTCTTAAAACCTTGCTGAATTATTTGTTCAGCATTTGGTCACCAGCTTATCAGGTGCACATAAATCGTATTGAACGTATACAAAAGTATTTTCAAGATATTGCCTTCGTTACTTAAATGGGCCAGTAGAAATGCCCAATTATGAAGAAAGATGCCGGATATTAAACTTAAAGTCCCTGGAAACGAGAAGATATATTCAGGACATAACGTTTGAAAAAGACATCGCTTCTAGAAGAATAAAGT
This sequence comes from Rhingia rostrata, assembly GCA_949824845.1. NCBI lineage: Eukaryota > Metazoa > Arthropoda > Insecta > Diptera > Syrphidae > Rhingia > Rhingia rostrata. The sequence continues at coordinate 2,478,414 of OX463755.1, read as the reverse complement.
CAACATTTTTACTGCTCAATCTCTCTTTTTACGTTCCGATTATACCTACCGGCATGGCTTGTTTTACGAACATAATCATTCAACAAACTCTGGAAAGAATGCGCCTTTAACAAGGTGCGTTAGTAGTTTTAATTTGATTCCGGTATTGATATTTCGTTCAACAGAATTGTATATAAACAACGATGATGGAACGAAATGCTATAATTACTCATAGGGATTTTTTACTTTTGCTTAGTATTATTTACGAATGTCCCAGTCATCTTAAGCGTCCAATGCGGAGTTTTTTGACCAGAAAATTTCGCTATACAGCTCGTATAGTTCTTGGTTGAATTTTCGTCACCATATCTCCTAAACAGTTCCAGTGAGGGCTTTACTAGCCCGAAGAAACAGCGGTTGACGAGTTATTGTTGTCAGAGTTAATAGCGGAGCCGAGATAGACAAAGTCCCGTACTACCTCAAAGTTATATCTGTCAATGGTGACGTTCTGTCCACTTCGTAGGTGTTGTCTGTCATTTCGTGTTGACAGCATATACTTCGTCCGACCAATGATGTCAATATCGTCGGCATATGCTAGTAGTTGTACCAATTTTTGGAAAATTGTGCTTCTGATGTTGGCTCGTGAGTTTTGCACAATCCTCTCCAGATTCAAGTTGAAGATGTCACATGACATCGATTACCTTGCCTAAATCCAAATGTATCGGTGATGTCGTTTCCGACCCTGATAGAGAAGCGAGAATTCTCAATCGTCATCCTACATAAACGGACGAGTTTGGGCGGTATACCAAAACTAGACATGACTCTGTATAGATAGTCTCTATAAATGTTGTCGCATGCGTCTTTGAAATCGATGTAAAGGTGGTGGGTATCGATTTGAATACCTTGGTTTTTTTCCAAGATCTGCCGAAGTGTGGAAATTTAACCGGTTGTGGACTTTCCTGACCTAAAACCTCACTGATAAGGGCCGATCAGGTTGTTGGTAATCGTTTTCATGCGTTCACAAATTACGGCAGATAGGATATTGTAGGCGATGTTGAGGAGACATATGAACACTTTCTTCCGACCAGATTTGGTTTATGAGTTGGTGGCTGTTTCTTACCAAGTCATCTCCGCCGGCTTTATAAAGCTCGGCGTGAAGGCCGTTATTTTGAGCAGCCTTATGATGCTTGAGTTTAGATATTTCTATCCTCACTTCACTGAGGTCGGGTGGTTGGCAGCTTTCGCTGTCGTTGCCAATATTGAATGGTTCGTTCTGCCTGTCAGCGGAATGTTGTTCGTCATCGCCGTTTAACAGTCTGCAGAAGTGATTCCTCCATATCCTCAGCATCGACTGTGTGTCAACTACAGTATTTCCGTGTTCATCTCGACAGGGTTCTGTTCGAGCCTTGTATCCTTGGCTTTGACGTTTTACAATTTGATAAAACTTTTTTTCTGACAACACTGCTAAAGATGTATTCTCTTCCTACCTGGAGGGCCAGTTCCAATTTATTAGATACCCCTATGACACGGGGCCATCAGTATCCACGACGGGATTGAGCGCTGTCAATAGCCTTTCGGTTCGTCCGCCAGTTAGTTAGGAGCATAACTAACCCTTGAAATTGCTAGACAATCTGTTGTCCGAAAATGTCGAAGCAGCTTGTCTAGGTTCGCCTGGGACAGCAGGCCGGGTATTAATTCCGTGGCATTCTCACCTGGCAGTTTACAGTGTTGCTGTTCGCCGTGTTACCAAGTCAAGGAAGTTTTTTATATTGTTTTTTTTTTAGAAATTTTTAATTCAATTTATTTCAAGTTGGGCACATTATAGCATTTCTTTCAGATTTTACAACTAAAAAATACTCAATTCAATAGCATTCGTATATTAATCGTCGTTTATGTGTCAACTAAACTTTGTGAACTAAATAAACAAAAAATTAATAATTTAGTTGCCAAGATACAAAAAGAAAAATACACATACTTTCTTCAACTTTAATAAATTACCTTTATACTCCGACTGCAGCGGATGTTCGCTGTGCAGGCATAAGAGCTAATGCATGGGGTAACATTATGTCTAGTTTGTCTATTACCTTACCTATTTCTGTTTTGTACCCATCTAGTCCGACATATTATTCCAGTTCTCGCAATTGTCCTTCTGTTCTTGACCTGTTCATAACAAATGTACCTAGTTTTTGTACCCAGCCAATTACCTTCAATGAATTGAGCTCAGATCATAACCCAGTTTTTTGCCAACTTTTTAAGTCAGGGCTTAGAAAAGTAGAATATGTACATGATTTAAAAAATTCTAATTGGAATCTTTTTCGGTCTGAAATAAATTCTAAGCTTCGAAACATTCCAAACAATTTAGAAAATATTACATGTAAAGAAGATGTCGATTCAATTGTAAACACTTTTTCAGAACAAATTTTAGGTGCTGTTGAGAAAAGTGTTCCAAAAGTTCACAAAAATGTTTTTGTTGCTAAGCTGCCTTCACACGTGTTAGAACTTATAAAAAAAAGAAATGCTTATCGAAGATATTGGCAGAGATATCGTCAGTTTTTTTTTAAATATCAAGTTTCTCTTCTAAACCATCTCATATCAAAACTTATAAACGAGCACAGAAACAAAGATTGGAATAAGAAACTAAGTTCTCTCGATAAAAACTCGAAACCATTTTGGAACATAATGAAGGTAGTAAAAAACAAAAATAGGCAACTGCCATTTCTGAAGGATTCCACCAATATCTTTTGCTCAGACCAAGACAAAGCAAATGCACTTGCATCCAACTTCACTAAAAATCATGCTATTTCATCTAACTTAGGAGATGTGAATACAAATGTTTTAGTTAATAGTGCCGTTCAAAATTTGTTACTAAACAACAACAGTACGCCCTATTCAGATGTATATAAAACTATCGACGATATAGAATTTATAATAAAGGATCTAAAAATTCGAAAAGCTGGAGGTATCGACCTTATACAAAATATATATATCAAGCAACTGCCAAAATCAGGAGTTAAATTTATAACATTCATTATGAATTCATGTATTAAAATGCATTACTTTCCTAATAAATGGAAAATTGCTAAGGTAATACCAATAATAAAAGCTGGTAAGCCTCCTGAGAAAGTTGAAAGTTATAGACCAATTAGTTTGCTAAGCAGCCTTAGCAAAATTTATGAAAAAATTCTAAAAGAGAAATTATTAAAGTTTATTTCGGACAACAATCTTTACCCTAAGGAGCAGTTTGGTTTTAGACGTTTTCACAGTACGTCGCATCAAGTGCTTAGGATATATAACCATATAAAAATGCATCGTTCGATGGGCAAATCCACTGGAATGATCTTACTAGACATCGAAAAGGCTTTTGATACCGTTTGGCATGACGGACTTATCTATAAAATGATTAATTTCAACTTTCCTATTTATATTTGTAAAATTGTCCACAGTTTCCTGTCTGGTCGTTGTTTTAAAGTGCACGTTAATAGTGGTGTCTCAAACTTAGTATTATTTGATTCCGGTGTCCCTCAAGGGTCAGTCCTTGGGCCTATTCTGTATAACCTTTATACGTCCGATTTTCCTGCTTTACCTAATTGTGAAGCAGCTATTTTTGCTGACGACACAGCAATTTTTTCATCAGATGTTTTTGCTCTTGACATTGAGAGTAACTTAATCAATGCGATGAAAATATTAGAAAACTATTTCAACAAATGGAAAATTAAATTAAATGAGGAAAAAATACAAGCCATCTTTTTCTCCCGAAAAAGAAAAGCTTGTTATCTTCCCAATAGACAATTGCAGATAAATGGCATGAACATAAATTGGGAAGCGTCTGTCAAATATTTAGGAATATATTTAGACACCAAATTAACTTTTAGCACTCATGTTGCCAACACGTTAATTGCTATCAAAATACTATACCCTTTTATAAATCGGAAGTCAATGCTCTCGAATGAAAACAAAATAATTATCCATAAAGTGATCTTCCAGGCTATTCTTCTCTATGGTTGCCAAGTATGGGGAAATATTGCAATGTGCCATATTAAAAAATTACAAATATCCCAAAACAAATTATTAAAAATGATGCTCAACTTACCGTGGCATCACTCAACTTCGAATCTTCATAATAGAGCGAATGTTGAATTGGTCGTTGACAGAATCCAGAAGTTAAATCTTCGTTTTTTGGACCGCTGTAATTTTTCTGATAACCCTCTTATACAAAACTTATTTATGAATTAATTTAGATAAATAGTCAAGAACCATTTAATAAACTCTCCCTCCTTGAGCAATTATGATTATTTATTTATTTACCTTATTATTTATTAAATTATACTTTATGTTATTAACTTATTTATTCGTTTGAATTGTTATTAATTTATTTACTTGTTTAATTGTTATTAATTTATTTATTCGTTCAATTGTTGTTAATCTATTTATTCGTTTAACTGTTAAATTATTTATATGTTTATTTATTTATCTACATATTTCCATATATCAATAAATATCACTACGTATCTTATTATTATTATTAAGTTATTTATTTATTTATTTATTTATTTATTTTTTTATTTATTTATCTAGTCAATAGTATCGCTATATTATTATTAATTATATTTATTATTATTTATATTATTATATATATTCAAATTGAAGGTTTTTTTCGTATTTTCCTTCAGTATTATTATATTTTCCTCGATGTTAATTGCTCAATTATGTTTAAAATCATGTTTCAGAAGAAAGATACATATTATCATATCTCTGTATTGTAAAATGTGTGGTAACTAACCTATTGTAAATTTATATACGAAATAAATATCTATCTATCTAATCCAATCTGAGCGTGTATTGCTCAAAACTAAATTGATAATATGGACTCACTTTCAAGGTCTTTTCACACTCACAATAATTGATTAATGAATAAAGAAAGCACTGTCATAAAATGTTCTGGTATGTTTTTAAAATGGTTTGATGCTTGCTTGATACAAAATTATATTATCCTATGTTCGGCCTTGCAACTTTTGCTGTTTATGTCTACTCCAAATGCTGTAGAAAAATTGACAAATTGTCAAATTTATCAACATATTGTAATTTCTACAGCCTGATGTAATTACTACAAAAAATGCTTGTAGATTTAGCAATTCTGCGATGTAGAGAGAGATTTATTTCGTTTATGATCATTTTTACATAATTTTGTTATTTTGCATATTTTACAAAGGTATAATGATAATTTTTATCTATCTACTGAAATATTATTTTTAAAAATTTAAAGAATTTATAAAGAAAAAGGAACAAACTTGAACGAAAATACGAAAAAAACCTCCAGTATAAGAAAAAAAAAATTTATCAGAAATTAAAATAAATGAAAATTTTCATTGAATCAATAGACTTATCTCTGTACATTTAACAACTAAAATTGACAACGCGGTGTCAATTTTCCAACAAGAAATTGAGATCATTTTAAAAATTTTATTGTTGAAATAAAAGCGATCGCTGTTAAACTTGCAATTATTTGTTAATATAAACGCATTTTCGGTTAAATTGACAAACTTGCAATTTATTGTAAATTCGACTACCAAATTTTGTAAAATTTACAGCGGAGATTTTTTTTGGTGATTATTATATAAATGTCGTATTAATATATTTTTCTCTTACTTTAAGAGTTTTTTTTTTTTAATACAGTGATATTTTTTTTAATAATATACTGTAATACAATAATATTGTAAAAATAATGATAGACTTTAATAAATAAACAAACAAAAAAATTGTATATTTTTGGCACAAAAAATGGGTCCTCACGTTATGACAGTTTTCAACTCTTGGATGCTTGTCAGACATTCTCAACAGGAGCTGCAGTGAGCTAAGAAGTATTTTGGGTCTTAAGCCAGGGACGCCACGCTTAGTAGTCCAAAGCACTAAGCATTATACATAATATTGCCCATGTGTTTTAAGATATCTCCAAAGGAAGAAAACTTAAAGCTCTAAATCAAACATCATGTTGGCCTGTTCACGTCGCCGACGTTTGAAAATATTTTTCTATCACACAAAATGCTAACGGTTTGCCAAGGAAAAAGAATCGAGGATGTTTTTGAAGAATCGGGGTAGGTTATGGTGGAGCCAGCTCACATAGGGTGGGTGGAGTACCATGTCACGCAACAGTATTTTGTTTTAATTTTGACGATGATGATAAATAGTGGCACCGTGCACTTACAAACTCAATTTTTATGACGCAGTCAAAATATCGCCAATATTTAAATTCATGACGCGCTCCCACACCAGAACTGGGCTCAGTGGATGACATGGTGGTGCGTAATAAACGTACTAAGCAGAGAGTGAAAACTGTGCGGCAGATTGTTGCAATTTGTCTTAAATTGTGGTCGTTCGGGACACTGCTACCACAAGACCACAAAAAAAAAACTACAATTCGCTTTTCATTTTACAGAATTAGCCATACAAATTGATTTTTAATTAATGTTTCGATATCGGATGAAGCGCATTTCCATTAATGTGGTTATGTCAAAAAGAAAAACTGTAAATAGTGGGGCTCCGAAAATTTAAGGGCAACACACCAGCATCAGGTAAACCCACCAGATGCAGTGCTTGCTGCGGTGTTATAGCCAAAAAAGTTATCGACCCATAAATTCCTCAAGAATGAGGATAAAACCCTAGAAAAGATTTCCGGGGATTCTTACAGAACAATAATCGAAATCATTTTGTGGCCACTAATGGACGCATTTTGGACCTGCTGCGAGACATTTTGTCGAACGATTGATTTCAAAAAAATTCAGATTTCTTTTGGCTCCCTCGTTCAACAGATTAACTGCCCACGATTTGTTTATTAAAAATATGACGAAATATGTAGCCTACAACAAAATCATTACGTGGACATTTGTCTAATCTCATATCTCACACTTGAGTCACATAAAATGCATTTCGTATAATAAAAATTCTTAAAACAAAGATTTATGTGTATTTATCATTGGTAAGTCATATTTCGCCCACCCTGTATATAGAAAAAATGAGAAAGTCCTATTTTCGGGTCCTAATTTCATTTTTATTTTTAGACCTTATTTCCCAAAGCCCAATGAAACAACAAACCTTGAAAAATACTTTTAAGCGGGCCTACGCTTCATATGTATGAGACATTATATTTTTATTAGTGATAAATATTTAATATTGTAGTTGCCATACGTTTTTTTAACAATATTAATACTAATTGCTTTTTCAATTGCTTAGTTGTAATTTCATAATTTTTGTAGGTTTCCGCGCTGGCGAGATAAATCTCTTTGCGGTATTGTTTTGCTGCAATAAATCTGATCCAATCTAATCTTTAACATACAAAACAGTTTGATGACAATGTTATAAAGACTCAGATTATATACCTTTATATACCTTAATTATAAAAAAAATAAACTGTAAGACAATCATATATTCATATCGGAAAGTTTGTTCTTAATAAAGATTGTTCTTGTAAGAACAGGTTAACAAGCTTCTTACCGTCAATCCTTTTGATGGTTAAAACCATACTAAATAAAGGTAAAGGTTGTTAAAAATCATATGAAATCTATCAAAACTAACAAAAACATGTAGTTTGGAATATGTAAACATTTATGGATCTTTTAAAACTCTTGTTAGAATTGTAAGTCCCTACAACCTTGCGTTTTCTTAAATATTGGCCTTCAGATGTTGCTCGATTCTTTGTTTAGTTGCGTTCACCTTACGCAGGGTGAGTTCAAATTCGAGAATCACTAAGGGTATTCACGCGTTAAACCCTCATAAACCTAGCAAACCTTATAAATTTAACAGATTGACCTGTTCATTGGACATCACAGTACTTCGCACATGAATGCAACGAACTACAGACACGTAACAGCACTGGCGACTGAGGCCATTCAATGTTCAATTTTATGAAAAAACGTATGAGAAGGCTACAATCCGCTGTGCGGATCGTTTAGTACCCTATCCCATCTCATCCTTCAAACAAATATCCCCTGCTTTATGGCGATGGAATATAGAAAATGTCATTGTTTATGACAAATTGTTCAGACAGTTTATCAAAATCGTTCATGGTTCTACAAAAAAAAAATTTTCGCCTTGTTATGCTATGAAGTAGTGTATGGTTTTTGTATGAAAACGCCTCCAAAAAGTGGGCGTGGGTTAAAATGGTATGCAGAAGAAATGTTTATAGTATCATAACGAATGATGTTTAAAGTTTTACCGGTAAACATTATTTTACCGAAAACGCCCACAGAAAGTGGGCCAAAAAAACTTTGTATAGATGAATGATATACATTAGGATTTTCTAGATATGTTATTAAGACTTCTTTTCAATATCACTAACGGTTTTACCTAAAACTACGTTTTTTTCTAAAAAAAAAAAAAGGGCGTGGTAGTAGGCGGATTTCAAAAATGTTTTCACTTGTTCTGCCGTGTGCAACAACAAACACGTGTACCAAATTTCATTATCCTACCTCAAAATTGATGGCCCAAAAACTGGTGACGTACGGACGGACGAACGGACAGACATGGCTAAATTGACTTAGCTATCGATTCTGAGTCAATCCATGTACTCTAAGCTATATCTAGCTAAATTGTTTCACTATGTTACAAACTATGTATCAAAACTAATATACCCCTATGGGATAGGGCATAATTATTTACACAAGCCACGTCAATTTCTGCGACAACATTGGCTCGGAAATCACCCTCGGAAAATTACACACATTGTGCTGCTTTGATTGAGACTATGTCACAGGTGGGAATACAAATTATCACAAGACATTTGAGAAAACAGACACTTAATTCAATTACACAACTGGTTTCCGAGGGATGTTCATTAAAGCACCTCGTAAATTTATAAAATTACGAAATCCGTAAATTTACCAGTTTAAGTGAATACCCTTGCTATAAATAATTCGTAAATACTTAAAAATAGTCCCTGTGTGACTCTATCCTTTTCGGAATGATTTCCCAAAGTTGGCGTTAAAGAATGCTGGGTGCGAAATTGTAAAAAATTTAAATATTAGAAACCAAATGATTTAAAGAAAATGTATATCACTGGCGTCCATCTTATTTGTAATTCACTGCTTGACATATGTTGTCATTATTCAATGTATATTATATGCTATTATATTATATGTTATTACAAAATTGTTCGTCTGGGCGGTCCAAACAAAATTGGAGCTCTAGATTTTAATAAATACAAAATATGTGATCCTGTCACCGGGTCTATAGAAACAATTTCAAAGTTTATTTACAGTATTGTTAAATATAAATAAAATTTAAATACAAATTGTTGGCGCAACAGGCTCGAACTTTCTCACAAACATTCATGTATGCGTGTGTACTTCTTCCAGTATGGCGGGGCCTCCTATTTTATGCCGACTCCGTACGGCGAATTTGAGATAAGCTTTTCTTGACAATTGATACAATTCGAATGATTTGTCATGATCATCTTGAGAGTAGGGCCACTGAAAAATCATTTAGGTGTTGCTACGTTTGGGGATCGAACCCAGTCCTTCTGCGCTGCAGGTTATTGCACCATTGAGACAGTCAAATGAAATTCGTTTGATTAAATTTTACAGAAATATTACCGTTTAGATTTGCAACTGATCTACATGCTCCATTTGACCATTTTTTATAAAATCGTAAGTGACTCATTTTTTCACTGCAGGAGGAAGTGATTGAAGCATTTATTTCTTTTGCCAAATCGCTAAATTAGTTTTTGCGTTTACTGATGTAAATTTTTTTTTTACTAAATGAAGACTTACTGATTAAATAAATAAATTCAAGTTAAAAAAAAAACAGTTTTCGGTAACAAATATGATTGGCCAGACCGTATTCTTATTAATTTCGCTGGCATTATAACAAAAGTGAGGTGCAATCAAATTTCTGCAAATAGTTTTAACAAATCTAACTGTTAGTACAAGATAAATATCTTTCAATAAAATTGGTTATGATTAAGTTGTAGGCACTTGGCTTACTAGGCACGGGATAACAAGTTCAACCCCCGTTTGGAGAATACAAATTGCTTCAATGGTCATATAGAGAACTGAACTGAAATTTGATGAGGATACTTGGTAATGTCCGAAATAGTTATCATTCTAATCAAATAGAGTTGTTGATTCACAAGTTATTGTTGGAATTTCGATCATTCAATTGATAAACGGCAAAAATTTCCCAACAAAAATTTCCAAGGGCTTTCCCTCTTAGAGTTAGAATCGATGTTACTTCTTCTTTAGAGCCATAAACCTTAACAAAATGTATTGGCATGACTAATCTTCCATTTTGCTTCTGAGAAGGCAAAACAGTCTGTATTGGTCTGAACGATTACTAGTTTCAATTACAAGGTATGCCATGCCACACTCCAATCAAACAATGCTGTTTCCGCAAGGAAATGTGCTGTCGAAAAATGGTGACATTAACTGGCCAAGCAGATCTCAAGATTTGACTCCTATGGATTTATTTTTGTAGATATATTTGAAAAGAAAAGCGGACGCCATAGTCCAAAACTAGTCCAAATCGATAAATATGGAAATCCGTTGTTTATTTTTAAAAGTTATTCAATATTCACACACCAAAATTTAAGATGACGCACCATATAGTTATACAGGGTTTTTCAATAAGAGCGCTACAAAAGTTTTTTTTTAAATAAAACAAAAACGGTTTTGGATATCAATGAAATTCTTTATTTCTGTGAAAGTACGTTCGATGCAATTATGTATGGAACTCGATTTCTTTTGCATGGCCACCACGGGCACGCTTACAGAAGTCCAGACGCTGAACCCAATTTTCGACGGTTTTCAAGCATAAATCGGCCGATAATGCTGCAATTTCACGTTCGATATTCGTACGAAGTTCATCGATCGTCGCTGGCTTGTTGGCATAGGCCATACACTTGACGTAGCCCCACAGGAAATAGTCTAACGGCGTCAAATCGCACGACCGAGGCGGCCAAGCGACTGGACCATTTCGTGAGATAACACGTTCTCCAAACTTGGTTTCCAATAAATTGATTGTGGCATTCCCTGTGTGGCTTGTGGCGCCATCCTGTTGGAACCACATGTCCTCCAAGTCCATATCATCCAATTGGGGCCAAAAAATATTCGGTTATCATTGAACGGTAGCGATTCCCATTCACAGTAACGTGCCGGTCTTGATCATCACGGAAGAAGTACGGCCCAATGATGACACTGGCCCATAAACCACATCAAACCGTAATTTTTTCGGGATGCAATGATGACTCATGGAGTACGTGTAGATTACTGCCTGACCAACACCGCATATTTTGTTTATTGACGAAGCCATTCAGCCAGAAATGAGCCTCATCGCTGAAGATGATTTTTCGATGAAAATCCGAATCATTTTCAAAGTTGTTGCTCAGCCCAATTCACTAACATACGACGCTTCTGGTGGTCAAACGGCTTCAGTTCTTGCGTAAATTTAATCTTGTAAGGATGTAGGCCAAGATCTTTTCGCAAAATTCGCCACAACGACGTCACAGAGATGCCCAACGCTTGAGAACGACGTGTGAGAGACACCTTTGGGCTTTCTTCGACTGAAGCTTCAGCGGCAGCAATATTCTCGACACTACGGGCACTTCCTTGTCTCACTGGCACGGGAACATTTTGTACTGTGCCTGTGGATTCAAATTTTTCCACTAGACGCTCAATTGTTGATCTGCTAGGACGATTAAGACGACCATACGTTGAGGCCACTGACTCCGAATTTCGGTTGTAAATTTTAATAATTTCGACTCTTTGTTGGATCGTATATCCTTCCATCATGAAATGGCAAACCTTACTGAAGAGAAATGTCAAAAGGCGGCAAGAAATATGGCGTCGTTTGATGTCCCTGTCGCTCAACTTTTGTAGCGTCCCTGTTGAAAAACCCGATATATAGAACTAGAATCTGAATTTTGAACACAAAATATAAACAACGCGACCAAAAAAATGAAATGGGGGTCTTTCAGTAATTACACTTGATTTTTAAATTGAAAGTTGCATGTGAGATATCTACTTAATTTGCATTTCATATAAACATTTTATGACCATAAGTACAAAAAAATACAAATTTTTGGCGCAAATGGCTCGTTAGTAACCAGGCCTAGCTTTCTGACAACCATTCATGTGTGCGTGTGTACATCTCGCACAATGGCGGGACCTCTTGTAAATATAAACCCCCTTAAACTTCCGCCGCGACTTATACTTGGTAGCACGTCTTTGAGAGAACAAATTTTAAATGACTTTGTCACAAAAATCTGGTGGAATTTACTGGATGGCGTTCGATATTTTAACTTTGGGAACTTTAATTAAGTCTAGATGTCTTATCATTTTAAATGCCCACGGCTTTTCGTTGCAAATAGGATGGATCATTTTTCTAAGAATTTGGTAAGTTTATATAAAAATAGTCCTTGATGACAGCATGAATTCAGTCATAATTTTTTTTTATAATACTTACTTACTACCTACTTTAACTGCTTCAGTCTCTATACTAACAAGAGTTTGATTATATCTGGTTTAGTTTGACTTCAGTCACTGCATAGATTCATGGATGATTGTGTTGTTAGCACTACCTAAGCAGATATTTTTTGGTTAATTGGAAAAGATCTTCAGCAAAGGGGAACTTTATTTTAAAACGACACAATAATTAACTTATATGCTTTGAAGTTAGCAAATAATGTTGATCCATTCTCAAAAAATACGTCAAAAAATAACCAGCTTTACTCTTTTTGCAAAAATAGTTACGATATCAATCCAACCAATATAAGTCTCAAATTAAATAAATTACAATAATGAGGAATCACATTCCAGTTCGTTATCAAATCGTTCGTTATATGTTACTAATGTTCCCCAAAAAAATAATAAGCAAGGCTTTTTCAAGTTTCCAATTCGTACCAAAAACAACATTACTTACAAATAATATTGCAAAAGTATTAAGTCCTTAATATAAATTATCGAATAAAATAAACGTCTATAAGCCGAATTTACGAATACTAATATTCGACCTAGGTGGGCCTTCTATTAAAACTATCCTTAGGGTACACAATAGTGATAATGGTGCAAAGTTATAGCTATTTCACACTACCTACGAGCAATAAATTTTGTTTTTATTTATAAACTCTTTTTTAATATTCTAACCAATACTCAAAAGGAAATTTAATATTCGGATGAGTTAAATGTTGCGCAAGCACAGAACTTCTATTACAAGTTAGATAAACTACAGTACCTATCATTGAACTTTATGCGACCAATTTTCCAGTTGCAAATGGTTGCTTACATACCAATTGATTACTGAATCTACGAAGCATATAGTCCGCTGTAGATTTGACTTTTAAGGTCGAATTCAAATCAAGAACAAATCCCACTATTTAAATCAGAAGCAAATAATGACGCCACTTATTTAATTCTGAGTTCATTACATTTTCAATAACCCAATAATGGTATGCTACCTACTATTACTTATGAATATGGAATGAATATCAATGTACCACCTTTGGAGATAAAATATTATATAATTCTATCATCATCTTGAATATAACTGAGGTTGACAAAGTCTTAAATTATTACATGTTTCCATTCCGAATTTTGTAAACTATGAAGTTAAAGAAAATCCTGCAAGATGTACAAATTTGATAGCCATTTCTTCACCATAATTCATATAGGTAGCATCCAATGATTAAATTTTAACTTGAAATAACCCCATCCTGGGAGCCAATTAAAGGCAAATAACATTTCGCTGAAAAGTTAAAAAGTTAAAGTTGCTCTATATTTTCAACAAAAACTTTTTAAAAGGCTAATAAAATTAAAAAAAAACATCCTTCGGCAGTAGAAATGATAGTCAAATCATGTTTTTTTAAATTTTTTAACAGGTAATAAAAAAGGTTTATTTACAGAATGCTTTTATTGCTTCAGGCTACTAGGTACGAGTGTTTACAATTAAGGAGGAATATTTATTTTGCAAATTTAGGTAGATTCTTAGTAATCCCTTGCAAAAGTCAATGAAAAACTATATTTCCGCGAATCTTCAATCCTCGTCAAAATTCAGGTGCTACAAATATAATTACGACAACATTTTGCTGCACCTTTTAACAAGGGCACATAAAAAATTATCAACAGTTACCGCCTTCCCATTTATTACTAAATATGACTTGACTTAGGCAAACATATTAAATTGTAAAATTCGTTTTTTTGCACTAGGTAATAATGGTACCTACCTGTATCCATATGTGTGCCTCATAAAGCAAATTAACTGCTAAAAAGTGATAAGCAATTGCTTGTTAAAAAAAGCCACAAATAATATTTTATTGATTTAAAGTATTTTCATTGCATTTCCTCTACTATTAAAAGAGAAAAATAAATTGCTTTGGGGAATCAATTTAAAAAAATATATATATTGGTATAAGGCTTGCGCAACTACCCCTATAGTGGACTTAGATAACTGATGACAGTCCCTAATTAATAGGAAACATAATTCTGTTCATATTACATACCAATTAGTGTCAACCCTCACCTGTCCCCCTTCGCCAAGGCTGATGATAAATCAGACCGAAAAACACCAGGTGTTGTTACTAATTCTGATGCAAAAAGTATCTTTACAGGCACATAATGCTGCCAACAAAACCAACAAGACGTCAGCAGCTATTTTTACGTCTTCCTAAGAAGCGACACGTGGAATCAACAAGGATAATAACAAAACAAACAATAGCTAGCGCAAAAAAATCAATATCTAACCACAAGGACCAGCTATAGGGATGCAGCAAAAACAACAAAAATATAATAAAAGACGACTACAAAAAACCCTAAGCGCGCATCAACCCCTATGAAAAAACGCACACACTCTCAATCTCATCCACATCTATTTGCCTCTCGACGAACTGAGCCGTGTATTATGCGCTGCCACCCGGTTGTCGATCAGGAGCCCAACAGTTTCCACTGACTTACCAGCCAGCAGGCAGCGCTAGCCAATCCAAACCCGTATACGGTCGCTGTTTGCACCCAGGTAGGCGGTTCCCAGTCACCATCTTTACCGAAATTGTTTGCTTAGTCCTCGCACACAAGCACACAACAGCACACTGACAACCCCCACCACCACAATCGGAATGCCTTTAAACAGGTCCGCAACTGACGATAAGTAGTTATTTCTGAGCAAGATACGGCAGAGGCAAGACACGTTTTCCATTTAGTCTACTCGCGGAACCCGAAGAGTAAAGAGAGAAAATTCACCATCTACCAGTTAGCCACACATGTTCGATTTTTGTTTGCCGACGTTATTCGATTTTTGTTTTGAGGGTTGTTCAGCCACCAGTTTGAGAAAACAGTTTTAGTTGTGCATCTGAGTCCGTCGGGAACGTACATACCGCACAAACTTGTGAATGATAAGCGCATAGATAGCAGTTCTTGTG
Source organism: Rhingia rostrata (assembly GCA_949824845.1). Taxonomy (NCBI): domain Eukaryota; kingdom Metazoa; phylum Arthropoda; class Insecta; order Diptera; family Syrphidae; genus Rhingia; species Rhingia rostrata. The sequence continues at coordinate 2,463,044 of OX463755.1, read as the reverse complement.
ATAAAAGTGAAAAAGAAAAGTGCTTGTGCAGCAAAATTTTAAATTAATTATATACCAACACTCATCGACCATTATGTCATCCACATCTGCATCACCCATTAGCAATATCACCGTTGACGAGATCCACGTTCGCGAGCAAGGTAAGTTCTACAAAATTAACGAGTTTTTTGTGAAACATTGACTAACGAAAAATTTATTTTTGTTTATAGATTTTTCCCCGGAATATATCACAATTAAGGAGGAGCGCGCATCGAGCATTTCGCCGATTCTGACGCCACCACACACGCCGACGGAAGATCGCATGCGGAAAATCCAACACAGTCCACTTTATGAGATGGAACATATGCGTCAACACCATCATCACCAACAAATCCAGCAGCAACAACAGCAGATGCAATCCGCACAGCAAGCCATGCACTATCATAGCGTGCCAGTGCCGATGCATCAGAACTCCATCGAGATTCAGCAGGAACAGCAACATCGTTTGTGGCTGCAAGCACAGATGGCGCAACAAGCACAACAGCAACACCACCATCAACAACAGCAACAGCACCATGCCTACCCAATGGCTTACAATCAAGCTCCCAGCGGCGTTACAATGGAAGCAGCACAGCACCAAGCATTGTTAATGAACCAATGGATCCGCAGTGCCGCACTCTATCAACACCAGCACCAGCATCTGCACATCCGACCATACCCGGATATGCAACGCATGCACCCAGCTGCGCGAGTGATGGGGGCTATGCCCCCACTGAAAATCGCCGGACCAAATGGAACCAGACCAAAGAAGCAATTCATTTGCAAATACTGCAACCGTCACTTTACCAAGTCCTACAATCTGCTTATCCATGAACGCACCCACACCGACGAGCGCCCATATTCGTGCGATATCTGTGGCAAGGCCTTCCGCCGACAGGACCATTTACGTGACCACCGCTACATCCACTCCAAAGAGAAGCCGTTCAAGTGCACCGACTGCGGAAAGGGATTCTGCCAATCACGCACTCTAGCCGTCCACAAGGTGACCCACCTAGAGGAGGCACCGCATAAGTGCCCCATTTGCAACCGCACCTTCAACCAAAGAGCCAACCTGAAGACCCACATGCAGAGCCATAGCGCCCCCGAACAGGAGCAGCCACAGCCACAACAGACAGAGATCGATGTCAAACTCGCATCACCCGTGCTTGACCTCTCGCAGAAGACCATCATCCATCCACATCAACTGGCCGATAAGCCAAAGAGAGCACTAGGCTTCACCATCGACGAGATCATGAAGAGGTAAACCCCATCAGCGGTGCTCTTCCCGATCGGGAAGTTGAAGGCTTCAAGTTCGAAACCAAACCAAAGCTGCCAGTGACCTGTAGTTTGGTGCACATTCACCCACAGAGGCGATGCGTTGCCACAGACACAACACGAGCTCTCCCCAGGCCAAGGAACGGAATAGGTCGGAGACGAGATGAGATGAGACTCCTCCATCAACAACATCACAACCTGATAATCGACAACAATTCGACAACTATGCCAAAGTTTATAACGAGTATTACACGCGATTAGCTGTTTAGATATAAGAACCTGTTTATTAGTACCTAATGGCGGAGCGTTCTCTGCTCCAAGACTGATTTAGCTAGCTACCCTAGATGTTAAGTAGTAACAAATTATAAGCCCGTAGTCATAAGCAAATACAAGCATAGTAAATTATTATCATTATATGACACCTAGTACCGTTTAGTAATTACAACGTACGAGTATTATTGTTCAGAGTGTTCATTGTCCACTGTTCACTGTTTGTCGTCGCTTTCAAAGCGGCATGAAGATTTATGTCAAAATGTTTGCGAACTAAATAAAAAATGCAAAAAGAACCTCAAACAAACGAAAATATAAACACTGTATTTTCATTTTATATATGCGCAGATACGAGTTGCAGATATGAGATACGGCAGCGGAAGCTATGTGTACTTTTTTTTTTTGATCAGACGTCTATGCCTATCCGAGTCGAACGCAATCGCGGACATTCCTGCACTTCGGTGAGAAGAGTACCCTTGCCGACATACTCTTGACAGTAATCAAATTCGATAACACGCACATTCAATTCAATCTATTTGTTGTAGTTTTCATTCGGTTGTGGGTTTTTTGTTCGCCTTTTGATTTTATTACAATTTCTGTTTGTAGAAATGGTCATATAGCGCGAGCGTGATAATGGTATTTACGGTTCGGTAATGTGCGGTCTTTCTGGTTCTATAATAAACCCTTTCAGCGATAAGGCCGATTGCGGCGGCGGCGACGGGTGCAGTGTGTTTGGTTCCCAGAATCGGGGGAGTTTTCTCAACGAGTTTGGGAGAGTATTATGTGACGCGGCGTTTGTATCTCGGAGCTTCGAAAACCAACTTTTAATGTACTGAGAACTAAAAAAATGAAGACAACGGCTCCAAGGTGGTTTTGCTGAGGTAGGGTGAGTTTCATTTAAATTAAAAAAAAAAGTCACTTAATTCGATGATCTTGTTCACTTCCTGTAATATTAGACCATCTCCCTTAAACCATTATCTAAAAGTAAGGTACTTGCTCTTGAAACACATATCCGTAAAAAATCCTAAAAACAGTTGCCACTTGTCCTTTACTCTCTTATTACAATTTCATTTTGACCAAGGGTCGCTGTAGGAAATTTAATATATTTTGAACTATATGAACTGCGCAGAGCTGCGTCAAAATAAAAATTCTTGCATAAATGGAAGCATATGTCTTCCGTTTTCTCAGAACGATTTAATTTTGCGTGGTTACATCTTGCACGATAGATTGAATGCCGAATCCGAAAGGCTGCGTTGAGATAAACTCTTTATCAGACCTTTGCACTAACCACCTTGCTACTGCTACCGCAAAGAAATCGTTAATATTTATTACTAAACTGAAGAAGGTGGCTCTATCCTTTCTTCACTAGAACCAAAAATGTTTTCGAAAAGTTGGATTCAAACCAAATGTTCAGAATTCATTTGACTTTTTTTTGTATAACTAATTACTAATCGTGTCACCATATTCGTTTAAGGTAATCTTCGAAATTGCTGGACCGATTTTACTGAAATTTTGTAATTTATTTTTAATATCAAAAATAAATTAAAAAATAAATTTATGAAATTATTTACATTGGAAGACATCAGGGCAGCAAGACCATAGATGTCGTTTTAAAATTATTTTATATTGAATATTGAAGGGTTACGAACAATTTTATATTCTTCGTAAAATGAGAATTATATACTTTAAGGAATAAATTTTAATATTTACATAATTATTTTAAATGCCTTTAAACTTGTTGTGCAAAGATGTTGCTTCTTTAATGCGCTGAAAGGATCGAACATCAGATGGATTACGTACAAATACAAAATACAAATTTTTGGCGCAACAGGCTCGTTAGTACCCAGGGCCGAGCTTTCTCACAACCAATCATGTGTGCGTGTTTACCTCTTGCACGATGGTGGGACCTCCTGTTTTATTCCGACTCCGAACGGCTTTTCTTGACAATTGATACTACTCGGATGATTTGTCAGATCATCACGAGAGGAGGGCCGGGAAATGGGACAATCGGCAAATATGCTCGCACTATTCTGGGGTGTCGTTAGTAAAATAGTGTCGACTAGAAAACAGGGTCTTACCTACTCTGATCCGAAAGATTTTTATGGATTCTTCCCTTGTTAGAGCTTTCTTGTATGGAATACGAACATGTGTCGAGTGATGTTGCCGAAGGAAATTTTTTTATTTTTATTTATTTATTTATTAGAATATTAATATACAATTTAAAATTGTTACAAAATATATTTGATAAGAGCAAACTAGCAGCAAAGGCTTTCGGCTCTTGGTATTAATGATAGTTATATCTTAATTTTTAGTTGTTCTAAAATATCTTTTATCTTAACAATATTGCTTTTATTTGGTTCTCTGAGTAGGTCCAATAGATTTTGATTTGAACTATAGTTGTTTAGGTGTGAGTGATGTGATAATAGGAAACATGGATTAAGTAGATGCGTTACCGTTATCGGCGTGAAACAATTGGGGCAGGCTGGGGGTGATTCCTTTTTGAGCAGGTGCTGATGGGTATATGCAGTGTGACCAAGGCGCAGTCGGATAAACCTCTTTACGTCACTTTTGGGGATATATGTTGGGAAATTTGGCTGGACTCTGGTTGGGTTGACTGTTTTATAGTGGTGTGCATAATGTTCCCATTCAAGTAGCTGTTTGTTCTGGCATTCCTGGTGTATGTGTCTCTTTAGGTCTAAACGTGAGAAGGTGTAGTATGTGAAGGTGGGAGCCTGAAGCACGGAGTTTGCGGCAACATCTGCGAACTCGTTGCCTTTTATTCCAACGTGACCTGGTGTCCACATTAGTTTTATCTTTAATCTCGATTTATTTAAGATGTCTCTTATTTTGGTTATGACATGTGTGTCCTTATGAGGATTAACGATGCCTTGCAGTACAGATAGACTATCAGAGCAAATGACACATTTGCCGGGTATTTGAGAAGTTTTCTTTGCTGCTTCTAGTATAGCCAGTGCTTCAGTGGTGTAAATGAATGCAATATTTGGAAGGACTCCTTGCATGATTGTAGAACCATCTTGGTTTACAACTGCAAAAGCTGTGTTTGTATCTGTTTTCGAGCCATCTGTGTATATAAAGCTCCAGCCTTTACGTCTTAGGTCCGTTGAGATTTCGAGGAATCGTGATTGATATATACCATTACTAGTAGTGTCCTTGCGAAACTCTTGTAATAGGAGAACCACTGAATCTTTATGGATTGCCCATGGTGGTTGTGTCGGGGTGTATTTGGCTACTTTATTGCAAGATAGATTTAGCTTATTACCAGATTCCAGGATGATATGTATTGTGGAAGGAATCCTTCTGACACGTGTGTGGGCAATAGCTTTATTAGCATCCTTATCTATTATCGATCCTGTTTGGAAGTAAAGCTTGACATAGAGTTTTGCGATGATTACGAGGTAGCGCTCTTCTAATGACGGAAGCCCGGCCTCAGCGAGTAAATTTTTGATCTGTGTGGTTGGGAAAGCGCCTAGGCTTCTCCTTGCTGCTTGGTGATATGTAGGTGCTATTATACTTTTGGTTGATTTAGGGCAGGAACCGTAGATGGCCAATGCGTAATCCAATTTACTTAAGACGAAAAACTTTGAGATATTACAGAGTGAATTAACATGAACATTACTTTTCCTTGATGATAGATACTTAATGATATTGAGCCTTGCTGCTAAAGATTTTTTAAGGTTTGTACAGTGAGGTTTCCAATTATATCTATTATTTATTAATAATCCTAGAACATTTAGGATAGCTACTGTTTCTACTTTAGTATTATTAATCACTAATTCTATGTTTGCGCATTTTTTTTTCCTGCAAATGTGAATTAATTTACATTTTTCCAAAGATAGTTTGGATCCAGAGGTATAGGACCATTCATGAATTTCGTTAATCAAGCGAGACAATATAGTTTTTGTTTTATCTAGGTCATTGTATTTACATAATATGTATGCATCATCTGCATAGATACAGTGATCTAGATCTTTGTATTTAGAGATAATCTCACTTAGTTGGTTAAAAGCTATTAAAAAACATGTGACCGATAGAGGAGATCCTTGCGGAATACCATTATCGTTGGAGATGAAAACTTATCGGATGAGTTGAGAGATGTTAGGAAGCCCAGTTGAATAGGGATAACGAGTCGCTTTTTTGCTGCAGTATCTGCGTATTGTTTGTCTTTTAAAGATAGGATAGTTTTTACCTTGATAATTGGACTTCCAACATATTTGTTTTTCATTTTTTTATTGAAAAGGGTTGTAATTAATTTTTAAGTTTCATGAGTTTTTAGTGGATGGCGGTTGGTTTTATATACTCTTACTCAAACATCTAGGTTTATATAGAGATACAAGGGTGTCGGCCGGGAAGGTACACTAGTTTGTTTTGCCGCCGTTTTGGCAAACATTAGTCTTGACAGTTCATATTTGGCGGTCGTGAAGTAGACACGCGGCAAAATTATTGTTGAAAAATATTCGATAAGCCAACGTGTTTCAATCGTTAAATCATCGAATACTGTGACGATGAGAAAGTTACGTGAAATTTTTGGGAGAACCAACGTGCCAACAAAACGCGCTATTTATCGTGTAGTGAATGATTTCGAAGAAAAAGGGTCTGTAGGTGATAGGCCCAGGCATGGACTACAACGTACTGCAACATCGACTGAAAACATTACTGCTGCTCAAAATAATCCATCAACCTCAATGCGACGCCGTGCTCAGGAGCTTGGTCTTCAAAGAACAACTTTGGCCACAATTCTGCACAAGGAATTGCATTTGTTTCCATTTTAGATTCAGTTGATATAAGAGCTGCTTCCACAAGACCATTTATGCCGCCGTACATGTGCCAATAAGATGTCACAGCTAGCCCAACAACCCCGATTTTCATGAAAAAATCATAAAGAGTGACGAGTCACATTTTAATTTGAATAGATAAGTGAATAAACAGAATACTCGGTTCTGGGCAATGGAAAGTGTCAGTCTGTTGTGCAATTCGGTCAGGAGGAATCATTGGACCTTACTTCTTTGAAAATGAAAACGGCGTAACGGTAACTGTGAATGGGGAGCGATATCGTGATATGAATGAAAACTGTTTAACGCCACAACTGCATGCTTTGGGCTTGATTAACATGTGGTATCGAAAAGACGGTGCCACATCGCATACTGCCAGGATTACAATGGAATTACTGCGAGACCTCTTTCCACAACAAGTTATTTCAAGAAATGGTGATGGTCGCCTGATTTGACTACTCCGGACTTATTTTTGTGGGGATATCTGAAAAGCAAGGTTTATTCAAACAATCCAGCAACGCTTGAGCAACTCAAACAAAAAATTCATGCTGAAATTAATGAAATACCGCGTGAAATGTATGAGAGTGTAATGAAAAATGTACTCAAAAGGGCTCGCATTTGTGAGACTAACCTGATATTGTATTCCATACACAATTGCCGACATTAAATAAAACATCTATTAATATAAGATCCATTCCCTTTCATTTAATCAAAAATTATAAGCAAAAAATGTAGTATACCTTCCCGGCGGACACCCTGTATATATCTAAATATTGATTTACAAACGGCAGGACATGATCAGAATAGTTATTTTAAATATTAGTTTAATTTTTAATGCAATTTAACACTAGGATATTTATTTTAAGATTTTTTTGTTGATTATTTTTATTCTTATTATATATTCCTAGTCAAAACAGTTTATACTTTTATTACTGTTTTAACTTCTTTATACCCTATTCCTTAGGGGTATTTTAGTTTTGATACATAGCTTGTAACATATTGAGAAATAGTTAAGCTAGATATGCCTTAAAGTATTTGGATAGCCTCAGATGAAGTCGATGAAGCCTTGTTCGTCTATCTGTCCGTCCATTCGTCGGTCTGTATTTCACCGATTTTAAGGGCTTGCATTTTAAGCTAGGATAATGGAATTTAGTGTAAGGAATCCTTGTTCGTTGCTTCAGAACAAGGGTAAACATTTTTAAAATCCACCCACTGCCACGCTCACTTATCAGAAAAAACGTTGTTTTTGGTCAAAATTAAGTAAATTTAGAAAAAGTGTCTGAACAACATATTTAGATAATCCCATTACCTATATACACAGTTAATTTTTTAATTTTATTTTACTTACATATTTTTTATACACTTTAAAAATGCGTGTATAATTACTGTGAAAATGGATGTAATTTTTAGTGTAGAATCAGGCAAGTTGGGTTTTTGTAAACATTACAGGAGGTAAAAAAAAAAGAAATTCAAGCACATAGTGTTTGATATTACACACATTTTCCGCATATGCTCACCGTTTGTGTAACTTTCAACAACTTTTGTTCAGTAATATTCTAAAATCGTTTAAATTTTACTCTTAGAATGTTTATAAATAAACAAATATTGTTTTATTACATACTCGATGTTTAATTTACTCATACATTGTTTGAAGATCAAGACCACACCTCGAAAATTTTCTATTCGTGATTATAATTCACATTCACTTTTGACAACAGTTTTATAAGAACCTGATTCAAGGAAATGAACACACTCTGAGCATGCCAACATATTATGTAAATTAACCCTTTAAGGTTTTTCTCATATATATATATATATACGGTAATATATAATCATATTGTTGGATTTAGATTGGAAAATATATAAACAACTGCGTACGTACAGTTCCTCGGACAACTCTTTATAATATTCTAATATTCGTTCTTTTCATAGGAATACGAGATTGCGGAAGGTTTCCCGGACCACTCTATTATTTTTATGTGACGGGGGAGGAATACGAGCACATCGGTAATTCACCCCTTACAAATTAACAAACTAAATTAATTTTTCTGTTGAATTTTAAACATCTCAAGTGTAAAATACTTATTTGCCACTTAAATCACTGTATAAATTTACATAACAAAAACATTTAGGAACATGCTCAGTAGACGATGGTTAGTACGATGAACTGCCGCCCAAAAGGTCTGGGTTCGATTCCCAGCCGTAGCAACACCTAAACGATTTTTCACTGGCCCTCCTCTCGTGATGATCTGACAAATCATTCGAGTAGTATCAGGTGTCAAGAGACGCTTATCTAAAATTCGCCGTTCGGAGTCGGTATAAAACAGGAGGTCCCACCATCGTGCAAGAAGTAAACACGCACACATGAATGGTTGTGAGAAAGCTCGACCCTGATTACTAACGAGGATGTTGCGCCAAAAATTTGTATATTTTAACAAATACATATCATCAATCATGATGTCGAACATGATTGAAGGAAGCCATGTGTCCAGTTTTAAAAAGGAAACTAAAGAATGAAAGAGAAAACATTTCTTACTAGCAGCTAAGTATTCTACATTGCATGTACTTAAATATACAAAGCCATATAAATAACTTTAACAAAATTCAATAATTAGCAAACCAAAAACAGCCTCACATTATTTGTTTGAGTGAGACACACATGACTCTGATGATATTGATGAATCAGAAATTATGTTACATAATTAAAGGGTGATCCATTTCGAGGTTCCCTACTTTTTTAAAGAAAAAAACACAGAAAATTCAAATTTAATGGAGAATGTTTATTATCATTTGAAAGAACATTCTTTGGCATTTATTTTTTGAAGATTATGTCTATCAAATGTTGGCAGTTGCTACGTCGCAGATGGTCCATCCGTTGAGTCCAATTTTCGGTCACTCGTTCGAGCATTTCGACTGGTAACTGGTGAATGACACGCGTGATGTTTTCCTCCAAGGCCTGAATCGAAGCGGGTTTGTCGGCATAAGCTTTTGACTTTACATATCCCCACAGGAAAAAGTCTAACGGTGTGATATCACACGATATTGATGGCCAATCGACCGACCCAAAACGTGAAATTGTGTGCTCACCGAAATGTTCTCTCAATAAGTCCATTGATTGATGCGATGTGTGGGAAGTGGCACCGTCTTGCTGAAACCAAATGTCGCCGAGATCACGAGCTTCAATTTCAGGCATCAAATAGTCGGTTATCATGGCACGATAACGGTCGCCATTGACGGTTACGTTCGCACCGGCATAATTTAAAAAAAAATAAGCACCGATGATTCCACCGGCCCACAAACCACACCCAACCGTTGTTTTTATCTGGATGAAGTGTCAGTTCTTCAATCTCTTCAGGTTGCTCTTCATCCCAAATGCGGCAATTTTGTTTGTTTACATACCCATTGAGCCAGAAATGGGCCTCATCGCTAAACAAAATTTGCCTCGAAAACGTCGGATCTTCTTGGCACTTTTCAAGAGCCCGTAGAGCGAAGCGATGTCGCTTGGGAAGGTCGAGCGGCTTCAGTTGTTGCACAAGCTGTAATTTGTACGCTTTCAATTTAAGATCTTGACGTAAAATGCGCCAAGTCGTTCCATACGTCAGTCCGAGTTGCTGCGAACGGCGCCGAATCGACTCTCTACAGTCTTCGTGTACACTCTCAGCTACGGCCGCTATATTTTCTTCACAGCGGGCTGGACGTGGTCTATTCGGTCGAATATTATCCAATAATGAATGCTGGGTCTCAAAATGGGTGATGGTGTTGCGAATAGTACGCTCAGTAGGCCGATTATGTTGACCATAAGTTGAGCGAAGTGCACGAAACACATTCCTCACAGAACTTGAATTTTCATAACAAAGTTGAACAATTTGTAAACGGTGTTCACGCGTAAGTCTTTCCATTATGAAATGCCAAACTATACTAAAAAAATATAACATGACAGCATGACACGACTCACACGTGATCTGTCAAAAAAGGCTATTGAAAAAAGTATCTCTACTTGGATCACCCGTTACAATCTTATACAAGTTTTAAGCGTATCGAGGTTCCGATTTATATTAAAAAGTCATTACAGTTTAAAGTTATTAATGAGGTAAAAAATTACAATGAAAGGTATTGCTTAGAAATAAATGTGAGGGACGGAAATATGATGTTTAAATTAATGGTTTTATATCGAAGCCCAAGTTTTTCAAAGGCATCTAAGCAGATCTTGTTGAAAATATGTGTATAGATAAATTTATTGGGAGACTTCAATATTGATTGGCTTCGTGACAACACCTATAAAAATCAAAAAAGGCTCTATTTGTAGTGGAAATAATTAATCTGTTATGAATGATCAACCGACAAGACTCACAGATCAATCATCCACACTTATAGACTATGTTATTACGTACAATGAAAAACTAATATCTAGAGGTGAACCAAATTGGAAAATAAGTGATCACGAGCCAATAAATATTGAATTAACCATAAACTCAAATGTCAATAAATTGACAACTACGAAATACAAAATATTAAATTATAACAAAAATGAGTCTTATTATAAGCTTTTACACAGTAGACCTTATCGGAGCTGATATAGTAAACTGTGGTGTGAATGAACTAGCAGATCTGTTTAGTAACGAAATGTCTAAAATTGCATGTGGAATGGTAATTGAAAAAAGTGTGTGTGTGAATGAATGTCAGTGGTTTAGTAAAAAAACTTGATAAATTAAAAATAAATAAAATAAGACAATACAAAGCACCAAATTTTACAATACAATTACAACGTGGGATAAATAAAAAGAAGCAAGAAATATTTACAAAAGTGAATTGAGAATCTTAAAAAAACGAATACATACAGAACAAAAATACAGTCATCGCGAAACCAACAAGAGACATGGAATAATATAAAAAAAATTAAATTTAAAAAATGAAAAAAAAAACTCCTGTTTGTAATGTTGAATTTAATGGCGCGTAAATTTAATACCTACTTTGTAAAAAGTGTAAAAAATAAATTTATGTCATAGCATGCTCGTTAGTACCAAGGGCCTAGCTTTTTTTCTCACAACCATTCATGTGTGCGTGTGTACTTCTTAGCACGATGGTGGAACCTCCGGTTTTATGCCGAATCCGAACGGCTAAGTTGAGATAAGCTTTTCATGACAATTGATACCACTCGGATGATTTGTCAGACCATCACGAGAGGAGGGCCAGTGAAAAATCATTTAGGTGTTACTACGGCTGGGAATCGAACCCTTCTGCACGGCAGTTCATCGCACTAACCATCGCGCCACTGAGTCCGTCTTGTAAAAAGTGTAGAATACATTATTAATCAAATTCCCCAAGAGACTTAACAGTGTAACATAAGTCAAGCAGAGTCTATTTTTAAGTTTAAGCTCATACGCGTTAAAGACATCGTAAACGTACTAAAGTCAATGGACACAAAGAAAGATTTTAATTTTTTGAGTGTAAGCATGTTCTTAGATGGAATCGAAATTATAGGTCCAATTTTGCGAGGAATTTTTAATACTTTTATGAAATGCGGTTATTTTCCAAAGTACTGGAAGGAATCTATGATTAGACCCATACCAAAGATATCTAATGCATACTAATTTATGCGAGGAATTTAGACCATAGAAATTTAGAGAAAATAATAGAGGCCCTACTCCGAGACTACGTGGAACAAAATAATTACATTATGAAACAACAATCAGGATTCAGTAAGGGATATTCATGTGAGAATACTTTAAACTATATGATTGAAAATTGGAAACAGGAAATAGACAAAAAAGAGTAATGGTAGCCGTCTTTCTCGACCTTAAACCAGCTTTCGAGATCGTGAAATTCTATTGAAAAAAAAACTGATTAAATATGGAATTCAAAATAATGAGTTAAAATGGCTTAAAACATATGTAAGTCATCGCACATAACGAAGAACGGTCAACAACGAAATATCGGAAGCAACTGAAATATATATTGTAGCGCCTGATGGTTCTGTACTGGGGGTATTTCTGTTCCTAATATATATAAACGATATTAACTCTATCGTAAGACATAGTAAATTGTGTATGTTCACAGATGATGCACTGCTATTTATTAGTGGCAATTCAAACACTGATTGTACTAATAAAATAAATTATGAGCTCAAATCATTAGGCAAAAAATTAATAAATTAAAACTTAATATAAAAAAGACAAAAGATATGAGCATAAATTCTAGTGACGCTTTTTTTTAAATTCAATTTTATTTTATTTTTCTTAAACTAACTTACATAGACAAAAATTCATGAACAACTAGCCTACTTATCAACTACTTAACTAACTTACTTGCCCTATGCGGGCGCCCAAAATTATACGATAACTATATATAAATATAAAAGTAACACAATGTTTACCAAGAAAACTTTGAAAAACTTGGTTTCTTGTCTTTTTTTATTTTATTTAAGCTTATATGCAAATTAAAACTACTTATCGACTAACTTAAGCTACGTAAAATTAATTAAAACTACCTAACAATAACTTGAAAACTAGAACAGCCACAGCAAGCGTTTTCTGATTTAATGTATATATATATATACACATATATATATGTATATATATATTTTTTTTTTGGTGCCACCATGACTACTTTACACTAAACCTAAGAGTAAAACTATGTAAGTCGGCCATAAAATAAAAATTTTAAGTCAACTATCTTCAACTAATTCAACCACCACAACAGGTTCTCCTATTGTGACCTACTCCGACGGTCCCTATCGGACACACTCCTGCTGAACCGCAGGCGCTCTCCTCCGCCCTCAGCGACGACATCTCGGTCGTATGGAAGCCGCCTATCCACAGTTCGTCGGAAGACGTGGTAGATTAGCGGAACCGCCGATCTATCTTGTATCAGCCCTCGACTATCCAAATATAGAAAAGCTTCGGGCGGAATAAAGCCGCTTGAACGCGCACTCTCAAAGTATTCATCATTGGGGTAGAAGGCCCCAAAGATTGGACTATTGTTCGAAGCCATCGCTTTTGCAGCGTGAAACCGAATGAGTTTTACCAGAATATTGTCTATTCTGTTTATATTGGTCCCGTTGTATAGGACCTGGTTGGAATAGTATTTTGTGTAGTCAAATACTGGTGTTCTGTGAAGTCCAAGGCAGCTCCTCAGACACTGCCTCTCAGACACTGCCTCTCAAACACCCGTATCTTTTCCATTTGTGAATGAGGCAAGGTTGAACCACACCGGGCACCCATAGGCAATCATCGGCCTAATGAGGGCCAAATCACCTTCACCCTGCTGTCAAGACGGCTGCTATAAAACAATCGTTTTGTCAGGGCAAATGCTCTCCTAGCTCTCCCCAGAGCAGCTTCTACATGTCTTCCGAAATATAGATACTGATCTAACCAGATGCCAAGGTACTTTACCACACTTATACTCGCCAGTGGCTGTCCGTTTGGTCCAACGATCACCAGCTTTCGCCAGTTCTTTCTCGTATCCCTAGAGGCCCTACACAGCGGTGTCCTAAACAGGATAGTTTCTGATTTCTGAATGTTGATTTTCAACTTCCAGTCATCACAATATCTCTGGATCTTGTAGAAGTCCCGCTGCAAAAGAGTTCGAATGACTTCGACAGTAGAGGCTGTTCTGTTCGCGATAAGATCGTCCACATACGCAATTGCCTGAGTAAGACTACCTATCATATCACTGGTGTAAATGCTGAAGAGAATCGGCGAGTTTACCGCCCTGTTGCAGACCATTCTTAATGAAAAATTCTATGGTAGAAGTTACATTGCCACTTTTGACAACAAACGTTCTACCAGTCAGCATGTCATGAAGCATATATAGCAGTGGTTTACTTATGCCAAGTCTGGTCAGCTTTAGATAGAGGCCCTCTAACCATGCGGTGTCAAAAGCCTTCTCTAAATCAACCAGACATCCACCCGTGCACTGTTTTTTGGCTTTGTTCCATTGTATATCAGAGACGAGTTTGGAGGCGGCATGAATACAGTCATGTCCAGCCTTGAAACCAAACTGGTTCTCTGGTATAATATTATTGTCCTCAGACCACTTGAACAGTGCTCGATTGAGAATCTTTTCGAAAACCTTGCTAATACTCGGAAGGAGACTTATCGACCGGAAATTCGCCGGATTGGAGTTGTCCTTTCCCTTTTTCGGGAGAGGATGAACCACCGCCGTCTTCCAACGCACTGGATAATATGCATTATTCAGCGCGTTGTTGAACAGCGTGGCGTTAATGTCCACAGCTTCAGGGGTAAGTGTCGCAGTACAATTGGATATACCATCGACTTCCGCTGACTTCTTTTTCTTTATGGAATCGAAGATGATTTGGAGTTCCACCTTCGAGATTAACAGGGGACTAGACCCACTTCGCTCAGCGACTATGGCGTTTGCCGAGTTTTCGTCATCAAACCGGGTGAAACCACGGTTCTCAGATCGCCATTGCGTTATGTCGTTTCGGAGATAGAAATGATGGAGCAGGGCATTGTTTTCCAGGACGCGGTTCGGCGAATGCTATCATTCACCTTATACACTTCCTGAAAGACAACCCCCAAATCGTCGTCGAAGACGGCTTCCCCCGGATCAATTTCTGCTGTCAAAAGTATGTTTGTATTGTCAGTTGTTCGTTGGAGCTCAATACACGGAAGGTCGTTATGACGTTTCCTCCTAAAGATCTTATTAATTTGTGGAAACATACTCGGGTCGCTGGAACTTACGACAAATTAATGGACAACCGATAGTTCTCCTTGATCAAGTGATGTTTTTGAACGACGCCTTCAGTGTACTAATCTCCGGGTCACGTGGGTTTGTCAGTCGTCTGTACAAGAGTTTAAGTCTTTTTAGAATTCCGCTTTTTTGTCTGTGTAGTGCGTCAATGGTCGAACTTCTGTACGTTATTTCGGTATCGTCCTTTTCATTGTTCGTTGAATCGTTTCGTCCATTTGTTGTAAGTATTCGTCGATTTCGTTGTTTGTTGGGTATCTGTTGTTTGGTGGTGAAATGGCTCTCGAACGTAGTTCTCTTGATAAGGCGTTGGTGAAGCGAGGCCAGCACAGGCCGTAGTTGTAAGAATGCACAGGCACATACTCCTGCAACGCCACAAGCTCGTTCGGGAGCTGTATTACGGCGGCGAGTCCGCAGTGATCACTGTCGTACTCAATCGTCCGTAAACAGTTTCGCGAGTGTTGACCTACTCTGTTAGTAACTGTCAGTCTTGTGTCTCGCAGTAAAAGATCCAGAAAATCACCGCTTCTCGGAAACGATGGCCTATCTTTGGCGAGAATGTCGATCCTATATTCAACATTGTAGTGGACCATCCAATTGTAAAGATGGTTACCCCGAGCAGTTTTTAATTGATTTCCCCAATCTTCGTGTTTGGCATTTAAATCTTCGGCAAAAAAAAGTTATCCACTGAGTTCAGTTTTAGAGATTCGAAAAGTTTTCCGAGCTCTGTTGTAAAAAGTGTAGGCTGAGTCGGTTCCCTTGTTGGAGAGGAATGCATATGACACAGGCTTCCAGCAGCCGGAATTCTAGTGACGCTCTAAATGTGAATATGGACATAGAATTGGTTAATGCATTTAAATACCTTGGTGTCGTGATTGATGAAAAACTTAATTTAAAAGCAAATATTGATTATGTATGTAAAAAATTTCAAAACAGGTATATTTTTTAGTAGAATTCGGGATAAAATCTCTACACAAGCAGCTGTAAACTTGTATAACGCTTTAATAAAACCGCATTTTCAATATTGCTCAACAATTTTATATTTGTCTTTAGAATCTAACATACTTAGATTGCAAAGGCTACAAAATAAAGCTATGAGGATATTTTTAAAATGTAGCCGATTAACACTTATAAATTAAATGCTAAATAGGCTCGGATGGTTAAGCATACGACAACAATTAAAATTTAATGTACTGTATGTATTTGTATGTATTATAATGTATTTAGTGTTCATATATAAAATAAAAAATCAAATGCTCTCAAAATAACCATATGAACTAAGGTGTGGTTTAAACTTTAGACTACAATTTAGATCATCAGTGCGCTTTTGGTTTATGACTTGATGATTTACCTACATATAACTAAGCTAATGAATTTGGAAATTTTATTGAAAACTTAATAGAAGCGAATTTCATTGCCTCGCTATACATATTATCGGAGAAATATATATCTTATAGCTTTTCAAGAACGAGCGCTCAAAATAAGATAATTGAATTCCATCTTTTCTATAATTCAAACCGACATGTCTTGAAAGCTAATCAGTTTATCCTAAAGCCTATTTTCAGATATATTACAATATGCAGAGATTGATTCCTAATCCGCATAACACAAATGTTAAATATTTAATCAAAGCTCACTCCCACCATTATCTGTGGTAAACGAGAGTTGAAAAAGATTATTTCGACAAATTTGCATTTTTATCTAAAATGTTTATTTTTATTTTTTGTTAAATTTGTTTAAGTCCGGTCGTGCAACGAGGTATTTATTTAAAGCCTTATGTTAATTTATGAGAAAAAAAGTAAGGGAAGCAGTAAAAATTGAGTTTTTGAACTGAAGCGCTTACGTAACGCCCATTTATACAACAATTTGTATATTAAGTAACTTATGTATACATAAGTAATTCTAATAAAATTAAATTGTATCTGTTTTTTTTAAGTTTGATTTAAGTGCCTGTAAAACCCAAACCAAATTTTAATAAAACACCTTAAGTCAACATACGTTTCTTAATGCCAAAAGGAGCAAACAAATTAAAAATTCGATCGAAATATTTCAACATAAGTGTTTCTGTTAAAACGTAATATTTACATTTTTGAGACTGTTTTATCGAATGCATTGTATGGTCGATGAAATATAAGTGGTTATGAAAATTGTGTTACTTTTGTACAAAACATTTAAAAGTGGGATAAGATAGAAAGGAAGCTCTTATAATGTATATTACTACTACTTGCGAAACAGAAAATTCGCTGATGTCGACCTAAGCTACTCTGTCACACTGCCATAGAATATTAAATAAATATTTTCTTAGACCCATTACCACTGAAGGAGTATTGCTAAGACCTAAAGCTCGCTATTTATGAAAAACTAAATCTCTTACTTAAAAAAATGCATTTACGTTGAGAGTTGTAACCTTCAAAATGACGACAGTAAACAGAACCGCCAAGTTGTGCCTATGAACACAATCAGAAGCAAAGTCACAGGATATACGAGTCGCACTTCAATTCAAAAATTATTACATTTATACTAAAGCCATCACAAACATATACGCATGAGCCTTTTACGTACGTTTGTTTGGTGTTAGGAATTTATGCAAATCCAGGAGGATCTTTGAATGATGTTCACACTTCACAGGGGTGATGTCACTCCTTTTTTTGCGTTGTCCTGCTCGCAATGGAAGAGGAAGATCCTAGCTTCACCCACACTGTGGCTTACCATTTACCAGTTGTATAGAGGACACGGAAAACGAGGCACGAAGGAGGGACGCAGAACAATGTGTGCCAGTCGTAGTAGGCTCACCGGGAGCGAGTATTGTCAGTGCGTATGACAGCCCATGGAGATTTAATGGGATCTATCCGGATGCTGTTTGACGTGATGTCATGATTCTGGTGGACCGAGCTAGTCACCACCCATCGAGTGTGCCATTCACACTATGGGGTGAGTGCAATTTGTGTTTTACCAAACAATTAAGTGCATCCTTATCAGCAAACATCAACATTCCCTGAAAATGGCAGCAGCAGGTAAGTGTGCCCAACGTGTACGCAGCCATGGGATAGGACACCCTGTGGGTAGCCTCTAAAACGCATGCAGATTTCTAGTACAAACAAACAGACAAATGACAACAAACAGGACGACCAAGGATGGGCAGAAGGTCTTTGTTTTGTCACCAAATATGCTGGTGTCGCATTGAAAGGATTCTCTCCGCAACTAGGGTGGTATTTTTTGTATGCTGGTTGTAGATCGGTTGAGTTTTTTTTTTAATGTTGGCTCTCGGCGGGGCAGCTCCCGTGTTCTTGGGCCTATTCAGCAAATCTCCTGGGAGTCAAACATTTATAGAGACACATCCGATCTAATGAGGGCAAAATGGTCACCTTGTGGCATGCGTGCGTATTGACAGACATTTTAATTATACAAACGAAGAGGTACATCACCTTGCCTCCTGGGACATACATATATCACAGGGGAAACATCGGAATTGAGATGTGCACTGATGGGTGACCCTATTCTCAATTACCACGGATATTGAATACTAATCATCTATTACTATCTATGTTGGTATAGCTATGCGGACACACACAAAAGTAGTTGTTTTTTATCTGATGTGTGTGCGTGTTTTTCCTCGATTAAACCCACACGTCGGAGCGGATCAAAGCCGTTTTGACAGAATTCCAAACACACTCATAATTACACTGAAGCCTCAAGTGCTTATTGAGTTAACAGTAGTTCAATTGAGTAATTTTTATTGCAATTTCCTCAGCCACTGCTGATAGGCATATTGATGGGTATACCTAGGACTAACATATCTAGCGCGTGTGGGGAGAGACGAGGTCTATCACCACCAGGCCAGCACTTATGGTTTTGGATTTGAATTCGGATTTGAATGTTGCCGCGATATTATTCCACAGCTTTGTGATAAGACATACTTTTTGAGAGCTGATTTGTGGTAGGTCTATCGGCCTTATATGCGGCGAATATATTAAATTTCTCCTCTCGAGATAAACACACTCACATCAACGAAAAAGAAGATAAAAAGAAAATGTGTTTTGGGATTCCTATAATTAGTTTAACACTTTATTGGTGACTGGAACTTGTAAGAACAGGGTAGACTAAGGCCATAAAATGTCTAAAATGTTGAGTGGTGCGGTTGTGCATGGTGATGATGTGACATATTTGGTTGCTTCATCTAAAAAACAGAAAACAGTCACGATTCCTGTCAATAGCAGGCTGAAAAGTTCTTATCTCAATCGGGATGAATTTAAGAAAGAATTTAGTTTTGCTAATAAAGGACAGGAAGGGTGGTTAGCAATCATGGGCTTAGATTTTTTCTCTTTTGTTGAATTGGGTCTTCGAAGATGAGCCCTTTTAATACCAAATCCTCGTATGTCGGTTACTGTATCATCATTTGCTTAGTTTGTTAAATCTCGCTGATTAGGGACAATCGCGGAGGTCAATCCAACCAAATGTGCTATGGCCAGACTTCACTCCCGGGGAACCGTATTCAAATAAAACGATAAACTTGAGCCGAAACGCAAAATTAAAAAAGTTAGAGTTAAGCTTACAGTGCCCGCTATGGGCCAAAAAAATCGATTAAGCGAACAAGTTAGTGACAAGTTAGATTTCAGCATTTTTGTAGTTAATATTTTAAGAAAATAACAAAATGAATTCAAAAGGGAAAGGAAAAGGATGATCTCGCTGATCAAATACAATTTATTTGGCGCAACAGGCTCGTTAGTACCCAGGGCCAAACTTTCTCACAATCATTTATGTGTGTGTGTGTACTTCTCGCACGATGGAGGGAACTCCGACACCGAACTGTGAATTTAAGTTAAGCTTTTCGTGACAATTGATACTACTCGGATGATTTGTCAGATCATCACGAGAGAAGACTTGTGAATCAAGCGGCAGTTCATCGCAATAACAATTGCGCCACTGAGCCCGAAATGAAAATTCAAGGACACTTAGATTAAGACGTGCGTAGTCCGCATAAGTTACTGCCTATACCATCAGGATCACGTCGAACTAAATAGTGTCCATCAAAGCTAAAACGTTGGTAAGCCTCCTGCTGTGGCTTCGCAGTGAGCTGCAAACTGTGGTTTCCGCTCCAAAAACTATATGTTTCCGGGTTAAAACTGTCATCATTGAATCATTCATTACTTCAATAGCCTAGAAACTTAGAGCAAGTACGATTGCAAATTGATCATACATCCATGTACATAAAAGGATCTGTGCGCATGTAGTATCATAAGACTAACACATAAGGAGCATGAATTTGGTTGAAGTTGCTGCCCCATAACAAATTTCGCGTATTCGACCGAATCTATGCAGTTGTAACTCTATTTTGTACACTTCATAAGATCAGCCAATACTTTATTGTAGATTGTAATATTTAATGAACACAAAATGTTTATATTTCAATAAAGTCCTTAGGCTTTGAAAACAGAAACGTGAGATACATGTTTAGGTCACATATTGTATAGGTTATTGTTTCTATTGTTATATATTTGTGAAGCAATTATCTGATTCTCGTTTTGTCCACATTGTCAGAAATTATGAAGTTGTCTTCTTTTCAAGGTCACAAGCGCATGGGGTGCTTTAGAACGTTGAATACTGACCTTACAGCTTAATGGCTGGTAATTACAAGGTACTCTCGTGACCTTTCCGAAATAAAAAAAACACTTTTTATGTTTTAAGTACTTTAAGCAGTTTAAATAAAAACAGAAAAACATTCACTAAGCAGAGGATAAGGCAAAAGCAATTGAATCGATGAGGAAGACAGTATAAGCTCGACAAATAAAGATAAATGCTGAAATGTGCTTTACGTATGCTGACATCAGCAAAATAGCATTTCATTTAAAAGCTGTTCGCTAACTTCGTAGAAAAACAGTACAAATCACGTGAATTTACTGGCTATGTTTCTGTTTTTCTCAGAAGTGATTTTTTGTACATGTACTGTTCTTCCTCTCACCGATTAAGCTAAAGGCTGCTTGATTTAGAGGTAATTACATGATACCTTTGTTGAATATTGTTTTATGTCTCTTTATTAAAAAAAATGAGTCAGGCGTTATTCGAGTAATTTGTTCCGTGTACATCGAGTCACTAATGATCTAAATAATAATCGATCTAAAGAACGCAAAATTTGCTATACTAACGGGTGATCCAAGTAGAGATACTTTTTTCAATAGCCTTTTTTGACAGATCGCGTGTGAGTCGTGTCATGCTGTCATGTTATTTTTGTTTTGTATTGTTTGGCATTTCATAATGGAAAGACTTACGCGTGAACAACGTTTACAAATTGTTCAACTTTATTATGAAAATTCACGTTCTGTGAGGAATGTGTTTCGTGCACTTCGCTCAACTTATGGTCAACATAATCGGCCTACTGAGCGTACTATTCGCAACACCATCACCGGCCGGTCGATTGGCCATCAAGATCGTGTGATATTACACCGTTAGACTTTTTCCTGTGGGGATATGTAAAGTCAAAAGCTTATGCCGACAAACCCGCTTCGATTCAGACCTTGGAGGAAACATCATGCGTGTCATTCGCCAGTTACCAGTCGAAATGCTCGAACGAGTGATGGAAAATTGGACTCAACGGATGGACCATCTGCGACGTAGCAACGGCCAACATTTGATAGACATAATCTTCAAAAAATAAATGCCAAAGAATGTTCTTTCAAATGATAATAAACATTCTCCATTAAATTTGAATTTTCTGTGTTTTTTTCTTTAAAAAAGTAGGGAACCTCGAAATGGATCACCCTTTATTGGAAAATTTGGAACTCAATTTTAAAAACTTTAAATAATTTTTAAATGAAATACAATTGGTAGTGGGTGAGTTAGGAGTAACACCGATTCTAACTCTAAGAGGGACAGCCCTTGGCAATTTTGTTTCCGATTATCAATTGAATGATCGAAATTGCAACAACAACATGTGTACAGGCAACACTATTTTGGTAAGAATTATAGCTATTTCGGGCATTCCCAATTGTCCTAATTGAACGTTAACTTGTATTCCCTATCCGTTAGATTGAACTGGTAACCCAGTGCCTACTGATGTCTTGGTTTAGGGAGAGTCAATTTGCTCAATTGAATGAACTTAGAGGCTGGCAACTAGCATTTTTGATATTTATACACACATTTTGTTGTAGTTTTACAATACAATTTTTATAATTTACATATTTTAGACTATGCGTGTTGCAAAGACAAGCTATCTTAAGCACATTTTGCATACAAATTTCGAGGGTATGGTTGGTTTATTAACCCACAACCATATATCTGTAAATTAGTATTGGACTGTTCAGGATATTACATAGCATGAGCTATAGAGTTTGATTATTCAATTACAATATAAGATCGAAAAAGCAGCACTTGGCAATAATCCACATTAATTTGTGGATGTAGGTGCAGTGGCACAGTTTTTAGTGCATTATACTACAAGCGCTGGGTCCATGATTTGAATCTCACCCTCTTGTGAAATTCTGACAAACATCCAATAGTTATACTTTTATGCGAAGTTTCTCAAATTTGATTAAGCAGGAGGTCATCTTCGTTGTTCCGACGCGAGTTCGAGGCCCTGTATTTTTAACGATCTACTTGGCACTGCGGTTCGAAAAGAACCTGGGCTTCAAGCAACATGCATCTCCAATTACCCCGGTCCTTAGCTAACTGCTTCCAGTTGCGCACTCCAAGTTGGTTAAGGTCGGTTTCTACTTGTGCGCGCCAGTTCGGCGAGGTCTTCGTCTACTGCGTCCGACGTCTGGCTGGGAATCGAAGACTCTGCGAGTCGGAGTATTGGTGTCCATTCGTTCTACATGTCCTAGCCATCTTAAACGTCCATTGCGGAGTTCTTTGACCAGGGGCATGTCGCTGTACAGCTCGTATAGTTCTTGGTTGAATCTTCGTCTCCATAGCCCGTCAACGCAAACGGGACCGAATATTTTTCGAAGAATTTTCCTCTCAAATCGACCAAGGATTTCTTCATCCGCTTTTGAGACGGTCCATGCTTCAGCGCCGTAGATCAGGACTGGGATCATCAGGGTCTTATATAAGATCTCCTTAGTAGTTCGAGTGAGGGCTTTACTACTGAATTGCCTTCTTAGCCCGAAGAAACAGCGGTTGGCAAGAGTAATTCTTCGTTTAATTTCTGACGAGATGTTGTTGTCAGAGTTAATAGCGGAACAGAGATAGATAAAGTCCCGTACTACCTCAAAGTTGTATCTGTCAATGGTGACGTTCTGTCCAATTCGTCGATGTTGTGTGTCCTTTCGTGTTGACAGCATATACTTCGTCTTGCCTCATTTACTCCTAAACCCATTTTGCCGCTTCCTTCTCTATACTAGCAAACGTGGTTATAACATCACGTTGGGTACTACCAATGATTTCAATATCGTCGGCGTTTGCTAGTAGTTGTAGTAGTTGTACAGATTTTTGGAAAATTGTGCCTCTGGTGTTGGCTCGTGAGTTTTGCACAATCCTCTCAAGAATCAGATTGAAGAAGTCTCATGACAGGACATCGCTTTGCCTAAATCCTTTTTTTGGTATCGAATGTGTCGGTAAGGTCGTTGACCCCTGATGAACCAGCGAAAATTCTCCGTCGTCATCCTATACAAACGGACGAGTATTGGGCGGTATACCAATACTAGACATGGCTCTTTATAGTTCGTCTCTATAAATGCTGTCGTATGCGGCTTTGAAATCGATGAACAGGTGGTGGGTATCGATTTGGACTTCTTGGGTTTTTTCCAGGATCTGGCCCAAAACCACACTGATAAGGGCCGATCAGGTTGTTGGTACACGGTTTCAGGCGTTCACATATTCGGGCAGATAGGATCTTGTAGGCGATGTTGAGGAACCTAATGCCTCTGTAGTTGGCGCTGTTTAGAGGGTCTCCTTTTTTGTGGATCGGGCAAACGATGCTGAGGTGTCATTCTTCAGGCATACTTTCTTCCGACCAGATTTGGCTTATGAGTTGGTGGAAGTTACTTACCAAGTCATCTTCGCGGGCCTTATAAAGCTCGGCGGGAAGGCGGACATTTCCTGCAGCCTTATTTGAGTTCAGATATTGCTATCCGCATTTCATTCAGATCGGGTGGTTGGCAGTTTTCGCTATCGTTGCCAATGAATGGTTCATTCTGCCTGACAGCGGAATATTGTTCGTCATCGCCGTTCCACAGTCTTACAGTCTGCAGAAGTGTTTCTTCCATATTCCTAGCATCGACTGTGTCTCAACTACGATATTTCCTTATTCATCTCGACAGTATTCTGTTCGAGCCATGTATTCTTGGCTTTGACGTTCTACACTTTAGTTAAACTTGCGAACATCGTTCCTTGGGTGGCACCACTCTATATCCCTCGATCACGCGCTTTTTTTGCTCGGTTATTTTTTTTCTGAAAAGCCGGTGTTCTTCCCTTCTCCTTTGCTTTTTGAACTCAATGACAGCTCTCGTCTTCACCTGCAATTTAGTCTTGTAAAAACAGTGAAAAATCGAAAGTGTATGTATATGTATAAGGCTATGTATATTGGCAGTACTACAATTGTGAGCACTACCAATTATTTGTACTAGAAATTCATTCGCATCAATTCGTGTAAAAGTTAGTGGATTGGTGAAAACATTTCTCTGTTGATTAGTCATTAGTTTCTCAGATCTGCCTATCATTGAAACATGTTCTAAAAAATTTCTTTGTGATTGCATAGCTCTAAGTATCAATGTATTGAAAAATCATAAGATGCCCCGTCACGGCAAGTCTTACTTAAATTTGGAATCTGACTAATATTAGTGTTTTCATGTTTTAATGTTTTTTTTGATTAAATAAAAAAAAAAAACATTAAGATATTCAAACTTTTGCCGCAAAAGGCTTAATAGTACTTAGGGCCTAGCTTTTGCTTACTTGCATGAGGACCAACTGTTTTATGCCGATTTCAAACAGCTATATTGAGATAAGATTCCTTGACGATTAATACTATTTGGATGATTCGACAGATCATCACGAGATAAGGGCCAGTGAAAAATCAGTGAGGTGTTGCTACGGTTTGCAATTGAAGCCCGATATTTTGCGCAGCAGTGCATCAAACTTCCCATCGCACCACTGAGCCCGTCGATAGATTGGCCGAGTATTATATTAGTTGTCCTGAAAGGCTCGATTAATCGTTTGTCCTAGTTGTACAACTGCAGGTTCCGCAACTGTACAGGAAGTGTCCGCAATGGTTTGAACGATTTTCTTCAACCTTCGTATCCACGTTAATTTTTGATATAAATCCAGGCCATTTTTTTTACTTTTTAGATTTATAATTATGCATAACATAATTTATCTCGAAAACGGCTCCAACGATTTTGATGAATCTTTATATATACCTACGATATAAACTTATTAGTTTCAACAAAACTGCATATCCAGTTTTTTTTTTCAATTAGGTCATATATGTCAATTTCTAGGAACTTGTTTTGTTTAATTAAACGAAATTATATTTATACATTACTATTACTGTTTGAAACAATTCCATATAAATAGTTTCGGCTCAGTTGTGCTTAAACGAAATTTTCCGTTTCGGCCAAAACCGGAAAATCAGTATTTTTCACATAGACATCAATTGTTTCAATTTTCGGAATAAACGTTTGTATAATCACATTTCGACATTATTTATAAAACTTTGACCGTCAATAACACCCTTCTCTCCATAAAAGAGAAAATTGCCTGCACCCACCACTCGTTTATCTCTAACCTTGGAAATATATAGATGCAATCAATGCTTCCTTTGCATTTGCATGATTAAGCCACCTGGATTCATGAGCCTCAAAGTAGACAACAATAAAACGTTTGCTCCCTTAAAAATGCTTCGTCTTGAAAGAAATTTTTATTATTAATGTTTAATTGAAACCAACAAAAAATATATTCAGGAGAAAAAAGGTTATCAACATTTCTATTTCCATTTCTAGCGAATGATATGAAATGCTCTGATATCGGCCTTCAAGCAATAAAACAAAGAAAACCTCGAGTCTGATAATAATTGCGCGGCAGATCAGATCAATTATCGCTCATATCGCTTAAACTGAACGACACAATAAAACGATAATCACATTTATAACGGTGACATTTTACTTTATTTGATTTTACAAATACATGTGCGATTCTCGGATTATAGGTAAAAAACATATTTTCGATGCATTATCGTGAAATCTTGACTACTGGTTGATATTTATTTTGTTTTGTCATCACGTCTGACTATTAAAAATGAATCATCAATAAACTGATGGGGGCGTAATCAAAGTTGATCGGGGTCAATGAAAGAGCTTAAGGCGGCTGAGGTCTTTAATCCAAATTGAAGCGCTATCTATGAACTAAGAACAGTCGCAGTATATTCGTTCTTATCTGCTTATCAGAGGAGTATGACAATATTTTACGAACACGTTTTTGAATGGTTCGAGGTATTTAACGAAGTGTATACATATGCTCTCGGGTATGTAACAAACAATGTAAGTAAACATGTAAACCACACTCGAATGGCATTTCAAAATGTACAGATATCGAGAAGTGGTCAAAGTGAACGGTAGTAATAAACTGAATTAAATATTAGATAGGTTGTTTGCTAGGATATAATATTTAAACAGTCTTTGTCACATTTTTGAAGTTCAAGTATTGCGTAAATACTAGAACTTAATTGTGATGTAATGAGCACTAGTAGAATCAACAATGC
Source organism: Rhingia rostrata (assembly GCA_949824845.1). NCBI lineage: Eukaryota > Metazoa > Arthropoda > Insecta > Diptera > Syrphidae > Rhingia > Rhingia rostrata. Next base: position 2,436,293 of record OX463755.1, on the reverse strand, counting down.
AGTGAAGTAGTTATATGTACACCTTTGTGAGTTCGCTCTCTATATTTAGAGAAACGGTTTTAATGAGTACTACACTCCTTATGATTATCGTCACAAGTAAAATAACAATGAGAAGTAAACGCGATGACGTATTCAGATATTATGTAAGACTAGTTACGACAAGCAAAATCTTGCGATGTAAACTCATTACGGATGTGACCTCGTAGCCAACCTCCTAACAATCAAACTACCAGATGTCGAAGAAAATTTCTGGCATTATTGGTCCATACGTGACCTCAAATCTAGCACCTCCATTCTTTTGTTTGTGCGAACTTATGTTGTTCCCACAAAGAATATTGTCTCCAGTTCAACTTCGATCAACTTAGGTGTTTTTTATTCAGGGATTTGAAACAGCGACCCCGCGCTTAGTAATCTTACGCACCACTAACTAACTTATCACTGGGCACTTCAGCCACTAAAAAAAGGCGTTAAGGTTCGAAACTAAGGATTCGATAGAAACTTAGAAACTGGAAACAAAAGATGGAATTCTATCAGGACCATTAAGGATATCAGTTTCAAATATATTGCTAATATAATTGGCTTAGTAATCCTACGCATCACTAACTAACTAACTAACCACTGGGTACTTCAGCCACTTAAAAAAGGCGTTAAGGTTCGAAACTAATGATTCGATAGAAACTTGGAAACTGGAAACAAAAGATGGAATTCTATCAGGACCATTAAGGATATCAGTTTCAAATATATTACTAATATAATTGGCTTATTAATCCTACGCATCACTAACTAACTTACTAACCACTATGTACTTCAGCCACTAAAAGAAAGGCGTTAAGGTTCGAAAATAATGATTCGATAGAAACAAAAGATGGAATTCTATCAGGACCATTAAGGATATCAGTTTCAAATATGTTGAAATATTAGCATTACTGGTGGAATAGCTTTCTGATATTCAATACGGAATGGTCTACATAAACTGATTTAAAGAGCTTAGAGAAAAGTTCACACGAACTTTGGATGACATTTGATGTTAACCATTGAATTACATGTTTTCTGAAGAGCAGCAGTTCATTTTTTAATATTCAAAAATGTACAATATTCAGTACCTATTCAATATTCAGTATATATACCTATTTCTGGTATTTTTATTTGTTTTATTCTTTTCGCAACTGGCATAAACAATTTTTGTCAGCCTCGGAATTTGATTTTCTGAACCATACGTTTATTAGGCCATGGAGTTATAAATGATTACCAAGACTTTCCTTTTGGAATATATATAACTAAGTAAGATAAAAATATATAGATATATAGATATAGATAGAAAATGTCCACGAATTTGTTGTACGCACCTTGTAAAGATAGATCGGCAAGGAGAACTTGAGGGATTTTTGATCAAATTAATATTGTCAAAGATATGCTCGCAAAATTATCTTGCACTTACTTCATCAGGAATTTCCTTGTTGGAAAGCGGTCGAACTGCCTAAGTTGCCATTGAATGAAAATCAATGAAAATCCAACCTGCAAAATTTCCAAGAACAGTACGATGGCCAAAGTTTTTCAGCAATTCAAACTGATCGTTTGAGATGAGTGTACAATGGCGCGTAAAAAACTCTTTGGAGGCATTAGACAAAACGATGCTAGATTAACGAAACAATCTTAGGCGGTTTGGTAGTCCGACGATTCTGTTGGCAGGTGATTTTCGGCAAACATTGCCAGTCATTCCGCGATCAACCCCAGCCGATGAACTTAATGCATGTTTGAAGTCGTCCGTTTTGTGGAAACACTTAAAAAAACCCAAAATTACTACGAACATGAGTGCAATTCTACAGAACGAATAATCTGGAGAATTAATATCGAAGCAATCCCTTTTGAAATTTTCACCAGCAGTATTCTATTTCCTGTCGCTTTCTTTCAGCTTACCGGATCAAAATCCGAAATGTGATTCCCAACATTGCACAAATTTGCGAAAATCATGTTTGGTTGATCGAAAGCTGGAACTACCTCACAATCTCCAACTGAAAGTCGGATCAGTTATCATTGAGAATATAAAACAACCACGTCTTTGTAATGACACTCAGCTTGCGGCTTAAAAACCGATGAACAACGTTATCAAACAACAATACTTAATGGGAAGACGTTTTGAAACATCGAATCGCAATGGTTCGGACTGACTTGCCATTCCACTTTAAGCGCTTGCGATTTCGATATAGCTGGCATTCGCAATGACATTCATCTAATATCAAGGGCATCCGCTGCTAGTTAGTAGTTATCATTCAAAAACCTCATTGAAAATTCTCCTTAACTTCTTGCGACTTTTTTATAAATTAAATCATTGGCGAGTTTGTTTGCATTGAAACTTTTGAATTTTAAAACAAGATTATCCTAAAATATTTTAATTTTTAATAAAAATTTCGCAGAAAATCATTTTTTATTGTTCAATCATCAAGATTTATAAGTCAGAAGTAATTTTTCTCTTTCCAGCCAAATGAAACAGAATTTTCCAATTATTGCTATAAATAGCTGATTAAGGAAAGGACTGAAAAAGGTCAGTTCTATTATGTTTTGTGTTCCAATGAAGTTGTTCAATGATAGCTATTACTGCACCCTTAACCATGCTTCTCGAATGGTCAATTGTATGTCCCCTGGCTTGTGTCGGAAGACGATCAGCATTATTTGCTTACGCGCCAGATAACAAACAAAATGTCATAAAGCATTGCAAGGAACAAAATTATATCACATCAAAGCAATAGAAAAAAGTATCTATTTAGATTTGTAATTATACAGAGTGGTTGGATGAAAATCGATTTATCAATCAGAATGTAAATTAAATACCTTAATTGTAATTGCAAATGTACACAAATCATACCCCAAGCCTATATAACTACAAATGATAATTCAAAAATACTTTTGAAAATTTGAAGGCAAAATAACGTCTGCCATGTCAGCTAGTTATTATAAAAATTAAGTCTAACAATCTATTTAAACAATTTTGAACATGATTTCTAAAGGGTTTTTCAATAAGAGCGCTACAAAAGTTTTTTTTAATAAAACAAAAACGGTTTTGGATATCAATGAAATTCTTTATTCCTGTGAAAGAATGTTCGATGCCATTATGTATGGAACTCGATTTCTTTTGCATGGCCACCACGGGCACGCTTGCAGAAGTCCAGCGAACCCAATTTTCGACGGTTTTCAAGCATAAATCGGCCGATACTGTTGCAATTTCACGTTCGATATTCGTACGAAGTTCATCAATCGTCGCTGGCTTGTTGGCATAGGCCATAGACTTAACGTAGCCCCACAGGAAATAGTCTAACAGCGTCAAATCGCACGACCGAGGCGGCCAAGCGACTGGACCATTTCGTGAGATAACACTTTCTCCAAACCTGGTTTCCAATGAATTGATTGTGGCATTCGCTGTGTGGCTTGTGACGCCGTCCTGTTGGAACCACATGTCCTCCAAGTCCATATCATCCAATTGGGGCCAAAAATATTCGGTTATCATTGAACGGTAGCGATTCCCATTCACAATAACGTGCCGGTCTTGATCATCATGGAAGAAGTACGGCCCAATGACGCCGCCGGCCCATAAACCACACCAAACCGAAATTTTTTCGGGATGCAATGATGGCTCATGGAGTACGTGTGGATTGCTGCCTGATCAATATCGCATATTTTGTTGTTTGACGAAGCCATTCAGCCAGAAATGAGCATCATCGCTGAAGATGATTTTTCGATGAAAATCCGAATCATTTTCAAGTTGTTGCTCAGCCCAATTCACGAACATACGACGCTTCTGGTAGTCTTTGGGCTTTCTTCAACTGAAACTTCGGCGGCAGCAATATTCTCTACACTACGGGCACTTTTTTGTCTCACTGGCACGGGAACATTTTGTACTGTGCTGGATTCAAATTTTTCCACTAGACGCTCAATTGTTGATCTGCTAGGACGATTATGACGACCATAAATTGGTCATAGCGTTCTTAACGTTGAGGCCACTGACTCCGAATTTCGGTTGAAAATTTTAATAATTTCGACTGGATAATATATCTTTCCATCATGAAATGGCAAACCTTACTGAAGAGAAATGTCAAAAGAGCGGCAAGAAATATGGCGTCGTTTGCTGTCCCTGGCGCTCAACTTTTGTAGCGTCCCTGTTGAAAAACCCGATATAAACGAGAATTATTTTTCATAAAACTCGTTTATGTTCTCGAATCTTAGGTAATATTACGCGTTTACTTGGATAAACAACTTTACAGCAATTAAAACTCCTAGACCTCCTTTTAAATATTCTGAATAAAATCTGTCTGAGCGATTAACAACATAATTAGAAGCAAACATCTCAGAGGACAAATAAATTGAATTTTATCATATTTCTGTTATAATAATCACATCATATAAACAACGAAATAAACAACTCAATGGTTTTTCTTCATTTGAATTATTTAAGTTTGTAGATTTTCTTGATCCAGGATTAAATTTATTTGTCCATTTGTTTATTATTGATCGTTTTTTGGATATTTAGTAAATTGCCTTACCAATAAATTGGTGGTCCAATTAACTGGATCTAAACAAGATCAAACAAATGAGCAGGAAACTCAATTGTGAATGTAACATGAGCCAAATTGTTGAGATCTGTATCCCTTTAAGTTGGTAATTAAAACATTGTATATCACCTTCATCGCAATTTATTTTAGCTGCAACATATTTCTTAATTCATTATTCACTTGTTAATGCTTTGAATTTTGAGATATGCAACCATTTGTAAAGTAAATGACAGCATGGTCAGTTCAATATTGGAAGTGGTCGTCACCTGTCATCGATCATACAAAACATGGAAATAATACTAAATCCCATGAACCTGCACATATGACTAGACAATTTTTGAGTTAAATTTAGACTTAGGTACTCTATATTCACTAGAAAGGTACTAGCCATCTCATACATTTTATCCAGGTCCGAGGTATATAAAGTCTTTTACAAAGATTTATCTTTCCAATTCTTGTTTTTTATCGACAGTATACACTTGGTCTTCCCCAAATATACTCTTCAACTCATTTTGTTGTTTCTCTCTATACTAGCAAACGTGGTGGTGACATCTGGTTATGTCCAACCAATGATGTCAATATCGTCGGCGTATGCAAGAATTTGCACAGATTTATGGAAGATTGTGCCTGTAGCGTTCTTTTGAAAGTTTTCCATTATCCTTGCAGGATCATGTTTAATGCAATGCGTTTCTTTAAAAAAATCGTTCTTTTGTATTAAATGTTTATGGGTAATCAAGATTTCTGCATCTTATCATGGCTCTGTCTGTTCGTCTCTGCAAATATTGTCAGGACCGGATGTGAAATGGATATTCTAGGACTATCGAAGTGTGAAGATTTGATCAGTTGCGCATTTTCCTAGTGTATAGAATCAAACTGACAAAGGCCAATCAGGTTGTTGCAGAATGGTTTGATGTTGTGGCTTCTTCCTCTGTAGTTGGTTTCCCTTTTTGTGGATCGGGCAAACGATTTTAAGATTCCGATTCTGATTTGGTTGCATTGTGAGACTGATAGTGGTAGTTTTCGCTTTCGTCCCCTACATTAAATTGTTTGTTCAGCCTGACAACGAAATATCGTTGCTTACCATTACTCAACTCCGATTTTTCCTTCTTCATATCGACAGAATTCGGTTCTTTTACCCTTGTTAGCCTCTAAAGTTGAGTTCTAACTTTCTTCAAATCCAGGATGTCTTCTAAGTGGGCTGGAGAAACCTAACACATCAGTTGCGACCGATCTTATGGGTTGATAATATCTTCGCTATCGATCTTCTATATTCGATTCTGATAGTTTTTATCTATTTCTCATGCGATTTCAGTATTTTGCAAAAATAATTTATGCGTTGCTTTTGTCCATCGCAATTTGGTTAATTTGATTGACCTTTTGTTGTATGTTATACATAACTGGTAGATACCCCTAAATACAATATTCAATATGGAGGGACATTTATATTTATTAGATATCCCTAGAACGCTGGACCGTCAATGTACACATGGCCTTTCTGCTCATCTGCCTTTCACTATTGTTCGAGAAGTCATGAAGGTTGCTCGCTTGGTCTAGTTCGGACTACAAATACAAATAAAAGGAATTCCTAAAATCATTCCTGTCCCCAAAAACAAAAGGAACCCAGTTTCAGTAATTCACTTACGCCTTCTAATCATCCTACCATGCCAATCTTAGGCTTGGAAAAAAAACGTAAGAGGCAAATCTTTTTTCTTATAAGTTTTACAAAGCCTTACCAACAAGTGCCACCTAAGGTAGAAATATACTTAAGGAAGTACCGCAGAGTTATAGTTAAGGTCATAAATTATTGTGTATATTTGTTAATAAACTTCCTGTGGTTTGGTCAACACAGAAGATACTTTTTACTTCGACGATGCGAACTTTTATTTGTCTTAACTAGAAATAGTAGTATCTGTAGGATGAAAGAGTAATCCAGTTCGCACCTGCAATATATCATATATAAGCATATATATTTGCATTTAAAGATACCATTTTACGTGTATATTTATGGTCCTTATCGACATGACAACAAAGCAGCAGTTTTTAAATGTTAGAGTTTGTTTGAGAAAATTCTAATTTTCCTATCCATCAAAACGATTAATATCATAACTGCCCCTTCAAACTCATTGCCCACTTTAATTGAACAAACAGTTGGAGCCATAAGATAAAAAAATCTGTTTTTGGGCACTTCGAATGTAAAATCCCAACTCTTTATTCCTCTTCATTCTTTTTTCATTTTCTTGTTCACATGTAATTTATTATTTGCTGTAAGTCTAATTGTATTTATCATGGTCAACTAAATGAAAAAAAAAACACAACAATATAGGGCGGATGTATCATGCTCTATACGGCTATCGCTACCAATATCTAAGAAGTCTCCCAGAGGGAAAGTGTTGCTAACGCCCTTCCAAATCTTTTGGGGTCACCCGATACACTTTATTAACTCATTTCCAATTCCAACAAAAAGATCATCTTCCAGCACGCATTTGGTGCTAAATCACCCGAGATACACGTATTTGGAGGAAGTTGTCATCCATAGAAAATCAGATACAATCACCAGATGCGTAGTCGTTGTAAACAGCCAAAAGAAGCAAAGCAGTAAAGACGAATGCCCAAATGTCTGATGTTTCCGTATAGATAACGACTTTTTAGCATAATCTCAAGCCCGCGTGGTATGTACATGTCTATTGACACAACATAAAGCCCGTAGACGACAACGATGACAAAATGATTTGCAAACACGCCTATGTTGAGTTATAGCACCAATTCGCCTAGCCAAACGGCTGTGACCATTTAAAGTAAGCAATAAATAATACTTGTATCTATTAGTTAATTTTTTACCCACTGTTTCGAATTTGTTTAATTGCCTTGACATCTGTTGTCGGCAGTAATGTTATGCTTGTGCGAGGTAAGAATCGTGGTCGTCGTCATCGTCGCGTTGTCGGCATCGTTATTGCGTGACTCTGGCTAAGGAGAACTTCTTAGCTCAGGCTGTGGTGACTCTGGGCTAACTGATTAATTGGATGATAATTATGGATAAACGTCATAAAGCCTGATGATTCTGATCAGCGCAGTGATGTAAACGTTCATCCGCCAATTAGTGAAACAGACGAAACCTGTTCGCATCAGACTGATGCTAGTGGTGTGTTGTGTGGCCTTTTTTTGTATTCTTGTTGTTGTTATTGGTTTATGATTTTGTTGGATATCCAAAAGTGGAATTTATGTCATTCCTAAATAACCAGCACAAGAGCTGCCTGATCGGGAGCTATAAACAAAATCTATTCACCGGGGCGTGGGAGTTCGCTGTAGGTTTTTAGTGTACATGTAAGGAGAAAGCGGTTTAACCTCTGTTTCAAGGCATAATTTTCGAAATGATTGACGCCGCGATCACTGATCAGTTCGGCAAACAATTTCGAGTATAATAATGCCCCAGAATGGTGCGTGAAATCAAGTCACATCCACACCAGCCATTGTGACACCAATTGTTACATTGTGCGACAATTTCCTTTGAAGAAACCGTTTCGTTATGCACCGCAGTTTTTTTTCTCTCGGACGATTTGCTAGCCTTAAGTGATGGGAATATCGTTTGATGGGCGGCAAACAGTTCAACAAAGAGCTGAATAGCAGTGACATGGCCAAAATTTACACATGTATCTCACACAAAATAGCGACACTCGCTCACCGGCAGTTGAGAGATTGAGTGTGGCAGGTACCTTTGTCACACTTGGTACGGTATTGATGTAAATGTCTTATTTTGTAGTGCTGGTCCGTTTGGCTCTTTGTGCCCGGAACGAATGCTCTTCTTTAGCTGCAATCTACTGTACAAGGAGGCGCGCATCGCCGGCTCGTAAAAGTCGCGCAGGTACACGCACCGAGGCCAAGACAAAGAGTGCGGATTGATATACTGCCGAAAATAAATTACATCATTGTGTCATAGTCGAAATAGATGGGCTCAGCGTAAAAAGACACCTTTAAGTCTAGTGAGTAGCAGTCGTCGAGTTTTGGGGCATGGTATGGGTTAAAAACAATGCGGTTGCTTTGCCGAAACGGCAGAAACAAAGAACAAGTGGCAACTCCCCTCGATTGATTGTTCTTTGTTCGAGTCGAAATGGAAAATTAATTGTACAGGTGTGGAAACCGTAAGTGGCTATAAATAAATTTGTCGTTTGCACCCCTTGGAAGAGATGAAAGAAGGGAAGGCGATTTAACGAGAACTCTTATCGGCCGCAATAGCGTGAGAGGGTTGACTTTTTTATCGCCAGGGAGGGTCATCCCAGGAAAACTAAAAACAAAAAGTTACCGACTCGTGAACATACCTTAACATATGTGTTACCTTTTGTCAAGCGACAGAGTAGGGTCGTTCGACGAATTGCATTATGATTTTGAATTGTGATCAAATTTTAGATTTACAGTGCAAAAAATGAATAAATTGTGTTAAAGTCATAGGGGCTCTCATAATTTGTTATAAAAATCTATAAGTTCAATACTTAGCTTCCTGAAGCTATAAGAAAACAGTCATGGTCAAAACTGTTGAACAGTTTAGTATAAGAATGTCAGTTTTGATCTCAACTCTTTCGTCTGAAAACAAATTCTTAAAAGATATTGTTGTCTTCTGCTGATTTATCGACGTAGTTTAATAGTTTTTGTTACCAAAACGATACCTTTATTTAGTGTGATTTACAGAGTAAGCGTGATTATTCCAAATATCGTCGAACGTGGTATGAGGTGAAACTTCATTAGATGACGCATTAGCGAAAAACTTTATAAAGCACTGTCAACATCAACCTTGCGATAGTAAAAAATAAATAAACATAAAAATAAACTTCATATTACTTAAAAAGAAAAGTTTAAGTCTCATTTAAATATCGTACTAACTGTAAACTCAATACTACTCAAAACAAACTATGGTCCCCACTAAGTTTGTTGGTTAGTTAGTTTTGTTTTGAGTAGTATATTTGAAATTGTTTTCATTTCAATGTACCCATCGTTTTTATATAAGACATTTTCAATTTTCTTTTGAACACCCTTACTATATATGCTAATGAAATTTTTGTGGCAACAAACATATTTGTTAACTTTGAAAAATTACCTAATTAACAAACTCAATATCTAAAAAAACATTCAGACCTCACTTAACTTTTTTTTTAAATAATTTTTTAAAACTGTTTGAATAAATATATGGATTATAGATTATAGATAGTTTATTTTGTATAGGAAAATTTACATAGGTAGTTTGTAACCGCACATTTTACAATATAATAATTTGATAATGATAATTATCTTTCTATTAGGATATATTTGATTTAATTTAATTATGCATTTTAGATAAGAAATTATACATAGTTTTTTATTTTGTAAAAAAAAAGATAAACAACAACTACATTTTTTTAGTTCTCATCTTTTTGTGAAAAATATTGCAATTTTTGTCCTCATTTCCAATAAATAATAACGATTTTTTGTAGAATAGTTCAGTACAAGTACTTTTTACTATGGGAGTGGGGTCTGTCACTCCACGCTTAGGCGGGAGTGGCAATTTCATAAAAAAAGTACTAAAATGGAAAAAATAGAATAAAACGATAATACATACAATTATATATCATACCGTTTTTAAAGTCAATACTTTGATGTATTTTGAAAAACTACACTTTGTTATCTTTTTTCCCCAAGCCTAAAATCAGTTTTTTTGTTTTTAAAAACTATGGATAGATTTAATTTCATTTAAAAATTTGCTTATAGAGAACAATGTGTTGGCTTTGAAAAAAGTATAACAACTAATCGTAAGTATTACGATTATTTTTTATAATTTCATTTCCATTTTAAGTACTGAAACCTTCTGCCCAAACGGGGGGAAGACAGACCCCCTCCCATAGAAAAAATGCTTGTTCTACAAAAAACCGTCAATCAATTTTTGTGGCCTAAGTCATCGCACTCTCCCCAAACTATTTCATAAATAAATTATAAATAAATTTGATAATGATTGGAACGACTTGATATAAATTCGTTTATTTGACTTATATAACAATATTCTTTGGAAATAGGTCAGAATTATTACCATTCGATTTTTTTTCGTTTATAGATATAAGTGCATCGTATAAGTGCATTTTTGTATATTCAAGCAATATATCATTCGTTCAGTCTTCGCTGGCGTGGCCTACAAAATCCTTCAGAGTATTTTTAGTGAAACTGACCTTCTTATATAAGTTATAATTCTAAAAGTAAAAACATCTAAGTTTGTTTTACCTCTTGCAAGAGCCTAAGTAATATCCAAGAGTTACAATATAGTAGCTTTCGAATTCGCCTATCCCAGTCGGCGGAATAAAAATAATAGAACTGCATGTTAGTAAGAGTAGTTTAAAAAATACTCTGCGCAATCGCATGATAGAATCGGTATAAGTGTATGTACATTTTTTTGTTTTGTTAAAAGTGTAAAAAGCTAAAATGTATTTTTTTCGTTTATTATTATTATTAGTGATCTTAAACCTAATAACGTATATGTTCTGTTATGTCCCACTAACAAATGAACTTAATGGATGCATATTTTATGCTGTTGAAAATCTCTGCTCGTAGATGCTGCTTGTATTAAGCGCGCTTTGACACAGATCTGATAGTGTAATATATAGATTCCACAAAAAATTAAAAAAAAAACAGTATATCGATTCGAAAAAACGCTATTTTTCTCTGAATACATTTTATTTAATGAATACCTAAAAAGAAAAGCAAATTATAAACCAGGCGATAAATTTCCATCATCAGAAACATCTTTCGTAATGTTTTAATGTAATTATAGAAATCAACGCAAGGATTCCTCAAATTATATTTGATGGTCAGAATCGCCGTCAATGTTTCGACTTCTAATCACATTTTCTCTGACGTCCACGTTTTATTTACTGCTGAAAGGACTCGCTCCACCGATGCTGAAGTTCTTGGCAAGCATACAACACATTCCACGATTGTAGCCATTTCTTTGTATTCGCAATCGGCGTTATTGATATATTTAGTTGAAAATTTTCACCCAGCGATTCAAAATTGAAACATGGCCATCCATCCATTGTTTGATTTTGTCACTTGTACAACAGTTCTTTACATATCTGAATTGTCTCACTAAGAATCAGTATTTTGGAAAAAAAAAACTACGAAAAACAGTATAGATACGAGTGTTATGTATGGGGCGTCAATGCCAATAATGAAAATAAAAATAAACGTAATCCCAGATTTAAGAACATTTAAAAAAATAAGGGAGTATAATACTCCGTTCAAAAGTATACAGTCTGAGTGGTATTGTTTTCTTTTAAAGGCTTGTGCCAATTTCGGAAAAAAAATTATTGCATTTATCGTGAATGTATCTAATTATCCTATTAAGTATATGCACTGAACGGCAATACCTATACCTACTACAATGGCAGCCATTACACTGGATAATTCCAAAAATGCGAGTATGCACCAAAATTCACCAGAATCAGCCTCCAACTGGGTATCGTTGTGGTAATGCCAAACAAAGTGGTCGGTGATGATTGGCTCCAGACGGATCTAGTGTGTCCAGCATTCCAGAGGCATTCCGCCCATGTAGCCCCCAGGAATCCGACAATTTGTGTGCACAATCAAAGTCCCGGATTGATTTTTTGTAATTGAGCGCCTTCCCCTCAATCGCTGGTGCATTATTGGAGTAAACGTCAAGTTAATTTCGCTGACTCCGTTTAGGAGCGGAGAACGGGTAAAAGTTCCCACACTTTTTACCCAGAAAGAGAGATTGCCTTTGATTGCCTACTATATACTCGCCCTGGCTATGGCTGGCTAGCTGGCTGTCGGTGATGGTGATGGTGATGGGAGCCAGTGATTCTGGTAATTACGCCGGTGTTGTTTGTCGGCTGGGAGTCGCTAAGTGACCGATGGACGTTGGAGAAGGATGGATACAATGATGACGGAGACGACGACGAACGAATGGATATGCATACATGCATGCATGCTGTTGGCCCAAAACAATTTACCACATTGCACATCGCGAACGCAAATTTGAATTCAGGTTACCACCACGCTTGACGGCAATTTGTGCTCCTACGTTCCCTGTCCGACACCATTGAGTGGCATTTGTCATAAAATATGCATCTGGCAGATATAGTGGACGGCCGCGCAGCGCCAGCGGGGAATGATATCGTTATTCGTTACTATGTGAGAAAGGCATAAACACACTTGGAGTTGGAGTTGAAGTTGGAGTTGGAGTGGAATGGGAATCCACCCCGAATTGCCTAATTCTCTGCGCTATTCCCATAAAGAACAAGATTGTTTCGTTTTAATTATGGGTTGCTGCGGTGGAGCCTTCAGCGATGTTCAACGCTACTTCAGAGACAATATGGGTGTAGGAGCACGGCAACAAAATCGTTCACTGTCGATTCCGAAAAATGCCACTGGCGATACGAGTCGAGCAAATGACCTTTTAAATGCGTTATACGCGGCCGGTGCCGATGTCGAAATTGGGGGCGATTTCGGAGAACGCTCACTCGACTTCTCGACAAGACAAAACAACAACGACGACGAATTAAATTGTCCAAATGAGCAGCAGAGCACATCACAGCGCAGGGGCAGAAGCAACATCAGTGCAGGAGGGGAACGCGCCTCTAAATGCTTGCGGAGTTGTCAGGGGCGATTCGGTATCGGTATTGGTATGGTATTCGTTTAAAGTCTTTAGGTCTTTTGGGCTCACCGGCACTGTTGCCGCGCGACTGTTTTAAATCCAAATAGCCAAGGGCTATAATTTCACCGAAATGATGATGCGAAGGCACAAAATGTAATCGCTGATCATAAAGTTCTTACAAAATGTTCAAAATAGGCTCAGCCCACGCTGAAAACTTTGCAACTGCCTTAATTATAGGTGTGTTGTGGGTATGGAATGTTAAGGCATTTATGTGTTTCACTTTCCAAGCCATATACCCTGATGGCTGATGTGCTCATATCTTGTGAACAAAATGTAAACTCGTACATATTTGTATCGTAGTTTGTTTCAATTCCCGTTTGTGTGTATATTTGACCAGGAGATCTGACAGATATTCAAGGATCCTTTGCAGTGTTTTTCTTTCCCATATATGCGGCAAAGAGGCATTAAAAGTCCATTTGCGTTTCTTAAGTAGAAAGGACAAGACAAGGTAGGCTTCCGAAGGTGTTCGCGCTGCAGTACTTTTACTTCTTATTTGTGAATCAAGTTATGTATGCATGAGTTATTAGCAGAGAGCTGTATATTTGGTTGATTTGCTGTACCACTTAGGTAAGGGATAACTGGCGGAAAGATCGCTAATGGTGCATGTATTCTTAGATAAGTAATATAATTTTTGGGAAGTTCAAAATTAGTGACTGATAATTGTTGCAATATTACAAAAAAGAACTTTTATCGCCAACAATCAGGAAAGTTAAAAATATGCACGGTATTTTAATATTCAGTTCGTAGCTGAACTCTTTTGATTGGTAAATTTCTGAATAAAGAAAAAAAAACAATTAAAGCAAATAGTTAAGGTTGTAGAAAAATCGTTTCTGCTTAATGAGATTATTAAAAAAAAAATACTATAGACCTCAACAGGGTTTAGTAATACAGATGAGAGTAGGTACACACTTCTAATATATTACAACCAGCATTTTGTGGAAATAGAGCATCAATTTCCACAAAATGCTGGTTGTAATATATTACGATTTAGTGTTTGCTGAGAATATCAGCGAATAAATAACATGGTTAATCGATAGCTGTTTCAATTGATATTTTTGATGCAATTGATTAAGTAGGTATGATACAACATGACGCTGGGAAAGTTGACATCCCGAATTCTATGTGGCTGGAAGGAATTTAAGAAAAGGCAGTATGTCTTCTCAAGCCTGAACAAATCTTCATCTCCAAACATCGAAATGGTCTATGGTATAACATTAAATTAGATGAATTCACGGCAACAACATGTCATCTCAACTGCCATACAGCGGCCAAAAATCCGTTTATGGGTTTTACACCAGGCCATCCCTTTTGCTCTATAACTCATTAGTAAGAAACGGCTTTTAAGGCAGTACCGTTTTAATATATTCCCTAGTACAGTTATTCTTTTCAATCCTTACCGTCATTTCCTTTTTACCATTAGGAGTAAATTATAATTGGCAAGTAAATTGTTGAAATTCCGCAAGCGTTGGATCCAATACATGAATTTTCCATAGCCCTATTTGGAACTTTCACAGATCCAAATTTCAACATTCTTACAGGAAAGAGTTGTTGGTATATGTCTTTGTCTACTCTCGTTCTACAAGACCCAACCACACCTCAGCAGTGCTTTAATTTCTGATATTTTATTGTACTTTGTAAGAAAAAACGGAGGAAGAAATACTCCCGTTAATCGAAATTTTAGAAAAAGTGGTCATCTACTGCAAATAATATCATCCTATCCCTTCCTTACGGCGCTGAAGAATGCACCACGTTAAGGATCATTAAAGTCATATCGTCTAAAAACATTGTTTGGTTCCGTTTGCGGTGTTAGTCTCTCAAGACCAGGATTAAACGAGAAACGGTACGAGTGGTACATATATATAGAACATTTAAAACACTACTTTTCGGATATTTAAGATAGCAAATTGGCCGGCAGTTTTTCATGTCGATTTCGCTCTAAGTCGCATTTTAAGTAGAAACTAACCGCAACCAGGCAGTTAGCAAAGGACTGAAATATTTCTCGATTAAATCCGAGATCCAGACTGTGATGCAACAGATTTTTTTTATAATTTCTTTTTCTAAAAATGAACTGCCGCGCAGAAGGTCTGGGTTCGATTCCCATCCGTAGCAACACATAAATGATTTTCACTGGCCGCCCTCCTCTCGTGATGATCTGACCAATAATCCGAGAAGTACCAATTGTCAAGAAAAGCTTATCTCAAATTCACCGTTCGGAATCGGCATAAAACAGTAGGTCCCACCATCGTGCAAAAAGTACACACACACACATGATTGGTTGTGAGAAAGCTCGGCCCTGCAGGTACTAACGAGCCTGTTGCGCCAAAGATTTGTATTTTATTTTGTAAAAATATTGATAAAGCACTATTCGGAACTTGAACAATTCCAACATTTAACATTCGTACAAGAAGCTTTTTAGTTTATGTCTTTGTCTACCACGACCATTAGCGCCACCCTACATAAGCACACCAGCACTATTCAGCAGCTATCGATTGCAATTTGTAAATTCCTTTCTCCTTTTCGTCCGACCACACTACGGGACACTTTCTCACAGTATCTCACGCCAAATCGCCCCTCAACGCGGCCCAGCAACACCATTTCCCCCAAAACACACGCGTTGGTGTAAGTAATCATAATTTGAATGCGCACTCTGCGCCATTCGATACTCCAAACACGATCCGTGTACCAGAATTCAAACATGCAAGCAAACTGCCAGACTGCCACTCGCGTTATCAGCATAGAAACGTGTTACTACGCAGATACAAATGCCAGCACAACAAAACTGGAAAAAACTTCATTAATCACACCCTTTTTATCGTTTTCAAATAAATTACAAACGGAACTATGAAAAATATCCCCAGCTCGACAGAAATTACCCACAGGTTGCATATGGGGCGAGTGTGCGCGCTGGCGAGCCAAAGGATCACCTGCATCCGTAATGCTAACCACCAGCCTTTAGATCCATCCTGATACCGAAATGGTAATTGACTTCTATATAAGTAAGAAATAAAATCGGAGAGAGACGAGAAACCCCACGGCTGTTGGTCTTTGCGCGTTGCGGAGTTGCTGGAGTGTGGCCAAAGCCATAAGACACCAAGGAGTCCGGACTCGGGACTCCGCACTGCGGACAATCCACTACAATTAAGTTTTTAATGTGATTGAAAAGGCAGACCTCCGTGGCAGTTGGTGATACTGATTCATCGTTTAGATAAGGCAGGTGACACTTTCCAACACCACCGTCCGCAGCATCTTCACAGCGCCCAAGAACCCGTCCGTCGGTCGAAAGTGTGTGGCAAGACAACTGTCAACTATTAATTCTCACATCGCCGTCCGTGTGGGCTAATTAGGAACACGGCCTACGAAATTGTTTTCTTGTAAGTTATGGCCAAATAGTTGCCTCAATTTGGAATCGTCTTCCTCTTGTTCACTGTCGTCGTCGTCATCATCATCGTCTTCGGTGCGGCATGCACGGTGGTGGTCATCTCATCTCAATAAAGTCGTCTCAATCATGCGGCCGTCTTCGATGTCCGATGTTGTTGTTGTTGTCATGCATCGTTGGGCAGGTCAAATTTGCTGTCATCCTTTCACAGTGCCAAGGAGGACGGACCCATCGATGTCGCATGGGAATGTTGATCTGTATCAGACTACAAATTTAGATGTTTGGCCATCAGGGGACTTAATCGACAAATCAATTTGGGGACGTGATAATGAAATTAATTGAGGGTTGCTTTTACTCGGGGACTGAGGCCCAAACATTGTTTAATGTTTAATGTTTCATGGTTTGGGGTTTATCAGTTTGACGGCCGAAAACAACATCATCGCGACGAGTAAGACGATGAAGAGACCACCACCTTTGAACGCTTTAATTCGTTTTGGTTTTTTGGAAACACGCTCGTCGGGGCGTCACTGGACGCACATAAAACTGACGATATATTGGAGATCCCTCCGTGTCGCGCCTCGCCTTGACAATGGTTTTATTTTCCGTGGGTGAGTGCATCGGATCGGGTTTCAAGTTTCAACCTTCAAGCCGCGTCCGGTGTCGCTTTGCCTACACACACTGTTCACACATTCAGGTTTGCCGTTGCAGCTCGCTAATTGATGTCGATTTGGGCGAATCGCGGATGCAAGGGCCTTCGCTCGCCTAGTTGAACGGCATGGCCACCACACCGATCCTACAATCCTGGCGCGAATATCGTTTAATTATTTCTTTACAATTTAATTGCAGTGTGTGAGTAATTAATGGTGCGGCTGCGCAGGACTGGTGTAAAGCGCGAACATGCGACGTGGCCGCGAGATAATGCGACTAATTTGTTAACACACGCGCGGTTGTCGTGTGTCAACGGCGGCACGGCCGCGGCGCATTGGTGACGCATTCTATGTTCCCAAATGAGCATGCTCAGTGGGTGACACGTAGCTGCTCTTCGGTGGACTGTTCCTGTCGTCACTTTGATTAGCCGTGTTGGCAGATCTGAGATTTCCTCCTCCACCTAGAAACGACGAGTACGCGGTGTAGGTATACGACGAGTCGAGTACACATGCACATCTGACATGCACTGTTCGGTGTTTAGCGATGCGCAAGCGCAACCGTGGCTGTTGCAGCCATATAGCCGTGCAGCAGAAGATCCGTGGGAAATGACGTGTGCCCGCGAGCGTGTGCCGACCAATTTGACTCTTTGCCAACAAGAAGTAAACGAAGGTAATAATTCAAAAATCGTTGATGCTCTAGCAGGCGGCTCCTTATGGGAATCTGTTCGGGGTTCATTCGGCCGGCCGGTCTGGTGAAATATTTTATTTTACTGCCCCTTATAAATAACTCTGTTCCTTTGAACTGTCTGCTGTACTGGGTCTGTGCCTTGGCTTTGGTGTGTATCGAGCGCGGGGTAGGTCTGCGATTGCGACTGCGCGTTCGCGTTCGTGTCTCGGTTTCGGTCTTCCTCATTTTGACCTCTCTTCGATCTTGGGCTGCTGCGCGGCAGGCGCGCGGTGAATTGGAAGGTTGGCCATTCATTTGGTTGGCTGCTGCCTAGTGGATCCGCGCATAGACGGCAACTTCGTTGCGAGCGTAACCAGTAATAAACTTACTTCAAGTAACCATATTGCACTCGCCAATCTGATGCAGCCGCGCACAGGCGCAGCGCTCCAGCACTAGCGGAGATGGAGCGATGGTCGGTCGGTCGGTAGAAATCGCCGCAGGGTGAAATCGTCGCACGTAGAAGAATTTCAGGTTTTACGCCAGTGTTGGACTTTTATTTGGTGTTCTTCCGTCTGCTATGGTGATAGTGGTGGTGGTTGAGTACTGTGTGCGTCGTTGTTTCTTGAATCACTTCACGACGACGGAGAAACGCTGCACAGTGCAGTAAATGTGCTATGTGAACGGAAAATTATATTTAAAGTACCGTGAGAGTTTTTTAGGAATAAATTACGTGACTTTATTCGCAGTCCGCAGCCGAACAGAAATTGCAATCTTTTTTTCGTTTTTCTTCGCTTTTGTGTGCTTGCTTCTTAATACGATTCCTCTCGTCATTGGCAGTGGTTTTATGAGGAGGCTAGTGCGGTGACTCCTATACCCATGCAATGGGTGTTTGCATAATGTCGCCCAATTGATGGCAATAATTGTCCTTGTTTCAGTCGGCACAAGCCTTTCAAATCAAATCCAATTATAGCGTGTGCAGCAATTAGGCTAATTGAGTTGTGAAGTGGGACTGGGATTGATTAATAACAATCGGGTAAGATGGTGAAGGCATATCACAGCAAAGTGCAGTGAATTGTCATTAGAAACGTCTCATTAGCAATGCAGAAGGTATCAATTATCACGTTTTAAACTAATTAGATAGGCAATACATCAGTTGGAACGTCAAACAGCCTCAAGCCATCCGAGGCTCGTTAACCCGAATCGTTTAGTGTTTGACTATGGGAGAATCAACTAATGTGTAAAATGGAAAAAAAACACGTTTAATATATAGCTAGAAGTTCAAAACATTAAAAATAAATATTTATTGCAAAGTTGTAACATTTTAATGCCCACATAAGTAGTACTGTTTTAATGGTCAAAATGTCACTAACAATGTGTGATATCGATCCAAACCTTTCAACTCAAATTAATACAATTTAAAACTACTCACAAATAATGAAGGCACTTGTTATAGCAGAAAATCGGTAAATCGTTTCTAATTGAGGACTATAAAGTAATGCGCTGTTCGATTCGACCGAAATGAACCGGACTATCCTCCTCAGGATTCGGATGATTTTTATTTCATTTGTTGGCTAAAAAATTGGCTACATTTTTCGTGTGGTACTTATTTTCATTAATTACAGAAGGTGAAAAGGCGAACTTACTTGCTGAATATTTCACTCTTATATCACTCCTATGAACATATCGGTAACGGCGAACGCTGCATATGGAAAGTTGCGGAGGTAATTGTGAAATGGAAGAGAAGAAGATATTTTCGGCTTTCGATCATTAATTTGCAAAAGCTGTACCTAACCAGTTATTATAAGTTCTGAAATCTTATGTATCACAATGAGTTTTTACAATAACACAAGAAGGTGAATACTCCACATTGGAAGCAGTTGTTACATAATGCGGCTAACTTGAACCAGTATTGTATCATTTATTTACTGTTGATCTGCCAGAAAGTGAAGAAAAGACTATTGCAATACTGGCACACTAAACTATCATACCTGATGTTATCAATTCGGCAGAAAAAGATGTAGAAAGCATTTATCGTTATGGACCCAGAAAAAGTAAACCAAATTTAATGACCTAAATTCGGTTAATATAATGTTGACGAATAAAAATGTCCAGAACTTACCAGTATTGATAAATAACAATAAAATGCAAACACCGCAAAATATTAAGGCATGACACTAGAAAAGAAAAGGCCAATACGCAATGACTCTTAGATACTGTCTCTCGGCAACACTTACTTACCGTCATCTATTTTTTTTTTTTTTATATTCATTTTTATTTTACTTTATCTTAAAACTAACTTACATGCTAGACAAAAAATTCATGAAACTAGCTTACTTATCAACTACTTCAATAACTTACTAGCCCTATGCGGGCGCCCTAAATTAAATGATAACAACTTAATTCTAATGCCTTTCGGCCTATTATCTAATAAGTAAATCTAATAGTAATAAAATGAGAAAACCTTGGTTTCTTGTCTTTTTTTTTTAATTTAAACTTACATGCTAATTAAAACTACTTATCGACTAACTTTATTTAAATTTATTAAATTTGAAACAATATCTTGAAAGATGCAAGCTGATTCGACTCACGCAGAAGTCACGTTGTTCTAGGCAGCAAGTATTCCAGAATTTTCACCAGATAATGAAACGTTTTCCATTTGGAAATAGAACCTGGATATAAATTTCTGTGAAAATAGCTGTACCGAGGAGAACCAAAAAAAAAGCCATTTTATTAAAATCGGTAGGTGCAACTCCCCACAGTGCCTTACACAGTTTATGCAGTCCAAATTCACCTATATTTTAAAAACATACAAGCATGATTTAAATAACATTACACTCCACCCACAATAATTTTTCGTGAACGGAAAAACTTTTTTTCCTCAATTAAACGTGAAACGGAGACGGTTGCGGAGTGGTTCACAAGGGTTAAGAGTTAAGAGAATTTAACGAAAATCTAAACGCCGTCGTATTAAATATCTTTGAACTTATAGACTATATTAAGGAAGATTTACATCACTTGTGTGCATGGTTACATGTAAATAGACTTAAAATCAATGTTAAAAAAAACGAAATGCATGGTGATTAATAGCAATGATTTGATTAATTTATCAATTGAAGGTGAAACACTTGAACAATTAAATGAAATAAAATATTTAGGAGTGATACTGGATAGTAAATTATCTTTTAATAGCCATAGTGTTAATATAGCAAAAAAAGTTTCGAAAAAAATTGGATTCCTAAAACGCATAAGAAAAAACATAACCACAATATGCGCAGTTAATATTTATAACACAACTATTAAACCCCATTTTGAATTTTGTTCAACAATTCTATTTATAGGTAATAATGAGCACATAAATAAACTGCAAATATTACAAAACAAGGCGATGCGAACCATTCTCAAATGCAACTTTTATTCACCAATCGTATGGATGCTATCGTGTCTTAGATGGTTAAATATTAAGCAGAGAATAATGTTCAACACCTTAATGTTCATATTTAAAATGAGAAATAACCTCGTACCTAAATATTAAACGACAAACTTATCCTATGTGGGTAGCAGTCAACCTTATAATTTAAGATCGAATGACAATTTTAGACTTCAACTGTATACAGACTCTAGAACACAAAATATGCTTAAATATCGAGGATTAAAATTATTTAATGAACTGCCTACAGATTTAAAGTACTGTTAATTGAGCATATTAGAAATATAAGTGTATAATTATTAATAATATATGTATTTGTATACTAAATTTAATTTAATTTATATCTAAATGAATTGTAATAGTAAATTTTACTAAATAAATATATACATACATACATACAAACCAGTTCAACATTCATTTAGCCAGTGCTATATTTGAAAGGCTTTATGAAAAAGACGAAAAATTAACAGTTTCTGATGCATTAAAAAACGCAATGATCATGAAAACCAAATTAGAAAAAAAAATCGTCGAAGAGTCCATCAACTTTATGAACAAACGCATATGGTCAAAGATCCAAGGAAGGAGCAATCATTCAAATAGAAGCAGGAGAAGCAGTAACGCAGGCAGTGGAAGTGGTGGTTTTGAAGCAGTCAGTGTTGGTATTGCCGGAAGATGACAACCGAAGCAGCAAAAACCTTGCACTCATTGTGGTTGGCGTACTCATGGTTCCCAGTATTGCAGGTACAAAGAGAGAAGATGTCATTCCTGTGGAAAAATAGGACATTTAACACCAATGTGTACATCTAAAACACAAAAAAAACTGTTAATTACGAATCAGTTTCTGATAGCAATTCATGTAATGAAGTTAACAATGATTTGTTCGATCTTTCTATTTACAGTGTGGCCTCAAACTCTTCTAGTGGTGTTTACTATTTGGAGGTTATTTTAGATGGTATTCAGATGAACATTGCAAGTGATACAGGTGCTCCTTGTACGTTGGTTCCAATTTCGTTTTACAAAAAAAATCGAAATAAAAAGTCTCAAAGACCATCCCAAGTACCTTATGTCAACTACAGTGGTGAAAGAATCTAACTTTTGGGTGAGTACGATGCAGCAATATCTTATCGTGGTATTACAAAAAAAATAGTTGTTGTGGTCTCTAATACAAAAAGTCCACCATTGCTTGTTCGTACCCTTTTGAGGCGATTTAACTTTGAGTTAGTGCAAGTAAATTCAGTTTTAGTTAATAAAATTTTTTCAAGTACTGTTGATCTAAAATGCGAGTTTTCAGAAGTATTTCAAGAACAGCTTGGTGCGTACAAGGAAAATTTCATTAAAATTTAGTGATGATCCGAAACCTTTGTTCCTTAAGCCACGAACACTACCATTTACATGGAAAAGCAAAGTGGAAAAAAATTGCGAAAATTAATTCAGGATGGAGTACTAGAGCAGGTTGATAATTCCGAATGGGGACACCCTTGGTTCTGATTTTAAAACCAAATGGTGATTTGTGGATTTACGGTGACTGTAAAGTCACAATCAACAAATGTTTTGTAAATTTTATTCATCCATTGCCCAGGATCGATGAAATTTTCGCTTCGTTAGAAGGAGGGCAATTATTTAGCAACCTCGACCTATCCAATGGTTATAACCAGTTGTTGTTAGTCGATGAATCACAACCTGGAGTACACATACTGGTTTGTTAAAAGTCAAACGACTACCTTATGGCGTTAAAACTACAGCAGCCCTTTTTCAAGGAGTAACGGAAAATTTATTGCTCGGAATTAAAAATGTCGTAGTTTAACAAGATGGTATAACTATGACTCGAAAAGATATGAGACAACATATTGAAACCTTAAAGTTAGTTTTAAGGAAACTCAGCTTAGCCGGCCTTAAGCTAAATTTAACTAAATGTGAGTTCTTTAAACCCAAATTATGTTACTTAGGATTTTCTATTGACAAAAATGGCTTGAGCAAAAACAATGCAAGCATTTCGAGTCTCTTATCGGCACCAATTCCAAAAGGTGTTTCGGAACTCGGAGCTTTTATCGGTATTGTAAATTACTGTTCTAAATGTATAAACAATTTTGCTCTGAAAATGCTTCCTTTATACGAACTTCTAACCTAAATGCGAACCTAAATGCCAAAAGGCATATGAATTAAAAAAATCTGAGATAACATCAGATGAAGTGTTGGTTCATTTCAATCCAAATTTTACTATAGTGTTAACTACAGATGCCAGCAACAAGGCTGTAGCTCGAGTTCTGTCAGACAAAATGAAGGAAGATCTTAGGCCAATAGCTTTTGTTTCGAGAGCTTTGTCCCAGAGTGAGACTGGCTATAGCACATTTGAAGAAGAAGCACTTGCTTTCATTTTTTGCGAAACAAAATTAAAACAATATTTTTTGGGTAACAGTTTTTTTTTTACGAAAATACCATAAACCTTTGCTTGGCATATTTGGTGAGCACAAAGTTGTTGATGGTCGCTGATATTATCAGGTTTTGATTATTCAGTGGAATATGTTAGAGGTTCCGTAAATAATGCTGATAAACGCTCTAGGATGCCACAGCCATCTTTTACAAAAGATTGAACGGACAGCAATTATAATAATTTAATCGAAAAGGACAATAACCTTGTCTTGAGTTTTGAGGACATAGCTCGCGAGACAATAAGTGATCCAGTTTTGTCTAAGTTAAGTGAGGCCATTCAAAACGGAACAGTTCACAGGTTGCAAGATAATGAGTTCATTCCGTTTCGTAACAAAGCGTATAAGTGTTCAGTCGAATACGATGTTGTACCAAAAAAGTTAAGAAATGTTATTTTCAAGCAACTCCACGCTTCACATTTAGGAATTATGAAAACAAAAATGTTTGCTCGTTCCTATGTTTGGTGGCCAGGAATGGATAGCGAGATAGAAGGCTTGATCCGTGATTGTATTCCTTGCCAAGAACTACAACAAAGTGCTGAAAAGTCTACTTTAATTTCTTGGAATCCAGCCTGTTCTGTATGGATTAGAATTCATGTAGACTCTGTTAGATGTAATTGATTCTTATTACAAATGGGTTGAAGTTTTTAAGACAAAAGCAATAACTTCAACGTTTACAATTAACAAAATGAGGGAACTTTTCTGTCGCTATGGGTTAATTGGCGTGCTCGTAAGCGACAATGGAAGACAATTTACGTCTAAAGAATTTGCGATGTTTTTAAAAAACAACTGCATAAGACATATACTTACTGCCCCTGGACATCCAGCAACGAATGGTTAAGCAGAAAACCTTGTAAAAAAATTTAAAAATCTGTTTTAGCAAGTCTCAAAGAAGACGCATTTTTGTTTAGATACAATTATTAACAGATTTCTGGTTGACTATCGCAATTCCAAACACTGTACCACTGGTGAATCACCTGCTAAGCTTTTCCTTGGAAGACTTTTGAAAACACACCTATGTGGCTTATAGCCTCCCAAAACTAGAGAAATTATAATTCAACGTCAAAATAAAAGTATAATAAACTTTAAAGGAAAACGCAACACCATGTTTACAACAGGGCAATGCGTTATGGTAAGAGATTATAAGAATCCTAACAAATCAAGTTGGACCCGATCGTATTGTTGCATTTTAGCTCACAATAATAAAGAAATTAAGCGGCATTTGGATCAAATAAGAAACAAGACTACTAATGAAAATAAAAAAGTTGAAACCAACGTTCAAGAGGGATCATCCGATGTTGGAAAAATAAAGTAATTTTAGAAGAGGAAGATAATCCCACCACTTCTTCTTCGAACGAAACGCCAGAAGCCGCCACTAAAAGAATATTGAGACCACGCGAGGGTGGAAGAGTAATAAGAATAGAATATTTTATTTCGTTCATGATATACAATGTGTTATCGCACAATTTACAATTACAGAGATATGATATGAATAAATATCTTTCTACTGAAAAATTAATATATATTTATGAATTTTATTTATTAATAATTATATAAACATTTTTGTGAGGAAAGCAACGAAAGCAAAAACCTCAAATTACAAAAAAAAAATTAAATAAAATAATAATAATAAAAAAAAATATAAACAAAAATATGTAATAAATAATAAACAATAGAATTTTAACTAATAAAATGAATATAATTACTTAAAACTAAATAAAAAATATGCATACAATATAAATTATTTTTGAATTAAATAAATAAATTAACAATTAAATTAAAAATAAACAAATAAGTTATAAATTAACGGAAAAACTAACAAATAGATTAACAAAAGTATATACACATAAAAATAAATAAATTATAACAGTTAGAAATAAATTAATAAAAATCAAATTTAAATGAAACAAAAAATAAATAATTTTAAGAACATAATTAACAAAATATAAATTATAATTAAATTAACATATATGTACAAAAATAAATTATATATAAATTAAATTCTAGATACAAAAAATAAATTAACAATTAATTTTGTTTTTTATTGCAAAAGAAAACAAACATAGATTAACAGCATGTTACACAACATTTAATTGATTTATTCGAGGGTTTTCAGGGAAGTCACATCTGATCATAAATGTGTTATTAAGTTTTCGGATTCTATTAGAGATCAGTTCAACATTTGCCCTTATATGTGGGTCCGAAGTTGAGTGATGCCATATTTATGCATGATTTGAAATAATTGGATTTTATTATATTTTAATCATTTAGTTATTAAAATCTGTATCTTTATTTTAATGGTTGACATGTTAGATAATGTCTCTCGGCAACACTTACTTACTGCCATCGAATTTAATTCTTACCGCATATTGCCTAAAACGGAATAGCAGAATGAATAAAGAGTTGGTAATAAGCCAGCATTGAAGCAAGTCATGTTTTATTTCGTCTTACGAATACGTTACAATGACTATAAGACATCTCAAGTACATTAATTAAGAAACGACACAACTACCAAATGCAGCTGTCAATCTGACAATCTTAAATTGAGAAATACCCTAGTTGTAACGACTTCAATTATTGGCACCCCTAAGGAAATTTCAACAATGATCAACTATATCATTTTTATCTGTATAGATATTTGAATCTGTTGTATACGATTAAACAAATTAATAAATTTCGCGTTGATTGAGTTTAAGATATAAAAATTTTTATCCCAAAAACATATTGAAAATGGGAATTAAAAAAAAGGATTACACTAAAACTACAATTATTGACACCCTAATATAGTTATTGATACCCAAGGGCTACAATTATTGGCACTCCTTAAAACAGAAGAAACATGATGTTTTATTAATGGTTATTATAATAATAGGGTTTTGTAACAAGTGTGTAACATAAAGAAATAATTTGTATGGATATACCTTTAAGGGTCGCCTCAGACTCACAAGCTAAGTCGATCCGTCCGTTCATTTGTCTGTCTGTCCGTCGGTCTACAAGTCACCACTTTTAAGGCATTAACTTTTATTGATATAATGGATACATGTCCAAGCTTACAGAACAAGTGTACATTTTAGAACCCTATAGGCAATCTCTATATCTATTTTTCGTCCATATTGGCTTTCTGTAAAATATGGTCTCGGTAAATTAAAAAAAAAAAAATTGACGTAAGAACATTTGTAAAATGGATAGCAACATTTCGTACTCATTTCATTTTAACCCACGCTCACTTTTTGTTGCGTTGTTTCTTTAACAAAAAAAAAATTATTCCCCACCCCATAGGATATGCAATAGAAAAATATTGTTTATAGTCACAGCAATATATACTGGCGATGGTTGGGTTTTGTAGAACGAGGGTAGACTCTGATTGGCTTTAACTTGGCAATTCCTAGTGGTTGTAATTCTGACTACACAACAAGTGCTTGTTTTTAACCTCCAAGTGGTAACCATCGGGTACTGGTCTCATCCAACCGGTTTTGACTTGCTAAGCGCGAGTGTTGATAACACGACGAAAAACAGCAACACTATAAACAGCCAGGTTAGAATGGCACGGAACAGAAAAGCTGCTTCGACATATTCAGACAACAGGTTGTATAGGGATTTCAAGGGTTAGTCAGGCCCCTTGAACAGAGATGGTGGCGGATGAGCCGAAAGGCCAACGGCTGCTCTCAATCCCGTAGTGGATACTGATGGCCCGGTGTCCTAGGGGTTTCTAATAAATTGGAACTGGTCCTCCAGGTTTGGGGTTGTGCTTTGTGTTAACTACGCAACCGTGGAAAAAGTAACAGTTACGAAGCAACCAATAGCCTCGGAAAGACTGATTTTATTGTTGACGACCCTACTAAACCAAGAAGGACAACGACGTTTGTATCTGCACCTGGAATGTGAGAACATTAAACAGGAGAGGTACAAGTGAACAATTAGCGGAAGCCCTGAACTGCTACAAAGCAGACATTACTGCCATCCAGGAAAAACGATGGTATGTGCCGCGCAAGAAGAGGATGAAAAACTGGGACATCTACTCCGGACCGTTTTATATTGAGCAGGAATGGCGACTATTCGGATGCGGATTTGTTATAAGTGCCAGACTTAGGCAAAAAGTCTCATGTTTCCAAGACATTAGCGAACGCATTGTTACTATCCGCATCAAGGCCAAATTCGCCAACATTAGCCTTATATGCGCTCACGCCCCAACGGAGGAAAAAGATGATATAGCTAAGGATTACTTCTTTGAGCTCCTAGACCAAACCTATGAGCGACTACCGAAGTATGATGTCAAAATCGTGCTGGGAGATTTTAACGCAAAGGTAGGAAGAGAAGACATCTTTAGCAGTATTGTCGGAAAACATAGCCTACACGACAACACGTCTGGTAACGGACTTGGGCTAACTGACTTCGCTCCGGAACGGAATGCCACTTTTTCCAGCACGCGGTATCCAGATCAACAAACGGTCAACCAAATCGATCACATTGCGATAGACAAGAGACACGCATCTACTATTTTGGATGTCCCAACATTCCGAGGAGCTAACATCGACTCGGACCACTACCTTGTTGCCGCAAAGGTTCTTACCTTGCGGATATCCACCACATCACAAAAATCCAGAAATACTGCAATCGCAGGAGACCGCCAAGACCTTCGCGCTGAACGCCGAAAGATAGATTTTCGTACATATACCGAACAACACGAATGTGGAATGCTCTGCCCAACTCTGTTTTTCCTTTCCATTACAACTTGCAGGCATTTAAAACCAATGTGCATCGGTATCTCCTTTCTTCTTATCCCGAATTTGCTAAACACCCCCAAAATAGTGCACGCAAATAATAAAAAAAAACTACTATCAGACGCCGACGATATTGACATCATTGGTAGGACTCAATGTGATGTTATAGCCACGTTTGCTAGTATAGAGAATGAAGCGGCAAAAATGCGTTAAGCAGTAAATGAGGGCAAGACGAAGTATACGCTGTCAACACGAAAGGACACATAACATCGAAGAATTGGACAGAAAGTCACCATTGACAGATATAACTTTCATGTATTACGGGACTTCGTCTATCTCGGCTCCGCTACTAGCTCTGACAACAACATCTCGTTAGAAATTTTACAAACTTTACTCTTGCCAACGCCTGTTTCTTAGGGGGAAGTAGGCAATTCAGTAGTAAAGCCCTCACTCGAACTACTAAGGAGATCCTATATAAGACCCTGATCATCCCAGTCCTGCTATATGTTTAACAGTCTGCAGAAGTGGTTCTTCCATATCCTCAGCATCGACTTTGTCTCAACAACGATATTTCCTTGTTCATCTCGACAGGATTCTGTTCCAGCCTTGTATCCATGGCTTTGACGTTTTACACTTTGGTAAAACTTGCAAACATCGTTCCTGAAGTGGCACCTCTCTATATCCTCGATCGCGGGCTTTTCTTGCTCTTTTTTCTTCTTTCTGAAGAGCCGGTGTCCTTCCCTTCTTCTCTGCATATAGAAATCAACTGCAGCTCTCGTCTTCACCTGCAGCTCAGCCTTGTAGTCCTCGTTCTTGGCTGCGAGCATCTGTCGGCATTCCTCATCAAACCAGGGGTTTCTTGCTGGGGGGCGCGAGAAACCTAGCACATCAGTTGCGGCTGATATAATGGCTTGTTGGCATCGTTGCCATTGTTCTTCGATATTCGATGCTGGTGGTATGGTGTTAATCGAGAGATTTAGGGATACGCGTTGCGCGAAGGTCTTGGCGGTCTCTTGCGATTGCAGTCTTTCGACATTCAATTTTTTTACAATATTTTTGGATTGTTGTGGAGTGGTGGATATCCACATTCTAACCTTGGCTGCAACAAGGTAGTGGCACGAGTTGATGTAAGCTCCTCGGAATGTTCACACATCCAAAATACTGGATGCGTGCTTTGTCTATCGCAATGTGATCAATTTGGTTGACCGTTAGTTGATCTGGAGACCGATTATGGATATCGGTAGTCGCTCATGGGTTTGGTAAAGGTGCTCATAGAAGCAATCCTTAGCTATATCATATTTTTCCTCCGTTGGTCACGCCCCATATAAGGCTTATGTTGGCGAATTTGGCCTTGATGCGGATTGGTTCAATGGACAATGCGTTCGCTAATGTCTTTGAAACATAAGACTTCTTGCCTAAGTCTGGCACACAAATCCGCATCCGAATAGTATCTGTTTCTGCTCACTTTTACACGGTCCGTAGTTGATGTCACAGTTTTTCATCATCTTTTGCCCGGCCCATCCCATCGTATTTCCTTGAAGGCAGTAATGTCTGCTTTGTAGCAATTTAGGGCTTCAGCTAGTTGTTCGCTTGCACCTCTCCTGTTTAATATTCTCACATTCCAGGTGCTGATACGAACGTCGTTGTCCTTTTTTCGTTTAGCAGGGTCGTCAACAATAAAATCAGTCTTTCCGAGGCTATTGGTTGCTTCGTAACCGTTACTTTTTTCTATTGTTGGATAGTTAACCCAAAGCACAACCCCCAACCTGGAGGGCCAGTTCCTATATATTAGGTACCCCTAGGACACGGGGCCATCAGTATCCACTAAGTGATTGAGAGCTGCCGTTGGCCTTTCGGTTCATCCGCCACCATCTCTGTTCAAGGGGCCTGACATGTTGGCCGCGCAACCTACCTGTTTGGACTCACTTTTGGATTTGGGTTACGTCCTGGGTTGGATGTGTACCCAATTTATTTGTATTCATGCTATACTTTGGTTTGCAAGGTTTGTTTTATTTTAACATTTTGTTTGCTCGTGCATTATAACAACTGGAATCCAAAGGTCGATAGAGAATTAAGAATTTGCTTAAATCGATAGTAGAAAGATAATATATTACTGGACCTAGCAATAATTTCTCTTAATGTTGACAATTTTGTTTCTTGTTTAATCCCAAAAAATCGTTGTAGAATATAATGGTCTAGAAGCTTTAGTTAAGCTTCGGCATTGGCTTTTGTAATTTATGGATCAATCCTGCCTATGCACCTCATCAATTGCAAAATATTTATTCCTGGTGTTAGGGGCTAGCGACTTATCTTCAATTAAACTTTGATAGCGTATCACCTGCATTTAGTATGGCATAAGCCAACCTGAGCTTTCTTCGCTAGGTGATTTATTAGATTATCTAATCATTAGCGACTTTCCACATGATTGGCACATACCTTAATCTAAATTCAGCATTTATAATCTGCGCTAGGGGTTTCGCTATTCTTTTTGAGTATTGTTTTGGATTTCAGCCAGGTTTTGAATGAAATCCTGGGACCTTTTTAATATGTATGCCTTCTTTTTTGCCTAAGCAAGTTATTTAGCTGTAACCGGGCTAACTGTTATATATTCTTCACATGCATTATAATCTTTATTTCTTTTATTTCTTCACGATACTCAGCAAAAGTAGTTGATTTTCCTTGAATTTCTCTTAGCACAGTTCCCCTCTATGTTTTTCACTGGCGAAATGTGAGCTGTTGGGCTGTTCATTTTCTTTATTGCCTTCCAGAACGAGTAGTTCGTATTAGCACCATTTATTAAATTTTTAAGTGACTTAATTTTAAATAAAATTAAAGGTTTTCAAAAGTTTACTATTTAGGCTGTTTAATTTGTTTTTGCCATTGGCGTCCTTTTTTGTTGCCAAAGTTTTATAGCTTTTCTCTTTTCTGCCATAATTTCACGTATCTTGTGAAAAAGGGTATTTTTAAGTGACCCGAGTACTTGACAAAGTATCTGATGTCCAATCTGCCCTGGTTCCAAACAAAGTTGTTGCGGCTGCCCATAGATCTTTGCCAATAAGCAGGGTCTCTTTCATTTTATGTGTCGGATGCTGCATTGAATTCTACGAAAACTTGGGTGGCAACTATATCTTGAGTAACTGCTGATCTTAATGTCAAAAACCATTTTTGCTTTAAAATCGAAGTTTATATATAGTTTAGGCATTAAGCAAAACATTTTACATTACACGTTAATAAAAATAAAATTATACGTTAGTGCCATAGGAAATCAGCGATGTTTTACCAACCAAATTATAGCTATCCCGCCCCAGGCTCGCGCTGTTGACCTACTTAAATTGTCTGCTTTCCAAACTCTACTTGGCAATTCAGTGTTCATCACCAAGAAGTCCGCAGGCTTTCCAGCGAAAGAATTTTAAACTATATCGGCATTGATCGACACACGATTTGTCGATTGGAATCAGTGGTGGTTACAATATTTATACCTCAAAGCTACAATTGCCAACCCATAAAAGGATCTTGCTAATGCTGTATTGAAACAAACAGAACAAGCAAGACAGGATTCCGTGCATTATCAAAGGGTGCGCTCACAAAGCTGCGGGGATTGCAAGATCGAGGCTCTTACTCACTGAAAGTTCTGAGTTGATTGATATAATATTCGATTTTTGGTTCGCGACAAGGCGCAACTGGGGTAGGTATGTTGCATCGATTTCGGCAGGCACGCTGAGGTGCGATTATAAAACAACTGTTATAGCATGGTGGTGGTTTTAGTGACAAAAATCTCTCAGTGTTGTGAGCAGTACTCATAGTATCTTGTAAAGCTTTTTCAGCTTCCTGCGAAAAAAAGTGCTGCAATGATAATGGCCATTAATGATCATAAGATATAATTAACGGATCGTCCTTCAAAAGCCTGCTTATAATGATCATCCAACCAGAACGAATATCCTCTCAAATGAAATCGATGTCAGTTTAAAGTGCTATCTCAACAACAAATCCAATCCACTTAAGAGTAACTAATTGCTAATTAAAAGGCGTCCAATAATCCGACTCCTCCACACACTCATTAGCTGTTTGTTTTAAGAACAACAAATTAGCATAATTTACCCCAAACTAACATTGACTTCTCCCCGGCCGATAAAATGTAAACAAAGCTCTTAATTATGACTCCAAACTACTGCAGGGGTACTACAGTGCATTCTGTAGCAGACTTGACTGCTTCGAACATCGCAGCACCAAACAACTTGAATGACTCTCGCACACGATATTCACAAACACTTGTGCCGATTCCCGTTCGTATGTGTATTGACAAATGAAAGCTAAACAACGCTTAATGGCGGTGTTTTGTTAAAAACACATGCACACACTACGACTGGTAAGTGGAGACTTCATTTCGTAAGAAAGGTTACCCAACAATGTGAACTGATTGCATTAGGACGAGGGGCAGCCAAGTCGGGGTCTATTGGCATTTCATTGACTGAGAGACCCCAGAGTGCGCGTGAAAATTCTCACCTATGGGGAAGCAATTCCGTCATCAATAATGCGATCTTTCAAAAAAAAAAAATCTAAAGATTGGAAAACCCACTCTTGAGACGTTTTCCACATAACAAATGTTGAAAGATTTACAAATTCAGTTCATAGCCCTGCCGCGTCGCACCGATCATCAAGCAGAGTAGCCAAGAAGAATGGCTTTAATTTAATTAACATTTTCTTCTTTAAGTCGGAGGAGGGTTTGTGTGCATCGCCTACCATCAATCACCGAATAACAACGAAACCGCCAAACCAAAAGCTGCGGGGTAACCCTTACGAGTCCCGTGGCTAAGTATCATTTCAGAACCATGCGGTGAACACAGCAGCACGAATAGAGAAGCAGCATTCCAAGCAAATACCCATCAACGCGACTACACCATAGGTCAACTTCGAACCTAAAAATGCTAATTATCATCGAGTTGACCCCTGTGCAAGTATCTCAGTTCCTGAATCATAACACAACCTAGTCCAGGCGATCGTATCGAGTGTATTAGATTGTGTCTCTTCTCCCGGGATACATTATGTCGTCATAAGTTAAATATGACCGTTCTTGGTCGCGTCCACAGACGCCCAAGAGAAGTGCACCTTTTAGAGGAGTCAATCGGCTTTGCTGTGCATATTGATGTAGAAGTCAATTCCGTGAAATAACACTCTAGAGTTGCGCGCGATACTCAATAAAATTCCAACAGAACAGCTCTGGCAGAGGGTCTTATCGGTATCCAAAGTTGCTGGGTTGGTTCGCCTTCGACTGTGGTGAGATTGCTTTGGTCAATGGTCGTGTCCCAATCCCAATCCGAAAAAGCAGTTCGCATTGCATCTCAACCCATCGCGACCGTGGCATTTTACTGCTGTGCCCAGTTTCAGGCGACGACCGGCGCGCAGGAGTATCGGCGACAATCTTCGTAAGTGTGAATAACATCGAGTTGCGATATCAGTTTTATGGGTGGCCCACATGTCAGGGGCCATAAAGTAGAAAATTATCACCTTTTAAATTGAAGAAATCCAAACAAATTGAAACGGATATCGTGTTTAAGTGCTATCATCATCATTCCCATTAGTTGTGGCTAATGTCCGGCCCAGAATGGGTTAAATGTAGTAAGTGCGAGCGCGGAGTATGTTTGCTACAGCATATTAGATACATGTGTGTGTTTGGTATAGCCTTGGTCTATGATGTAGGCGTACAGTATATTGCAAAAGTGCGTCAAAATTTCCAATACAGGGAGCGGCTATAGCTGAAATTTGATTTGTTATTCCTTTAAAGTAAATATTTAATGGTATGTTGAAAAAAGTATATATATTCCATAACCTGGTGAAGTGTTTCATCCGGTATTAGAGAACTCGTTCGCATACACTCTTCCTTCAGGTAGACATGCACAAGCTTCGTCGAAACTGGAGTCCGACATAACTATTTGGGACATCTAAACATTCTATGGAGCTAACATTGACTCGGGTTATTTCCTTGGTGCGGGCTCAGGAATGTGGGTGTAATAGCCCATGGGGCTTGTTTCCCAAAATAAAGGAAATAGTCGCCAAGGAGCTTGTTTCCTCTTCGAAATGGAAATAAGCCCCGCCACCATAAAGCATTAACACCTGCGGGTATTATTGCCATTAAAATTGGAATTCTATTTAAGTATGGTGAAGGCAAAGTTTGAAAGTGAGTAGGGCCATGCCATCCTCTGTTTATTTGGACCTAGCAGACAATTACTCGACCTATTTACTATGACTCTGATTATCGCAGTACTACTTCACACCACCGAAGACCTTATTAAAACGGATGTATGTTTTGTGTTTGTGTTTGTGCAGCGACAGCCTGAATAGTCTTCGATTTGGAAATAGATTACAGACGCAGTACAACAAACTTCAAGTGAAAAACTGGAGGCTAGCTATAAACTTAACTAATTTTTAAAGTATGACGGTTGAGGCTTAGGCCCAGGTTCGGTGTCGGGGAATTCGTTTCCGACCCCAATGGAGCAGCGAGAATGCTCCGTCGTCATCATCCTACACAAATGGAAGTGTTTGGGCGATATACCGAAACTAGACGTCACTCTGTATAGTTCGTCTTTTAAGATGTTGTCGTATACGACTTTGAATTCGATAAATAGGTGGATCGTCTTAATTTGGACTTCTTGGGTTTTTCCCAGGATCTGCCAAAGTGTGAAGATTTGATCGGTTAGGGACTTCTCTGGACTAAAACCACACTGATAATGGACGATCAGGTTGTTGGTAAACGGTTTACATATTACGACAGAATGCCTCTGTAGTTGGCGCAGTTTAGAGGGTCTCCTTTTTTGTGGATCGGACAAACGATGCAGAGATTCCATTCTTCAGGCATACCTTCTTCCGACCAGATTCCGCTTATGAGTTGGTGGATGTTACTTACCAAGTCATCTCCGCCGGCTTTATAAAGCTCTGCGGGAAGGCCGTCATTTCCTCATTTCCTTACTAATCTTCAGTTTAGATATTGCTATCCTCACTTCGCACAGGTCGGGTGGATGGCAGCTTTCGCTGTCGTTGCCAATATTGAATGGTTCGTTCTGCCTGACAGCGGAATGTTGTCGTCATCGCCGTTTAACAGTCTGTTGAAGTGGTTCTTCCATATCCTCAGCATCCGCTGCTTATCAACTACGATATTTCCTTGTTCATCTCGACTGGATTCTGGTTGAGACGTTTTACACTTTGGTAAGTCGTCTTTCAAACATCGTTTCTGGAGTGGCACCTCCCTATAGCATCGATCGTGAGCTTTTCTTCTTTCTTCTTTCTGAAAAGCCGTCGTTTCCCTATCTTCTCTTCTCTATAGAACTCAAACTCTCGTCGAATGTCGGAAGTAATTAGAAAAACTGAAAAATTGTAATAAAACGTCTCATATTTCTCCTCAATATTGTATAACTTTTGGCCACCACTGTATGTCTACGCGATTGTCTGCCGACAAGAAGCACATTGTAGGAAGGAAACAGTATGCTGGTCCAGTAATTTCGATAGCGTTCATCGACAAGTATAGAGCCCAACTAGTTTCTCATCACCTCCCTCCGCCCTAACCAGCCACCACAAGTTTGCAAAAGTCTCTGCAAAGGAAGCAGTGCGAGCATGCTATTAATATCATTACCACAGCCAGCAGTTCCTGTGAGAGAATGAGTGTCTCATATCCGCGTGAATACGCGCAATTGATACGCCACCATCCGCCATCCGCAGCTACAGTCCCAATCGCAGCCCCTGCAACCGACCGCAGACGGATGGGATCGCCATGACTGGGCGTTGCCACGCAAAAATAGTTCACTGGACCCCACGCTCGCGCTTGTTAAATGATACGAAGTGATCGTGTGCAGGTTCTGGAAATGTTATGTACTGAATTCCTGCTCCCTTGTCCCAAGTGCAGCAGCTCTATCTAAGTACCAATCTAATTTATTGCCGTACAATTGAGTCGCAGTCAGATACCATGTTAGATGCCCATTTCCTTCGAGCGCGCTATCACTATCCTGCGCCTGACACACACGAACAACACAACGACCCAACAACAGAACGACAGGACGACAACACAACAATTACAATTAACAATCAATTGCTGGCATTATGGCACTAATCCCGTCCAATCAGGTAGGCGTGCAGGTATTGAATGTGAAATTGAAATCGAAGTAGTAGCCGCATTCTGGGGACGACTGCGACCGGGACGTCAGATTTTTTGGTCATTACTCGCTGGTATCGGGGCGGGGAGCAGCCATCACACAAGTGGAACAGGTTATGTTTTGTTCGGATTTCCAACGAATATTGTTTTAGTTCCACCGGGCGGCCGTGCGCACGTTAAAAAGCAATAAACTACTCTCGACCGTGTTGGAATTGTATTTCAATAATTTATAACTATCCAGTTAATTTTTATGGCTGACCACTCATGGACCACCGCACCGCACCGGAGGGTCCGAGGTGGCGCTCTTCTATCAAAAAGTCCCAATAATTTCCATTTGAATGTGTTCTCTTCACAATGTCACAATAGATTTCTTTATTTCCTCTCCCCCATATTGGCCGGGTTATTTACAGCCCGAACATCAGTGTCACATAAAACCTGAATGCCCCCATAACCATCCGCGACTGCTTGTAAGACTATACCCTCGTACGCCGAGCATATTCCAGGCAATCCGAGACAATGCGAAGACGTAAATTTTCAGCTATGTTTTAATTGAGTTGGAGCTGGGGGTTTTATTCGTGCTTTTGTTGCTCTGCTTGTATTTTGGCGAAAACAGACGCAGCGGGTGGATGCGAGAGCGTTTTTAACGTTCCAAACGATGACGTGGCGCATTCCTGTCACCCTAGCAATCATCACAGCGATGCCGAGGCATCTTCTCAGCCACCACCGCTCAGCATGATTTGAATCCGAGTCGTCGCACTCTCGACGAACATTCATCTTTTTGTTGTTACATCTCGCACTGCTGATGCTCTGATGCTCCGCTGCTGATGCTGATGTTTCAATGCGAGAGGTCAACACATCGAACTATGACTTTGAGATTAAGATTGACTGATGAAGAAAAACAAATTGTCTGCCAATGATCACGGTGAGGCGATCATCATTTGCCCAGTCATCGCATCATATACACACCACCAAGCCTTTAAATCTCCCACAAAGATAAAAGGTGCTGCTCAGCGATCAGTGATCGCTGCTCAACAAATCCACTTTTGGGGAGGCCAGGCTCGGTCCCTCTCCATATATCATTTTCTCCACTCCCACTTGAGAGCCATCGTCGCACAATGGAAGGGCCGGGGCCGTTCCATTGATACTCCAACTCCAACTCCAACTGGTATTCGTATTCGTTTTCGTACGCTTGCACCAACCTCAAGCGATTGTCTGCGCAGTGCACGCCAGATCTCCATCTTAAATGCAACCCATTCAGGGTTCAAATTGCCGATCCTTTTGTGTCGAATCAATTCGAACCAATCCGCCAAGTACCACATTCGTCATTGTGATACGCTCCTGACGGTTGACAGTGTACGCGGAATTGTCCGCGTGCGGGGCACTTAAGCGCTGGCGGTTCCACACAAAGGGTGTGTGTCGGCCTGACCCACATCCCTGCCGCATCTTGGCATATTTCATTCAAGTTTATGGCTTCGTTTGATGGAAGTTAGCAAATTGCTGTTATTAAAGTAACTCTTCCGCTGCAACCATGTGCCAATTGGGATTCGGCATGCATGTCAATCGTTTTTTGGCCCCAAAACCCTTTTTACGTTTGTATCTCATCCACAATGCCAACGACCCGTTTCGAAATCCCATTTTCCCACACACATAATCGACGAATGGATTTCTCTATTTTGTGGCACAACAATATACCACTGTAGGTTCATGACAAGCTGACTTTTGGTTCATCTATTATATGGGTGCCATCCCACGATGCGGACAATGACCATTGTGCGGACAAAAATGTTTGGTCATTTCGATTCAATGAGATCCCTCCAACACAATGACGGATCAATGCAACTCCAAAGAAAATAAACACACAACTTTCGTTCTCGACCGGGGTGCCATGTTGAAGTGCCTATACGACTGCAGGCTGTCTCTTCTATCTTTTTGTTGCTGCAGGGCCTGCATTGTAGGGCTCTGTGTGATGGAAGCATTAAACCATTGGGCCGCTTTCAGTCGGATGACAGAAATTAGTGAAATTTATTGTAACATGCACTCTCTGTTTCTCTTGTGTACCCTCTTGAATTTGGCCCAAAAAGGATCTCATAAGTGGTGATCGGAGATCGAAGATTGCATGACGTGTTGGTCACTGCATTGTACGTTGTAAGAGCGCGAGCGGGTGCTTGAGAGTAGTACACATCGGATCTAGTCGCACCATTCACCCAAATTGTTAATAAAATAAATAAAAGCAAAGCGATACAATGTGGTTGCGTTTCGTGTGGTTTTCTTCGAAACCTTTGAATTTTTTTTTTTTTTTGGTTCACCTTTTCATCTGGGCACTTGTTTGGAGGTGTACTCTTTGTTGTTGCATGTTGGGTTTTTTTTTCGGGGAAAAACATGAGCATTACAAGCGATTGAAATAACAACAATAGATACGGTTGGTGTGGCTCTCTACACCCTTCTAGAACGTCGATTGCATCGTTCCATTACATGCTGCACTTAATTGAATGAAATGTTAGTTACTTAAGCCATCATCGCTTTTGTCTTTGCGGCAGTAGGTATATTCATGAGTTCATTGGTTCGAGATTGGACTCGAATATATATGATAAGGTTCGAGGGAATTAGTTTTTGTATGTTTGAATCTGTACAAACTGTTAACGTGTTATTCTACGAATATAAACACACAGGAACTTTGTATTTCTATTAAATGCGTCGCAGGCATTCGCAATAAGTTTTGGGATACAATTGCATATTTGAGACCGAAAGCTAAGCGAGCTTTAAGCTTAATATTTTAGCTATTCAGGAATGATGTTTGGGTACGAAAGGGACTATAACAGGGACTCATTTAAGGTGAATTTTAATAGACTGACATTTGTTTACATTTAACTTAAGTCGATTATGCTTAAATCATTTTGAGGACTTTCACAATTATAAGTATTTTTGACACGTAGAAAATATGTTGATCATCAGCAAAGTTAGAAAGTTTACATAGAAAGGAAAGGATTTCATTAATAAACATATGAGATGGCTACAATCCACTGTTTGGATCGCTTAATGCCCTATCCCATCGCATGCTTAAAATAAACTCCCCAAAATGTTGGCGATGAAATATAAAGAACATATCGATCAGACAGTTTATCAAAATCTTTTATGGTTCGACAAAAAAAAACGGTTTTCACCTGGTTATGCTATGATGTAGTTTTTGTATGAGAACGCCTCCAAAAAGTTTGCGTGGGTAAAAATGATATAAATGAAGAAATGTTTATATTGCCATAACTAATGGTACCAATTGCATCAACATTTTTTCGAAGTGTTTAAAATTTTACGCAAGTTTTAAATTTTTAAGTTTTTTTCTAATCAAAAACGCCCCCAAAAGAGTAGACGTGGTAAAAAACTTCGTATGGACGTTTTATATAGATTAGGATTGCCTAGATATGTTGTTCAGACTCTTTTTCAAAACCTGTAACAGTTTGGCCTAAAACTAGGTTCTAAAAAGGGGCGTGGCAGTGAGTGGATTGCAAAAATGTTTAAACTTATTCTGCTGGGAGTAACAACGAACACGTGTAACAATTTTGATCATTCTAGCTATTTAATTCCCAAAAACTGGATGGCAGGATGGACGGACGGACAGACATGGCTAAATCGACTCAACTATCTATTGCGAGTGGATCCATATACTATAAGCTATATCTAGCTAAATATTTTGTCTATGTTACAAACTATGTATCAAAAGTAATATACCCCTATGGGATAGGGTATAAAAACATTAAAGAGTAGAGTTCCTAAGTGGTTACCTTTAATAAGGCCTCAATGAGACTGAGAACAACCAATATATCGCTTCCTATATTATTGTTATGTATAAGAAGCCTGGAATGATGATCTTAAGTTCTATACATTTATTTACAATGATACTATAAAGCTTTTTATCAAAAGTTTTCTTGAAATGAGTAGAAATAACATAAACTTGATATTCTGTCTCCACAGATGAATGTTGCACAATCATCCATGATGTAGTAGGTGCAATTTTCTCCATGTTTGATGGTAACAATTTATCGGAGTGGTTTGAAACCTAAGTGTATTCTTGTACTGAATTTTTTCTGTCAGAAAATTTGAATGAATAAGCAAAAACTTTCGAAAAACATTAAGAAATCGCAACTTATAGAGAAGAGCTCGTCGTATATTTATCGTATCCAAATCGGCTTTAAGGTCTACAAAACTTAAGGTTATATATTGTTTTATCATCAAATGGAATACTGTCAGGACCAGTATTTTGTCATGTGCTAAGTGTTTTCGTTGTGCGTCGCTATCGCGCTCTTAAATTATGCTGGTTTCGGTGGCGAGTTTGGTGCAACACCTTTGTGCAGATGGACCATTATGGGGCAGGTTAATTTTTTTTTGCCGAACGACGGGCAGTTGCTTTACGGCATTACCATTAAATCTCACAGTTCGTAAGCAGAACACAATTGCTGCCTTAGTGGCTTTTATACCAGTCACTCCAGACGTTTCGACAAGGAAGTTTTCTGCTCAAATGGTCATCAGCCAACAGTCACTGCAGACAAATCTGCATACGAAGGGTATTTTTTTTTAGAGGTATAGAACTTCGAATTGAAATAAAACACAAGAAAAACTATGAAATTAATGTTTTAATAGGGGGCCCAGTGGCGCGATGGTTAGTGCGTTGAATTGCCGCGCAGAAGGTCTGGGTTCGATTCCCAGCCGTAGCAACACCTTAATAATTTTTCACTGGCCCTCCTCTCGTGATGATCTGACAAATCATCCGAGTAGTATCAATTGTCATGAATAGCTTATCTTAACTAAGCCGTTCGGATTCGGCATAAGACATTAGGTCCCGCCATCGTGCAAATAAGTACACACGCACACATGAATGGTTGTGAGAAAAAAGCTAGGCCCTGGGTACTAACGAGCCTGTTGCGCCATAAATTTAATGTTTTTTTTTATGTTTAAATATGATTCCGGAATGCGGCCGCCGCTGCTGGTTCGAACAAAGCCAAGTCTAGAGGTTTCATTTGCAACCACTTTTTCGGGCTTTTGGGGCCGTATACCGGCAATAACGCCACGAATGTTGGCTACAAAGTCCCCTAAAGTTTCTGGTTTGTTGGCGTAGACGAGCGACTTCACATATCTCGAACGAAAATAGTCCAATGGTGTCAAATAACACAATCTTGGTGGCCAACTGACAGGTCCATTCCGTGAAATTATGCGTTCATCGAATGTTAGTGCTGTGTGGCATGTAGCGCCGTTTTGTTGGAACCACATCTCATTCACATTCATTCCATCCAATTCGGGAACAAAATAGTCGGTTATCATGGCTCTATACCGGTCTCCATTAACGGTAACTGACTTTCCAGCATCATTTCGGAAGAAGTATGGCCCAATGAATCCACCAGCCCACAGAGCACACCAAACAGTCATTTTTTATAGATGTAATGACGTCTCAAGGGTCTCATGTGGATTCTATTCACTCCAAATGCGGCAATTTGGCTTGTTGACGTAGCCATTCAACCAAAAATGGCCTCATAACTGAACAAAGTTTTGCGATGAAAATCAGCATCGAGATCAATCTCATTTTCGGCCCATACACCAAAACCACGATGCGTTCCATGGTCCCGCGGCTTTACTTCTTGAACAAGCTGGATCTTGTAAGGTCGTAAGCCAAGATCTGTGCGCAAAATCTTCCAAAAAGTTGATGGACAAAGCTTCAATTGCTGTGCACGGTGGCGAATCGATTCATTCGGGTTCTCTTCAACACTTTGCTCGACAGCGGAATTTGTTTCTTCGGTGCGCACTGTTTGATGTCTCTGCGGATGCGTATTATCACATGGAGTAAACGTAGTGCGAAAACGATCCATGGTAACCCGAATTAATTACTCTGATGAACGATTATGTTGACCATTAAATGGACGGAGCTTGCAGCAAACTTCGCGAACACTTTCATGAAGTGGCAAACTAAATGACTTTAGAGTTGCCCGATTTGACCACAAAATGCAGTTTTATCTCTATTCGACAAATCAACCTCTAAAAAAAAACACCCTTCAGAATAGAAGTTATTTGCTTATAAGATTCAAATTACAAGAAAACTAAATAGTACAGAATAACCGATCTCCTTGGCATCCTGCGAAAGGGTTCCTCAAATGGTAGACGAAGAAGAAAACATACTCAATTTCATTTGTTTGTCAGACGATGCAGATTTCGACCTTTACGGTAATGTTGACAAGTAAAATTATCCAATATGGAATGATTTTAACCATGAAATTCTACATTAGACGTAATTGTACCCAGCACAGTGTGTTGTGCTGTTTCGTCAAGCTGCATTATTGGGCCACACTATTTTGAAGATCACTGTCGAGCTATAACAGTCACAAATGACAAATCCTCTCAAATATTTATACATAGTTTCAAGAATAT
The DNA here is from genome assembly GCA_949824845.1 of Rhingia rostrata. Taxonomy (NCBI): domain Eukaryota; kingdom Metazoa; phylum Arthropoda; class Insecta; order Diptera; family Syrphidae; genus Rhingia; species Rhingia rostrata. The sequence continues at coordinate 2,393,251 of OX463755.1, read as the reverse complement.
ATTGCAAGTTCAAGCATGCCCATTCTTGTTATGGTCGAGCTGCAGCCAAAATTTCATGATAATTTGAAGAAATTCTTCTTTTCCTAACAAAGGTAGGTGTGGCATTTGGCGAATTTTATGATTTTTGTAACATCGTCAGTCTCTAAAATGTATTTGAGTTTTTTTTTATATTTGTTCATTTAGTTTTACAAAATTAAAAAACTTTTTAAATATTGTAGAACTGTTTCATAAAACTATTTAACTATGCTTACAACATTAAGGACTTGGGTCCTTTGTCATTACCGAATGGTCGGCCTAATATGATGTAACCTAGCGCATCCCGTGCAAAAGCAAGAAACTTCTGGTTTGATGAAAAATTACTTCAAGGCATATAGACAATTCTTCAGGTGAAGACGAGAACCTTCATTGAGCTATATAGGCAAAAAAAGGAAGGAAGGAAGGAAGGACAGTGATTTTTCAGACGAAGAAAAACGATGAAAAACGAAGAAACACGCGTCAGAGAGGTGCCATTCCAGAAATGACGTAAGTAAGTAATACCAAGTGTAAAACAGGATAGCCAGAGATATAATGCCTGTACCGAATCCTGTAAAGCTGAATCAGGAAAAATCGTAGTTGGTCTCACAGCAGACGCTAATATAATGTATGAACCGGTTCTGTAGACTGTTAATAGGAGAAGATAAAATATCTTGCAGTCAGGCAGAATGAACCATCCAACACTTCCAGACACCCGACCTCAATGAAATAAGGATACCAATATATAAACTTCAGCTCAATGAGTTTCCCGGAAATGACAGCATTGGAGATTATTTTAATATTACCATACACCAAGTGAATACAAAATTTTAGTTTGATGAAAGTATGCCATACGAATGGAACTTCAGCATCGATTACCCAATAAAAAAAGATACTTTCTGATCTGGACCCACCACAGAGTCATAATCCTGCTCAACATCGCCATTAATTCCCTAACAGGTGTAACATTCGAATGCTTGAAACTAATCGGTGTATTTCAGTGAAGTTTTAGGAAAGGAAAATCAGAAACTGATCAAATCTTCATATTTCGGCAGATCCTTAAAAGTAAAGAAGTCCAAATCGATACCCATCACTTTGTCATCAATTTAAAAGACGCATGCAACAGCATTAATAAAAACGAGCTATACAGAGCCATGCATATTTATTTTGTTACTAAAGGTTTTTTTAGTTGAAGATATCATATAACGCAGAAGGAGCGCCCTGAGATGATGCTTGCAGCCAATTTTAGTTGCGGTAAATCAAATGTATATTATATTTTCCTTCGGCCATGTAGCTGCTTCTGTCTGCAACGACATTGCCGAAACATTCGATTTAAAAAAAAAACTGTATTAGGCTAAGACCAAGCATATGCTGTCAACAAGAAGGGCAACACCATATGAACGAATGCAATTTATTTCAACATCTTTAATAGCTGCATAGCTAGACCAAGTCAAAAAAAACTTCGCACTGGACGTTTAAGATCTTCGATTCAGGGCCAGAAGCAGTAAAGGAATACCTCGCAAGCCAGTTATTTAGGGTTACTGAGCTAATTGGGTAGACATGTTGGTTGAGACTCAATTTATAACCAGAATATTCGTTTATATTCAAAAATCGGACTCTGTGTAGTCGAAAAGATATAAGCTTAAGCACTATGTCAATATTTCCTGGAAATTGCAAATGGATGTTAATTGATAAACTTTTTAAAGAACGGGCTTAAGATAAGAGATCTTGAAATGAAAAAAAGGAACTTCAAGATTCGTATAGGGATTTATATGTTTTACATATAATTTAAATGTGAAGATCAATTCCAATAACGTAATATTTTTAATAAAAATATTTGTTCAACCTTGAAACGCACTCTTTAGTGCGTCAATAAATGACAAAACCTACCTCCTAGCACAACTCCTTCATTACAAGCCAAACTTAATTGAATCAAATTTCAACTACTTAAGCCATCATCACCACCGCCTTTTTTGAGCTACCATCATATATCCGTATCATTACCCAACCTCTATCGTTCGTTCGGCGCGGCGCAGGTCGGTCGGTGCGACGATTAAACGGCTCACGTTCGCAATCATCCCGGGAGGGAGATGTATATTCCCCCGGTTAATATGGAACCCCTAATTAAACGGTGGCCCTAAAATATGCATATGCGGTTGGCTTCTTGCGCCCATATTTCATCTGACCAGCGATATGTCAGCCTAAAGGTTCCACTTTGCATATATTTGCACCCATCCTCATTTCAGCGATTCCTTGCAGCGGTTTGTGCGCGTTCCTGCCATGCCCACCTTGTGATCGTCGTCTGTTCACATTCTGTTTTTATTCTGCGCTGCTTCTGCCGGCTGCCAGCGGCTTAGAAAAGTGTCGGCTATTTTGGAGAAATATGGACAGAAAATGAAGAGGCTGTGAGAGATGGTAGCTGCCCATCCCCGGCTTCCAGTTAAATTAAGAAAATACATTTGCATGGCCATGACCACACGACTACAGTCGCGGTCGACTGGCTGGCTGAATGGCTGGGCAAAAACTTAATGCGAAAAGGAGGACGCACGCTGACGTCTGTTCTCATACCCTGAAAGCTCATTAAAAATCGATAGACTCCTAAGTTGGCCGGCTGTCTTATAACTCATTCATTGCGCGACTGAGCGATGGCCCGGCATAGCTCTTTCGCGAACACAATAAAAACGATGGCAGAATTCATTTCGGATTCTGCCTCCGGGCTTATACTCAATTCAGAAGCACAGCGGGAGTTCTAAGTAAATATTGTGGCCGTGTGATCGTTCTTCGTATTCTCGCATAATCTTCCATTATCTGCTTCCAAATTAATAGACAATCAGTTATGGCCACTCATTCGGTGTGCGGATTATTCCCAATCCACGCAGAATCTCGTGCGATTTAATTTTCTCCACTTGACCGGACCACGAGAATAAACCAAAAGAAATCGACAAGAAAGGACTCCATGATACCTATACAGGACGCATCCACCTTTCGTTATCACTTGCGCAGCACAACCGCAGCGACATATCGGCATCGGCAGATGCTGTGGTTTCCACAGCCTACACCACCTATTCCCGTTTAATGAGGGTCATCGCGATGATGATGGTGAAAAACGACGGAAAACCGAACCACGCACGTTATTGATATGAGCGCGTTCGACAGTTCGACATATGAGTATCCAACTGTTTTCCGCCTAAAAAAGCCGGGATTCCATCTTTCAACCCTATACAGGAATTGGATGTGCCACTCTCTGTGTGAAGACAAAAGGATACCGCGCTGCTCGATCATATTTTTATTGTTTCAAGGGTCGTAGTTGCGGGTCGTTCAAATGGTAGTCGGCGGTGCCTCATAACGAGGGTGCAATCAAACATTTCATAAAAATTTTCCAAAGTAGGTAAAGAAGACATAAATAACTTTGGACCGGCGATGGCGTGGCGTTTTAGGGGATACGTGTATTGAACCTTTTCCCAGCATTAACCAGGTTCGATTGGTTTTTTTTTTCCTCCGTGTATACTCCTATCTACCTATATAAATAAACAATGGAATGGACATTTGTCTACGAGATGATGTGTAGTCATCGCCACAGGATCTAGAACAGATACTTGTTAGCATTCGGTAGTAAATATCCATTTAGTTAAAAATGAGAGGTCTTTGTCCTTTGTTGGACAAGAATTGTGTATTCATGGCTTTCTTCTTTAACCCCAAACTGGATTTGGATATTCATAACTCGAGTGGTATTGGGATGGGAATAATTTTATGTATGCCCTATCCCCCACACCCATATTTGAAACACAATAAGTCCTCGACTTGTCTATTATGAACGCTTTTTAGGCGACTGCTACCATTGTTCGGGGCGTTTAATAGACTGGTCTCAAGTTGGAGATTATTAAATATTTTGTTTAACGACTCTTGCCATTAAATGATTAACGCCAAAGTTGAAATAAGTATCTATAGCCATTTTATGGGAGTTCATTGTTCCGCACAGTGTCTGTCAAAGATTTAATGTCTGCTTTTGAATTTTTTTGAGTTTAGGTCATCAAATGTCGAATTAAGGCTTGAATCGGAGAGTATTACATATGGTAAACGAATTGGTCATTGGGGGCACATTAATACGAAGCAAAGTCATTAAAATCGAGGGTTGAAATCCTAACTTTTCAAATTTTGAGCATGACGGCTTAGGCAGAGGCTTGGCGCCAAATTGGTGGTTATAGATGTTGAAACGATAAAAAAATGTCTCGAGCTGCAACAACGCTCTGTTATGCTGAATTGAAAAACTATTTGTTAGTAACAAGAAGGAAATTTTTAATTAAATTCTTTCTAGAACAAGGAGGCCATTATTATAAAAGTAATTATTTACTAATATGACTGCGCTTCAACAGCCATAAATAATCTGTGAGTAAGGGTTGGGTACAATTGACCGTTTTAAAAATATCGATAACAAAAAATCGTTCGAAAAAATACCGACAAAAAATTATCGTTTGGTTAAAATGTCGATGGTTCAAAAAGTCGATTGTTGATATGTCGATTTTTTTTAAATATCGATTTTAAAACTTCGACTATAGTTAAGTGAATGATATTAACAAGTGCGCACGCAATTCAAGTGCCATTTGACATTTTAAGTGTGAAGATTTTAAACTTTCGATATTTTAAAAAATTCATAAATTTTTTTTTTGAGATTTTAGCAACATTTTTTTTACCGGCAATCGGTACGTTTCCCGTTAACAATAGCGCGCGCACTTGTTAACATCAGTTACTTAACAATAGTCGACATTGAGACAGAAAAAAAAACGCTAGGCTAACTGTTCAACTATATGTACAATATTCCCACCTGATAATATTGTTGGCTAACTATTGCATTTTTAATAAGGTGCTGATAAACATAGATGACACCAATGTTTGACTCGGAGTTTTGCTTTAGTTATTATATGCTGCGCCTCATAACTGTATATGTAAATTTTACACGTAACGAATACTATCTGTGTAGGTAATATTGAATAAAAATTAAAATATATTAGTGATGGATGGCTTTGTATACTGTTCGGAGAACAAACAAAGTGATATACATCCTTGGTGCTGACAAAAAAAAATTAAATTGTCTTGCAAAGGTCGAGTAAGCACTACTGTTGTAAAAAAAAACTTCAATTCTTTCTCATGATTCTCTTTTCCATGAACAATTGTCGACAATTTGATTTTTTTTCGAGATTTAGCAAGTGCCACAGTCGACATTATTGGTAGTCGACCATTCGTACGCTGATGGTTGGGTGTTGTAGAACGAGGGTAGACTCTGATTGGCTTTAACTTGGCAATGCCCAGTGTTATAACTCTGACTACACATCAAGTGCGTATTTTTACTTCCAAGTGGTAACCATCGGGTACTGGTCTCATCCAACCGGATTTGACTTGCTAAACGATAAGCGCGAGTGTTGATAACACGACGAAAAACAGCAACACTGTAAACAGCCAGGTCAGAATGGCACGGAACAGACAAACTGCTTCGACATATTCGGACAACAGGTTGTATAGGAATTTCAAGGGTTAGTCAGGCCCCTTGAACAGAGATGGTGGCGGATGAACCAAAGGCCAACGGCACAGCTTAATCCCCTAGTGGATACTGATGGCCTCGTGTCCTAGGGGTATCTAATAAATTGGAACTGGCCCTCCAGGTTGGGAGTTGTGCTTTGGGTTAACTACCCAACCATGGAAAAATCTAACGGTTACGAAGCAACCAATAGCCTCGGAGAGGACTGATTTTATTGTTGACGACACGGCTAAACGAAAAAAGGACAACGACGTTCCTATCTGCACCTGGAATGTGAGAACATTAAATAGGAGAGGTGCAAGCGAACAACTAGCGGAAGCCCTAAACTGCTACAAAGCATACATACTGCCACTCAGGAAATACGATGGGATGGGCTGGGTAAAAAGAGGATGAAAAACTGTGATATCTACTACGGACCGTGTTATAGTAAGCAGAAACAGCGACTATTCGGATGCGGATTTGTTATAAGTGACAGACTTAGGCAAGAAATCTTATGTTTCCCAGACATTAGCGAACGCATTGATACTATCCACATCAAGGCCAAATTCGCCAACATTAGCCTTATATGCGCTCACGTCCCATCGGAGGAAAAAGATGATATAGCTAACGACTGCTTCTATGAGCTCCTTGACAAAACCTAAGAGCGACCTACCGAAGTACGATGTTAACATCATGTTGGGAGATTTTAAGAAGACATCTTTAGCAGTATTGTTGTTAGCCATAGCCTACACGACAACACGTCTGGTAACGGACTTAGGCTAATTGACTTCGCTACGGAACGAAATGCCACTATAGCCAGCACACGGTTTCCTCACCTCGATATCCATAAGGGGACATGGCGGTCTCCACATCAACGAACGGTCAATCAAATTGATCACATAGCGATAGAGAAGAGGTACGCATCCAGTATTTTGGATGTCCGAACATTCCGAGGAGCTAACATCGACTCGGACCACTACCTTGTTGCAGCCAAGGTTAGAATGCGGATATTCACTACGCCACAACAATCCAGAAATACTGTAAAAAATTTAATATCGAAAGACTGCAATCGCAAGAGACCGCCAAGACCTTCGCGAAACGCGTATCCCTAAACTTCTCGATTAACACCATACCACCAGCATCGAATGTCGAAGAACAATGGCAACGATGCCAACAAGCCATTAGATCAGCCGCAACTGATGTGCTAGGTTTCTCGCGCCCCCCAGCAAGAAACCCCTGGTTTGATGAGGAATGCCGACAGATGCTCGCAGCCAAGAACGAGACCTACAAGGCTAATCTGCAGGAGAAGATAGGAGCAGATAGGAGCAAGGATACAAGGCTCGAACAGAATTCTGTCGAGATGAACAAGGAAATATGCTGAGGATATGGAAGAACCACTTCTGCAGACTGGTAAACGGCGACGACGAATAACATTCCGCTGTCAGGCAGAACGAACCATTCAATATTGGCAACGACAGCGAAAGCTGCCATCCACCCGACCTGTGTGAAGTGAGGTTAGCAATATCTAAGCTGAAGATTAGTAAGGAAATAAGGAAATGACGGCCTTCTTTCTTTAGCTTTATAAAGCCGGCGGAGATGACATCCACCAACTCATAAGCCAAATCTGGTCGAAAGAAGGTATGCCTGAAGAATGGAATCTCAGCATCGTTTGTCCGATCCACAAAAAAGGAGACCCTCTAAACTGCGCCAACTACAGAGGCATTCTGCCGTAATATGTGAACCCTTTACCAACAACCTGATCGTCCATTATCAGTGTGGTTTTAGTACAGAGAAGTCCCCAACCGATCAAATCTTCACACTTTGCCAGATCCTGGAAAAAACCCAAGAAGTCCAAATCGATACCCACCACCGATTCATCGATTTCAAAGCCGCATACGACAGCATTTATAGAGACGAACTATACAGAGCCATGCCTAGTTTTGGTATACCGCCCAAACTCGTCCGGTTGTGTAGGATGACGATGGAGAATTCTCGCTGCTCCATCAGGGTCGGAAAAGATCTCACCGACACATTCGATACCAAAAAAGGATTAAGGCAAAGCGATGCGCTGTCATGTGACTTCTTCAATCTGATTCTTGAGAGGATTGTGCAAAACTCACGAGACAATACCAGAGGCACAATTTTCCAAAAATCTGTACAACTACCAGATACACGCCGACGATATTGACATCATTGGTAGGACCCAACGTGATGTCATAGCCACGTTTGCTAGTATAGAGAAGGAAGCGGCAAAATGGGTTTAGCAGTAAATGAGGGCAAGACGAAGTATATGCTGTTTACACGAAAGGACAAACAACATCGACGAATTGGACAGAACGTCACCATTGACAGATATAACTTTGAGGTAGTACGGGACTTTATCTATTTTGGTTCCGCTATTAACTCTGACAACAACATCTCGTCAGAAATTAAACGAAGAATTACTCTTGCTCACCGTAAAGCCCTCACTCTAACTACTAAGGAAATCTTATATAAGACCCTGATCATCCCAGTCCTGCTCTACGGCGCTGAAGCAAGGACCGTCTCCAAAGCGGATGAAGAAATCCTTGGTCGATTTGAGAGGACAATTCTTCGAAAAATCTTCGGTCCCGTTTGCGTTGACGGGCTATGGAGACGAAGCCATGCCCCTGGTCAAAGAACTCAGCATTGGACGTTTAAGATGGCTAGGACATGCAGAACGAATGGACACCAATACTCCGGCTCGCAGAGTCTTCGATTCCCAGCCAGACGACGGACGCAGTAGAGGAAGACCTCGTCTTAAGTGGCGCGCACAAGTAGAGACCGACCTCAACCAACTTGGAGTGCGCAACTGGAGGCAGTTAGCTAAGGACCGGGATAATTGGAGAGGCATGTTGGTTGAGACCCAGGTTCATTCCGGACTGTAGCGTAAGTAAGTAAGTATTCGTACGCTTCCCGTGTTTGTATTTAGTAAATTAGGTAAAACTTACTGCCGAGTAAATTGTTTATTTTTTGAAAAATTATTTCCTTAATCAGTGTTCAATGTTAACTCCTTATGGAACGCTACGTCAATTGTGTGTTCAATAATAGAAAGTCGGCAAATCACAATTACTAACGGTTGGTTAAAATTTAAGGGCCGATGTTGAATGTGAACCACACCTAAACGTCAAGTTTTTTTCCGCATTTCATTTGACATTTCTCAATTTCAGACTAAATTCAATTTGAACCATTGAAAGACAAACAATCGAGCAACGCGTTAAAGTTATTCGGGCTTATTATGAAAATGGACGTTCAAGACAAAGTGCATATCTTGCACTTCGTGATTTATTCGGTCAATTTAATCGTCCAAATGTGCGTACAATCGGAAAAATCGTGCAAAAATTTTAGCAAACCGGGTCAGGAGATGTGAAAACACCAGTGTATGCTCGTATAGCTCGTACTTCAGAAAATATTGTTGCTGGCTGAAGAGCCGTCCACCTGAACTCGTCGTCGTGCCCAACAATTGCACCTCTCACGCTCATCGTTGATGAACGTTATGCGAAAAGACTTGCATTTACACGCTTACAAGGTGCAATTGACTCAAGAACTAAATCTTCTTGACCATTTCAAGAGTCGTCAATGGTCTGAATGGTGGCAAAAAATGTCAACAGTCGATGATTAATTTTCGAAGAAAATCATCTTCAGTGATGAGGCACATATTTACCTTAATGGATTCGTCGATAAGCAGAATTGCCGCATTTTGGCGAATGATAATCCAAGAGTGATTGTCGAAAACAAATGCACCCACAAAGAATGAGTGTTTGGTGCGGTTCGGGCAGGCGGCATAACCGGGCCGTGTTTTTTCCAAAATGAGACCGGTCAGGCAGTTACTGTGAATGGTGTTCGCTATTGTGAGATAATAACAAACTTTTTACTGCCCGAATTGGAAGATATGGATGTGGACGATATGTGGTTTCAACAGGACAGTGCCACTTCCCACACAGCTAACGAAACAATGGCTCTTTTGCGCGACAAATTCAATGGCCGTTTTATCTCACGAGGTGGCGATGTCATTGGCCGCCAAGATCATGTTGGACTTCCTTCATTGGGGTTATTTGAAAGAAAAGGTATCGATAGCAAGCAACAATTCAAGAGCTAAGGGATGAATTAATTCGCACATTAACGGCATAGAACCTCAATTATGCTTCAGCGGCATCGAAATTTCTGCCATCGGATGGAGGTGTACCGCCGAGGTCGCGGCGGCCATTTGGCCGATATTTTGTCCCATACATAAATGAACCATACCAATATTGTCATAATAAAAAGAAATGACAATAATTTGTGTTTTATTCAAAATGATTAAATTAAAAAAAAAAAACTATGGCGCAACAGGCTCGTTAGTACTCAGGGCCTAGCTTTTTTCTCACAACCATTCATGTGTGCGTGTGTACTTCTTAGCACGATGGCGGCACCTCATGTTTTATGCCGAATCCGAACGGCTAAGTTGAGATAATCTTTTCATGACAGTTGATACTACACGAATGATTTGTCAGATCATCACCATAGGAGGGCCAGTGAAAAATCATTTAGGTGTTGCTTCGGCTGGGAATCGAACCCAGACCTTCTGCGCGGCAGTTCATCGCACTAACCATCGCGCCACTGAGCCCGTCTGAATAGTCAAAATCATCATCATCCCTTAAAATTCGCTAAGTTTACCTGTTAGTGAAGTGTATTTGAGGCACTTGAGCGATTGGGTGCTTAAAACATTGGAAGTCGACTCACTATTTACCGTCGAATTTAGGTGATACTAAATTTTGCTTGAATTCATTGCTAATATGCCAAATTAACGAACATGGCCCAGATAAATACCAAAATAATGCATCAGCTATCGATGCACCTAAAAAAAATTGTCCATTAGCAAGCTCACTTCTTCAATGTAAAAAAATTTGACTGTTTGTTTGTATATGCACATGGTATATTGGCCATCAAGTTATAACATGATGTACTAACTTCCAATATCGTATGATTTGACCACATTGGTCTTTAAGGGGCATGGTTATATTTGCCATTTGCATAGGTTCCATTTGCCAGTCAAACTTTCATCAATATTCTGCTTTTGACTTGGTGCATGTTATTTACAAATACAAAATCTAAAAGTTAAAATAAACGCTGCTTATTAAATTCAGTGTCCTAACCATTAAATAATTTTTGTAAAAATAATCCTCTATGAATGATCAAATTCTAAACAAATTTACGAAATATAAATTTTTTGGCGCAACATGCTCGTTAGTACCCATGTCCGAGCATTTTGTGTGCGTGAGTACTTCTTGCACGATTGCGGGACCTACTGTTTTATGCCGACTCCGAATGGCGAATTTGAGATAAGCTTTTCATTATAGCTGATACTACCCGGATGATTTGTCAGATCATCAATAGAGAAGGGCCAGTAAAAAATCTTTTTAGTGTTGCTACGGCTGGAAATCGAATCAAGACTTTCTGTGCGGCAGTTCATCGCACCACTGAACCCGTCAAACAAATTTACGAAAATAAAATAACGAAGCAGTTGATAATTTTTTTCCTACATATTTGCGATTACTGATGCACAGCTAACTTTATTTATTCCTCAATAAATACATTCTTAAGAGATGTCAAAATTGTTTAAAATGTATCTAGTCATCGGGCTCTGCTGAGAATTCCGAAGCTGACACATTTGCTAAGAGTTAAACCTGCGAAAAACCCAACGTGTATATTAGGTTGGCCTTAAACATGTTTATCATCAGACCAAATCTTCAGAACTCGTAAAGCATATTATTGATCAGGTCGGACAAAAAGTTGATGTTTATTTGACTTGCCGCTGTAACTTGTGGTATTAGCTTGGTAAGCTAATCTTAATAACAATAGTACTGGTGAACTTATCAACACGTTTTTCTTTTCAATTGCAAAATACAGTTGGAATAATGACTATACAACTCATTTGACGACAACGATTTTCTCCATTATTCCATTGTGCATACGTGCTAAGTATCGCGCACTTAAATCCTATTTTTACAAGCAAGCGCATTCGCTAAAAGTGATTACCTCATTTGAGATACGAGATGTAGGCAATGACTTTTTCTGAATTTTTATCTATTTATTACACATTTCTGCATTCATTCATATCACGAACATTTATTTTATCACAAATAGCTTGATACTGGGTGCTTTGTACTCAGATGTAAATATTTAGAATGCACATTCAAATTACACATTTACAAAGATAACTGCCAGTATCTACAGAAATACTTGAAATTTAAAGAGAACGTTAAGAATGTCTACCACTTCTGTCTATCTTAATGTAATGGCGTATATTAGTCTTAAATAAGTGCTTAGTAAGTTGCTTAACACGATATATTGCGATTGTTGATTGGCTCTAGAGATTCCTAGCCTCCAAGTATAAAATAATGTTTTAGATTTGGGTTGTTCAGTCTCAATTTAACCGGTAGTTATTTATCTATACAAAGTATAAAATAAATATATAAATAAAGCTTAAATAGCGATTGTTTAAAATTAACCCTGAATGGATATGTTGTTTATGGTTATGACATTCTACTCAGCGAAAAAGATCCCATTGAAATTATATCTTTGAAGTTTGCTGGGTTGCATGTATTTCTCAAACTTTCGAATATAAAGGGGCTGAAATGAAAAGCTATTGCCAGTCGCTATTGATCAGCTATGTATTATAAATTCTCTGAGCCTGAGCTTGATTGACTTTCAAACATGAGAACAGAATTCAAACTCTAATCATTTAAGTCTTTTACAGGACACCGCCAGCAGTTATCATTAATCTCACGTGGATTTAGAATACCATATTATTTTTGCAAGTTATTTTTATAGAGTAATTATTGGGTTGGTGAAACTTGAGTCTTAAATCAACCCTACATTTCAATGATAGAGGAGTCCGGAAAAAGATGTTCGAAATTCTGTCTGCCTCTCGGTATGGGCACGCAACTAGTTGTTGACTTCTTCACGGATTTACTTGACATTTGCAATAACATTTTTTCATACTGCCACGCCCTATTTTTTGTAATACCTAATTTTAGGCCAAACCGTACAAAATTTTGAAAAAAGTCGTTAACAAGATATCTAGACAATTCTAATGTCTATATTTCGTTTATACAACGTTCTTTTCCACGCCCACTTTTTGGGGGCGTTTGCAGTGAAAAACATTTTTCGGTAAAATTTTAAAAATTTCGAAAAAAAAATTGATGCAAAATAATTGGTTTTCGTAATGTTAACATTTCTTCCATATATAATTTTTACCCAAGCCCACTTTTTGGAGACTTTTTCATACAAGACCACTTGTATACCCTACGCCATACCATATGCAGTAGAAAAAAGTTGTTTTTGGTCAAACCATACAAGTTTTTGATGAACTGTCTGAACAATATGTTGCTACGATTTCAATTTTAATACTTCTTTGCCATAAAACCCACATTTAAGGGATGTTAATTTAAAGGATGGGATGGGATAGGGTATAAATCGATCCATACAGTGGATTGTAGCCTTCTCATATGTTTTTTGTTAATACTTCATTATCTGTTGGTATTTGCATCGCTTAAAACTTGTTTTTGTAAAGAAAAGCTTTGACACTTTGACTGTCATGTCACACGTTTTCGTGCGACACCTTATATTTCCCCTGGAGCCACGTCGCACATTTTCGTGCGACACATAGTACTTCAGCTCGGTCCTTGTCATACGTTTTTGTGCGACAGTATATGGAATTTCGGATTGTGTGGCCTCTGTTGAACATTTTGGTTTTACCTACATGACTCTAGGATAGTTTTTGTGAGTAATACAGAGGGCTGAGTTTCATGTTTTTTTTTATTTTCAAATCAAAAAAAAATATTTTATAATATTTTTATTTTATGGAAAGGAAATTCAAAGTCAAAAACAGAAACATTTTTTCTAAATTTCCGGATTTGCATCGTAGTTTTTGTGGCTTTTTGTGAACTAAATATGCATTCACCATTGCCATACCCAGCAAAAATTCAATGCCAACTTTCCTGTACCACTTTAGGCCTCTTCTCAACGTCGTAGCATAGGAAGCTAATTGATCCAAAAGATCAATGCCTGACTTGCCCTTATTGTATTCTGCAATTGCAAGAGGTTTCTCTATATTTCTTTGTCTTCGACTCGGTCTCCTGCCTCCACTGGTGGGTGGAGTGTTTGGGTCAGGATCTGGAATCTGTTGGGCGGACGCGGTAGTCATAACAGGAGCATGTTTAGTGAAAAGCATCCTTACATCTCTTGTGTCTCTCCACTTCAGAACAACAATGCCATTTTCTTCTTCTCGTGCAATCATTTCACCTTTCTTTAGTTTAGCATGCATCACCTCTTTTGGACAAAACTTCTTTTTAGCTCGAAGTGTTCCAGCTACATGTGTATTTTGGTCAAGCATAGATCGTGCCAGTTCGTAGCTTATATAAAAATTGTCAACATAGAGAGTGCGCCCTTCTTCTTTCAACTGAAAACAAAGTTCTTCACAGACATTTTTTGCCAAACCAACTTCTCGAACACCTGATGCACTTTTCCCGGAGTAAACCTTAACAGCCCAAGTGAAGCCTTCAGTGGAGCAAAGCTTGAATAACTTCACACCATATGGATGAGCTTTGTTGGGAGTGTATTCTCGAAAAAGGAGCCTTCCTGTCCAAGAAATGACTGTTTCGTCTATTACGATATTTTCTCCAGGTATTAAAATTTGCTGAAATTTAGCTTGCAGCATATCCAAAAGAGGCCTAATTTTCCCAATTCTGTCTCCTGCTACAATGGTGGTATTATCTGAAAAATGAAGAAAGTTCAAGAGCAATTGAAAGCGATTGCGTGACATCGTCTTTGCAGGAACGCCAAAGTTGTAGATAGACTTCTTCGACCAATAGTCTTCCAATAGCCCTGCCTTTACAAGGCCCATCCATAGCGTAATACCGATGAATTTTTTCATCTCTCCATCGTTTGTCGGAACCCACTTATTTTTTCTTGACCCACGAGTCACATGAACACTGTTTAGTTGCTGCTCTGCATACCGATTTGTATCATGAACTAAAAGCTGAATAATTTCATCATCCACAAAAAGACCAAAAGCTTCCATGCAGCTAATATTTGAGGATATATCGTTTATGAAACCAGATCTTCCAGTGAAAGTAAATGTTTTTTGCCGAGAAGCAAACTCCGTCGAGCGTACGAAGTCATTTGGATCACCCGTTACTGGCCTTTCCTCAGCTTCTGCTTGCATTTCTTCGTCATCACATTCTAGATCTTCCTCATCAACTGCATTGAAGTCATCTGGATCCCAGTCGGTATCAGAGTTACGGTCATCATTTGGAAGCCAATTCTCATCAAAGTCCACATCATCGCTTGAGAAATCGGCATCACTTTCTTCCATTTCCAACTCCCTGGCAATCTCGCTGTCAGTTATTTTTCGCCTTTCCATTTTTTTATGTTTTTATACTTCATAGAATATATTATTGGTAAAATAAAATCACTTCTAATTATTATACTCACTAAAACGCAATCAAGATGACACGAGGTAACACGTTCTAAAACTATTTAGTTGTTGCGATTATACTCACTAAGACGCAATCAAGATGACGCGAGATAAAACTTGCTAACGCAAGGAAACTACTGTCGTACGTTTTCGTGTGACATGGCCTCAGTAAAAAAAAAGGAATTCTCTGGGGCCATGTCGCACAAAAACGAGCGACGCAGAAAAACCGTTCTAAATTTACTGTAATGGAGATAAATAATTGGGAATTGGCTGTAAAATACTTTATAGGTACTTATATACACAAAATTAAAAAAAAAATAATTTGGCCTGGGGCGACCTGAAATGTCAAAGCAGCTTGGCAGTCAAAGTGTTAAGATTCGAGCGTTACACTTAACATTTCATTCGTAATAATTCTTTGTTTTTCCCAAAGGGTTCTGTTTAAGATCTGCACTTAGACAATTTAAAAAAAAGAACAAATTTTGATGCTTGATTTTTGTTTTATACATTAAACTGAATGTAAAGCAAGTTTTATGACAGTTGCCGTTTTTAATGTTGTGACAGTTTTCGCTAACTAACTTGTTGCCATTAACTGAAGCTTAACCGCTTCGTACTTTCAAGTGCTGTGGTATCCTTATAAGCGAAATGCTTCGGTTAGTTAGGAATTTCACAATCCCCTGGATTTAATTTGAATTTTCAAATAATTCGTTTATAAAAATTGCAAAAAAAAAACAAATGAACAAATGCATGCGTATTTTTTAAAATACTTCATGAAAATCGTAATATTATACACCCTGTGAATGTATTTAGTAAATATATTTTAACCTTCTAGATATATACATGGTTAACTAAAATGTTGCATATTTCATGGGGTATATACAATTTACCCTTGGAGAAATGTTTAGTTTTTGAAAATAACTTTGAACAAATCAATCCGGCCATTACATAGATATCAGTAATTTTTAAAAGTATACTTATGCTAATATTGGAAAAATAATTAATTTTGGAGCTAGCATTCCAATTTCTTTAACATTTGTACGAGCGGACTCCAGAACCCAGACTCTGGCCGAAGACATACATTTTTTTTCAAAATTACTATCTGGATTCCCCGAAACGCAAAAAACTGTCCAAATCTCAACTTCTCAACTTCAAATTTAAAAATGTATAAAAAAAAATTAATTACCAATTGACAGACAATGTGTTAGCAGTTTAAAGTCGACCACGCAAGAAGTTAAATCCATAGTTATGCGCCTTCGTTTAACACTTTTATTCTAGAAATGTAATATGTTTTACATAATATCAAATAACTCATTAAGAAATATGATTAATCGAAATATAAATTAGACATTGTATTAAAACGTATGTTTTAACTTGTTTAATCGGTAATCCACTCATCAGGGCATCGAACTCGTGTTAAATAATCATCGATAACCGACCGGATTAATCAATGGAAATGTAAGCAAGGTCACACTTTTTGTGTGAGTAAATGCGATTTTATTTATTTTTTTGTCAACTAGTTATCTATGCGCCCATATTCTTGTGTAGACATGTATTATTTAGACGTTTAAATCTTTAATTAATTGCCAGCCATTTGCATAAATTATGATACCGTCTCATTTACATAGCATTGGGTATAGCGACACGATAACACTTTGTGACTCTAATGGTGTTAAAGTATATAATGTTGAATTAGTAATAAAATCGTATCTAACAAATAGCTACAGCAGTTGACATCTAAGGTTTTGTATCAATTGGATAAAAATGTTAATTCACATGTAATCCTGAAGTAGAGGTTGACATTTTTGTCGATCTCAATTAGTCAAAGGCATTTCGGAGTTTTGTTATATCGTACCGAAAAGATTCTTGACGTGAATTGCATTATCTCTTTATGTTAAAAAACAAATACTCATAAGATCAATCTAAAATCTATAGATTACAAGGTGGGACAAATAAATGGCATAGTGTGAATGTTCTTTAATATTTTTCTAATTTCAGTAAATGTGATTATGCTTGGAAATTTTAGACAGATAAATAGAATCAGTCTTGTGTTATCTATTTTACATTTTCTAAACAGAACCAATTTGTTTTAATTTCTAGCAATATAGCAGCCAAATTTTTGCTCTAACTTGGTTATTTGGATGCTATTCTTAGTTAACATTTGACAGCGGAAGAGAATGCTCTTATTATGGAGCACCTTATGCAGCAGTAACGTGTTGAAGTTAATAAAACCTTTCATTTACATAATTCTTCGCTTGTAAATACACGGAGAAAATTACGTGACTATTTTAGTGTTAATCACGTGCCGAGCAAGTCAACCCATTTAACGTATAGTTTTTGATTTTGAAAATTTGCATACACAGATAAAGTGAAGACTGGGTGACTGGGAAAAGGCAGCGTACCCTAAAAAAGATTGATGCAATTAGGTAGAGAATTTCAAATGCTTAGGTCATGTTTGCTTAAAATTCTGTAAAAGATTTACATTTATACACGTGTGAAATTCAGTTGGAATAGCAAATGAGTCTCAACGTCGGCATGATCGGAGTGGTCAAGTTATACAGTTCGCTTTAGACGACACTATGAGCGACCAAGCACATTTCGACAGAAAAGCCGCTATTATGGCACGGAAAACTCTCCATTGAAACAGTAAAGACCACTTCGCCCTCGTAGAGTAACTGAATGATGCACCATTTGGGCCGGTGGCATCATTATTGGGCCATATTTCTTTGAGGATGACGTAGGCAATGTTGTAACAGTTACTGGTGACCGGTAACGGAACATGTTTCAAAACGTTCGTGTGGCCGACATGGAATTATTAGGCCGACGTGGAATTATTATAAGAACATGTGGTTCCAATGAATGATGTCAAAATGTGGTGACATCACGATTCTCTGATTTTACGCCTCCCAGAGGAAAAGGTTTACATAAACAAGCCAACAATAATCCTGATGCTTAAGGGCAAGATTAAAAACGAAATTGCTGAAATTTCTTATTTCAGCAATTTTAGCAACATCGACTTGGAACATAAAACACACCATGTGAAATGCACGATAATTTCGTCGTTGACCACTTGAATTCCGTTGCCACATTTTTATAATAATAATCGGCCCTAGCGAGATATACGTCGGAGCGAGGTATTCTTCCTAAATGCTGTTCGGAATATTTCTCCGACATTTTGTAACGCACATTGGCGAATTGCGTTGAAGTGCGTTCAGGTACATTTTTCGTGCAATTTTTAACAGCTAAGTGCATGACACATACCTCGAATGGAATTTGAACCTCCGACGAAGTATGCGTTGAGGAAAATTGTCCGTTTCGACGGATACTCCCGTCTAATAAGTGAGCCTTATGCCTCATTTTGTTATAAAATTTTACAGATATATTCATATTATTAATAAATGCTCTGTGATAAGATTAATGCAACATCACTACATGGTTCATTGTGCTTGCAATATGATTTACAACACCTAATATGAAATAATTTTCGAAATTGTTTTCTCAGACTTTTATGATAAAAGGAATTTACTGGTAAAATTTAAGCTCTCTCCATCCAAGATCCTTTCCAGACTTTAATTCACTTTCGACCACTCATACCCTACCCTCCAACATTTTTTGCTCCTCATTAATGAAAAATTAAACGAGTTCCCAACTGTTACCAACAAACTGTCTTAGAAAACCTCGAAAGGCTTGAAAACAGTATTCGCAACTGACCTTCAACATGAATAGATTTCATAAGATTATTACGTCGAATGCCAAAGGCTTTTGGCAGAAACTTTGAGAACTTGAATTGTTTATGCAAGAAACTTACGCAAAGAGCAATTTTAACCTAGAGAGACCAAAGGTTACCTCGTCTATCATGCAACAACCATCAAATAATGCTAGAGGTCGAGCATTACCATATGTAAAAGAGTGTATTGAACATTCGATTGATTTTAAATTAGAAGTCGAAACAATACAAT
The DNA here is from genome assembly GCA_949824845.1 of Rhingia rostrata. Classification (NCBI taxonomy): domain Eukaryota; kingdom Metazoa; phylum Arthropoda; class Insecta; order Diptera; family Syrphidae; genus Rhingia; species Rhingia rostrata. The sequence goes on along the minus strand of OX463755.1, from coordinate 2,374,296 downwards.
TTTACTCTCAACAAATGAAAAGCAGGCAATCCTTTCTGAAGTTATTTTCTATTTACTGTTCACCACGATGTAAGGTTAAGAAAATTTACTTTGAAAACATGCTTAATTCCATTGCACTGCGTTTTGATATGGGCTTAAATGCAAAACATACATTCTGTGGGTCTAGATGTAGATCACCGAATGGTAAGAAAGTTTACGATGTAGATGCAGAAAGTGCAACACCGAATTTTAGTCAACGGGAAACCCAACATATTGGTATACTGATGTTATTAAAGCACCGGATTTAATCGATTGAAGAATCGAAGTTGAAGAATGCTATCATCTTTCCTCTGATCATTCTCCGGTTATTCTAACAACGAACGAATCACTCATTAGAAATAAAAACCACCCAGACTTACAAATGGAAAAATCAACTGGGAAGGCTTCAAAAATAATATTCGTCTAGGTGTATCGTTTAGATCCCCATTGGAATTGGAAGTTGCTGTTGACTCCCTTATAGAAACAGCATGGAATAATGCTCCTCAACAAATCAAAATTGTGAGCTATATCAAGTACCCACGGGAGATAAAAGATTTAGTTAGACAAAAAAACTTTGTAATGATGGGAACAAACACTTGCTCCTCAAGATAAAACATAATTAAATCGGTTGAGTAACTTGCTATCAAATTCGATTAAAAAAATTAAAATCCATGCAGTAGAACCTTTTCTGCAAAGCCTAACCGCTGGAAAGGAATCGAAATATTCGCTCGGGAAAGCAATTAGAGTCATCAAACGGCCAGAAAACGATGTTCCACCTATTAGGCTAACTCAAGAAGACGCTTGAGCAAAAAGCAACAAAGAAAAAGCAGGCGTTTTTGACGCACATCTTGAGAAAACATTTAAGCCAATTGATGGCGCAAAATAAAAACATTAATATATTCGAGACTACAGTCAGTAATAATAGAGTAAGATATGCAAATATTGCCTAGCTTAAACACCAAATGAATATACGGGAGAACTTCCTTAAATGTTGCCTCGGAAAGCTTGAACTGAGCTTCTTTTCATAAAAATGCAGAAATTAGATTAGACAGTGGAAATTGAGAGAAGTAATTATGATTCTAGAATCAGGAAAATCACTGAATGAAATAAAATCTTACAGGCCTATTTCACTTCTTCCAACAATTTCAAAAAATTTTAAAAGGATATTACTTGGTCACTTACACCGCATTATTAATCAAAAACACCTTTTACCTGACCACCAATTTAGGTTTAGAAGTAAACATTCGACGAGACCAAGTACATCGAATTACAAATATAGTTGAGAAAGCAATATTTATTGATGAGTCGAAAGTTTTGGAAAGGTGTGGCATAAAAGGCCTTTAATACAATTTCTATCTGAAACAGTATATAAAGTCTTCGAGCCGTATCTTGAGTACAGGCTCTGCTGTGTAAAATTTGGATATGAATATTCGGAGTTCAAAGGAACTCCTGGACCACTCTTGTAGCTCCTAATTACTTGGATGTCCCACAAACAAACGATATATACAATAGTTTCCACGTTTGCTGACGACAGCAGTTGGTACAACAATATCTAGACGAAATAAATATGCAATTAAAAAACGTTCTCAACGTGGTGTATACATTGGCAAAATCATGGCGGATTTCACTTAATTCATGTAGATTTTTCCTACAAACGAACAAATAATTTGCCTTCATTTCTAAACACGGTTCGAGCCCCGTTTGCAAATGAAGCGAAATATCTCAGAATGAGACTCGATGAAAAATTAAAATAAAATTCTCATGCGGAAAAGAAATGCGAAGAAATTAAATACAGAGAACGTACTGATTTCTCGGAAAATATTCGAAGCTGAAATCTAGATAACAAGCTGTTATTATAAAGGCAATATTCCGGTTTGCGACCGGTTTGAACATATGGTATTCAAATATAAAGTTGTACCAGTGAAACAAATTCAGACATCTTACAAATTTTTGAAAACTAAGTGTTAAGATCATTCGTCCATGCGCAATGGCACATAAGGAAGGACGATATACGCCGAGAAATGGAAATTCCTGCGGTTAAAAATGACACAACGGTCCTCCAAATTCCTACCAAACAAATTTATTGCGGCGTCTTCATACAGCTCTTGGATTTTGCCGGAAAATCACAGACCGCGCTTTAAAAATTGCAAAAAAAAGCAGGAACTCTCAAAGGAAAGCTACCTGCCAAATATTTATAAACACAACTCCTGACAAAAAAAAATTTGCATGGTAAGTTGCTTAATTAGTTGAAATTCAAACACAAAAAGTGTGTTGATTTTGTTAAGTTAAAATCTCACACTACTGTGAGCACGTGCTCATAGTGTATATGAAGATTTCCACCAGCCAACAGGGAAAAATATAATTTTCCATAGATTTAAAGATTTCAATATGGAGATGCACTATCACGCGGTTTCTTCTATTCAAGAGGATCTTTTGGGATAAGCAGACGATTGTAAATAAACAAGCAAAACGCTTTTGTCTTGCAGTTAACGAGGACACAAATTTATAGGCTTCTCTATGTCAATCTATTAAACCTTCCCTAAACTAAGTCAATATATGCAAAAAAAACTACCTAGTTAACTATATATTTTGTCATAGAATAATCACGAAAGTTAACGAAGGACTGGACTAGGAGTGACACTTAACACTGCGTTTAGGCCCACTACTCTATATAGAGTCAAAATATAGATAACAATAAGTCATAACATAAACAATATAAAGGTTTCTAAAACATCCTTAATCCACATTTATTATAACACAAAATCCTACGTTGAATATTAATTAGCCTTGATAATTACATGTAACTCTTAACTTCACACCAAAAGCCAAGTACTATTTGATAATAATTAATCGACTCAAGTGCACGTAAGTCGACAATTAGAAATAAAAAAAAATACCATGAAACTTGCCATCAATCAGGCATCAGTTCCCAAGCTCATTCTAGGTCACGACAGTACAAAACACACGTATGTACAATTGTACACGACGAACGTTCATCCAACTCCCATGAATCATCATCATCGTCGTCGTGGGCTTCGTCCCGTGAATAACCTCAATCGAATTTCGATCCCAAAAAAATATCCAAGTTTCCGCCGAACCCATCTGCGAACATGTCAAACACCCAATTATTCAATTCGACACGTATACATGTAAATTGCTGGCAATTCAATCAGAAAACCGTCAGGAGGAACTCCAGAAAGGGTTCGCGCCGTTTGCTTCCCATGTTTCGATATGCGAGAGACCTTTAGCTCAATCAGAGATCGGGCACAGATACCATTTCCGTCGGGGCATTGTTGTGTCCATCACAGATGGTAAAAGCGCGCAGAACCTTCACTCAATTGCCTCAAAATCTCCTCAGCTGTCCAAAATGTTTATTTGCTCCAAATGGGGACTCAGCATCGAGTTGATTTCCCACGATTCGTTGGACCACGTCGAGCCTGCCAATAATTTGCCACCATTTATCCATTTTTATCGGAGAACACTGTCACTGTGGTATTCGGAGAGTTATTCGGTGAGCTATCCGATTTTCGTTTTCAAATTCAAGAATCCACAGTTGCGAGTATCCTGCATCCTTGTGATGTACGTATGGTGGCACGGCGCAGTCGATGTATATTCATAACTGTGCGCACGATTAATAGCCTTAATTATTGACACAGCTTGGTAATGATGCGAGCATTTTTTATGTGTCGATTGGAACAAGGCCGAGAAAAATGATTACAAACGAACCCCCGGCAACAGTCCCGAAATCACCGCATAGAGGGGAAGACAACAAAAGTCAGACTACGACGACGACGACACGGACGCAGACGTCCACAAAACAAAGGAAATATGTGAAAGCATTGGGAGATAAATTGTATTGGCACAGTCGCGCAGAAGTATCAACCTAATGTAAATTTTCTGTGGGATGTTAATGTTTAACGAATTAACGAAGAGAAACAGCGGCGACTGATCAGATCATCACTTTGTCATACTCGGCGGGGGTTATGATGGAGCCCCTAAGATCGACGACGATATGACGGGTTGGGATGGGATGGGATGAGAATGGGACGTTACCTGGTTGATATGCTGTGCTGGTGCGGCGCTGTTGTGATCGGAGAATTCCGCTTTGATTTTACAGAGATCGCTCCCCGACACGGGCTCGGCCATATCACTCCGAGATATTGAATTACAATTAGCATATGGATCGTGCGTTTGTGGTATTTGCACGCGCTAATCATCAAGCAGGCAAGTGTCCGCCTTGTATCGGTATCGGTAACAGTGACAGTGACAATGACGTGGACAAGCTTGTTTACTTGTTGCGCCATATTAAGTTCCCATGTTTAGTCATCTTTATCGTTCATCTATCGCGGAGTCGTAAATGTTTCACTCGCAACAAAATGTTGCACGCTGCAGCCGGTCGTGCACAAGTGTGAGCTGAAACCCATCGCCCATAAATCATTCCACCCATAGGGCTGGTGGATGATGCCAAAGGTTGATTTTGAGTCATAGCGGTTTTGGCGGTGCGCGCGCATGCCCACACAGAAGACAGAAGACGGCCGACCGACCGACGCAACGAGCTGACGATGACGGAGGAGACGTTTCTGTCCAGGGAGAGCGAACGATGATGTTGCAGGTGACCGCATGTGATAATCACATGGTTGCCTCTTGTAGCAATTAGTGGTCCGTCGCCATAAAACCTAAATTGTGGCGCTGCGGTTTTCTCCTGATCTCCGGCCATCAGTCTTCGTTTTATTAACGCAATTTATTCAACGGTGCGCAGTCGAAATATTGCGGTCAATGTGTGAGGTTTCCTTTCATTTTACGGAAATAAACAAAAATTGAGTGGGACGTGCGGTCGTAACCCAATGCTATTACAAAAACACACCAGCCAAGAAGATAAAAACAGAAAACAAAACCAACCGTAAAAACAAGTCAACAACGCACACAATATCGGACGGATGGCGAGTGGAATAATGGACGGTTCTACAAGCGCAACCACACGATAGACAGCAGAAAGAGGCAACTCAGCGACAATGTGCTAATTGGAAATGGAAAAAGAGTATGCCCGTATGCGTTTATTGCACAATTGACGCCATATTAATAGATTAACAATTAATTACGATCGATAGGGCGTAAAATGAGTCGATAAGTGGAAACGCTGACACTAATACCCGTGGATAGTGTGCTACTTGTCGATATTAAGAGCCAGGAGTATGGTTTCATTATCGAATGCAGCTTTTTTACATTTTTAAATATAAGCATGCTTTATGCAAAGTCATTATCAGTTTATTGTTCATGGTTCCTATAGAAACGGAGACAAGGAATGTATGGATAGTTTATTTCATCATCAGATTTAGTATTGTAGTTACAAAGTCTCAAACATTTTAACGAAAGACACAAAAATAACGCCAAATTATATTAATCGAAAGAGTAATGTACAAACTGCTTAGCCTGCGGTTTTTTTTATTAAACATATCAGCGAAAGACGCCAAAATAAGACGAATTTATTTTAAACGAAAGAGTTGATGTACGAACTGCTTGGTTTGCGGTTTTTTATTATTAAACATTTCAGCATACGACGCAGAAAATTATTACAAAATCCACTCTTCGTTTCAGCATTTATTGATGAATGCGCCTATATCATGACTTGATTCTCATGTGCATGTCAAAAGTACACAATCTGCGAAATGTGGTTTAACAAATCTTCAAGTTTTTACTTTGACGACGAATCGAGATGTGTGTTTCCAACAGATGTCCTCCTGTTGGTTAACGCCGAATCAGAATCATGATAAAATCGAAGATGCTTATTTACTTTTGGTATGTTTGCTTCGTGTCTTTATTAGTTTGACTACATACCAATTTGATACAACTGTTTGTTTGTTAAACTGCATATGAAGCAGAACATCTTGTTTATTTCTTCAAACAGTTAAACCATCGAAAACTCTAAATACATGGTTGTATCAATGTGCAAACCAAATTTTTTTTTTGAGAATTGAACCTTTGAATATGAATAAGTTCCTATGAAAATATTTCCCCCTTTTTTTAAATTATTCAGAACCCTGTGCATAAAGTCCAAATTTTTGCGTCTTATTTCTAGAGGTGCACATTTAATATCAATCAGCCATGAGTATACTTGCTGCATCATTGTAGTAACCACTTCCTCCAACATAATGTGGGGTTTACAGAAAAAATTCAAATGAACGAATCTGACAATTACCAAGGAAATTGATACAGTTTTCTCAAATTGTAGCAACATTTTCAATCCACTAAAATGTCCAAATATGTATTTTTTCCTTCCGTGGGAAGCATTATTTGTGGGCTCACACGTTTGACTACTAATGTTTCAATGATTGATAAAAAAAATTGTATTCTCCCAGGCGTTCCATTACTTGTACTCATTGTTTATTGAGCCATGGTTTGTAGACGTTGTGAAATATATCTCCAATCCAAAAAAAATTGATATGTTGCAACGAAATCCCTATCTTTCATATGTTTAACTAAAAAAACCGATTTCTGTATTAAAAAACATATGTAAACTCTTTTTCTGAAACATTCTTCTCCATTATGTTAACCATGTTTCCTCGTAAGATCAAGATTTACATTATCATAGCTAGACACACAGGAAGAACTTATTAGTGCCTTACTAGACATATAATGCTGAGAGTCAGAATGTGTGGATGACAAATACAAATACAACAAACACTAAAAAATTAAGAAAGGAGTAAACAAAAATCTACCTTGCTATTTACTGATGGATGGAAGGTCATCTTCCGCTCTCATTCCTAGAATAGATTCAGTTCATTGTTGTGAAAGATTCATAGTTACAGATTTGTCGATGATACAAGTTGAAGGAATTCAAAATCGAAAATTAAGTTAATACACGTTCCAATGAATGTATATGAAAGGAAAATAGATTAACACGATTCAATTTATATTATGTTTAAATAATTTTATATTAGAAAAACCTCCATGACCACTGGAAATACTTGACCACAGAAAAAAGCGATGTGGTTTTAAACATTCTGTTTCCTCCGGGAGCCAGTTGCCTTACTTATGCTTCAGAGCCCTAAGGTAGGACGGAATGGCGTCTGCGATCTTCAGCTTAAATTTTATTTTGGGTGTGTGTAACATTTGTGGTCGTACAGAGATCCTCCCAAACAAGTATTTTCTCGATAGTTAATTAACAATGTTGATAAAAATGAATAACTAGGACTCTGCAAGTACATTTATTTATGTTACATCTGATATATGAAAATATATTGTGACCACTCAGCTATATCAAATTGTTTGAACAGAAAAATATAAAAAAATGTTTGGACTAACGTACCGTGCTTATATTTATTTCTCAAAAACAGAACATATAATTGTTATAAAATTTTGCAAGTTGCCTTAGGGTCTATAGAAACATATCCGCATATCAAGGGCGAATAACAGCAATAAAAGAATCTCTCAAAATTAAATGAACGGATTGATTATTGAAACTTTACAAAATATCAAGAATTTAATTAAAACAGTATTTCCAACGATCTTGTACATGTAAATCAATTTTATGATTGTGTAAAAACTGAATACGCATAACAACTAATTTTTGAATTTTAATATCTCTATACATCTAAAAAAAAATTTATATTGGTAACAATGAATTTTAATTCGTTTAGTAGTAATGTCGAGAAACGCTTATCTCAACTCAACCATTTAGAATCGGTAAAAAAAAGGAAGTCCCGAAACAGTGCAAGAAGTACATACGCACACATGAATGATTGTGAGAAAAATCAAGCCCTAGGTACTAACCAGCCTGTTGCTCCAAAAATTATTTTTTTGTTAACTCATGAATCAAATATATACGGCCTCAGTCGATGTCCTCAGTCGGCAGTGCTGTTATGTGTCTGTAGTCCGTTTCATTCATGTGCAAAGTACTGTGTTGTCAATGTCAAGTTACGGCCTAACTGTTTAATTTTTATTTATCTGTGAGTTATTATTAATTGCTTATATATATTTGGAAATAGTTTTTAATTTAATTGTTGACTTGATTTACTTACTTTAGTGGCGCTACAGTCCGGAATCAACCTGGGCCTCAACCAATATCCCTCTCCAATTAGCCCGGTCCTTATCTAACTCTCATATTGAGGTAGATAGGTTCTTGTAGCCGATGTTGAGGAGACTTAGGCCTCTGTATTTGGCGCAGTTTAGAGGGTCTCCTTTTTTGTCGGGAAACCTATGTAGAGGTTCCATTCTTCAGGCATATTTCTACCAAATTTAGCTTACGAGTTGGTGAATGTTTATGCCAAGCCAAAAGGGTTGGTCTGAAGAAGGTTGATTTTCAGAGTTGTGTAGTCTAAGGCTAAGGCTTTACGGAAGGTCATTCAGTCTCGTTGTACTTTTGTTGTCTCCTGTCATAGTTATAAGAGAACCTTGGTACTTGCAGCATACCTTGAGTACGTCTTCTTGTATTGACATTATGATCAATAGCCTTATTAAATCGAATTGAAATACCTCCAACTAGATGTACTTCATCGAGTTTCGCCATTAAGTTTTCTAAGCCTAGAGTTTTGATGTCATTGTAACTTCTACGGATGTGTATTTGATGCATTTACCATGTCATAACTAAATTTTTACTCCGCTAGTGCGTAATAGAATGCTTCTGTATCTGCAAAGTTGAATTTTTATAAAGGTATACTAACGCGAACAAAGCTTAATTGAGTTCTGAGCAAAGTTTGAATTTCCATATTCCATAAAAATGGCCGGTACTCTTATTTTTCAGCTATCTCCAGCTGATTGTCCTGGATTGTACTGGATTGTTTCCAGTAAAGCAAAAGGTCTTAATGTTTACACCTTGATGAACAATTTTATGATGAGGTCCACGAAAATGCATTTTTTTTTTGTGGAAGGGTTTATTCAGCTCGGTTTGCATTTATGTTGTATAACTATCGAACTATGTATGCATTTGTTGAAAACCCGAAGACACTCGTTTTTAAAGGATGGTCCTACGAAAACTCACGATGCTAGATAGATAGATACATATATTATTTTGAATATAATTTAACATTAGGTTTGATTACACAGAGATTTGATAACAAGTACATTTCATCTGAAACAGTCTGAAATTAGGAAAGAAAGAAATGTAAAAGTGTTGCTGAGAGAAAAAATATAACAAAAACTCCACGATGTTAATTATAAATAAAACAAAAAGTTTACAGAACATTATCTTTATATTTTATATTATGATACAAGGATCTAGACAATTATTTGTAAGACAAAATATCGGACTCTTGAATTATTCTTGGCTTATTGAAGTACACTTTTTCTTTTAAGTATCCGAGAAGAAAGAAATCCAATGGGGTCAAATCACATGACCCTGGCGGCCAATTAACTTCGCCACAATGAGAGATAACACGATCATTGAATTTCTCGCGCAAAAGAGCCATTGTTTCGTTGGCTGTGTGGAAAGTGGCACCATCCTGTTTGAAGCACATATCGTCTCGCGATATCGAATATCATTCACGGTAACTGTTTGGCCGACTTAATTTTTGAAGTAGTATGGCCCTTAAACCGCATGCGCAACTCTTTGTAAATGCATCGGCTTTTCAACAATCACTCGTGGATTCTCCTTTGTCCAAATGCGGCAATTCCGCTTGTTAACGAATCCCTTGAGATGAAGGTGTGCCTGAAAGTGTGTCCCTGAAGATGATTTTCTTTGTAATGTCACAATTCACTTTCGTCTGTTAAACCAAAAATTCAGCATATTGACGATGCTTGAAATGGTCAGTAGGCTTCTGCTCTTGAGTCAACTGAACCTTGTAAGCGTGTGAATTCAAATCCTTATTCAAAATTTACATATTTCAGTGATGTTCGTGAGATGTTCAATTTTTAGGCACGACAACGAGTCGAGGTTGACGGCCCTTCTTCCACACTATCGCGAACAAGATCAATGTTTTCCTCAGAACGAACTGGGTGAGCATGCATACGTGTTTTCACATTTCCTACAGACCTGGTTTGCTGAAATGTTCACACAATTCTCCCGATTGTGAACACATTTGGTAGATTATGCTGACCAAAAAAATCACGAAGTACACGAGATGCCTTTTGATTTGAACACCCATTTTCGTAAAAGCGCTCCGTTTAGTTGTGTACATCTTCATGGTTGAATTAGCCAAACACTGAAAGAAATATCAAATCTATATAGAATTAAAGTAATTGGTCCCAGCTTTGATCCTTGTGGAACATCGTATTTTTTTATTTTAACATTAAAGGATCGATTCGTTAGGTATTCCCGTATCCAATCACATAATATTCCTCGAATTACAATTCTTTCGTGTGCCGTTATCATTTTATCAAGTTTGAGCATTTTGAATACCTTACTGAAGTTCGTGATGATGGTTTTTATCAAGACTCTCAAGACTAGTATTGTAAATTACTAGTGAATTCCAACAGAAGTTTACAGGTACTATTCCATTTCTGGAAGCAATACTGTTTGTCATTAAAAATTGCCATACTTTTAATAAAACTCAGCATATTCCAGAAACTATCGATAACCTGATAATTTTAAATTGGTCTGTACAATTCCTACAATTCCTTTTGCTCCTCCATTTCAAATAAGACGTTTGTTAATAGTCTTTTAAATATTTATCACAGGTAAAAAAGAAGACCATGAGCTTTAAATCCATCGCAAAATTTCATCAGCAACTACCTGTAAATATATATCTATTGCACTAATAACACTTCGATAGCGTTTGTATTTTCCAGGAAGAATTTGGAATGAAAATATTATTTTGGCTTTTATCGTCTACTATTTTTAACGATACTCATTGGAAAGGAGTTACTAGGCGTTTAAGAGTCAGAAATGTTTTGACTATAACGTGATTTCGTTGACTTATTTAATTTTACACAGACAGTTTGGAAATTGCGTATTTCATTCATTTGATAGACAAAAGAGTCCAATCACAAACTGGTCGAATACGGACTTTTATATTTTATCCACAATATAAAATATCCTCACCCGGAACTTAGCAACTCAATTTTAGTAAAACACTTGAGCTTATTTTTTTACCAATTGCCATAAATATATACAAACAAAATTTTCTTTAAAAAAAACCTTGACATTGATTCACAGAAATAACATAACACAAGTCCGATTAAATTCCAAACCCTCACCATACCATATCTGCTGGACTGTATCTAAGACAGCACATGCATTACTATTGATTGGGAAAAAAGTCATTTACAACAAAATTCAAAAAAAAAAAAAAGAATATCTGTCTTCAGCACTCAAACACCCTTCTTACGTAACTTTGTTTTGATTTCGATTAAAAATTGTTCCAAAACGATTTGTATAGTTTCTATTGTTGCGCCACAAACAATAATGTTTCGTTATTGCCATTGAAATGTATTGAATGCGCTGATTCAGGTTTTCGTCAGAACAAAAACCCATGAAGTAAGAAAATTGAGTAAAAAAAATCGAGGAAGACCCCTAGAAGTTGCTGTGCGACAGAACAATACACACATATGTACAACATCTTCACATCACAAAGGAATGAATGAAAGATATTCCCGTGAACAAAAATAAAATGATAATCAAGTCATGGCGATGGAAAAGAGGTGACGAAGACGGCTTTCGAGCTCTCGAGCTCAACAGCGCGCTTCCAAGAACAAAATCACCGACCAGCATCGTTCAACAACTTATTTAGTTACGTCAAGGTGGTCAGCGGACCGACGATGCATTCTATCAATCTGCCAATTTGACGCTTCACTTAGTGCCAAACTGCTCCCGCTGTTGATATGCAAAAGCACTGCGGCGCAGATTGACGTTTTGTCGATGTGTTTCGCGGTATCCGCATAGTGCCTGGAAAGGGTGCGGAGGCAAGCAACTCCAAACATTTAAAATTGACATCAATTACAATGGATCGTAACGCGATTTCCTCTGTGAAAAGCCGCGGCACTCTTCAAAGTGTGTCCGATCTGCCGGTCAACCGTCGTCATCGTCGTCGTGGTTGCCGCCGCCGCCATTGCCAAACACTGACAAACAGATCTATGGTGCATTTGTGTTTGCTGTTGTAAATCCGTATGTCCATGAGTCCACCGCCCGGTCTGGTGCATCCTTTCACCACCGACCGGTGCGGTGTGTCGTAGTTCATGTTATGGCATGCGGCCCCGACCACTTCGATGCAAATTTTATGTTTCCCATTTAAGTTATTCAATTACAGCTTAGTTTTCGGCCATCTTGGCAAACATTTACCAAGGCGAATTCTAATCCGAATGTGTGATGGCCTGATGGGTCTTTCAGCATGCTGTCGTCAATTATGCACATCGCAGGCGCAGCGCTATAGCTGACCGAGTGAACATCTTAAATGGCGAATTAGTGCAGAAGATGCGTGCACCGAGTAAGTGCGTGGGCAGAAATTACATGATCACGACCGCTAAAATTGAAGCCTCTCGCTACATGTGCATTTGAATGGAAGGTACGAGTAGGTATAGCGCGCAACAACGACAACCATGTCGACGACGACGTGAACGATGATGGCAAAGAATTTCGATTTCGACTTGAGCTGCAGAGCGTTCCTAAGGCCTGGCCATGTTGATCGTCACCATCGCCATCGCGCTCAGCATTGTCTTGTAAATGGGTTCGCGATTGCATCGTAGTTGTTTTGTCTTAACGTCGACGTCGTCGTCGTCGTCGTCGTTGTCGATGACGACGTGAACATCCCATCATTAGATATGGTATCTCGGCGCTGCGTTGCCTTGGATGCCGTACTGGGTGCAGTGCAGGGCGCTCACAGGATGGTCCCATGCGAATTTATCAATGAAATCGCACTGGGCTTGCCCGCGGAGGGTGGAGGCCCATTTTCTCTTCCTTTCTTCCTTTCAGGGAGTGTCTCCAAGGGTATACTGCGCACTATGCCCGCGGGCACAATGCGAAAATCCATTTCGAATTGTTTGTGGCGATGCCATGTCGCGGGGTTACATTTTAATTAAATTGAAAGGAACGGAAAAAGGGACTTAGTCAACCGTCATTTTGTCAGTGCTTATGTGCAATGTGCATGGTATTTCCAACCTGAGTCGTGTTTATCTGCATTTCGGGAGGTTCCACATCCACATGTCATGTTTGATCTTCACCGGAGCGCGTGCAAACACCAAAAGTGGTTCTGCAGACAATTGAAGACCAAATTGCGCGGTTACACATATCCGAAACCGAATATCCGATTAGGTACCTGCAACAGACCGAAAAGCAAACTCTCGACGAGATTAGGGTTTCACCGCACTAATAGCCAGTTGATTAGTTTGCATTTGATCCTAGCGACTTCGCACGTGTTCGTTAAAAGTCTGGTGGTTTCTTATACTTGCAGACACCATCATAACACCATAACCCTCCTATGTAACCTGTAAGCGCAAAACAAACGTCATCATTGCGTATACAAGTATTTGAGTTGGGCAAGGAAAGGAAAGGAAAAACGAAAATAAACATCGTCCTTTGCGAGTGTCAGTTGGGATCAACTGATCAATAATTTTACTTGCATAATGGGCGAGCGCATAAAATTTATTTCGCCGGATATGCCGCGACAGCAGCCAGCGCTGTGCTCTTCTTTGACTTTGACTCCTTAGCCGTGGCATGGTGGTGGTGGTGGTGGTGGTGGCTCTTAGTGCATGCACTTATTTATTGATTTTTTCGACAGCAAAAGCACACTGCTTGCAGACCTCAAGAGGGGTATAGTAAGTGAGAGAGAGAGGTAGTGCGCAAGCGTGCGCACCCCGGAAAGATAACTCAAGCAGGCGAGCTGGCAATGCAAGATATATTGATTCTAAAATGAACATCGACTGTAATCACGTCCAGCATTAGGCTTTTTTCGCGCACACAGAGTGCTGCAACCCAGAGACCGGGGACGACAAGCAGCAAACTGCCATGGAAGGAGCATCCACCTACCTACTACCATCGTTGACTGCGTTCGCTGCGAGGGGTTGACTTATGGTTAGCTAAGTTAGCTCCGTAAATAGCCCCCTATAGAGTTGTTTGTAAGTACTCGAAATCGCTGTCCACCGCAGAGCAGATAAAATGCGATCGATGAGCATTGATCGCTGGCATATCGCATCGGTGAGCGATCCTGTACTCGTATTCTTACTCGTAATCGTATCTTCTAGTTGTGTCGTCGAGTCCTTTAATTTATGCATTTCACTCTGGTTGTGGTAGAATAATTTCCATGACAGGGCTTAATTCTTATTTATCATCAAACGATCTGATCTGTGACCACCGCGCGGTTGCGCATTGGCAAAGCCGCCGAATAGGACCGATCCTCGCTGCATCAGCCGCCCTTTCAAACCGCAAATAGTCTTCAACCATCCGTCCGTCAAGTAAACAAATAGACGTCGAAATTCTCGGAAAATATTCACGGCAATTAGATTTTTTTTGGCTTTGATCTCATTAGCACCCATGCACCAGAAATGCACCAAAGATCGAAGCTATTAGGGTCTGCTCCGATAACCTTAATTCAACAGCAAGCAGCAGGTAATCCCTGATGGTTTTCCAACGATTGATAAGAATCGTCTCCCGTCTCAAATTAGTACCTTTCCGCCCGCACGGTGTGTTTATCTCAGACCGCAATAAATTCCCTCAATAGCCCAGGCAATAATGGGATAATTTTGTTCGTTGCCATCTCAGGGTGTTAGTGCTGTCAAATATTTGATTCGATTATTTTCGATGGAACCCACAACAATTGAACATCCTTTTGCTTCATCGTTTATGGTGTGGACGAAGACAAGGACGAGGACGAAGACGAGGATAATGCAACAAACAACCCGAAGTGAGACACTTATCAGGAGTAAACAGTGGGAAACCACTCTGCGCACTAGATACACTCGTTCGTAAATGTCACGTCTCAGCAATTGTGTGTGCGTGTGGCTTAATCCATTTGGCAAACCGAGCGCCCATTCGATAGATGATCTCGCTCTGATTACGCGGAATTTATCGGCAGATCAAGTGCCTTCTATTTGGAATACTTATCTCGCATTTCCTTGTAAATCAGATAGATGAGGCATAATGCGCTGTGGATCGGCTTTCTCAACAACAGAATGGACTTAACCTAGCTTAGAGGATTACACGTTGAAGTCAAAATTAGAGTCGGATGAGTTGATTTTGTCTTTATGGGCTTAAGCGGGTCAGGTTGCAAGTCCGTCAATCTCATGTTAATGAAGAAGAGACACGGAATTGATCGATTTTACTAATGACTATCGGTGACCGGTATGTGGAGACATTTCCTTTGATTGAAGGCGTTCTGATTGGAAGAGAGAACCTATAGCGCGGTAACACCTCTATAGAGATTCCTGTGGGAATTTTTTATAAATGGCCACACGAAGGAGAAGTTGTTAATTGAAATGTGAACGATTTCTAATGGTTTGACACAACCTCATTCACACAAATGAATGACCTTCGGTATGAGGTTGTCGATAGAATACCAAATGGAATCATTAATTCATAAGTGGATGTTGGTTAGGAATCGTTTTTATATCGTGACGTGCCAAACGTGCCAATCAATATTATGTCGGTTCAAGGTATGTCACAGCATCTTTCACTCGATCCTCCCGAAAGGAGACCATACAAAGGTATTGACTTCAAGCACTATGATACAATCCGCTTCAATTAAATAGACACAACATTTTTCGAAGAAATGGGACTCATTAGTTCTAAGTGTTGCACGTGAATTCATCATTTCTTGCTGCTAACTGTGTGTCTATGATGTTGCGAAAACAAATAAGAAATAATAATTCAAAAAGCTCTGGATCTCTTCCTAATCATTCCATATCGAAAAATCCATCTTTTTTTGGGTCAACTGAATAATAAGAAATAATAAAATTACAAAAAGTAGGTTATGGAATTAAACAAAACAAGTTTTTTTTACAAATCATTTCTTTTCTTAATTTTAGTAGTGTGTACTACTTCCTTTTTTTATAATTACTTCGAAAATTCGGTGCGACATTAAATCGTAAAGTGCCTTTGAGGAATCCAGGGAAATTTCTTTCCAGGCTAATTTAAGGGCTTCAATAAGATAATGCCTGTCTTCGAATTGATGGCCAGACTCGTATACTTTTCGGACTAAACAACAACATTTTCAATACGGTTCAGTACCGGTGAGCACGGTGGCCACTAAAGCAATTCCAACTTATGCGTCCAAAAATATCGCAAAATTTGGGGAAATTTCTTTTTAATTTTCCATTGAAGGATATTGCAGCCATTTTTGCTGTTTATAACTCAACATGTTTATAGCTCAACATTTCCAGAGCAGCTTACTGCTCCCTATATCATAACAACACCTTCTGAAATATGATGCCGGGCTAGAAAAGATGAACAAATCCATCCATGGACCCGATGGATTTGATTAAGGATCAATCGGGTTCATCCAAATTGATGAACTTTCGTTTATCAGAAAAAAACACGTAACGCCATTGTTCTTGCCAAGTCTTTTGTGCCTCGAAAATTTAATAGTTGTGTGATGGTTTTTTTTTTAATTTCAGCCGTTTTAGATGATTGGAACTACTGATCACTGTTCAAACTGTGAACAAACACAGAAAGTAAAACCTGCCTTTTGTTTAATTTTCGCAGCTGAGTAGCAGGAATTGGAAGCAGCATGCAATATTTACTTCCATCAGCCGTTGTTATTGCTCATGTTTTTTTGTTCCTCAAGTAATAGTAGATCAGATTAAAGCTGGGTCCAATTTGTATAGCAATAGCACGTCCTGTTTATCTTTTCTCATTAACTAAGTCTATTTTTCAATATTGTTGAAGAGTTTGCTCGACCCATGATACTCCAAATTTAAATTTATCGATTGAAATTACTTCAAACACTTTACCAGTTGCTTAAAGCTTTCAATCCTCGCATTACAAACAAAAACAATGAAGACAATAACCACCTGCTTATTCAGTTGACGCATGCTTTGGAAGAGATCCAGAGAAAAAATAACGGGTGCTTTAAAATTTATTATTTTTCATTTCTTTTCCCAACATCATAGAAAAACAATTAACAACAAGAAATTATGAAAACATGTTCAATATTTGGAACAAATGAACCCAATCCCTTCGAAAAATGTTTTGTCTATTCAGTTGCAGCGAAGTGTATGACTATTAGGGCCACAAAAAATCACTCGGAGAGAAAAAAAAACTCAAACAAACGTATTTCTAGAATTAAAGTATTACATCAGTTTTGATACAACTCATGCACAACACCCATCAGCATTATTCATGTTTCTCTTTTCTCCCCAATTAACGCCCACCCTCTTTGGAAACACTATAAATGTATTCCCAACCCATTGATCACGTGTAATTACAGAAAAGCTTGCTTTATGGTGGACAGTTTCTAAAGCTGATGAAGAAATTATTAATCGATCTTAGCACGCTCTGGGTGTTCAAGATGTTCAAGATTCCAATGAAGGATTCGAAGCAGTAAAGGGTTCAATCGCCTCAACTGGCAGGAAAGAATGAACGATTGGAACCTATTTTGATTGCCGAACTCAAGGCAGTTATTTATGGATCCGTCTATCTACCAAGTTACTTGAAACTCAGGTTCACCTACGACTGTGTTGACTTTTGAACGGCACATGACTGATACATAACATGATCGCAAGTGATAGTTACTCCTTATTATTTCCCAGGACCGAAATTTCTCACAATCATTAATGTGTGCGTGTATACTTCTTGCACAATGGCGGAACCTAATGTTTTATGCCGACTCCGAACGGCGAATTTGGGAATAGCTTTTCTTGACGGGTGATTTGTCAGATCATCACGATAGGATGATCTGAAAAATCATTTAGGTGTTGCTGCGGCAGGGAATCAAGTCAAGACCTTCTGCGCGGCAGTTCATCGCACTAACCATCATCACTGAGCCCTTCAAGATTTAATAAAAAAAAAATTAATAGATCGTTTTGGGCTCAAGAGGTTCAATGTATTAAACAGTTAACCACGGTAAGACCAAATATTTGCACTCGTCAACTTCGACGAATTGAATGAATCCACAATCTACAGTTATGCCAAAAATTAATAAAAATGAAAAACGATGATATAACTTCGGTGCAATAAGATCTTTGTACCTTAGCTCTGTTAGTAATTGAGAGAAGAGCACGCAACAATTTAAACCGATACAACGTCAGACAGTTTTATGTTTTTCAGATGGAGATAAGGACCGGACTAATTGGAGAGTCATGTTGATTGAGGTTCGGATTAACCCCGTACTATAGCTCAGAGATGTTTTCTTATCGTTTTTATCAAAGTTATACAACACTCACTTTTTGACACTTTCAAGAAAGGCCAAGTTCCTTTGACCTATATAACCGTCAGACCTGTCCCCAGACAAAACTTCCCTTTATGTGTGTAATACTATAAAAACAACAACAAACAAAGTTGATAGCACTAATGAAATAATGAATCTTTAACTTTTCTTTCATTGAATTAAAATTATTCACACAATCATCTCCAAACAAAATGACCATCAGTGTCATTTCCATAGCCAACAGTCCCTTTTCCCTATCTGTCACAAAATTTAGCATGACAGAATTTAACCCTTACCATCTTTTTGGATGTATCAGTCAAATAACTTAAGCATAAACATTTATTATATTATAAAATATTTTAATGGCTGAGAGGGCCGGATTTATTGTTAAAAAAAAATGTATGGCGCAATTGGCTCGTTAGTACCCAGGGCCTAGCATTTTTTCTCACAACCATTCATGTGTGCGTGTGTACTTCTTAGCACGATGTCGGGACCTCCTGTTTTATGCCGAATCCGAACGGCTAAGTTGAGAGATAAGCTTTTCATGACAGTTGATACTACTCGGATGATTTGTCAGATCATCACGAGAGGAGGGCCAGTGAAAAACCATTTAGGTGTTGCTACGGCTAGGAATCGAACACAGACCTTCTGCGTGGCAGTTCATCGCACTAACCATCGCTCCACTGAGCCCGTCATTGTTAAAAGTCGTCGGGTTAAATATTGGGCACGGAAACAGAGCAGAGTCTGTGAGGTGGAAATTTTGCCAAGTAAATTATATGGACCTTATCGACATACGCTTCAAAGAGAAAATTAGTCGAGTATTAAGCTTTTCGGTATTAAAGTCGTATGGGTAAAAAAGTTATTCTATGAGAATTGAGTTTTGGTAAAAAAAAGTTGAAGGGTAATGGATTTTTGATCCACAGAATAATACTAAGTCATCTGAAATCATCAACTCAGACTCGCCTCGTCTGGGAAAGTTATTAAAAAATGTTATTCAAAAAAAATGTCTGTTGCATCACGTTCCAAAAGAAACATAACCTTAGCTATAGAATGCACCTATGGACATCTGCGATTGGATAATCATTGTTATATCCAAGCCATGGATATTTTTTCCAAGTCTTTCGATTACGTTTGGGACAGGGCTGTGCTAGCCAAATTTACAACATACGGGCTTCCTTAAATACTGTGCGGCTGGATGGAAAACTGAATTAAAGACAAATCTTTGCAAGTAGTTGTGGCTGGAGTTTCCTCAGATAGATACTCTATAACACTGGTGTACCACAGATATCAATTCTCTCCCCCACTCCATTTCTGCTGCACATTAATAATGTTTTGAGTAAATTTGAAAATGATTGAACTCTAATAGCGACTAACTCAAACGACACTCTTATTGCGCACTAGCAAGGATGCGAACAAATCTGCTCTCTAAGAGGAATCATCTGTAGACTTTTTGCATTCCAACGACCGACAAGATACGCAATTTCAACTCTACTGCACACTGTCCACCTAACAACGACAAGAACAATGCAATACCAAAATTGTTTTTGTTACAGAACAAGGAAACAATTGAACGAACTCCCAGAAGACGAACACCATTTCAACAGCAGATTCAATAAACATCTCATGGACCTCCTAGTTCGACTCGCCTTATGAAGCTTTATAAAACGAGTGATGGGTACAGGACTGGGTTGTACGCAACGTTCTCTTTCACAGCGGCTAGATCTAAAGTGCAAATTAGTTCAAATACCAAGTACGTAAAAATTTAACGGTTTTTATAATTTGATCAAAATACACTGGTCACTGTTATTAAAAATTATATAAAGAGTTTCAAAGTGTTATTATACCAAGGTTTATTCCTAAATTTTAAGGAACTGGTGTCCATGTGAATAATAATAATTTTTCTTTATTGAGCAAAACTGAAAAATACGGTAAGAGCCATTTGCGCCAGAAATATAATTGTGACAAACGGTAACATAGATATTTAATTTAATTCAATTTCACGGTGCGAGAAATTGAAAAATGTCCTTATGTGGCCTAAAACCCAAAATCCGTTATATGGATTTTCTTGAAAAAAACTGGGACACACTTTTGTTTGATTAGGTATACTAAATGTATGTATGTGTTAAAGGTTAATCAAAATCGGTAGCGCCGTTTTCGAGAAAATTGACGTTATGTGTAATTTTTATTTGGCAGTTCCAAGTTAGGTATTGTAGAACAAGGGTGGACTCTGATTACTTTTATATTGGCAATGCGCAGTGGTTTTAACTCTGGTACTGGTCTCAGTCATCCGGATTTTACCAAAAAAGAGGATTTTACATGCTTAACGTTAAGTGTTAGTGTTGATAACAAGATGAAAAACAGACACTCTACAAACAGGCGAACCTAGATGAGCTGCTCTGACATATTCGGACAACAGGTTATTCAGGAATCTCAAGGGTAAGTCAGGCCCTTGAACAGAGATGATGGCCGATGAACCGAAAGGCATCGCTCAATCCCATAGTGATTACTGATGGTCCTAGGGCTATCTAAAATATTGAAAATGGCCCTCCAGGTTGGGAGTTGTGCTTTAGGTCAACAACCTACCCATGGAAAAAATAAAAATTATTACGAAGCAGCCAATAGCCTTGAAAAGAACTGATTTTGTTGTTGGCGACCCTGCTAAACGAAAAAGGACAACGAGGTTCGCGTCCGAACCTGGAATGTGAGAACATTAATCAATAGAGGTACTGGAGAACAACTAGCGGATGCCCTAAACTCCTACAAAACAGACATTAATGCCATCCAGGAAATAAGATGGGATGGGCCGGACAAAAATAAAATGAAAAAGTCTGACATCTTATGTTTCCAACACATAAGCGACTGCATTGTAACAAGTCGCATCAAGGCCAAATTCGCCAACACGCGGAAAATATGGGTTTAGTAATCAATAAGCAATAGACCAAGTATATTCTGTCAATACAAAAGGACACACAACATCAACGAATTGGACAGAACGTCACCATTGACAGATATAACTTTGAGATAGTACGGGACGTTGTCTACCTCGGCTCCACTATTAACTCTGACAATAACATCTCGTCAGAAATTAAACGAAGAGTTACTCTTACCAATTGCTGTTTCTTTGGGGTAAGAAGGCCATTTTCAATTGGGCTAATTGGAGAGGCATGTTGTTTGAGGCCCAGGTTTATTTCGCACTGTCGCGCCACTTAAGTAAGTAAGTTCCAGGTACTGTTAATAAAATGGCTACTGGTAAAAAAAGTGCGTAGAATTATTACAAAAACAAAGGTGGATACGAAGTTTAAAAAAATTCGATCAAGTACGTACGGATGGATAGAAGTACAGGTAAGTACCCAATGTAAAGGTTATACTGCTGTGCAGATGATCTCGGTTCGTAGTTGGACGTATTGGATATTGAAAAATCAAAGTCTCATTACATTCAATGATATTTTAAACAAAATTAACCACCAAAAATATAACTATTGTCATCTGAATACTTCAGATTGATTTTGTGGTTGACTTGCTAGCGACAAACCCAGCCACGTAGTGTTCCCAATTTAGACTGTTATAGACTTAAAGGTAAAAAACTTCGGAAAGAACGGTATTGGGTAGAGCTTTTTCCAGTATAATACGACATCAATCTCTTAAGGAGGAACCCATTCAACTTTAATAACACCTATTTGCTTAATGAAAGTTAAGGGGTTTAAAAACAACTTTAACCAGTTACGTAATTGCAGCGAAAATAATTCTTTCCCTTTAAACCGGCAAAACATTTTATTTCATTTCAACCAGCAAAATAACTATACAAGAACACAATCAAAATGCACATACACGTGCATCTTAAAATTGCTTACACAAAAAAAAAAAAAGATACACATACCTTAAGCATTTGAAATTCCTTCTTTGGACGAAAGCGCCTGTAAATTGCCAACTCAAATGCGCCATCGCATCGGCGAGGCACCATACGGACAGATGGATGGCAAACTATGCAAAATGAACTTTGGCGGTTTCGCGGACTCCAAGAAACATTTCAAAAGTCATCGGGGTCAACTTTATGTCTTGGGGCACTCAATTCACAGCAGGTTCTTCCGCCGTGGCTCATGAAATTTCATATATATACACCGGCAGGGATCGCTGACGCGCATCCATATCGCACACTACACGAATGTGCTGATGTCAAAGTGGGCACATCGACTTGTTCTCTCCTCCGACTGTCTGCGGAAATGTGTCGCAGAATTTTATTTCTTACTAGAATTAGTTAGCATCAAGTGCGCATCCAGTTGGAAAGGTGAAGAGAAATACAAGAAAATGAAAGTAAATTTTAATTGCTTGAGAACTCAAACCCGTCTATTTATAGCCTAGATGATGGGTAATATAAAAGGCGATACTACACGGAGACTTTCTGGGAAGACGCAAAAATTGCATAAGATAGATGTGTAGAGACAGCAAAACTTCCATTTGAGTTGAAGTCATCAATCTTCCGTAACTATACGAGAATGAACTGAAAACATTTGGATTCATTTTTGCGTTTTTTTATGTCAATCTTGTGAGACAATTTATAAGCATTATAAATAATACAAAACACCAAAATTTATGATAATGAATCTGTTTACGAAAAATTCATTAACACAGCCCCCAAAGCTTAGCTTAGTTGCTGACCATAATAAAGCAGGGAAGGTGTAAAACATTCAAAATATTATGCCAATCATTTATCATCATGAGAATTCCATTTTAAAAATTGACAATGAATTTCAAATAAGCTCAGTGACGTTGACAGCCTATTAATAAAATTGCTTGTTAATTTGCAATATTCAGTTGCGAACATGTATATGATTGAAATACCTTCAGAAATGAGTCAGTTTCAATCAGAAATTTTGGAATAGGAAAGCGTATATATTGTTCAAAAAAAATTATTTCAGTATGTACGTTATAATACAATAATTTACAACAATATAGATTACAGATATGTGTGTGATTTGCAACAGTAGGGAATGATTTTTACTTCCCCCGTGTACGTAGTATCGGGTTTTTCAACAGGGGCGCTACAAAAATCGAGCGACAGGGACAGCAAACGACGCCATATTTCTTGCCGCTCTTTTGACATTTCTTTTTAGTAAGGTTTGCCACTTCATGATGGAAAGATATACGATCCAACAAAGAGTCGAAATTATTAAATTTTACAACCGAAATTCGAAGTCAGTGGCCACAACGTTAAGAGCGCTACGTCCAATTTATGGTCGTCATAATCGTCCTAGCAGATCAACAATTGAGCGTCTAGTGGAAAAATTTGAATCCACAGGCACAGTCAAAAATGTTCCCGTGCCAGTGAGACAAAGAAGTGCCCGTAGTGTCGAGAATATTGCTGCCGCTGAGGCTTCAGTTGAAGAAAGCCCAAATGTGTCTCTCACACGTCGTTTTCAAGCGTTGGGCATGTCTGTGACGTCGTTGTGGCGAATTTTGCGAAAAGATCTCGGCCTACATCCTTACAAGATTAATTTTACGCAAGAACTGAAGCCGCTTGACCACCAGAAGCGTCGTATGTTCGTGAATTGGGCTGAGCAACAACTTGAAAATGATTCGGATTTTCATCGAAAAATCATCTTCAGCTGTGCAGCTCATTTCTGGCTGAATGGCTTCGTCAATAAACAAAATATGCGGTATTGGTCAGGCAGCAATCCACACGTACTCCATGAGTCATCATTGCATTGCAAAAAAAATTACGGTTTGGTGTGGTTTATGGGCCGGCGGCGTCATTGGGCTGTACTTCTTCCGTGATGATCAAGACCGAAACCTTACTGTGAATGGGAATCGCTACCGTTCAATGATAACCGAATATTTTTGGCCCCAATTGGATGATATGGACTTGGAGGACATGTGGCTCCAACAGGACGGCGCCACAAGCCACACAGCGAATGCCACAATCAATTTATTGGAAACCAAGTTTGGAGAACGTGTTATCTCACGAAATGGTCCAGTCGCTTGGCCGCCTCGGTCGTGCGATTTGACGCCGTTAGACTATTTCCTGTGTGGATACGTCAAGTCAATGGCCTATGCCAACAAGCCAGCGACGATTGATGAACTTCGTACGAATATCGAACGTGAAATTGCAGCAGTATCGGCCGATTTATGCTTGAAAACCGTCGAAAATTGGGTTCAGCTTCTAGACTTCTGTAAGCGTGCCCGTGGTGGCCATGCAAAAGAAATCGTGTTCCATACATAATGACATCGAACGTACTTTCACAGGAATAAAGAATTTCATTGATATGCAAAACAGTTTTTGTTTTATTTAAAAAAAAACTTTTGTAGCGCTCTTATGGAAAAACCCTTTATAAGGGAATATTTTAATGGCGCGAATATTCAAAATTTCGATTCTTACAAATTCTTATATTTTGAAGTGCCCTGAGTCCAATCAAGTAGTCTCCCATCCGGAGTCTATAGCCTTAAATCAATTATTGATCTATGAGTCCAAACTATTCGGCTGATTAAAATGAAATTTCGGGTAGTGTATTGCTGGCGATCCTTCAGAAGAGTTTTTAGAATTGGATTCCTAGCACTAATTTATATCGATAACGACTCTAAAAATATCAATAAAAATTAATTATAATAATTCTAAGATTTTCAAGAATAAGGTGTTATAATCAGTTTTCCACCAAAACTTCACATAAGGGTACTTTTGAAGATGACTGATTTCTCAAGAACGATAGCTTTAATTTATAAAAAAAGGGTGTTAAATAAGTGTGCTGTTGCAAGTTCTTTTAAATGTTGATTTTCTAAAAAAAAATCCCTCTATCAATTTTGATTTGCTGGAAGGTGTGAATCTGCGCACTCAGTTTTTTTCTTAAACTAATTATAAGAGTAGCTCATTAATTAAATGACATATCTACACACGTAATCTCAAAAATTGCCGAATAATGAGACTTCGAAACTTTTTTTTTCTCCAAAAGTAATTAATTAAATTAGTTTATAAAAAAAATTTCCACCGGTTTCTTGTGGTCAATATTTACATAAGATTAATTTTTCAAAACTTCTTGAGTTTCTTCCTTAAATAATTACTATACAAATAAAATATTATATCAATATGTATGAAAATGCATAATATGCAAAGAAAAATATTAGCAAAAAAAAAAGTAGCTACGAAAAAATTCATTTAAATAATTGAAATAAATATCAACTAAACAGATAATAAGTAAACTATGAAGCAAACTTCTTGCAAGTTTCGAAGGCTCAAGAACATTCTGGTCAATAAAAAACGAATTTAGAAAAAAATAATTTCTTGTCGGTAATCAAATTTAATGGATATTCGAAAATTAACATTAAATTCGGAAAAATAAGGACAACCAACGATAGAGCACCCTGAATAATAGTTGAAATAAAATTTCGGCCTCGTGAAATAAGACACATGCTAAAGAATTTTACATGTAAAAAATTTGTTGGGTACTGCTAGAGATCATTTTTTGACATTGACATGACAGTACTTCGCACATGAATGCAACGAACTACAGACACATAACAGCTTTTTTTTAACTTTTAAACTCATTTTTTATTTACTTAAAATATTAACTTACTACTAGACAAAAAAGCTTAAATCTAACTTATCAATAACTGGTTTACTTAATCTAACTTATCGGCCCTTAGTGGGCGCTGTAAGCTTATATTTAGCTGTTTTATTTTGCCTTTAGGCTTAGATTTGTCGGTTTTTTGGTTTTATATTTAATTTTAATTTACAAAGAAAAAATTTAAAACTTTGCTTAGTGACTTTTTTTGTTTTATATAAAAGCTTATTCTAGATTATATATAACTTAAGACTACTTAAACTACTTAAGCCTAACTTAAGACTACTTAAACCTAACTTAAGACTACTTAACTACTTAAACCTAACTTAATTATAATCGGTGTGGCGAGCCCTCGTTGCGCATGCCCCGAGGGGTCGTCTTTCGGTCCCACGGCAGCCTGCGTTCAACCATATTGTCGCCAATATGGTGCACAAGTCCCACCCCAGACCTTGTTCCTAATTTTAAATCTTACCTATGGAGTTGGACTAAAAGTCCGCAAAGTCCTGAGGAAGTGCAGAATCACCTTCCTCATATAGCCACCAGAATTCAGTGCGCTGTTTTGCAGCATCGATCCTATCGCTGCACATAACAGCACTGGCGACTGAGGCCATCGGCTGGGACAGATCAAGACATTTATACAACAGAGAGAGACGGATAGATACATAGAAGGAAAGACATATAACATAAACCTACGTGGCACAGAGGAGGAGACATCGATTTATATTGTCTCATGTTATCGCACAGGTGGCCTCAGATAAGCTGGCAATTTTCGTAGAAAACAAATGCTGCCGAAGCTAGGGCTTGAATTCGCAGCGCTTGGCTTAGCAGTCAACTACGTATTCCTCCGAGCCATGGCCACCTGCAGATCATTTTTATATCATATGATCAAGAGGTTTTTTTTTTACTTTCTGGAAAATTGCTCTGATCCAATCGATTCCTAATAAAGGAAGAAAATACATGCCTGAAATCTACAGACTTTGCTTTTCATGATTTTATGAATACACCAATTAATGGATACGGTTACCTAAAAAGGAATCTTTTAATAACTGATCCGCAATATGGGTTCCGAAAGAAAAGCTCAACTGCAGGAGTCTATAGACTTCCATACAGAAGTGTTACCGAAACTCAAAAATAACGGACAAAAAATCAAATCTGTATTTTATTTATCCATAATTTGTTTTTCACTTAAATATTTATAACAATAATTGTTTGCAACAATTGTTAGTAAGGCTAACAAAACTGCTCTTTAAACGAAGCCCTACAAAAGATTAGAATGGCCGATGTTGAATGTAAACCACACCTAAAAGTCAAGCTTTTTTCTGCATTTCATTTGACATTTCTCAATTTCAGACTAAATTCAATTTGAACCATGTAAAGATAAACAATCGAGCAATGCGTTAAAGTTATTCAGGCTTATTATGAAAATGGGCGTTTAAGCCAAAATGCATATCGTGCACTTCGTGATTTATTCGGTCAATTTAATCGTCCAAATGTGCGTACAATCGGAAAATCGTGCAAAAATTTGAGCAAACAGCTCGTACTGCAGAAAATATTAATGTGTTCGCGATAGTGTGGCTGAAGAGCCGTACACCTGAACTCGTCGTTGATGAACATTAGGCATAAAGACTTGCATTTACACTCTTACAAGGTGCAATTGACTCAAGAACTAAAGCCTCTTGACCATTTCAAGCGTCGTCAATGGTCAGAATCATCTTCAGTGATGAGTCACATTATCACCTCAGTAGATTCTTCAATAAGCAGAATTGCTGCATTTGAGCGAACGATATTCCAAGAGTAATTGTCGAAAAGCCAATGCACCCACAAAGAGTGACTGTTTGGTGTGGTTTATGGGCTGGCGGCATCATCGGGCCTTATTTTTTTCTAAAATGAGGCCGGTCAGGCAGTTACTGTGAATGGTGTTCGCTATCGTGAGATGATAACTAATTTTTTATGGCCCAAATTGGAAGATATGGATGTGGACGACATGTGGTTTCAACATTACAGTGCCACTTGCCACACAGCTAACGAAACAGTGGCTCTTTTGCGCGACAATTTCAGTGGCCGTGTTATCTCACGTGGTAGTGATGTCTATTGGCCGCCAAGATCATGTGATTTGACACCGTTGGGCTTCTTTCTTTGGGATTATTTGAAAGAAAAGGTGTACGTCGATAAGCCAGCAACCATTCAAGATCTAAAGGATTAGATAATTCGGCACATTAGAGGCATTGAACCTCAATTATGTTCCAGCGTCATCGAAAATTTGGACCATCGGATGGAGGTGGGCCATTTGGCCGATATTTTGTTCCATACATAATGGAACCATATTATCATAAAAAAAAGAAATGACAAAATTTCCCAAAAAAATTGTGTTTTATTCAAAATCAACATCGGCCCTCAAAATTTAACCACCCTTAACAATGGAAAAAGGAAAACCTACTTCAATTTCAAATCAATGAAAACTCATTGTACAACATTTACAAGAAGGAATAAGTCCATAGTTGAGCAAATCAAAATGGAGTTTAAATTCATCAAAGTAGAAGAAACTGTGCATGTGCAAGGCATCACAATAGGGTGAGAATTATCGTGGCAACAACAAGTTGCCTATCTGTTACTTAATCGCCGGCGTCCAAACTAAGTTTCCATTGCAGCCATACTTCTACTTCTCTATTAAGGCCAAATACGACCCAGTCTTGACTATAGTTTTCATGTTTCAAGTTTGACCCAGAATCATTCACTTTAATTAATGGACTCTATCCATAGACATGCAATTCGCCTTATAGACGATTCGTTTCCTTAGTTCAAAGCTGCAATCTTTAGTACAGCGAAGACTTGAAGGACATCATTCTCTAACAGATATTTTAACGGCAGATATTCGGAAGAGATCACATGTTACGCAATTCCAAACAATGGAACGAATTTCCAGAACAGTTCAAAACCACAGTTTAAAAGCAAGAATGAATAAACATCTGCAAGCTTCATCTCAGGGCGGTACTGGGGCGTTATAGGTTGGCCTCACCTGAGAAAAGTTTAAAAATAACAAAATATCGGATAATATATAATAAATATAAAAAAAAAATTAAGAGTTACAATTTTATACTGGATGTGAACGGTTGTGTTGATATAATCATTTCTTGATAGTAAATACCACTCCTGGGATTTGTCATATCAAGACGAGGGACTAACTTAATGCAGATAACTCGTTCCAGCTCTCCTTTTAAAATTTTCGTAATAGTAGTAATTAAGCCTCTTGACCTACAATTTCATCTTCCCTCAAATCACACTGGAATTTTACAAAAAAAAAGAAAGAAACCGCTGATCCGCCTCAAGGATCAACACTCATAAAACTTTATCACACTTTTGTGTGAGATTTCCACTTTCGGCAAGCTATAATTTCGAAGTCCCCTTAGGCTTGCATTTTGCCACTAACTTTCCTTCTTCTGCCATTACAAAACGAAAATAAATGTGCACCATATTAGCTTCGCATCACGAATGCACGCACAGTAAAACCATCTGACACATGAGTGGATTTCGAGCAAGATCCCACACGAGCTAAGCGCGAGATATCCCGAAGCATACTCCGTCCTGTTTGGTGTTAAGATCGACCCAAATGACAGTAAAACGCAAACCAAATAATTTGTGCCCCCTCAAAGTTTGCACACACATACAAGAGTATCGAAAGAAAAAGGTCTTCATTAGGATAATTCGCAAAACTATTTCTGCTTTAAAGAGCAATTTTACGTCTGCACTTCACTTATCGCTGACAATTACCAATCAAAATGCTTCCAGCTTCCACCAGTCCGTGGGCATTTTTCTACAACAAAAACAATTCCCAACAACTTAATGCCTGCAAATCAGTGTGGATTAAATGACCAAATGCCATGATCATGTCACATTTATCAAAGAATGAGCCACCATCAATTAAAAATTATTTTCCGACAAAATGGCATTTTAATTTGAAAATAAATTTTATAGTCACCGTTTTGCTTGTCGAACAGAGACTTCCACTCTGCGCACATAAATTTGCCAATTTACGAATTGAATGGAGCGGTGGTGGCGATGGTGGTCAGTGCTGGATGGAGGGAGGGAAGACAAGGGAGACCGTAAAAGAGCTGTGCGCATCAATTTGGTCCTGGTCCTAATGAATTCCCGTACTGGTGTATTCCAATTACCCTTGATTGCTGCGTGCTTAACTGAATACGTATGGGAATGCACCAGGTAACAATTTTATGGAATGGTACTTCTGTGTCGAATGTGATGTGCTTGTAATTTTCAAGCTTATTGCGTAAGATGAGAGCTGCCAGAGTAGTGCCAATATGTGATTTAACCATTAAAAAATTGAATTTTTGTAAAAGGAAATAAGTTTTTGAGATTTGAACCAAAAATAAATTATAGAACAAGTTCTTAAATCAACTCTTTTATCATGCAATTGAATTTTTTTTAATTTAATTAAGTGGCGCTACAGTCCGGAATGAACCTGAGCCTCAACCAACATGCATCTTTAATTAGCCCGGTCCTTAGCTAACTACCTCCAGCAGCGCACTCTAAGTTGGTTGAGGTCGGTTTCCACTTGTGAGTGCCACTTAAGGCGAGGTCTTCCTCTACTGCGTCCGACGTCTGGCTGGAAATCGAAGACTCTGTGAGCCGGAGTATTGGTGTCCATTCGTTCTACATGTCCTAGCCATCTTAAACGTCTAATGCAGAGTTTTTTTTTAACCAGGGGCATGTGGCTGTACAGCTCATATAGTTCTTGGTTGAATCTTCGTCTCCATAGCCCGTCAACGCAAACGGGACCGAAAATTTGTCGGTGAATTTTTCTCTTAAATCGACCAAGGATTTCGTTATCCGCTTTTGAGACGGTCCATGCTTCAGCGCCGTAGAGCAGAACTGGGATGATCAGGGCCTTACATAAGATCTCCTTAGTAGTTCGAGTGAGGGCTTTACTACTAAATTGCCTTCTTAGCACGAAGAAAGAGCGGTTGGTAAGTGTAATTCTTCGTTTAATTTCTGACGAGATGTTGTTGTCAGAATTAATAGCGGAGCCGAGATAGACAAAGTCCCGTACTGCCTCAAAGTTATATCTATCAAGGGTGACTTTCTGTCTAATTCGTCGATGTTGTGTGTCCTTTCGTGTTGACAGCATATACTTGGTCTTGCCCTCATTTACTGCTAAACCCATTTTTGCCGCTTCCTTCTCCATCACGTTGGGCCCGACCCATGATGTCAATATCGTCGGCGTATGCTAGTCGTTGTACCGATTTTTTTGAAAATTCTGCCTCTGGTGTTGGTTCGTGAGTTTTGCACAATCCTCTCAAGAATCAAATTGAAAAAGTCACATGACAGCGCATCGCCTTGACTTAATCCTTTTTTGGTATCGAATGTGTGGGTGAGGTCGTTTCCGACCCTGATGGAGCAGCGAGAATTCTCCATCGTCATCCTACACAAACAAATAGTTCGTCTCTATAAATGGTATCGTATGCGGCTTTGAAATCGATGAATAGGTGGTGGGTATCGATTTGGACTTCTTGGGTTTTTTTCCACGATCTGCCGAAGTGTGAAAATTTGATCGGTTTTGGACTTTCCTAGCTTAAAACCATACTGATAAGGGCGATCCTGTTGTCGGTAAACGGTTTCAGGCGTTCACATATTACGGCAGATAGGAGCTTGTAGGCGATGTTGAGGAGACTTATGTCTCTGTAGTTGGCGCAGTTTAGATGGTCTCCTTTTTTGTGGTTCTTACAAACGATGCTGAGGTTCCATTCTTGAGGCATACCTTCTTCCGACCAGATTCGGCTTATGAGTGGATGTTACTTACCTAGTCATATCCGCCGGCTTTATAAAGCTCGGCGGGAAGGCCGTCATTTCCTTATTTCCTTACTAATCTTCAGTTTAGATATTGCTATCCTCACTTCACTCAGGTCGGGTGGATGGCAGCTTTCGCTGTCGTTGCCAATATTGAATGGTTCGTTATCGCCGTTTAACAGTCTGCAGAAGTGGTTCTTTAATATCCTCAGCATCGACTGTGTTTCAACTACGATATTTCCTTGTTCATCTCGACAGGATTCAGTTCGAGCCTTGTATCCTCGGCTTTGACGTTTTACACTTTGGTAAAACTTGCGAACATCTTTCCTGGAGTGGCACCTCTCTATATCCTCGATCGCGCGCTTTTTTTGCTATTTTTTCTTCTTTCTGAAAAGCCGGTGTTCTTCCCTTCTTCTCTGCCTATAGATCTCTACGGCAGCTCTCGTCTTCACCTGCAGCTTAGCCTTGTAGGTCTCGTTCTTGGCTGCGAGCATCTGTCGGCACTCCTCTTCAAACCAGGGGTTTCTTGCTGGTGGGCGCGAGAAACCTAGCACATCAGTTGCGGCTGATCTAATGGGTTGTATAGTATTTCGACATTCGATGTTGGTGGTATGGTGTTAATCGAGAGATTTAGGGATACGCGTTGCGCGAAGGTCTTGGCGGTCTCTTGCGATTGCAGTCTTTCGACATTCATTTTTTTTTACAGTATTTCTGGATTGTTGTGGCGTGGTGGATATCCACATTCTAACCTTGGCTGCAACAAGGTAGTGGTCCGAGTCGATGTTAGCTCCTCGGAATGTTTGGACATCCAAAATACTGGATGCGTGCCTCTTGTCTATCGCTATGTCATCAATTTGATTGACCGTTCGTTGATCTGGAGACCGCCATGTCCCCTTATGGATATCGAGGTGTGGAAACCGTGTTCAGGCTATAGTGGCATTTCGTTCCGTAGCGAAGTCAATTAGCCTAAGTCCGTTACCAGACGTGTTGTCGTGTAGGCTATGTTTTCCGACAATACTGCTAAAGATGTCTTCTCTTCCTACCCCAGCGTTAAAATCTCCCAGCCCGATTTTAACATCGTACTTCGGTAGTCGCTCATAGGTTTTGTCAAGGAGCTCATAGAAGCAGTCCTTACCTATATCATCTTTTTCTTCCGTTGGGGCGTATGCGCATATAAGGCTAATGTTGGCGAATTTGGCCTTGATGCGGATCGTTACAATAGGTTCACTAATGTCTTGGAAACATAAGACATAAGACACGGTCCGTAGTAGATGTCACAGTTTTTCATCCTCTTTTTGCCCGGCCCATCCCATCGTATTTTCTGGATGGCAGTAATGTATGCTTTGTAGCAGTTTAGGGCTTCCGCTAGTTGTTCGCTTGCACCTCTCCTGTTTAATATTCTCACATTCCAGGTGCAGATACGAACGTCGTTGTCCTTTTTTCGTTTAGCCGTGTCGTCAACAACAAAATCAGTCCTTTCCGACGCTATTATTGTTGTAAATAATCATTAATATAAACAATTAAATAAACAAATATGGTGGTTACAGCAATATTTAAAAAAAAATACACCAACTAATTTTTTTTTTATTTGTGAGATAAGGAAACGTTATAGAGTACCGTAGAGTGCGCAATAAGACTTTATAAAGCCAATATTGTTGGAAGGGAAATAGCTTCGACAGGGTTTTATCGAAGCCAAATTGTCAGTTGGGTGAACGAATTGCTCACTTGTTTAGTTTGGTACTCTCTAGTTCCGTCGAACTTTTAATTAAGATTTAGATATATCTGTCTTTTCAATTTTGTGTTTGTGTAGCTATGTTTTTCCCACAGAGAAGAGAACCACCCTCTGGTTAACGTCGACTGCTTTATATATACAAAAAACTAAGGCCTCTTGTTTCCTTTTGATATCAAGCTAGGTAATATGAATTTCAAATTTCAAGAAAATCGGTCTAGTGGTTTAGCTATATATTTGAAGTCTATAAGTAGCTAAACCACTAGACCGATTTTCTTAAAATTTGAAAGCAAACAAACTAACAAACAAATATACATTCCTATTTATATAAAAGTGTTAAAAAGAAAAATAAATAATTTTAGGACGCAACAGGCTCGTTAGTACCCTGGGCCTAGCTTTTTTTCTCACAACCATTCATGTGTACTTCTTTGCACGATGGCGGGACCTCTTGGTTTATGCCGAATCCGAAAGGCTAAGTTGAGATAAGCTTTTCATGACAATTGATACTACTCGGATGATTTGTCAGATCATCACGAGAGGAGGGCCAGTGAAAAATCATTTAGGTGTTGCTACGACAGGGAATCGAACCCAGACCTTCCGAGTTGCAGTTCATCGCACTAACCATCGCGCCACTGAGCCCTTCATATATATAAATGTGTTATCAATTGTAAAAAAAAGTAGACTTATATGAATAAACAAACAGAAAAAACTCCTGAGTCGGCGCATATTTTGCTTGAGAATAATATAAATTTTAGCAATATGGCTCCCCAGATCCATAGCTAGCCGTTATAAGTTGATTGGAGTTGGTAGAGTCACATTTGAGGCGTTCTCTGGTGACGTTATCAAATATATAACGCAGACGATTTACAAAAAGGCGCTTACAACCCCAAAGTTATAAAGCTGTCTACTGGTACGTTCGGTTAAATTACTTGATGATGTGTTTCCCTTCCTGTTAGCCGCCCCCATTTAATGGTAAAACTATTTTGGAAACTTTCTACTTGCCAACATGGCTATTGCCTCTTGAACAATTATGTCAATGTTTCACCGATTTATAGACAAAAATAATTTAGTCCTGGCTCCTAGAT
This sequence comes from Rhingia rostrata, assembly GCA_949824845.1. Taxonomy (NCBI): domain Eukaryota; kingdom Metazoa; phylum Arthropoda; class Insecta; order Diptera; family Syrphidae; genus Rhingia; species Rhingia rostrata. The sequence continues at coordinate 2,339,888 of OX463755.1, read as the reverse complement.
TTGGCACAAATCTGTCAAGAATTACATGACAGTGCGTCACTCTGTACAAATCTTTTATTTGGTATAGAACACTTAATGAAGCAACATTTACTTCACTATGAATGATAAAGTTTACACGAACCAGTCGTGTACTTTACTTTTGTTTAAATCATTTATTAATACAAAAATCTGTATTTTAAATTGGTCAGAGCTTGACGCACTACATGGCCAACAAAAAAAAAACATTAGTCCAACTGTAAAATGATTTTCCTAACCTCACTCAAAATATCTAGCGACGATATTTACTCCATCATTACCTGCGGACATCATTTAAAAGATAATCCGAAGCTAACCCTGCTCAACGTTTAACTTGATTATTTATTTCATCTACCCATGACGGAGACACTAGTGTCACCTAACGCATACAATTCAATTCATCTGAATGTAACTCTATCCCCTTACCGTTTTAATATCTTCGTTTCTGTCATTTTGACATACGTTCCTAGTTTTCAAACTCTTCTTCGAAAGAGTTTCGCTTTTAGCCAGCCTTGCATACGTAATCACGAGCCCATATCTGATGGAAACTGCGTTCCACCAACATGGTGATCCATTCAATTTGTTATTCAAATGCCTCTGCAGCCGTTAGCTGGCGTTTGACCTTCTCTATCAACCCCAAGCTGCACGCGATGACGCCTGTCAATCCGCAGACTGCCATAGCTGCTCCACTCCAAATGAAAACAGACCTGTATTTCCATCGCAAATCATTAAATCAATCGAGCATTTGCATCACCTGAGCAATGTGCAAACGCACGACTATGAGTATGTAAATGTGCAAATTGCGCGGATCTATTAAAAGTTTGTCGGCGAATTATTGTTCAAATCAGCTCGCACTCTCGCAGAGTGGTGCGGTGTGTGTTTGTGTGTGTGTGTGTGTGTATCTGCGAAAGACTGCTAGAGCTCGATTTGCGATTTCGATGGGAAAACTTGTTTAGAAAAATGTCATTCTTGATGCCGCTTCGAATCACACTTCAATCCGTGGCATTGTTTGGCTTGCTGCCTGCCTACGTTGCTCTGGCCTGGGCACAAAGTCAGCCGTCTTCGTCGACCTGGTCGTGGTCGGTCCGGCGCGCAGACGCAGAACAACAACCAACCTGTCGAATCGAATTGAAAACGTGTAAAACACTCACTACACACGTATTTACCTACGTCAAGGTGCCCAAATGTGGACATGAGCAATATCTGCAGAATGCCATAAGCTTCACAGGTTTTCGAGAAGCAATCAACCACCTACCACCACACCACCACCAGCAGAAGGAATTCCAAATCGACCATCCGCCGCATCCATTAAACCTTCCCCTTCTAACCCACACCAGTCTAAATTGCCGTCCACCACCAATACTGCTGCAGCAGCAGCAACAACAGCAGAATAAGAGAGGCGAAGGCACCTATAGTCGAAGCGGAGTTAGTGTCAGAGTCACCTAACCACACAACACAGCCAGCACAAGATCGCAGTACCTACGAGGCTACGAGAGGTTCTACTGATGATTACTTGCGATGTGAGAGTGTGTTGAATTGGCTTCGAGTAGGTGTTCGATTTCGATCGGCGCAACGGCAGAGGTGTGTGAGTGAGAGAGGGGGCAGCACAGGTCCGTGTAGAGTACACCGTGCGGCGGACGTTTAGTTGTATCGTGGACTTTGTTAACATTGCGCGCGCATATACACAAAATCGACGCTCTCCAGAGTCAGTTGGTGGCACAGTCAACAGTGCGTGGCAACAATTAACCGATGCGATCAACTGATTTCCATAAAATAATTGTGCATACGTTTAATTAGAGCTTCGACCGGGCGACGATCTTCAACGTAAACGTCAACGTCACCGTCAACGCCGCCGCTTGCGATAGGGCTCCTTGAGTGTCGTCGACGAGCGTGTCAGGAGCCAAGTACTTTCACACCGATGATGACAAAAGTCAATAAATAGGGTGGTGTTTGCTTTGTTTGACTTTGCGCTTTGCTTTCGTGTTGGTCTTGATATTTTTTTTTTGTTCGTGGTATCGTAGTGTGTTGTGTTTGTTCATTTGTTCACTTTGTTGTTGTTGTTATTATTTGTTTGCCTCGTGCTGTGAGGCGTGTGATATGGATATTGTCTGACAGATGCAGATGACTTATCCCCAATACAACAACAAATTGTTTTGTTGTTAAGAAGCCTCCCAATCGATTCAACAGACAACAAACACTTGCCATATATCTACAAGATACAAGTTACAATTTACAAGTTACAAGCTGAAGCCACAAGTTGGTTAATATTCATTGCCGTGATTTGAGTGGAATTTGTTAAACAGTTGTGCGCCTTCACCCCTGCCCTATGCATCCGTGACTTGCGAGTGATTTATGGTCGCGTGTCATCTGTGAATTTCATGTTCATCGTCGAAGTCGTCCTTTGCTGGTCGTTGTCTATGCGTAGGTGTGCGCGGCACTGTATTGAACATTGAACGCTGCGCTGAGTAGAAGAGTGGTATCCTGCTGTGCGCGGAACATTATGGAGCAAATTGCCGTGAGCGATATGCAGCACCAGCAGAGCACTGCGAGCCTGGTAACGACGAGCTCCGCTGCCACAGACTACAATTGCTTATCAATTGTGGGTGGAAAAATGCGCAACATGGTAACTGGAGGAGGAGGAGGTAGCAGCGGCTGCAATCTTGCATCAGTCGTGGATATATCAGAACCTGTAACTGTTAGTGCCGGTGGCGCTGAATCCTGTTCGGATGCACATTCCCCCACCCTGTTCTCCTCCTCGTCAAGAACAGCCAACTCAATCTCAAATAATGCGACCAACGATCTGGCAGCTGCCGCTGCTGTGGTTCTCTCGTTACAAGGAACGATGGTATCCAGTCTGCAGCAGGCAGCTATGCTTCCTGTTAACTCGCCAGCCGCAGCTGCGCTCAACCTGCAAGCACTAGAGTCGTATCTCGCTCTGCAACGCATTACTGGCAAGTCGGATGTATTTCGCAGCAGCAACCAGGAGCACTCCAAGTCGGATTTGGCCAGCGATCTTGGCGATTGTGATGATCTCAATTTACTAGACGCTGACGAGCAGCTGTCATTCGAGTCGGCGATTGACGCAACAACAGTCGATGGCCTTCAAGGACTCGACACAACCTACAATAATCTGATGATAAATGCCACCTACACCCCGTCGCACTCAGAGACGCTACAGGCAGCGATGCTGCACGACAAGATGCTACTAAACTCTTCCCAGACTTCCAATTCCAATTCCATCTCGAACTCCAGCTGCAAGCGCAATATGGCCTCCTCATCATCAACGTCATCCGTCAAAAACCTGCCCAGTACATCGTCGTCCTCTTCGTCGTCGTCGTGCTCCTCATCAGCGGCGGCGGCGGCGGCGGGTTCCTCATCAACTGCCACAACATCGAACACAGTGCAGCAACAGACGGCGGTCATGGGCAACCAGCAACGCTCCAAGAAACAGTTCATCTGCAAGTTCTGCAATAGACAGTTCACGAAGTCGTACAACCTCCTCATCCACGAGCGCACCCACACCGACGAACGCCCCTACTCTTGTGATATTTGTGGCAAGGCCTTTCGCCGCCAGGATCATCTCAGAGATCACAGGTTTGTTGTGTTATGTTACGTTATGCAAAATCCTTTGTTTGCCTTTCGCCATTCGCCTCTTTGCTTTGCTTTTAGCTTTTGCCCCCCAAATCCCATTAATAACACATAAGACAGCCGAATAATTACCCCGGCATAAATCACCCCCAGTCGTCGTGTCGTCGTTTGCGTTGTACCTTTGTATGGCACTTGTTGTGTTTATCTCTCGCCCAAATCGACACATTTATCAACCTGGGCACACACAACAAGGTCTTAGCGTTAATCTCCTCATTGTGTTCGCAGCATCACCTTGTCTCGTCTCGGCTTGCTGAAGCTGTCGAAATTGAGATAGCGCACTGTTTGACGACAATAGCTGTATAATTATGCCGCGAAAGTTGCCAGCAATCAGTAATCACGACCGCACTCATATACCGACGGCAAAACCACACAATCCGGTTTTCGCCGCCATAAATCTTGAGCTCATTACGAAAGCAAGGTATCTGCTCGTGGGGACCTAATAAATTGTCCGCAGTGTTTTGGGTCATTATGTCGCCCGGGAGAAAAAGGCTTAATCCTTCTTAAATCATCACTGAAAGGCGACACACACAATGTTAGAATGCGGTACCTGAATGAGTCAGGGAGTATCTCTGCGGCGATACATTATTTATGCCCCCAGCGTGGCTGTGACTGCGGGGCCAATAAAAAGACGCACAGTCCGTGCAGTCCAATAAATAAAAAATAATAATTGTCATATAAAAATGTTTCCCAAAATTTTTTAACTTTAAGCGGGCGCTGGACCGGGTCATAAATTCCAAACGAAAACACCTACGAAGCATGGGGCGCCATCGGTTTCGATTTTATGGGGTATCCCGGGGGACTTGCCGGCGACCATGATTAGGGTTTTTCGTTTCTTCCTCTTCTGGGGCTCTCATAACTCGGGCAATTTATTGTCCTAAACCGGTTTTGTGCGACACAACCGATTCCTTGTTTATTGAGATGCTAATTGAATCTTTTTCATTTTTTCTCTGTCGTTTCAGGTACATCCACTCGAAGGAGAAGCCGTTTAAGTGCACCGAATGCGGAAAGGGCTTCTGCCAGTCACGTACACTGGCCGTCCACAAGATTCTACACATGGAGGAGTCGCCGCACAAGTGTCCCGTCTGCAATCGCAGCTTCAACCAGCGATCGAACCTGAAGACGCATCTCCTCACCCACACCAACATTAAGCCGTACAACTGCGGCTCCTGCGGTAAGGTGTTCCGCAGAAATTGTGATCTCCGGCGTCACAGTCTGACCCACAACCTGACCGCTGGCGCTGCCATCGATTCCCAGGAGGCAATCATTGAAGGGCTCATCGTTGACAAGGATCAGATCGAGTAGGGCTGGCACTCTCTCACCATTGTGATCTTAAATTGCACTATGTTGACATAGACTGTACATAGTTTTACGTTATTCTTTTGTTCTCTATCGCGCCCGATGAGCTATATCATGAGATTGGCTTAGAGCTGACATATAGGTTAAGGCAAGCGCACATGCGCCCACTATACTAGGCTAGATTTATAAGTATATAAGAGGAAAATATATATGTTTACAGATAAGAGATGGTATTTTTCTTTCTTTCTTTCGGATTATAGGTATCTATTTCAGTTTCTCGGAACGATAAAGTGATCGACGATCGATATGGATACCGAAATTCGATACTTTTTGAGCACGTGCCTGGTGTAGGTATGCACATCGTTGGTCGTCTTCGTCGTTGTCGGTCCCAAAACCTGTCTGTGAAGAGAAATCAAAACTCATTCTTTATGCCGTCGTATGACTAATTTAAGCGTATGCCTACGTAATTGCAAATTCCCCATCATCAACCAAGTCGACGACGACGACGACGACGACGATCGACGACGACAAGATGAGAGAAAACAAGAGCCACAAATCTTCCCTAAGTGGCTGTGCAGCGGAGCTTTCAGCCTGAACAAAGGAACCCTAATTTAAAAGTCGTGTTAGACCCATGCGTGGGTTGCACGGAAGAAGCGAATATAAATACGTCGTCAGCATCGACAACATCAGTGTCCAAATACCGGAGCCCATAAATTCCACAATTCCCCCCAGAGATACATATGTGTATGCTGGGAAAGATGTCTCTTATCGCATTTTTGGAAGAACGACAAAAAAATATATATAACACGCCTCGGATGAAGCTAATTCGCCTTGCGTTTCCATCTACACAACACTTTTGCGGAAAGGTGTGTCCCCCGACAGATAAAACACAAACTCCGCGTTATACATTTGGAAGTGGCACACATTTCCCGGTACCGCGCACTAATTTGTGCGTCTGTGTACTAACTTGGATGTGGATGGGAAAAGCAAGCAAATGAGACAATTTGGGAAATTACATGTGTGACGGTGCAGTCGGCACCGATTGTCTTTTGTTGTGCCCGTCTATGACATCTGACAGTGAGCCGACACAACACGACAATTATCTATATCATCGGGCTCGCGAGGCGCACTGTTTACCCAATTTTCGAAAAAGTATCTCACTGGCAATATTGCCCTTGCCCACCAACTTCGTCATGGATACATTTTCACACCACGCGTTCAAGTTGACATTTCAGCGAGAGCGAGCGGGCTTATCTTCTCGACGGGACGGCCAACCGGCCGTCTCTACGCAGAGCGATGATGAGAAAATTATGATAGTTCAATATTTGTATTTGACTAACAATTATGGTCCTCAAGTGTCTATCTAGGCTTAAAGAATGCCGCGCACGGACACTGTCGACGGAACTGCACACAGCCTTCTACAAGTTGTACAACTTCTATAGACAAGCTGAAAGCCGCCTTGGAGAGGATACACCTAATTTGGGGAATTTTGTTTGAATTTGGTAATTTCTCGGAAATTTCCCTTGCGGATGGATCTTCTTTCCAATTCCGTTGACAAGCATGCTAAATGGAGCGTTTTATTGCTTGCTGTGCACCGTCGCCGCCGCCACTCTGACTGCAATTCGACTTCGGTGGTAAATACGGGGCATGTGTGCAGCTCTTTGACGGATGGATGTGATCTTTTTTTTGTATTCCTAAGCGAGTCATCATTTTTATGAAATTTTATTACGGGTGACAAACAGGGCGATAGTATCTTATCTTGATTGTTGCCTTACACGACTGATAAGTACTTCACACCACACATGTAGGCATGTTTGTTATATATTGAGACTGGAAGGTGCGGCAGCCGTTGATTAACCGAACCGAAAACAATCAACATCAAAGGTAATTACGCCGGCAATTTGTTATGTGTTTGATTGAATGCCTTCACAAGTTCGCCGGCTGTCAGAGATCGCCAAAAAGTTTTTTTTTTTTTCTGTTCGATAGGTTTATATGTGTTTTCTTGTCATTTGTGTCACCAGAGTGTGAGTCCATTTCCTGTCATCGATTTGGTATGTTTTTCTTAAGTGCTCGGGAGATGATGGATTTACGATGGAAGCTACCCGTTTTCAGAGACAGAGAGGGGTGCGAGATTAATTTAATTAGACGTGTAAGCAAGCGTTCAACCCCTAAGCTGGTCCTAGACGAGGGTGATATTTGTTCGAAAAAGCATTACCAACAGTTGGGGTGAAAAACCACTCAAAGCCGATGGCATGCAGGTATTATGTGATGATGCCCAATTATCTCTGCAAGAGTTTGCATAAATTTTAGACAGTTTTTGAGACACGCCCTTTTTCCTTTAAAATATGAAAATCAAGGGTCCTTGTAATTTGTGTTCCGTCGATGATTGCCCGTTTTGGTTTAACTTAATAGCGAATAAAATGTCAGATTAGAAACCGATCCGTGTGCTGATAAGTGGAAAATCTTCGCTGATGATGATCACGCCAGGGTTTTGAAGTAGTCAATGATGGCCAGAAGTTGTTGGCATCTGTTGTTGTCAGGACGGGGTTTTTTTTCAGATACGAATACCGGGTGATTATAATTTTTTATGTTTCTTTAATCTTAAGGGAGGATAAGCGCAAATATTACTGCGGATGTGTTGTTATGAGGTAATTATTTCGGGAGGGTAATCGTTGGTGCCATGGTAAGTCAGTATCGTCGGAGAGTAAAGAGAAACCCAGATTTGTCGTTTTGTTGGTTAAAAATCAGTTACCTGGAAGATGATGTATTGATGAACATAAATTCTTGGAAGGATTAGCTCTTTCCTCATATAGAAAAATTAGAAATGAATTTATCTGTTTGTATTAAGAGGGTGTCAATTGCACGATTTGTTAATATACCACAGACACTGCTACAAAGTTGTGTTGTGTGATTGATGCCATTGATCTTAAAGTATTATCTTAAGGGCGTATTTAATGTGAAAAAGGTACGGACGTGAAAGAATGTTTCACAGGCAGACAAAGGTAAGCGATGATAACACAGAAATCAAAATACCACTAAGCAGTTGAACCATGTCTCAATTCGAACACAAAATGGCTTTTTTCAATATTAAATCCGAAGTGTCCTTGGAACAGCAGAACGGTACGTTAGGAAACCAAATCATATAGTGAGATAGTAATAATGGGCAACCTATACTCTGGTGATATTTCGAACTTGTAGACATACATGGACCCGAAGTGTAAGCATGATCAATTAATAGACGAACGATGTATATCCTACATCCCGAATAAGACGGCAATATATGGATTCTATCGCCTCCTGTATCAATTGTCATGAAAAGCTTACATCAACTTAGCCGTTCGGAGTCGGCATAAAACAGGAGGTCCCGACATCGTGATAAGAAGTACACAAGCACACATGAATGGTTGTGAGAAGAAAGCTAGGCCCTGGGTGCTAACGAGCCTGTTGCGCCACAATTTTTTGTTATCGCCTCCTGTATAATCGTGATCAGTAGCCCCTATTTTATAACTTAAGTGCCGCTTTAATCAGATAATTTCCAGTTCTTCGCTAAATGCCAAAAGTCGCGGACTTAATGGTAGTTGTAGTTGGTGTCTACAGTAGAACAGGACTGGAATGATCAAAGACTTTCGAGTAATGTTTGCGAATTATGCCGCAATTTAAATGTCCATCCTAACCTTTATTTGTCAACATTTTACCGACGAGTTTGGGAATGGTTAGAATCGGTTACCATGTATGCACGCAAAGTGTGGTAACACTTGTGGTACCATATGAATCTATTACATGCCCTCAATTTGCCTGCCTATAGACCCATCCAGTGTTAAAAGAGTTTTACTGGCTATCTTTGACGATCATTATGAATAGGTTTTTGTTGCGAAGTAAGGATTTGTCTTACAGACAAAATTCTTTTCTGCTGATAATGTTGTACCACTTAATCAAAAATCTTAGCTGGGGAAGTGAAGGAAAATCTTTTATGGATATTCAGGTGGAGAATATATTTACGTAATAAATTGGAACTGGAACTCCAGGTTGGGGGTTGTGCTTTGGGTTAAAAACCCAACCATGGACAAAAGTGCTACAAGGCAGATATAACTGCCATCCAGGAAATACGATGGGATGGAACGGGCAAAAAGAAGATGAAAAATTGTGACATCTACTACGGACCGTGTTATAGTGACCAGAAACAGCGACTATTCGGATGTGGATTTGTTATAAGTGCCACACTTAAGCAAGAAATCTTGTGTTTCCGAGACATTGGCGAACGCAATGAAATAATCCACATCAAGGCCAAACTCGCCAACATAAGCCTTTATACGCGCTCACGCCCCAACGGAAGAAAAAGATGATATAGCTAAGGATTGCTTCTATGAGCTCCTCGACCAAACCTGTAAGTGACTTCCCAAGTACGGGTAGGAAGAGAAGACATCTTTAGCAGTATTGTCGGAAAACATAGCCTACACGACAACACGTCTGGTAACGGACTTAGGCTAATTGACTTCGCTACGGAACGGAATACCACTATAGCCAGCACACGATTTCCTCACCTCGATATATATAAGGGACATGGCGGTCTCCAGATCAACGAACGGTCAACCATGTTGATCATATTGCGATAAGCAAGAGGACATTCCGAGGAGCTAACATCGACTCGGACCACTGCCTTGTTGCAGCCAGGGTACGAATGCGGATATCCATCACGCCACAACAAACTAGAAATACTGTGGAAAAATTTAATGTCGATAGACTGCAATCGCAAGAGACCTTCGCGCAACGCGTATCCTTTAACCTATCGATTAACAACATACCACCAGCATCGAATATTGAAGAACAATGGCAACGATGTCAACAAGCCATTAGATCAGCCCTGGTTCGATGAGAAATGCCGACAGATGCTCGCAGCCAAGAACAAGGCCGTCAAGGCTAAGTTGCAGGTGAAGACGAGAGCTGCCGTAGAGCTCTATAGGCATAGAAGGAGGGAAGAACACCGGTTTTTCAGAAAGAAGAAAAAAGAGCAAGAAAAGCGCGCGATGTAAAACGGCGATGACGAACAACATTCCGCTGTAAGGCAGAACGAACCATTCAATATTGGCAACGACAGCGAAAACTGCCAACTAAACGACCTGAGTGAAGTGAGGATAGCAATACCTAACCTAAAGCGTAATAAGGCTGCCGAATATTACGGCCTTCCCGCCGAGCTTTATAAAGCCGCCGGAGATGACTTGGTAAGAAACATTCACCAACTCATAAGCCAAATCTGGTCGGAAGAAAGTATGCCTGAAGAATGGAACCTCAGCATCGTTTGTAAGATACACAAAATAGGAGACCCTCAAAACTGCACCAACTACAGAGGCACAGGTCTCATCAACATCGTCTACAAGATCCTATCTGCCGTAGTGAACGCCTGAAACCGTTTACCAACAACCTGATCGTCCCCTATGAGTGTGGTTTTAGGCCAGCAAAGTCCACAACCGATAAAATCTTCACACTTCGGCAGATCCTGGAAAAAGCTCAAGAAGTCCAAATCAATACCCACCACCTATTCATCGATTTCAAAGCCGCATACGACACCATTTATAGAGACGAACTATACAGAGCCATGTCTAGTTTTGGTATACCGCAAAACGCGTCCATTTGTGTAGGATGACGATGGCGAATTCTCGCTGCTCCATCAGGGTCGGAAAAGACCTCACCGACACATTCGATACCAAAATAGGATTTATGCAAGGCGATGCGCCATCATGTGACTTTTTCAATTTGATTCTTGAGAGGATTGAGCAAAACTCACGAGCCAACACCAATTTTCAAAAAATCGGTACAACTACTAGGATACGCCGACGATATTGACATCATGGGTCCGGCCCAACGTGATGTCATAGCCACGTTTGTTACTATAGAGAAGGAAGCGGCAAAAATGGGTTTAGCAGTAAATGAGGGCAAGACCAAGTATATGCTGTCAACACGAAAGGACACACAACATCGACGAATTGGACAGAAAGTCACCATTTACGGATATAACTTTATAGTACGGGACCTTGTCTATATCGGCTCCGCTATTAATTCTGACAACAACATCTAGTCAGAAGTAAAACGAAGAATTACTCTCACCAACCGCTGTTTCTTCGATCTAACTACTAAGGACATCCAACATAAGACCCTGATCATTACAGTCCTGCTCTACGGCGCTGATACATGGACCGTCTCAAAAGCGAATGAAGAAATCCTCGGTTGATTTGAGAGGGAAATTCTATGGAGACGAAGATTCAACCAAGAACTGTAGGAGCTGTTAAGCGACATGCCCCTGTTCAAAAAACTCCGCATTGGACGTTAAAGATTGCTAGGACATGTAGAACGAATGGACACCAATACTCCGGTTCGCAGAGTCTTCGATTCCCAGCCAGATGTCGGACGCAGTAGAGGAAAACCTTGCCTTAAGTGGCACGCCCAAAGAGAAACCGTCCTCAACCAACTTGGAGTGCGCAACTGGAGGCAGTCGGCTAACGACCGGGACAATTGGAGAGGCGTGTTGGTTGAGGCCCAGGTTCATTCCGTACTGTAGCGTCACTTAAGTAAGTAAGTAAGCATTTTGAGTCCTATTTGTTGGGGCACATTTCCCTTTTAAGAGTATACTTTGACATTATTTTGCATTTTTATGCCACATTGTGACATATTTGGGAAAAGTTGCGCATCAGCAGGTACAATCTTTTCAATATGCGTACCTGCCTATATACAGAGCTGCGCAAGTTAACTCTTTTATCATCTGCATATGAAAAGTTATATGAATTTGTTTCAAGTATTTTACCCAAAACTAACTTATGTTACGGGTCTTCATAGAATTTGCGAAATCATATGAGAACAATTTCCTAAAGTCTCGATCTTAATGTTGGAAGTATTAAAAAAAGGATTTTATTTATTGCTCCTTCACTAGTGAGAACTTTTATGGAAGTTGAACCAGATATATCACTTTCTCCGCAACCAGTTACAACTTATTGGGAACCTCGATAGAAGCAGTTTCATACTATGTAGAATATTATGAAAAAGTTGTAAGCATTTTTCATTCATTCGAATGAATGCAGTCAAAACTGACAATGAATTACTTGAACGAGGTAATTAAAAAGCTGACTTAGTGTTTTTGGCAGCAAACTAGGGTTTTCCTACATCAACCACTGAAATTAGAAACAAATTGTCTAAAACTTGTCGCATACATCGTCATAATCAACGGTGCAGACATCAAAGTTAGCTGTAAATTTCACAAATATTATTTTCAATATATTGCAATATATCGAATTGAATTGTGTTTAATAGCAAATGCATTCAAACTCAAAATTAATTGTTGGTTTTACAGCGTTCGCTTTCATTTTTGCAATCAAATTTGTAAAATACTCCCGATTTCTTGTTGTAAAATTGACACCGCGTTGTCGGTTTTTCTTGTAAAATCTACATTGCGAAATTGTGAAATTTTGAAATCTACATTAGGCTGTAGAAGCTACAAAAAGTTTTGTAGATATGACTAACATCAGCGCAGTCAGTTTACAGACTGTGTAGTTCTATCTATCTAGAGAAGACATGAACAATAATCAACAGCTAACATTTTTTAAATCTACAACCAAAATGTAACAAGCACAATAAGCTGTAGAAACGATGTTAACATTTGTAAAATCACGGCATAATGCATTTAAATCTACAACCGTTTTCTGTTAAAATTGTAACGCACCAACAAAGCTAGAAAGCGTGCCATGTTTATTCACAGCTCTGTGTTTATTCAAACATCAAATTGTGAAAGTGAAAATACCATAAGATTAAATCAATATTTTCAAATTAGTTTTCCAAAATAGACAGGTAATTTAATATGTTGGCCTGAAAGTGTTGAGAGTGTTTGCAAAAATACAAATTTTTGGCGCAGCAGGCTCGTTAGTACCCAGGGCCGAGCTTTCTCACAACCAATCATGTGTGCGTGTGTACTTCTTGCACGATGGTGGGACCTCCTGTTTTATGCCGATTCCGAATGGCGAATTTGAGATAAGCTTTTTATGACAATTGATACTACACGGATGATTTGTCAGATCATCACGAGAGGAGGGCCAGTGAAACATCATTTAGGCTGGGAATCGAACCCAGACCTTCTGTGCGGCAGTTGATCGCACTTACCATAGACTGTTGCAGCTCGCATTTTTAAAGCGATTTAATCGAAAATATCCCCTAATTGGGAAGCGTGGTTCCTGGGAACATTTTACTTTTGGACATGGACGATTTTGAAGTCGTGGGCAATTTCACATTGCCTAAGGTTCACAGGTATTTTAAAGATTTGAGTGTGTTGTGGGTGATTTTTATTTAACTATTTAACTATAGGTCGTGGGCTGCAAAACGAAGTGTATGTAAGTATTTCTGCTCAGGTCTGACAATATTTCTAAAATATTCAGAACAGTAAACTTGGGCTGCAGCAGGAGTTTAAAAATGACTTACCCAAGCGTAAAAAAAGAAGTATATACCTTATTCCGTTTACATCCAGCTAATTAAATAATATATTATTTGAGCACAGCAGATTGGGCTGAAGACATCTGCAGTTAGGCACCGAGTTCATCATGCAGTTCTCAAACATCATATTAATCCACTAACTAATCTCTATGTATTGTAATTAAACAATTGAAATAAATAAGAAAGGAATAATTAAATTATTTGGTGTATATTTTTATATTGGAGCAAAGATTTTAGAAAAAGGTGTGTAAATGAGTTCAAACAGATGAAAAAAATGACACAAACTGCAGTATTTTTTTATAAATTGAGCTGTAGATTTGAGGATAGGAATTGCATTTTTACAGCAAAGAGTCTTGCATAGTACACCAAAATTCTGTATTTTTACACACGAATGTTGTGTGTTTTACATTCAACAACGAACGCCGTTGTATTCACTATTTTTTTAAGTTGTAAAATCTACAACAAATGCTGTAAAATGCACAACTCGGTTTTAGAATGACATTGACATTGACATTGACATTACAGTAATTCGCACATGAATGCATCGAACTACAGACACATGACAGCACTGGCGACTGAGGCCATCGGCTGGGACATATGAAGACATTAATACAACAGAGAGAGACAGATAGACACATAGAAGGAAAGACATATAACATAAACCTAAGTGGCACAGAGGAGGAGACATAGATTTATATTGTCTCATATTATCGCACAGTGGCCTCAGATAAGCTGGCAATTTTCGTAGAAAACAAATGCTGCCGAAGCTGGGGCTTGAACCCGCAGCGTTTGGCTTAGCAGTCAACTACGCATTTCACTGAGCCATGGCCACCTGCGGTTTTAGAATGAACAACCTTCTCTCTGTTAAATTGACCGCATTGGATGTCGGGTCGATTTCGACAATTAGAGCAGTAGAATTAACAGCGGTTTTCAAAATTTGTACAACATATTTTTTTGGGTGAAGAAATGTTGAGTTGTCTGTCCGGACAAAATTCAACAGTCAATCAATACATACCTGAGTTAAAATTGCATTTAAATTTGCGCCTATTGCTTCTGTTGAGGTACAAAGATGGTTTTCTATGTACTTACAAAAATGCCTTAAGAGCAAATAAGCAGTTTTCTTTTTGACAAATAAAGCAAAATTGTTTGCATTTACTTCAACAAAAATTTAAATTATTTAACTAAGTTGTGTCACAAAACTTAAGCGACAGAGAAACAAATGATCAAGTGATTGACACAATTCAAAATTTGGATGCAACCACTGAAGTCACACCATTGAATGAATTCGTTGTGGAAGAAAGCATCCAAAGCATTGTTGAAAGCCTTCAGAATCGAAAAGTAGGAGGCCTGGACCGGATAAAAAATGTTTACTTAAAACATCTACCGCCAGTTGGAATAAAGTTCTTAACATTTCTCATAAATGCATGCCTTAAATTACAATATTTCCCTAACGAGTGGAAAAAGGCGAAGGTTGTACCCATTTTTAAAAGCAGGAAAACCACCTGAAATGTCTACAAGTTACAGGCCTATAAGTTTGCTCAGCAGCATAAGCAAAATTTATGAAAAGGTTATAAAGGAACAAATTTTAAAATTGGTTGGAATTGAACAAATTTATCCTGATGAATAATTTGGCTTTAGACGCCTTCACAGCACATCTCATCAGATAAAAAGAATCTGTAACCATGTTGTACAAAATCGGGCACAGGGTCAGTCAACAGGAATGATTTTAATGGATATAGAGAAAGCTTTTGATTCTGTTTGGCATAATGGATTAGTGCATAAAATGATCCAATTTGGCTTCCCGTTATATTTGTGTAAAATAGTTCAGAGTTTCTTGGCAGGTAGATGTTTCCAAGTTCATGTTAATTGTGGTGTTGTAATGCCAGACATGCAATTATGCAAATACCTGTCTGCATACCTGTCTGCACGAGTAAGGTAATTTAAGTATATTATAGGAATCTAAGTATCGAATATAAATATGATAAGATAGCTGACTAAGAATTATTTTGTAACGTATGAATAAATTTATTTAATAAAATTCAGTCTGATTTAGACCACACTACAAGACGCATCGTTTCTATTATTACAGTGTTTCTAATTTATTATGTTTCGACGTTGGTGTCCCCCAAGGTTCAGTTCTGGGTCCATCCTTGTACAACCTGTATACATCAGATTTTCCAACTCTTCCGTATTGTGACTCAGTTATTTTTGCTGATGACACGGCCATTTTTTCGTCGCATGAGTTTGCTCTCAATATTGAGAATAATCTTAAGAATGCAATCGAAATTTTGGAAAAATATTATCACAAATGAAAGATTAAGTTGAACACTGGAAAGTTGCAAGCTATTTTTTTCTCGCGAAAAAGAAAGGCTTGCTATCTTCCCAGTAGTCAGCTTCAATTTAACGGAAACACCATTGCATGGGAACAGTCCGTTAAATATCTAGGAGTTCATCTTGACACGAAACAAACCTTTAGCCCACATATTAATAATACTCTTAAGAAAATGAGTATAGCAATTAAGATGCTTTATCCGTTCATAAACAGAAAATCGTCACTTTCAAATAACAATATAATAATAATACATAAAGTGTTTTTTCAGTCAATTTTATTATATGGTTGTCCAGTATGGGGAAGTGCTGCGAAATGTCATATAAAAAAATTACAAATTTCACAAAATAAAGTGTTACAAATGATGCTCAATCTTCCTTGGCATCATTCCACTTTTGATCTGCACAAAATAGCGGATGTTGAATTGATTTCTGAAAGGATTCGGAAACTCACGAACAATTTTAATAATAAATGTGATATTGCTGAGAATCCCCTCATAAACGAACTTTATTTATCTGGGTTAACTTAAAATATATTCAAATATATTCAAAAATGTCGAATATTATATTTCGTCTGCGTTTCTTTATAATTTATTATTTTTGTAATCATTTGTTATTATTTGTTTATTTATCATTTGTTTACTAAGGTTTGTAATACTATTTATTCTATGTTAAGTTATCTTATTCGTTTTTATGTTAAATTGTTATTTATTAAACAAATATTATTATTATACTCACCCATGTTTTCGTCTACTAACACATTATTAACTAATTTTTGTATTATATATTTATTTTTTATCTATTTATTAATTTATTAATTCATTTATTTAATTACTTGTTTCTTTATTTGTTTATTTATTTATTTATTTGGTTATTATTTGATTATTATTTATTTATTTTTATTTATTTATTTATATTTATTTATTTATATATATTTTTTTGTATCATTGGTATTTATTTATTTATTTATTAACTTATTTATTTGCTTGTTTATTATTTATTTATTTGTTATATAATTTATTTTTATTATCTGATTATGTTTTATGAACTTGTATTTATTAATATAAAAAGCATTCCTTGAATATTCATAAAATTCTAAATTATGTAGGTATATTAGATATTCCTTCTTTTTTTTTTTGCTCAAATAAAGGTTTATTCGTATTTTTCCCTTAAATTAAATTTGTAATTGCTTGTAAATCATTTTGAAATGTAAGATAATATCTCAGAAGTAAGATAATACTTGTCAAATCTCTGAATTGTAAAACGTGCGGTCACAGGCTTTGTAAAAAAATTATCACGAAAATGTCTCTTATTAACTTTCTCCTACAAAGAGAAAGATATTGTTTTCGATTGATTCCAACTTTACGATGATGATGAAAAAAGTGATTTTTTACATCCGTCCGTCCGTCGGTCCGTCGATCGCCTGTCCGTAAAGGTCTCTCTAGCCTAAAACGACTTGACCGTTTTCTTCTAACTTCGTAGCCAGCTTTCTTTTTGGTCATAATTGCAGTCCATTTTTTGTTTGCTTTTAGCTATGTTATAACCGGTACCTGCAATATAAAATTATACAAAACCTCACATTTTCAAAAACTGCTCTAGCGATTTCGATTAAACTTCATATATACTATAGAATATTAGTTCCAACAAGCCGACCAAGCCGACCCTATTTTTTTTTGTCGATAAAGTCTATATGACGAATTTTTGCATTTAATAAAATTGTCAATTTCTCGCAAAGTATTTGGTCGAATTGAATAAAATTTAATTTATATTCTACTATTACTGTGTGCAACAATTCCACAAATTTAGTTTTGGCCCAACTACCCCAAAACGGAATTTTCAATTTGGCCAATAATGGAAAATTATTATTATTCACATAAACACAGACTTGGGATTTGGTCTAACGCCCAACTCGCTGTTAAAGAGAAAGTTGCGTAGGACCCTGTCGTTTACCACTCGTTTAGTTTTGTCTCCTCACATAAATATGATTAAATATTTTATTTCTTGTTTAATTTTTCGTGATTTTTCCAGTTTTTATAGTTTTAAGAGCTTTTTTAGTGGATATTTAACGCGCTATAAAAGGTTTTTCGAGAGCATAATTCCGTTTGCAATAGTAAAATCCACTATTTCTACCGGAAAATAATTTAAATCTCGAAAGCAACAACGCTGCCTCACCTCTTGCGAAATTCCGACAAATCATCCAAAACTGTCATGAGAAGCTTCTCAGATAATCCGTTCGTAGTCGGCGGAAAACAGGAGATCTTCATCTTTAAATCTAAGATAAATTTGAGCCCTTCTGTTCAGGTAAAATGTAGCAGAGAAGAAGAAGAAGAAGAAAGTAATGTTCTTAGTATTAACATCAATTGCTAGATGGCGTTCTCGGAACGTTTTATTATATGCACGAAATTATCTCCACAAATGTCCCCAATTCCTGTTTTTGACTTGAGTTAAATGAAAAGCTCAATAGCAATAAAATGAAGCCTTGTGGAACACCTCAATCTCTTAAGAATGGTAATGTTTTAAATGAGTCACTTCACACCGCTGATCTGGTATTTAAAAAACAAATACATACGTATACTCTGTGCGATTTTTAAATGTCGGTATGTGAATATTAAATAACTTTCAAGAGAAAACAACAGATACTTCAACCTGTACTTCTATTTAGTTTGTTCTTTACATTTACCTTGGACTAGCTCTTTAATACAACATCGATCAAGTGGCCGCTTCTGTTGGCCTTAGCTAAATGTGCCCGTTTTGACGCGTTTCCCACCACTTTTTCGATCATCTCGGGCGATGTAGCAAACATTTTGGCGCGTATGTTTGCATTGACCTCGTTAATGGTCTCAGGCTTTCTGGCGTAGACTTTGCCGTCAAATAACCTAACAAAAAAGAAACTATGCCTAGTTAATTTCGCCAATTATTGATTTTTTGATTCGGACGACTGTTCAAATTCCGCCTAAAGGATGTTCCGTTGGGACTGAAATCAGGGTGACGACACGGCACATCTGAATTCTCGTCAACAATCAGTCTTACCGCCTTAACCAGTTCATTGGAAGATATTGGGCGTCGACGTCATTTCGACGATCTTCCACTATATTGTACTCAATTCGACACCAAAGGACGAGTAGTATTGCCAGACTGTGTTTGTTAGCCATGTTATTTTTGACAATATGCACACAACTAAACGACTATTTTCAATGTACGTAGTCAATATTTCGGCACTATAAATTGGCGTTTTTAAGACATGTCCACTGAAATCAATCGGTTAAAATGTAAAAGTTATTCAATATTACCTATATCTGGACATATCATTACAACAACAAAACCAATATGAATATAAAAAAGCCAAGCATTAATTTGAAACCAAAATGTCTTCCAATTAGTCCATGGAGTATATGACCTGGTAAGTTTGAGCAGCACCAAGAATTCAAAGTCAAAAATACAAATACGTACGAACAATCTCCATCATGCCCTTGATTTGACAAATCTCGATTTTAATCATGTGGATTTCATGAGCCTAATTTACATGATTACACAAGTAAATCGTGTATTTGCATGTTAAACTGTTTCGATGGATATTCGATACCCCGCGATAGGAACCAATCTCTGTATCTCACACTCGTCGTACCACTTCATTAGCGTCCCACAAAATTCCGTCGGAGTTTTGTCGAATTTATCAATTATTGCCACCTAGCTGGCGAGTGCATGTATCTCGTAAATCCATAATAGGATACTTGAATCGGGATCCATTGACATGTAATGGCTGACAGAATCGCAGAGAAGAAGGAGTGCAGTTGTGCGCTAGTGTATATAAATATGCGTATAGAAGGCAAGCAACCAAGCCCCTTTTCAGGGCCACGACTATTTCGCCTGCCACCGTTTATTGGTGGCGCAACGCTGTGATTGCGCTCTCAATGACGATCGTGCGATGCTGTACGCGCGATCGTCTTCCGCTGCCATGTTAATGGTGAACTCGTGGTGACGCTACATCTGCCTCATCGTCAATGGCAGCTCTTAGATGGAAGGTATATAAAAACGGCCCCAGCAACGTGGGCCACATTCCAACAGCACACAGCCCCACTACAAGAGAGTATTCATTCAATTTGCTAGGCGTAGGCGTTTGGGTTTTTCTGTTGGGTTTGCTGTATGGCCTGCGGGCATCATATAGCCGGATTGTATTTTGAGGAATATGAGAAGGCGTTTCACCATCGAACAAATCTCATACACCTACGACAAGATCGTGCAATAGTGTCCTTTTCGCGCAAATAGCATTCAACCGAATGTCATAAATCCACACAGCAGTCCTGCGAGCACCACATAGGGTATGCTCAAAGGGTCACTTCGCACAGCGCACATCCGGGTCAGATGTCGGTCATTCCAGTGAATCGTCCCCATTCCTCGAATGGACTCCATCAACGATCGGATGCGACAGATTCAACGACAGATGCTAGATCACCAGCGCTGACGGGATCTGTTCCGTTTATTGTTTTTGCCACCTCTGGACAACATCAAATGTAAATTTGTGCCTTTTATGGTTGGTAAGGTACCTCTATTGCTCTACCTATCTTGTTAGAGCGGGTGAATGATCACATACCGCATGCGGTTCCAATGGACATTGGGCGTTTCGAATTAGATTAAATTTGCATTCAAATTGATTGAAATTTGTACGGTGCCTGCTTCAGGTTCCAAATGTTTAATAGTTATGTTAAGTTTGTCTACGGGGTTTCGGTATTAGACTTTAAAATATCGCTGATCCCTGGCATTCCATTTTTTTCTCAGCTTTTTTTTATTTTATTTATCGTTTGATGGTGTGTGCGCGCTTCGCTTTGTTTTGTTTTTTCTTATGTTTTACATTTTCTTGAATTAACTCGAATCCGGAAACTTGGTTGTCGTTGTTTTTGTTTTCTTAATTTTTTTTTTGTGTTAAGTGGAAATAGATGTTCGTCGATCTTTGTTGAGGTGTCGCCTCGTTTGTAAAACGACAAAATATTTCATTTAGTTATCGAGATGTATTCGGACGAATTGAATAGAGCAGGTTGTGTACCGCACCCCAATTACCATTATGTGCGGAGCGAACCCGACTTGGGTGGGCCTCCAGCCTCTCTAGACGATGACTAACCCAGGTTTTTTGGATACTCGCCAGCGTCTGCGTTGTTGTTGGTTTAGAAAATCATAAAGTTAACATGATCAATAACCAGTCAATACATTTTGAAGAGCCGTAAAATTTGATTTGTTACACAAAAGTATCGCGGATCATTTAGATCTACGCGCTGAGCTATGATGGCGGTACGGCGGACAGCATGGAGTGTTGGCACATCAACTGACCGTGTTATTTTAGTATAAAGGTGCTTGGGGAAAATTAAAATAACACAGGTTGCCGTACAATGGATGCCGGACAGTCTTCAACAAGAAGGTTAAAAGAATGCCCTGGATTCGATTGTATGCTGTTTGCATAATCAACAAGTGAGGGCGGCTCTATTGAAACGTCTTGGCAGGGAAGAGTTGTATGGAAGAAGCAGTTTTCTTGTGTGATTCTAAGAAATGAATAGATGAACTTATGCGCAACAACTTGAGCGGTTGTGGGTTTGATCCTTTTAGAGGCTTGTCATCGTGCTTCTTAAGCGGAATGTCAATTTCTTCGAACAAGTGGTTTGTTGGTTTAGTCGAATCAGGTAACTTTTCAAGAATCGAATCAATGCATTATAACGGGGGAAAATATGTTAACACTTTAATTTGTTTGACCATTGGCCAAGTTATGTTTTGAATAAAATGTGAAGATATAAATGGTGTTTTTACAGGTAAATCAAATATTTTGTATTTCACTTAGCAATTGCGAAAACCCTGCCTACTTTAGTGGCGTCACATATACAATCCGAAATGAACCTGGGTCTTAACCAACATGCCTCTGCAATTAGCTCGGTCCTTAGCTAACTGTATCCAGTTGCGTACTTCAAATTGATTGAGCTCTGTTTGTACTTGTGCGCGCCACTTAAGCTTCTGCGAGCCAGAGTATTGGTGTTTATTCGCTCTACATATACCAGCCATCTTAAACGTCCACTGTGCAGTTGCAGTTTTCTCTAACAAGGGGTATGTTGCTGTACATCTCGTCTAGGTCTTACAGCTCGTATAGTTTTTGGTTGAATGTTCATATCCAAAGTTCGTCAACGCCTTCAAGATCCTATCTGCAGTAATATGTGAAAGTTTCTTAACATCATCCAAATGTGGCATTTTTAAAAATGGTTATCTAGGCATACCTTAAACAACAACATTGCAGTATTAAACTCTATGAGAAAAATATTCACCTAAATTGTATACTGTCGTCTGATCAGATGGATTGATACCAATAATAAAAAAAATATTTTTGAGGCTGACGGGCTCAGTGGCGCGATGGTTAGTGCGATGAACTGCCGTGCAGAACGTCTGGGTTCGATTCCCAGCCGTAGCAACACCTTAATGATTTTTCACTCTCCCTCCTCTCGTGATGATCTGACAAATCATCCGTGAAGTATCAATTGTCATGAAAAGCTTATCTCAAATTAGCCGTTCGGATTCGGCATAAAACAGGAGTTCCCGCCATCGTGCCAAGAAGTACACACGCATACATGAATGGTTGTGAGAAAAAAGCTAGGCCCTGGGTACACTGTTGCGCCATCAATTTATTTTCCTTTTTTTTCAGGATGGCTTTCGTGCTAATCTATCAACGGTCAACCAAATATTAACCCTAACAGCATTAGGAAAAATTGTATGAAAAAAAAAATTGAACGCATTTTTTGTGGACTTCAAATTTGCGTTTGATAAAGCCAATTAGGGCTTTCAACAAAGTTTATAAGAGTTTATGAAAAATTCCTGTCAAAAACCTACGCATTTGTGCTCAATGGTGGTCTGAGGTCAAAAACTTCGCCACAAATAATGGTGTGCCGCAAGGTTATGTCCTAAGTCCGGTTCTCTTTTCTTTACATATCGATGATATCTGCGAAAGTTGTATAAAATATACGGGGTGGAAGTCAAAGTATTACTCTATGCAGATGACTTGGTAATTCTCTCCCAAAGTCCATCGACACTACAACTTCAAATAAACAGACTAAAAGACTACTGGGACAAATGGGTTCTTAAGATTATTTACTAACTTAAGTGACGCTACAGTCCGGAATGAACCTGGGTCTAAACCAACATGCCTCTCCAATTATCCCGGTCCTTAGCTAACTGCCTCCAGTTGCGCACTCCAAGTTGGTTGGGGTCGGTTTCTACTTGTGCGCGCCACTTAAAGCGAGGTCTTCGTCTACTGCGTCCGACGTATGGCTGGGAATCGAATACTACATGTCCTAGTTATCTTAAACGTCAATGCGGAGTTTTTTGACCAGGGGCATGTCGCTATACAGTTCGTATAGTTCTTGCTTGAATCTTCGGAGCCATAGCCCGTCAAAGCAAACGGAACTGAAGATTTTTCGAAGAATTTTCCTCTCAAATCGACCAAGGATTTCTTCATCCGCTTTTGAGATGAGCAAGACTGGGATGATCAGGGTCTTATATAGGATTTCCTTAGTAGTTAGCCCGAAAAAACAGTGGTTGGCGAGAGTAATTCTTCGTTTAACTTCTGACGAGATGTTGTTGTCAGAAATAATAGCGGAGCCGAGATAGACAAGGTCCCGTACTATAAAGTTATATCTGTAAATGGTGACTTTCTGTCCAATTCGTCGATGTTGTGTATCCTTTCGTGTTGACAGCATATACTTGGTCTTGCCCTCATTTACTGCTAAGCCCATTTTTGCCGCTTCCTTCTCTATAGTAACAAACGTGGCTATGACATCACGTTGGGCCCGACCCATGATGTCAATATCGTCGGCGTATCCTAGTAGTTGTACCGATTTTTTGAAAA
Organism: Rhingia rostrata; assembly: GCA_949824845.1. Taxonomy (NCBI): domain Eukaryota; kingdom Metazoa; phylum Arthropoda; class Insecta; order Diptera; family Syrphidae; genus Rhingia; species Rhingia rostrata. The sequence continues at coordinate 2,316,259 of OX463755.1, read as the reverse complement.
TTGGGGTTGGGTAGTGAGTTTTGCTCAATCCATTCAAGAATCAAATTAAAAAATTCACATGATGGCGCATCGCCTTGCCTTAATCCTATTTTGGTATCGAATGTGTCGGTGAGATCTTTTCCGACCCTGATGGAGCAGCGAGAATTCTCCATCGTTATCCTACACAAACGGACGAGTTTGGGCAGTATACCAAAACTAGACAAGGCTCTGTATAGTTCGTCTCTATAAATGGTGTCGTATGCGGCTTTGAAATCGATGAATAGGTGGTTGGTATCGATTTGGACTTCTTGAGCTTTTTCCAGGATCTGCTGAAGTGTGAAGATTTGATCGGTTGTGGACATTGCTGGCCTAAAACCACACTCATAGGGGACGATCAGGTTGTTGGTAAACGGTTTCAGGCGTTCACATATTACTACAGATAGGATCTTGTAGACGATGTTGATCAGACCTGTGCCTCTGTAGTTGGCGCAGTTTTGAGGGTCTCCTATTTTGTGTATCTTTCCATTTCCATTCTTCAGGCATACTTTCTTCCGACCAGATTTGGGTTATGAGTTGGTGGATGTTTCTTACCAAGTCATTTCCGCCGGCTTTATAAAGCTCGCCGGGAAGGCCGTCATTTCCGGCAGCTTTATTAAGCTTGATTTTAGATATTGCTATTCTCACTTCACTCAGGTCAAGTGGGTGGCAGTTTTCGTTGTTGTTGCTAATATTGAATGGTTCGTTCTGCCTGACAGCGGAAAGCCGGTGTTGTTCCCTTCTTCTCTGCCTATAGAGATCAACGGCAGCTCTCGTCTCACCTGCAGCTTTACCTTGTAGGCCTTGTTCTTGGCTGCGAGCATCGATCGGCATTCCTCATCAAAATACGGATTTCTTGCTGGTAGGCGCGAGAAACCTAGCGCATCAGTTGCGGCTGATCTAATGGCTTGTTGGCATCGTTGCCATTGTTCTTCGACATTCGATGCTGGTGGTATGGTGTTTATCGAGAGGTTAAGGGATACGCGTTGCACGAAGGTCTTGGCAGTCTCTTGCGATTGCAGTCTTCCGAAATTAGTTATTTTCACAGTATTTTTGGATTGTTGTGGTGTTTGTTGTTGTGCGTGGTGGATATCCGCATTCTAACCTTGGCTGCTACAAGGTATTGGTCCGAGTCGATGCTAGCTCCTCGGAATGTTCGGACATCCAAAATACTGGATGCGTGCCGCTTGTCTATCGCTATATTATTAATTTGATTGACCGTTCGTTGATCTGGAGACCGCCATGTCCCATTTTGGATATCTAGGTGAAGAATCCGTGTGCTGGCTATAGTGACATTTCGTTCCGTAGCGAAGTCAATTAGCCTAAGTCCATTACCAGTCGTTTGTCGTGTAGGCTATGTTTCCCGACACTACTGCTAAAGATGTCTTCTCTACCTACCTTTGCGTTAAAATCACCCAGCCCGATTTTAACATCGTACTTCGGTAGTCGCTCATAGGTTTAGTCAAGGAACTCATAAAAGCAATCATTAGCTATATCATATTTTTCCTCCTTTGGGGCGTGAGCGCATATAACTAATGTTGGCGAATTTGGCCTTGATGCGGATTGTTACAATGCGTTCGCTAATGTCTTGGAAACATAAGACTTCTTGCCTTAGTCTGGCACTTATAACAAATCCGCATCTGAATAGTCGCTGTTTCTTCTCAGTTTAACACGGTCCGTAGTAGATGCCACAGTTTTTCATCCTCTTTTTGAACGGATGCCTGTTTTGTAGCAGTGTTGGGCTTCCGCTAGTTGTGCGTCTGCACCTCTCCTGTTTAATGTTCTCACATTCCAGGTGCAGATACGAACTTTGTTGTCCTTTTTCGTTTAGCAGGGTCGTCAACAATAAAATCAGTCCTTTTCAAGGATACCGCTAGGACACGGGGCCATCAGTATCCACTACGGGATTAAGAGCTGCCGTTGGCCTTTCGGCTCATCCGCAACCATCTCTGTTCAAGGGGCCTGTCTAACCCTTGAAAATCCCAGACAACCTGTTGTCCGAATATGTCGAAGCAGCTTGTCTAGGTTCGCCTGGGACAGCAGGCCGGGTATTCATTCCGTGCCGTTCTGACCTGGCTGTTTATAGTGTTGCTGTTTTTCGTCGTGTTATCAACACTCGCGCTTATCGTTTAGCAAGTCAAATCCGGTTGGATGAGACCAGTACCCGATGGTTACCACTTGGAAGTTAAAAATAAGAACTTGATGTGTATTCAGAGCTGCAACCACTTGGCGTTGCCAAGTTAAAGCCAATCAGCATATACCCTAGTTCTACAACACCCAAACCATCATTCCACAATTTAGTACCACTAAAAGCGACTTGCAAAAACGTATTTACGCAACTAACCATGGACTAGTGTAATTCCACTAGTCAGCCTTATAGGTGTATTGAGCCGTTTTAGAAGTACTTTGCGTTCGACCACTTCCAAAAGATATGTACTCGATCATATTGCAAAAATTGTATATATTCCTTAAAATCTCCAAAATCTCAACACCAACGTTTTTTTTCACTGCCGTACCTAATGTTAAGCTCTGACAAATATCCAAGAGTATAAAACTTCCATTAGAAGCTTCTCAAATTTGCCGTTCGGGGTCGGCGATAAACAGAAATCCACTTTGTGACAAAAATAAAACTTCCCACCCAAAAATTATTCAATAAGCTAAATTGCAAGCAATTCTGAACAATTTTCCCTTAAATCGCATTGTACACCAAAATCAGACCCATACTTCATTTGAGTAAAGAAGCCCACAACTGTATTTTGTATTCGAATGTAAATCATCCAGACCGATCGTACAATAAACGATACATACATGTACGATCGGTCTATCAATAAAACTTCTTTCTTCGATGTGAGCCCGAACTGCTACCGAGTTATTTGTGTCATTATTTTGCAGATCGCAACATCTCAAGCGCCATGCATCTTTCCTGCCGCTAATTTATGCCCCAAGATTAAGTATTTGTATAGGCCGAACCACATGTACTACACGCATGCGCAATGCATTTATTTGCATTCCATTGGTGCCAATCGGCACCAGCACCATTGCCACCACAACCAGGAGCACCAGCATAGACACCCGTACGCACATCTAACATGGATCGCAGTGGCAATAAAATCATCCGGCCAGCCGTCCTGCAGCGGTCCAGTGCACTGAAACGCAGCGCTATGGTGGTAGGTAGTATCCCAGTAGCGATGTTCACTTAAGAATTATATTTATCGTTCGCCCAGGCAAATTAGTAGTCGTAGCCGGGCGTATTCCTTCCCAACGAGCCACAATTTTGATTTGGTTCTCTTAATTTATTTCAGAATGCATTATTCCCGCATGTTTCAAAAATCATTAACAGGAGTAAGAGAACTCGGATATCTGATCCCTCCGTGGGGGACCGCGCCGCGAAACTGCCCGGACCGGACCACGTAGTAATATGATTTATGCGCGCTTTTGCAGCGCAAGTGTCCAGCGTATACACAGTCTAAGCGAGTGAGATATCCTCTCCTCCTGTGGCCGGGCGGTCGGCTAGCGGGACGGCTCAGTGCGCGTTCTTTGCTTACAATTACGGCTCAATAAGAAAGTGTTAATTCGCCTCTCATGTGTACAAATTGTGTTCATTCGCGTACAAGTGTTTAAATTTCACCTCGGATGAGAGGGATTACGATGGATGGGCGCGCAGGCGCAGTACATTCTGGCCCGTTTTCACCAGTAGGTTGGCTTAGTCAGCGGATAATTATTTGTGCAGCGCGATATAGTTCCCCATGTGTCCATACGAAAATATATTTTTAATCATGTCCCAGAAGAGCCCAGAATACGGGGCTCGGTGTTCGGATATGGATGGCAGAGGCACCCATAACGAGCGTCCCGCAAATGCATTTGGATATTGGCAGGATGCCCCGCTGAGTGGACATTCCTCTACCGTGCGGAGCCGAGGATGCCATACTGTGTGTGTTTGGATCACCCCCAAGACACGATATTATAAATTTCATAATTCACGAAATATGTTAAAATGAGTGCTGTGCTATATTTTCGCTGGAAACCGCTTTGTATGGGTGCGAGGCGATAGGTGGGCCATTGCCAAATGTCAAAACGAATAACAAAAAAGCAGCCAGAGCCAGTGCCAGTGCCAGTGCCAGTGCGCACAGTCAGCAACCGACGAACGAAGGTGGAATCCTTCCAATTATTGTATTATGCCGAGCCGAGCTTATTAGGGCCCCCGATATGGATGGATATACTGTCGAAAAACACCCCTGCGGTTTTTGTTTCCGCGCAGCGAGACAACCACTGCGCGCACAGTCAAGAAGGAGCTGCTGAACAAATGTTCGAGATGAATATATGGGAAAATAAATAAAAACATCATTTCCGTTTAACTTGCATTAATGTGATGTTCCCGAGGACGACTGCGCGCAACCGCAACGCTCCGCTTCGCTTTGCTTCGCAACTTAGGAGTTGCATGTGCTAGCAAATGTTCCTTCATTCGCTTCGTGCAGCGAAATCGAATGCAATTAATTTACCCACCGACTTAGAGAAGAGTTAATATTTGGAGTCGAAGTTTAAGTTGGGCATCAGTCAAGTTCTCTATGCGCGCAATGTTAGTTCTCGTGGCGTTTGATGAATCGCGTCACGAGAGTGAATCCATGCAGCCTTGTGTGCGCGCGTTGTCATTGGTTATTGGAAACGCCTGCGGCGAAAGTGATTTGCGCTAAGGTACCATGGAGCTGAGAGTCTCTGGAGAGTGTATGCGTCCGAGACTGTTTCATTGAAAAATGCTTTCACCTATTGATTAATAGCGCTTGCGCAAGACTGCTAGACTGCTAGACTGCTTGATGGACAAGTATTTGACTTGAAGAAGATAAAAGATGGGACAGCGGGTCAAAAAGCGCCGCTGGAGTAGTTGGTAATGCCATTGGTTAGGCTTCTATTGCATGCGTTTTCGACTCTTTGATTAGATTTCATTAGGCAAGAGCAGGAGAGTATCGGGTAATTGGCTTGAGATGCCCGTTGTGTCGAGTTAAATAATTTCAGGTGGGCATTTGGTCTCTGTCCACGTGGAAGGGGTTAAGAAAAGCACACAAGTAGAGAATGGACTAAGAACTAAGTATCTGCGTTGATGTGAAACTTTGTAATTTGTCTTACTGGTAATAATTTTCAAATCCAGTCAAGGCTTGTTACTCTAATGAAGCTGTATGGCACGTTTGTCAACGATGCTGCAACATTAGTGAAATATTTAACAAATCAAAAGGTCGTTTTAGTATATGTTATGAAGTAGAAAATGCTAGTGTGCCTGCTGGAATTAGAAAAATCTAGCAGAGGAATCAATTGCCCTAGGCAAATTCATAGAAACCGCGTTATAGATACAAAATTTTACTTACGATCCACACACCGATGTGCAATGCAAATGTATCCGATGAGTTAAACAGTAACTTCTTCGCTTATCAATTCAGAGGTGGAGATGGATTATTTCCAATAATGTTACTGGAAATGTCATAATGTAATAGGCAAAGAGTACAGGCCTTCAAGTCTGATATACCTTCTTAAAAAAAAATCTAAAGGCTATTGGACATCCGTATTTGTACCAAATTGTACTCGATGGATAGCTTTCCTGCAAACATGGCTACATATTTTCTTTTTAAGCTTGCTCATGAACGCTGTAAGTAAATCTAGGCTCTAATTCCTGGAACTACTTACAGCGTTCTAAGCGTTAACACTCGAAACCTATTATAGGTAACCACTTATAAAGGGGCCCCTGGTTCATATACTGAAGTTAAGAACACCTAAAATTAAACATTCGGATTCGACGTTAAACTTGAGGTTTTTTTCTGTGTGGCAAAGATAATTACTTGGCACACACAAATGAAAAAGTAAGGTTTGAGGCCTTGTATGGCCAAATGTGTTTCATGCCAAATATGCGCTTCATTTTCTATAACAGGAACCACTCATGACTAACAGTGATATCTACAGATTACGAAGTAACTTTCTGACTGCAAAGACCGCCTCTGCCAATTATATGAAAAAATGGACTAATCCAGTAGCAGTCCTAATGTAGGGCTCCAATCCCAAAATTATTCTTTGGCTAAACAAGACTGTAGTAGAAAAGAAATGTTGCCAAGAGCACCAACCAACTCAAGATTAAGATCTTTACAATGATAGATTTAAAGACGTACATTTAGACTACCGAGTATTGATAACCACCCCTTAAAGCGAGAATGGAAACCAAACTTTGTCTTTCTCCTCAATGTATTTGTGCTAGAATTAGCGAAATGCAGTTCTGCAGACTACGTCGCTCCATATCTAGACGATGGAGTCTGCAAAATGCAGACGATGCAAACCAAGTGTAATTCTGTACAGATTGTTCAAAGGTAGATATTGGACTAAGAGCTTAGTTCTCATCCCATGGATTGGTTAGAAAAGGTGTATCAAATAACGAACTGGCTAGACATATATATCTCTGATATAAGCCCCTTGAACTTGGTTATAACGAAGTAAAAGTCGATCCTTATATGCATCCTACCATACTGGTCTAATAACCAGGACCCAATGGATACATTAAAAAAAAGTGTAAAACCAGCATAGCCTTACCATTAAGACAACTTGAAAATATATTTAATGCTCTGAATATGATTGTTGTTTTGTCTTCTGCAGAAGCTGCGGTCACAAGGAGGTAGATGACAGCACCCCAAAATTCCTATCCAGAACTCAGAAGAAGTTTTCGGTGAGTCGGTCAAGCTTTTGCTTGGTTCAAAAATCCACACATAACAGTCTCATCACATGCATCACAGCATCTACATTCATCAAAGTGAGACATAGAGAGGTAAGCCTAACCTACCGTACACACTTAAATCGAGAAGATTACACTTGTTGGTTTCTTTTAAATATGATAGATCACGATACTTTTAAATGTAAATCAGCATTTATATTGCACTGTGGCTATTTGTACTAAGGATATAGTAGATTACTCTTGAGCTATCTGTAGTTGGTGCTTGGTTTATCTGATTCCTTCAATCTTCTTAATAGCTATCCATCAGGTTTCTGCTTGGCTGAAGAATAATTCAATATCACGTAGGGATATTGTTAATTAAATCGATAGCCAAACTGCGATTAAATCTCATCAATTGCCTTAAATGCTTCGATAAAGGCACGATGGGAGACCAGTGTTGTCTGTTTCTATACCAGTGATGTCTGTGTCTAGAGCTACTGAGTTACACCACAATATTACATGAAGTTGCAACCCGTTAGAACGAATGTTTCTAACATATAAATCGTTCGATATCGTGGAGACTTTTTTCCACAGCAATAAACCAGTCTAATGGCTTTTTCTCAAAGCAATAGCTAAAGACATCTCATATAGGTTCTCAAAGCTTCTAAAGCATTCGTGGATGCCCTCGCGTCACACATGTCTGATGTGTCGTTCATTTGAAACCTCACATCAATTCCAGTGACGACCCCATTAATCTAAGGTTTTTGTGCAAACGTAGGTGTATACCTACACCTTGTTTTTTATGTCCCGTTTATAGTGTCACCCAACAATAACTGTTCCCGTGTGGCATTAATGACTTTTCGAACTAGTATCTCGCAGCTCGAACTCGGAACGAACAAATCATTGAAAATTTAACGGATTATTGGCTGACTACGGAACCAAAAAATGTCAAGAACACGAATAAAACGTTGAATGAGTTCTCATAGCATAAAGATAAAATAACCATAAACCCATACTATGGTCCAACACCCTAAAGTCTAAACAAAACCTGACAAGAAAAAAACCAAATTGGTACTTTCGGATCGAAAGTGAGAATAACACAAATGAAAACGTTAGCAACTCGAGAATTAAGCATTTCGTAGATTCATTATACTACCTCTACAGCAAATACCCATTATTTAGAGCCAATAAAACTTTGATATACAACCAGATAACGTGAATTATTTTCTTGTGGATTGTGGTAGATTTCCATTGTATTATTCATGGCGCGGTGCTTTAGGGAACCTCAAGCGGCACCAACACCAACCAAATGAGCTCGCAGGTTTGGGTGTATAGAATTTGTTTTTATTTTTCCGGGGTATCATAACATTTCGAAAATCTGAGCCAAATTATGTTTCCGAGATACTTAAATAGGTATTGCCTAATAAGCCAGTAAAGATTATCTAGAGAGATACTACACACGACTTGTCACTATTGTTAATGATGAGATTCTCCTGCTTCATTTCATATATGCATACGAGTGACATGTGGAAATGGTGCGATCTAAATTGTCACGTTCTGGAGTTTGTTTGAGAGGTATAAAATATATAAATATAGTTCGACAAGCCTTAATCTTATCGTCGCGCCGATGCTGTTTTTTTTTTTTTTTTTTTTTACGGAGACTAAGATAAGCGCGGTTAGTTTGAGGTATGATGACTTTTAAGTTACTTATTTAGGATGGTAAATTCCATTAACTACTGAATTGAGTACACGTACTGGAAACGAATTTAAATAAAACAAAAACTGTCATTGTGTGAGTGTGGAGCGAGAGAGCATCATGATTGCCTACAAATATTTGGTTTCGTAATTACAATTCTGCGACAATTCATGCATTTTTCAAATTTTTAACAGAATCTGACGATTACGAAGCTTGGTTGTCTTGACATTTTATTATATCTACTTTTTGAGAATGAGATAAATAAACTCTCCTACTCAATTGTTATGATATTTTGGTTGCTACCTAACTGGTATAAGGTAGTTGGTTGACAGTGAAACAACATAATAAATACGGTAAGATAAATATTAATGAGTTGCAACATCGTGCTTTCTAAAAATTCAGATGGTATTTTGAAAATGAGGTGTATAGATATTATAAAAGGAAAAAGGCTACAATCCACTGTGTGGATCGTTTTATACCCTATCCCATTCCATCCATAAAATTAATTTCCCTTAAATGTGGGTTTAATTGCAAAAAACATATTAAAATGGAAATTGTTGCAACATATGTTCAGACAGTTTAGCAAAATCTTGTTTGGTTCGACCAAAAACAACATTTTTCTCCTGCATACGGTATGGCGTAGGGTTTACAAATGGTTTTTGAATGAAAACGCCCCCAAAAAGTGGGTGTGGCAAAAAGCTTTCTATTGACGAAATATAGAGATTAGAATCGTTTAGATATGTTGTTCAGACACTTTTTCAAAACTTTGAACGGTTTGGTCTAAAATTTGGTTTGTCTAAGAAGGTGGCCTGGCAGATGGCGGATTTCAAAAAAATTTACACGCATTCTGCTGCGAGCAACAACAAATACGTGCACCAAATTTCATCCTTCTAGCTCAATATTTAAGCCCCAAAAACTGGTGACGTACGGACGGTCGGCCGGACATGGCTTAATCGACTCAGCTATCGATTCTCAGTCGATCCATACACTTTGAGGTATACCTAGCTAAATTATTACACTTTCTTGCAAACTATGTATTAAAACTAATATACGCCTATGGGATATGGTATAACAAAACAAGGATTAGAGAATTGAGATTTGCCAAGAGATTCAGCAAAGGACACGAAACGTTTGAAAAATGGAATATAAGTCCTGATTCAATCTTCATTGAAAAATCTAAGCGACAGAATGTTCGCATTATAGGAAAAAACTTTAATTCATAATTATTTTTGTAAGGTACTTCTTGGAAATGTAGATAATGGAATAACGGGACCGTAATACTCAAATAAAATACGTCTGGTCTTAGTATGTTAGAAAGTATCAAAAAATTCACATCAAAAGTCACACCATAGTGCAGGGTTGTCTTACCTTCTGTTGTTGGTCTTGCTCATTGATTGTTATAACATTAAACGACATCCCCAGCCCACGATTATGGGCGCATTGAACGTACTTAATGAAGGAACAGACCAAAATCAAATGGTCACTAGTGGTTGATGCACATCGTGACGCAGCAATCAAGAGCCTCGAAAAGAATTCTCTTTATTGTTGACAACCAATGGAATAAAAAAGAGAGAGAACAGAGTTTGTATCTGCACCTGAGTTGTAAGAACGCTTAAAGAAGGTGTAAACGCATAGCTAGCAGAAGCCAGAGCTGCTACAAAGCAGTCATTGCTGCCATCCAGGAAATACGATGGAATGTACCGGTAACAATTCGCATCAGGGTCGCCAATATAGGACAATAAGCTCACATCCCCACGGCACACCCCCAATAAGCAAGTTCCGCACTGGGAGATTCTAACGGAAGGCTACGAAGAAAGAAAACTAAGATAAATGACTCTACGATTGGCAACGGACTGAGGTTAATTGACAACGCTGCTGAAAGATATTTGGAACACAATACCTCACCTAGATGCCCATTAGGTCAAAAACAGTCAATCAAATAATCTCTAAAATACAATAATCTTGTTATTTTTATTTAAAATAAATTTTGTGGAATGATATTCTTGATGTTAAAAATTTTGAAGTGAAACTTCTTTGAGTCGTCGGGGTAAATCCAAACTCACATGAAACGAAATGTTAACAGGAAAAGTCAAGGCTAGGCTAGGAAGGCTAGCAACAAGCAAAAACCTTTTTCAGCAAAATAGAGCGAGGGCGTCAGCATGAGAGAGCACTCTGGAAGCATCCAAAATATGCACACCAGAAAATGAAATGTTAAAGGGGGCAAGCGCGGACAGAACGAATTTGCGACGAACAACAACATGTTAAAACTTGTTTCAGGAAAGAGAAGCATATTTGAGAAACGTTGATTCACTATACGATCTCTTTTTAATTTCGAACAATTTCTCTATATGCTCGTTACAGTTGTTAAATTGGGATCAAATTACTTGTTTCTATAATGAAGCGAAAAGGCCAATGAATAACAGTAAGAACATCAAACAAAAATATAATATCAGAATGTTTTGAGGAAGGACACGAGTATCTGAACAAATATGCTGTACAAAAATTTTATATAGCTATTCAGTGAAATCGAATATTAAAAAAAATAACAGCAAATCGTTTTCAGTTTTTTTTTTATTAAAACGAAAAACAATATGAATCCCTATTAGTATTCAAAATGAAGGATTTCACTCAGATAATGTTCAATCAACTTGCGAACTGTTTGCCTCATATTTTCAATTTATTTATTAAGATGGCATTTTTATTTCTATTGTAATCCATTACCATAATATTTATCCTTTCTGGTTTTCCTCAGGGAAGTCACTTTGGAACATTGTTGTTTGCCTTATTTGTGAACGATAACGATTCAAGAGAATCTTTCTGTAATTCTTTGGGTTTTTGTAGAGTCAGTTCTGCAACCGATTTGCATAATTAACGGGATGATATAAACGGGGAATTTTAGTTTGGTGTGATTATAATAACTCGCAACTGAACTTAAGGAAATGTGAGATTTCGGCCTATGGTAACTCCGTAGGATTTATTAAAAAGATTAGCAAGGATTTTCAGAAAGACAAGCTCTTTAATCATTAAATCATTCTTTAAACTGTTAAAGGGCTAGAATGAATCACTAGATGTTGGCGACGAAAGCGAAAACTACCAAATATCCAACATAAATGAAGTGGGAAAAGCATTATCTAAATTTACACTTTCCTATCGAAGTTTAAAGTGGGAGGAGATTTGGGCTGATAAAAGAAAGCCCCTCTTAACTTATACTTCTCCTCAGTATCGAGAAAAATTATCCTTTCTCCCAAAATATGTTTGAGGTCGGCAGATTCTGATAAAACTCAAGAAGTCCAAGTCAATACCTACCAAATATTCATCAATTTCAAAGCTTCATACGACAGCATTTATACAGACGAACCACACGGAGCCATGTCTCGTTTGGATGGAAAATTCTCGTTGTTCTCTCGTATTATGCAGCTTACCGGATTTGGAAGCGTATTCCAGTCGGAACTATTCGCTATCCATGAGGCTTGCACGCTACTGGGGCATAAAAATACTCTGGGTTTGAGTTAATAGCGACATTGAAGGAAGCAAGCGTGCAGACGAGCTGGCCGGCCAAGACTCAGATCTACAAGGCTCACTTACAACAAGGGTCCGTATCCAACTAGGTGCGGTTATGGGACAAATCAACTCATATTTCCTGAAGAACTCCGCCTCCAAATGGAGAAGGTTAACAAATTGCGTCATATAGAGCAATATATGACCTTCCTATGACAAGAACAGAACAAACGACATACTAAACAGAACCCGCCCAGCTATCACGAGAATTACGGCCGATTTCACAGGAAAATTCATTGACCGATTTGACAGGAAAATTCATTGACAAATTTTCGGTCCCGTTTGCATTGACGGGCTATGCAGACGAAGATTTAACCAAGAACTATACGAGCTGTACAGCGACATGCTCAAAGTAAAAAAAAAAAAAACATCGCATTGGACGTTTTAGATGGCTAGGATATGATGAACGAATGGACACCAATATTCCGACTCGCATTGTTTTCGACTCCCAGCCAGACGTCAGAGGCAGTAGAGAAAGACCTCGTCTCAAGTAACGCGAACAAGTAGAAACCGACCTTAACAAACTTGGAGTGCGCAAATGGAGGCAGTTTGCTAAGGAACGGGCTTATTGGATAGGTATGTTGGTTAGGGCCCAGGTTCATTCCGGACTGTAGCGCCACTTAAGTAAGTTGACGGGTTATGGAAAAGAACTTTACGAGATCCACAGCGGCATACACCTGGACAAAAGAATCCGCTTGGCGATTTTAATGGCTTGGACATGTAGAGCATTAACAATACTACAGACAGAGTTTTCGATTCTCTGCCGGCATCTGACTAAATAGACGAAGATATCGCCTAAAGTGGCGCGCACAAGTTACCTTGGAAGCGAGCTAACTGGTAAGGAATGTTGGTTGAGACCCACTTTAATTCCAGACTCTAGCGCAACTCAATTAAACAAATTATTTTCCTAGTGCTGGCTTTACCTCCTACAAAATCGTTTTAATTTTCTTAGATACGTGGTATGTCATCGAATCCGGATCTAGTTTGGCTCTCATGTTTT